>CM038678.1:128403624-129003624 GCA_021605205.1 Aegilops longissima
GACCGAAAGGTCGGCGTGAATCATATAGTAGATATGATCAACATAGTGATGTTCACCATTGAAACTACTCCATCTCACGTGATGATCGGACATGGTTTAGTTGATTTGGATCACGTAAACACTTAGATGACTAGAGAGATGTCTGTCTAAGTGGGAGTTTTTAATATGATTAATTGAACTTAAATTTATCATGAACTTAGTACTGATAGTATTTTGCTTGTCTATGTTTCTTGTAGATAGATGGCTCGTCTTTGTTGTTCCGTTGAATTTTAATCGTTCCTTGAGAAAGCAAAGTTGAAAGATGATGGTAGCAATTACGGACTGGGTCCGTAACGAGGATTATCCTCATTGCTGCACGAAGAATTACGTCCTGGAAGCACCGCTAGGTGCGAACCTGCTTCTGCGAGAACAACGCCGAAGTTGTGAGCGTCCGCGAGCAAAGCTGATGACTACTCTATAGTTCAGTGTGCCATGCTTTACGGCTTAGAACCGGGTCTTCAACGGCGTTTTGAGCGTCATGGAGCATATGAGATGTTCCAGGAGTTGAAGTTAATATTTCAAGCAAATGCCGGATTGAGAGATATGAAGTCTCAATAAGTTCTATAGCTGCAAGATGGAGGAGAATAGTTACATCGGTGAGCACATACTCAAAATGTGCGGGTATAATAATCACTTAATTCAGCTGGGAGTTAATCTTCGGATGATAGTGTCATTGACAGAATTCTCCAATCACGCCACCAAGCTACAAGAGCTTTGTGATGAACTATAATATGCAAGGGATGACTAAGACAATTCTGAGCTCTTCGCAATGCTAAAAGCAGCGGAGGTAGAAATCAAGAAAGAGCATCAAGTGTTGATGGTCAACAAGACCACTAGTTTCAAGAAAAGGGCAAAGGAAGAAGAAGGAAACTTCAAAAGAACAGCAAGAAAGTTGTTGACCAAGAGAAGAAACCCAAGTCTGGACCTAAGCCTGGCCCGAGTGTTTTCTTTGCAAGCAGACGGACCTTTGAAGCGGAACTGCCCCAAGTATTTGGCGGATAAGAAGGATGGCAAGGTGAACAAAGGTATATGTGATATACATGTTATTGATGTGTACCTTACTAGAGCTCGTAGTAGCACCTGGTATTTGATCTGGTTACATTGCTAATATTTGCAACTCGAAGCAGGGACTACGGAATAGACGAGCACCGGCAAAGGGCGAGGTGACGATCTGGCGTGGGAAATGGTTCCAAAGTCAATGTGATCGCGGTCGGCACGCTACCTCTACATCTACCTTGGGATTAGTTTTAGACCTAAATAATTGTTATTTGGTGCCAGCGTTGAGCATGAACATTATATCTGGATCTTGTTTGATGCGAGGCGGTTATTCATTTAAATCGAGAGAATAATGGTTGTTCTATTTATATGAGTAATATCTTTTATGGTCATGCACCCTTGAAGAATGGTCTATTCTTGTTGAATCTCGACGATAGTGATACACATATTCTTAATGTCGAAGCCAAAAGATGCAGAGTTGATAATGATAGTGCAACTTATTTGTGGCTGCCGTTTAGGTCATATCGTTATAAAAGCGCATGAAGAAACTCCATAGATGGACTTTTGGAATCACTTGATTATGAATCACTTGGTACTTGCGAACCGTGCCTCATGGGCAAGATGACTAAAACACCGTTCTCCGGTTGTATGGAGAGAAACAACAAACTTATTGGAAATCATACATACAGATGTATGTGTTCGATGAATGTTGAAGCTTCGTGGCGGATATCGTTATTTTCTCACCTTCACGGATGATTTAAGCAGATACGGTATATCTACTTGATGAAGCATAAATCTGAAACATTTGAAAAGTTCAAAGAATTTCAGAGTGAAGTTGAAAATCATCGTAACAAGAAAATAAAGTTTCTACGATCTGATCGTGGAGGAGAATATTTGAGTTCTGAGTTTGGTCTACATTTGAAGCAATGCGGAATAGTTTACGCAACTCACGCCACGGGAACACCACAGCGTAATGGTGTGTCGAGCGTCGTGTCGTACTTTACTAGATATGGTGCGATCTATGATGTCTATTTCCGATTTACCGCTATCATTTTGGGGTTATGCTTTAGAGACGGCCGCATTCACGTTAAATAGGACACCGTCAAAATCCGTTGATACGACGCCTTATGAATTATGGTTTAGCAAGAAACCAAAGTTTTCGTTTCTGAAAGTTTGGGGTTGCGATGCTTATGTGAAAAACTTCAACCTGATAAGCTTGAACCCAAATCGGAAAAATGTGTCTTCATAGGATACCCAAAGGAAACAATTGGGTATACCTTCTATCACAGATCCGAAGGCAAGACATTCGTTGCTAAGAATGGATCCTTTCTAGAGAAGGAGTTTCTCTCGAAAGAAGTGAGTGGGAGGAAAGTGGAACTTGATGAGGTAATAGTACCAACTCCCTTATTGGAAAGTAGTTCATCACAGAAATCAGTTTCTGTAACAACTACACCAGTTAGCGAGGAAGATAATGATAATGATCATGAAACTTGAGATCAAGTTGTCACTGAACCGTAGATCAACCAGAATAAAATCCGCGCAGTGAGTGCGGTAATCCTATTCGGAAGTCATGCTACTAGATCATGGTGAACCTCGAACTATGAAGAAGCGATGGTGAGCCCAGATTCCACAAAATGGCTTGAAGCCATGAAATCTGAGATGGGATCCATGTATGAGAACAAAGTATGGACTTTGGTAGACTTGCCCGATGATCGGCAAGCTATTGAGAATAAATGGATCTTTAAGAAGAAGACTAGGCGCCGATGGTAATGTAGCTGTCTACAAAGCTCGACTTGTTGCAAAAGGTTTTCGACAAGTTCAAGGGGTTGACTACGATGAGACTTTCTCACCGTGGCGATGCTTAAGTCTGTCCGAATCATGTTAGCAATTGCCGCATTTATGATTATGAAATTTGGCAAATGGATGTAAAACTGCATTCTTGAATGGATTTCTAGAAGAAGAGTTGTATATGATGCAACCAGAAGGTTTTGTTGATCCAAAGGGTGCTAACAAAGTGTGCAAGCTCAACGATCAATTTATGGTGCGGTGCAAGCCTCTCGGAGTTGGAATAAGCGCTTTGATAGTGTGATCAAAGCATATGGTTTTATCTGAGACTTTTGGAGAAGCTTTGTATTTACAAGAAAGTGAGTGGGAGCTCTGTAGCATTTCGATATTATATGTGGGCGACATATTGTTGATTGGAAATGATATAGAATTTCTGGATAGCATAAAGGATACTTGAATAAAAGTTTTTCAATGAAAGACCTCGGTGAAGCTGCTTACATATTGGGCATCAAGATCTATAGAGATGGATCAAGGCGCTTAATTGGACTTTCACAAAGCACATACCTTGATAAAGTTTGAAGAAGTTCAAAATGGATCAGGCAAAGAAAGGTTTTTACCTGTATTACAAGGTGTAAGATTGAGTCGGACTCAATGCCCGACCACAATGAGAAGATAGAGAAAATGAAAAATGTTCCTATGCTTCAGCCATAGGCTCTATCATGTATGCAATGCTGTGTACCGAGACTGGCGTATGTTAGCTGTAAGCTTGGCAGGAAGGTACCAAAGTAATCCAGAGTGGATCATTTGGACAGCGGTCAAGAACATCTGAAATACGAAAAGGACTAAGGATATGTTTCTCGTATATGGAGGTGACAAAGAGCTAGTCGTAAATGGTTACGTCGATGCAAGCTTTGACACGATCCGGACGATTCTAAATACAAACCGGATCGTATTTTTATTAAGCGGTGGAGCTGTCGGTTGGTGCAGTTCTAAACAAAGCGTCGTGGCGGGATCTACATGTGAAGCGAAGTACATAGCTGCTTGGAAGCAGCAAATGAAGGAGTCTGGATGAAAGAGTTCATTTCCGATCTAGGTGTCATACCTAGTGCATCGGGACCAATGAAGATCTTCTGTGACAATCTTGGTGCAATTGCCTTGGCAAAGGAATCCAGATTTCACAAGAGGACCAAGCATATCAAGAGGCGCTTCAATTCCATTGAGGACCAAGTCCAAGTGGGAGACATAGAGATTTGCAAAATACATACGGATCTGAATGTTGCGACCCGTTGACTAAGCCTCTTCCACGAGCAAAACATGATCAACACCAAGACTCCATGGGTGTTAGAATCATTCTTGTGTAATCTAGATTATTGACTCTAGTGCAAGTGGGAGACTGAAGGAAATATGCCCTAGAGGCAATAATAAAGTTATTATTTATTTCCTTATATCATGATAAATGTTTATTATTCATGCTAGAATTGTATTAACGGAAACATAATACATGTGTGAATACATAGACAAGCAGATAGTCACTAGTATGCCTCTACAAGACTAGCTCATTGATCGAAGATGGTTATGTTTCCTAACCATAGACATGTGTTGTCATTTGATTAATGGGATCACATCATTAGGAGAATGATGTGATTGACATGACCCATTTCGTTAGCTTAGCACTTGATCGTTTAGTATGTTGCTTATGCTTTCTTCATGACTCATACAAAGTTCCTGCAACTATGAGATTATGCAACTCCGTTTACGGAGGAACACTTTGTGTGCTACCAAACATCCAACGCAATCTGGGTGATTATAAAGGTACTCTACAGGTGTCTCCAAAAGTATATGTTGAGTTGGCATGAATCGAGATTAGGTTTTGTCACTCCGATTGTCGGAGAGGTATCTCTGGGCCTTCTCGGTAATACACATCACATGAGCCTTGCAAGCATTGCAACTAATGAGTTAGTTGTGAGATGATGTATTACGGAGCGAGTAAAGAGACTTACGATAACGAGATTGAACTAGGTATTGGATACCGACGATCGAATCTCGGGTAAGTAACATACCGATGACAAAGGGAACAAAGTATATCGTTATCTTGGTTTGACCGATAAAGATCTTCGTAGAATATGTAGGAACCAATATGGGCATCAGGTTCCGCTATTGGTTATTGACCGAGAATGGTTCTAGGTCATGTCTACATAGTTCTCGAACCCGTAGGGTCCGCACGCTTAACGTTCGATGACAGTTCATTATGAGTTTATAAGTATTGATGTACGAAGGTAGTTCGAGTCCCGGATGTGATCACGGACATGACGAGGAGTCTCGAAATGGTCGAGACATAAAGATTGATATATTGGAAGCCTACATTTGGACATCGGAAGGTTCCGAGTGAAATCGAAATTTACCGATGTACCGGAGGTTACGGAACCCCGAGAATCTATGGGCCTTGATGGGCCATAGAGAGAGAGGAAGGGCGGCCCAGGGCAGGCGCGCCCCCTCCCCTCTAGTCCGAATAGGACAAGGAGGCTGAGGCGGCGCCCCTTCCTCTTCCTCCTGCAATCCTAATCCAACTAGGAGAGAGTCCTACTCGGTGGGAGTAGGACTCCTCCAGCGCCGCCTCCCCTAGGGCTGGCCGCAACCCCCTTGGCTCCTTTATATCTGGGGCAGGGGCACCCCATGACACACAAGTTGATCTACGGATCGTTCCTTAGCCGTGTCGGTGCCCCTTCCACCATATTCCACTTCGTCATATCGTCATGAGCTTAGCGAAGCCCTGCGCGGAGAAGTCATATCGTCGCGGAGCTTAAGGCGAAGCCCTGCGTCGGTGGAGCATCATCATCGTCACCACGCCGTCGTCTTGTGGAACTCATCCCGACACTTTGCTGGATCGAGTCCGGGGATCGTCATCGAGCTGAGCGTGTGCAGAACTCGGAGGTGCCGTGACGTTCGGTGCTTGGATCGGTCGGATCGTGAAGGCGTCGACTACATCAACAGCGTTGTTATAACGCTTCCGCTTTCGGTCTCACGAGGGTACGTGGACAGACACTCTCCCTCTCGTTGCTATGCCATCACCATGGTCTTGCGTGTGCGTAGGAATTTTTTGAAATTACTCGTTCCCCAACATTTAATACGGTTCAAACTTAACCGTTTAGCAATTATTCATGTACTAACAGAGTTATCGAGGTATAAACCATGGAACAAAATGATAATATCAGGAACACTAAGGTTTCCACAGTTTCCGCGACCAATCAAGCAACGACTAGCAAATAAGGCAAAGTAGCGTAAAACAGGAAAATGTATGCTAGTGATTCTTGCATCGGAAACCTTCCTGGTTTCCCCCACAGTGATGGTGTTAATAAATTCTTCCACATCCTTACGATGTGGTTCTTCTAAAATACCCTCATAGGGTATTTTGCAAACCTTGCAAAATTCAGCTAATGGCATCTTTTTAACAACGTCATATAAATGAAACTCTCTGAGAAGGAGCTGATTCCTTAGGAAAATAGTAGAAGTTTTGCACAAAAGTATTAGTGAGTAAGAGATCTTGATGGCGTTGGTGCATGACCGAAGTCGGTGGAGGCCAACATTCTCAACCAATGAATAAAATCCTCATAAATTCTGGCTTGTCTCAAGAAGTTATCGGAAGGCCATTCACACGGCGGGACCTCCATGATGCGAGGCAAATTATATTTGGGCCTCAGTGCTTCTTCCTTTTGTTTTTCCTTGAGCTCCGGCGACGAGCCCCTCAAAAGTCTCTTCATTATTTTCTGAAATAATCTGAAATTTTAGTAACTTCAAACAAAAGTAAACCAACTTCAATAAAATTGATAGCAACTACTCCTACAAGTGCCTAGAGCCTATATCAAGCATTAGAACTACTTGGAACCATATAAATTTGACATGCAAGCTCAAGAACATGGTCATCTATGCAGCACAAATTTGAAATGAATAAAGCACTAGAACAAAAACTAATTGGACCAATGGAGGAGTCACATACCAAGGAACAATCTCCCGAAGCAGTTTTGTGAGAGGTGCTTTGAGCAAGGAGATCGAAAATCATAGCAACATGGGCTAGAAATGCGTGTTTGAGCCATATATTACGTGTTTGGGGAGGAAGAAGAAGAGGATGGGTGCAGGAATAAGTGGAGGAGGGCCACCGTGGGCCCACGAGGTGAGGGGCGCATACAGGGGTAGGCACGCCCTCCACACTCGTGTCAGTGGCAGCCTCCCCCAGTGTTTTCAGTTCCATAAATCCTCAAATATTCCTGAAAAAATCATATTAAATTGGCATGTCATTTGGATAACTTTTATTTTCGGGGTAATTTTATATTGCACAGATAAATTAGGAAACAGACAGAAAAATTGTATTTTTACTTTATTTCAACTAAATAACAGAAAGTATAAAGAGGGTACAGAAGGTTGTGCCTTCTAGTTTCATCTGTCTCATGATCATCAAAAGGAATCCACTAACAAGGTTGATCAAGTCTTG
Source organism: Aegilops longissima (assembly GCA_021605205.1). Classification (NCBI taxonomy): domain Eukaryota; kingdom Viridiplantae; phylum Streptophyta; class Magnoliopsida; order Poales; family Poaceae; genus Aegilops; species Aegilops longissima. The sequence continues at coordinate 128,410,931 of CM038678.1, forward strand.
TTAACAAACTCATTCCGAATAACATGGAACCGGAGAAATTTCAATAACACTAAGTTACCTCAACGGGGATATGCACATCCCCAATAATAAGTATATCATATTTCTTCTTGACAGTAGGAAGAGAAATTCAAAACCTCCAAAATAATCGATGGAGCTTTTCCAATAGAATTGATACTATAAACTTGAGGTTGTTTCCTCGAGAAAGTGTACCGTATGCTCATTACCATTAACATGAAAAGTGACATTGCTTTTGTTGCAATCAATAAAAGCCCTGCAGTATTCAAGAAGGGTCTTCAAGAATAATAGACATACTATCGTCCTCGGAATATCAAGAATAACAAAGTCCGTTAAAATAGTAACGTTTGCAACCACAACAGGCACATCCTCACAAATACCGGCAATTATAGCAGTTGATTTATCAGCCATTTGCAAAGATATTTCAGTAGGTGTCAACTTATTTAAATCAAGTCTACGATATAAAGAGAGGCATAACACTAACACCGGCTCCAAGATCACATAAAGCAGTTTTAACATAATTTCTTTTAATGGAGCATGGTATAGTGGGTACTCCTGGATCTCCAAGTTTCTTTGGTATTCCACCCTTAAAAGTATAATTAGCAAGCATGGTGGAAATTTCAGCTTCCGGTATCTTTCTCTTATTGGTAATGATATCCTTCATATACTTAGGAAAATGATTTGTTTTGAGCACATCAGTTAATCGCATACGCAAAAAGATAGGTCTGATCATTTCAGCAAAGCGCTCAAAATCCTCATCATCCTTTTTCTTGGATGGTTTGGGAGGAAAGGGCATGGGTTTCTGAACCCATGGTTCTCTTTCTTTACCATGTTTCCTAGCAACAAAGTCTTTCTTATCATAACGTTGATTCTTTGATTGTGGGTTATCAAGATCAACAACAGGTTCAACTTCTACATCATTATCATTACTAGGTTGAGCATCATCATGAACATCATCATTATTATTTTCAGTAGGTTCATGTTCATTACCAGATTGTGTTTCAGCATCAGACATAGATATATCATTTGGATTCTCAGATGGTTCAGCAATAGGTTCACTAGAAGTTTGCAAAGTCCTATCATTTTTCTTTTTCTTCCTTTTAGAAGAACTAGGCACATCAGTATTATTTCTCTGAGAATCTTGCTCAATTCTCTTAGGGTGGCCTTCAGGATACAAAGGTTCCTGAGTCATTTTACCAGTTCTAGTAGCCACTCTAACATCATAATCATTTTTCTTACTATTCATTTCATTGAGCAAATCGTTTTGAGCCTTAAGTACTTGTTCTACTTGAGTGGTAACCATAGAAGCATGTTTGCTAATGAGTTTAAGTTCACATCTAACATCAGCCATATAATCACCCAAGTATTTAATCATATAGGTATTTTGTTTTAATTGTCTACCAAAATAAGCATTAAAATTTTCTTGTTTGACAATAAAATTATCAAACTCATCCAAGCATTGTCTAGCAGACTTATAGTGAGGAATATCACCTTCATCAAATCTATAGAGAGAATTTACCTTTACTACCTGTGTCGGGTTATCAAGACCATGCGTTTCTTCAATAGGTAATGGATTAAGATCATATGTTTCTTCAACAGGCGGTAAATTAAGACCATGTATTTCTTCAATAGGAGGTAAATTCTTAACATCTTCAGCTTTAATACCTTTTTCTTTCATAGATTTCTTTGCCTCTTGCATATCTTCGGGACTGAGAAATAGAACACCTCTCTTCTTGGAGTTGGTTTAGGCATAGGCTCGATGGTTGGCTCGGAGCTGGCACACGAGGTGCCCAATTATTTTCATTTGTCAACATATTATTCAATAGAATTTCAGCTTCATCCGGTGTTCTTTCCCTGAAAAGAGAACCAGCACAACTATCCAGGTAACCTCTGGAAGCATCGGTTAGTCCATTATAAAAGATATCAAGTATTTCATTTTTCTTAAGAGGATGATCAGGCAAAGCATTAAGTAACTTGAGAAGCCTCCCCCAAGCTTGTGGGAGACTCTCTTCTTCAATTTGCACAAAGTTGTATATTTCCTTTAAAGCAGCTTGTTTCTTATGAGCAGGGAAATATTTAGCAGAGAAGTAATAAATCATATCACGGGACTACGCACACAACCATGGTCAAGAGAATTAAACCATATCTTAGCATCACCCTTTAATGAGAACGGAAATATTTTAAGAATATAAAAGTAGCGAGATCTCTCATCATTAGTGAACAGGGTTGCTATATCATTTAATTTAGTAAGATATGCCACAATAGTTTCAGATTCATAGCCATGAAAAGGATCAGATTCAACCAAAGTAATTATATCAGGATCAACAGAGAATTCATAATCCTTATCGGGAACACAAATATGTGAAGTAGCAAAAGCAGGGCCATGTTTCATTCTATCTCTAAGAGATTCTTTACTCCACTTAACTAATAGCCTCTTAAGTTCGTTTCTACCTTTGCAGGCAAAAATAGCTGCAGAAGATTCCATATCAAAAACATAACCCTCAGGAATAACAGGCATATCTTCATCATCAATTTCATCAACATTATCAGTTTCAATAATTTCTTTCTCTCTAGCCCTAGCAATTTGTTCATCAAGAAATTCACTAAGGGCACGATGAGTATCAAGCATAAAGTAGTTTCATCATAAGTATCATGCATAGCGAAGTGGCATCATCAATAACATGCGACATATCGAGCGAATAGCGAAGTAGGTTTAGGTGTCACAAGCTTACTCATAACAAAAGGTGAATCAAGTGCGAGAGCTAGATGGCAGTTCCTTACCTCCCTCGTAGTTGAGGGATAAATTTTGTCTTAGCGTCTTTCAAATTCTTCATAGTGTCCAGCAGATATAAATCCCAAGTGACTCAAAGAATAGAGCTATGCTCCCGACAGCGGCGCCAGAAATTAGTCTTGATAACCCACAAGTGTAGGGATCGCAACAACTTTCAAGGGTAGAGTATTCAACCCAAATTTATTGATTCAACACAAGGGGAGCCAAAGAATATTCTCAAGTATTAGCAACTGAGTTGTCAATTCAGCCACATCTGGATAACTTAGTATCGCAACAAAGTATTTAGTAGCAAAGTAGTATGATAGTAGTGGTAATGGTAACAAAATAGTAATGAAAGCAAAAGTAATATTTTTGGTGTTTTGTAATGATTGTAACAGTAACAACAGGAAAGTAAATAAGCGTAAACCAGTACATGGAAAGCTCGTAGGCATTGGATCTGTGATGGATAATTATGTCGGATACGGTTCATCATGCAACAGTCATAACATAGGGTGACACAGAACTAGCTCCAATTCATCAATGTAACGTAGGCATGTATTCTGAATATAGTCATACGTGCTTATGGAAAAGAACTTGCATGACATCTTTTGTCCTACTCTCCCGTGGCAGCGGGGTCCTAATGGAAACTAAGGGATATTAAGGCCTCCTTTTAATAGAGAATCGGAACAAAGCATTAGCACATAGTGAATACATGAACTCCTCAAACTATGGTCATCACCGAGAAGTATCCTGATTATTGTCACTTCGGGGTTGTCGGATCATAACACATAATAGGTGACTATAGACTTGCAAGATAGGATCAAGTTCTCACATATATTCATGAAAACATAATAGGTTCAGATCTGAAATCATGGCACTCGGGCCCTAGTGACAAGCATTAAGCATAGCAAAGTCATAGCAACATCAATCTCAGAACATAGTGGACACTAGGGATCAAACCCTAACAAAACTAACTCGATTACATGATAGATCTCATCCAACCCATCACCGTCCAGCAAGCCTATGATGGAATTACTCACGCGGCGGTGAGCATCATGAAATTGGTGATGGAGGATGGTTGATGATCTGACGACGACGAATCCCCTCTCCGGAGCCCGAGCGGACTCGAGATCAGCCCTCCCGAGAGGTTTTAGGGTTTGGCGGTGGCTCCGTGTCGTAAAGCGCAATGATTTCTTCTCCTTTATTTTTTCTCCGAAAGCAAATATATAGAGTTGGAGTTGGCGTCGGAGGAGCTCGGAGGGCCCACGAGGTGAGGCGCACCCCACCCTCGTGGACAGGTGTGGGCCCCCGGTCTTCATCTTTGGCGAGGATTTTTATTATTTTTCTAAGATGTTCCGTGGAGTTTCAGGTCATTCCGAGAACTTTTGTTTTCTGCATAAAACAACATCATGGCAGATTTCTTTGAAAACAGCGCCGATCGGGTTAGTTACATTCAAATCATACAAGTTAGAGTCCAAAACAAGGGAAAAGTGTTTGGAAAAGTAGATCTGATGGAGACATATAAACAACCTCTTTGAGTGCACCGGTAGGCCTCGGCTTCATCCGAGGAGTCGGTGAGATCTTGCTGATTCATTGGGAGCGAGTTAAGGCAAATTGTGGGGATGGAGCAGCCGTGATAGACGAGGCGATCGTCGGAGCAGCTCCTAGGAGGTGAAGGACGGGGCGGTGGGAGGACGAGATGGACGTGATCCTCGTTCAGGGAGGTGGATGAGGGACGTCGAGCTGTTGCGGTGGGCGACATCGTCGGGAAGAGGCTCCGGCTAAGCGGTAGTGAGGTGGCGGACGGAGGAGGTGGGGTTTGGGCTGGAGCAGAGAGGTTATGGCGGCCTGGGATTTGAATGGTGAAAATGGCGCGATGGGAGGGGAACCATGACTTAGGGATGCGCTTGTCCAAAATGTAGGGTGTGTTACAAAAGTACCCCCACCGATTTGAACTAGCAGCCCTTTCGGCTCAGGGTTAGAAGGGGATTTCACGTGTGGGGATTTGGCAGCTGGAGGGAGTTTTCGCGCGTGTTGTAATTTCGGGATAGCAAGGTGCGGGTTGTGAAGGCGCGACTTTTGGGAGCATGATATCTGAATTTTCGGGATATAACAAGGCGCGGGTTGAATTTTAGGGACAAGCCTAACGTGTAATATTGTACTTGTACGTACCAAATCAATTCGCACTTCCCTCAATGAAAAAACGAAAAAAATAAAACTATTCACACCACACAAAGAGAGAGTCTTGTCCTGTTTTACTATACAAATGCTATTCAAAGCTATGAATCCATGTTATGTCCAGTTAAATTTTTCCCTGGCTGTATAATGCATGTAACCTACTCATACCAACATTTTAGTGCGTTCCAAATGTCTATACTACCACTGCAATTCGAACTAAATTTTAATAAGAATCTACAATCATGATTGTTGCCAACTTCAACCATCATTCGCGTATTACCTTAACAACACACCACATGATTACTATAGAGATAGATATAAACTATGTGTACTATATGAACTCGAATTCATTTTTTTGAATACACTTGATGTTGATTCCAAATAATAGTACATTTGATGTACTAACTATATATTCATAATCTAAACCATGTTCCATACGTACACCGTATTTATCACATAAATTACAGTGCCCCGCCCCCTACATTATGACAAGTATTTAGCCCTGAGCTGCAAAAGCCACACTGTCGGTGTCAAAACCGGCGGATCTCGGGTAGGGGGTCCCGAACTGTGCGTCTAGGCGGATGGTAATAGGAGACAAGGGACACGATGTTTACCCAGGTTCGGGCCCTCTTGATGGAGGTAAAACCCTACGTCCTGCTTGATTGATATTGATATTGTGGATGTTTACAATAGTGGATCTACCACGAGATCAAGGAGGCTAAACCCTAGAAGCTAGCCTATGGTATGATTTTAAGGGTTGTTGTGATTGTAGTCCTACGGACTAAAGCCATCCGGTTTATATAGACACCGGAGAGGGCTAGGGTTACATAGAGTCGGTTACAATGGTAGGAGATCTACATATCTGTATCGCCAAGCTTGCCTTCCACGCCAAGGAAAGTCCCATCCGGACACGGGGTGAAGTCTTCAATCTTCAATCTTCATAGTCTTGGAGTCCGGTCGATGATGATAGTCCGGCCGATGATAGTCCGGCCGATGATGGTAGTCCGGCAATCCGGACACCCCCTAATCCGGGACTCCCTCAGTAGCCCCCGAACCAGGCTTCAATGACGATAAGTCCAACATGCGTATAGTCTTCGGCGTTGCAAGGCGGGTTCTCCTTTAAGTTCCACGTACCTGCCGAACAGTGTCCGGCTTCCTCATCAATGTTGTGCGTCGCGCTTCCACGCCCAATAATGGCCTTCTTCCGCGCGTCAGCGAATGTGAAAAGCCAGGTGTCTTTTATGTTTTACCCCCTAGTTGTGCGAACAATCTGCCTATAAGGGAGGCAAGAATCCAGATCCAAATCACCATCTTCCTCTCGCAAATACTCATCGGAGCGCTTTCGACCAAGAATCCATTCCATCATGGACCGTCAATGCGGCTCCTCTTCTCGCTCCCCAGCCCTTTGCCGGAGATTGGAGGAGATGCTCTGTTTCGCTGCGAGCTGGTGAAGCTCAAATGGGGGATATCTCCTCCCGGTTCGAGCAGGCTTGCCACCTACAAAGGTGGGAAGCAAGCAGAGGTTACCCCTAATCCCAACAAAGGGGAGCGGGTATGCTTCGTCCCCTATCGATAAGGGGCTCGGATTTCCTTACATCCATTCCTCCGGGCTCTCGGAGTTCTCTGGACTCCAGCTCCATCACCTCCGCCCCCCTCAATCCTGCATATTGCGGGTTCGTAGCTCTTCTTGAGCTTTTCACTGGCATCGAGCCCCACTTGTGCTGTGGAAGAGGTTGTTTTGCCTTGTACCCGCTCTCACGAGGGGTCCATATATCAAGTGGGCGGCGCCAAATATGGCGCATTGCGGGACGGATATCCATCCGGAACCCCTAAGAAGGTGCCGAAGACTGGCCTTGAATGGTTTTATATAGAAGGCGCTCCGCTGCGGACCCTATTCGGATCGGCCTCCGGAGTTCAGCAATGCTCCTCTGAAGAAACGCTTTAGTTGGCGTCCGCGAGCCCCGATCGGAGGAAGACAAGGCGTCCATTATCGATGGGCGAATAAGGTTACGGCCCATGCCGGTTGACCATGATTGGAGTCATGGCAACATGCATTCTGTGAAGTGCAGCCACTACAATCAGAGGCCACCCCATGTGGGATTTCAGCGGGAGGACGATGCCACCCGTCATGGCCGCAAAGGGCCGGAATCGGCCGAAGATCTGGCGACGATCTTGTCCGGCCTGTATAATGGGGAGAAGGAGGATTTCCTTCGGACGAACCCGTTAAATGGGTTTTCCATGAACAATCCCCGGCCTTGGGTAAGTGAACACTCAGCGTGTCCGACCCGTGCCTTTCGAAACATAAGTTTCTTACATTGTGTTCTTCTTCGACGCAGAACTGCGCCGGACTGTGGAGGAATGCTGAGTCCGGCTCCACAGCCTCGAGGATCGAGAGAGATCCGGGATCCGGCCTCGAAGAGGACCGGACATAAAGGTGGAGCTAATCGACGGGTGTTCCACCAGCTCAGCATGGACAATGCTTTGGTCGCCATCACGGCCGACTATCCGGACTATATCCGCTCTCCCGGTGATTGCGGCGAAGCCACGACACCGTCATTCCTTCCTTGCTTATTTCTCACCACCGTATATGATGGCACTGCAGGAGGCGCCCTAGGGCGAAAGCCGAGCCAGCGGTGGCTGACCAACAAGGGTCGATTCGGACGGTAGGCGGAAGAGGCGCGCGCGCGACTGAAATGTCGCCGCAAAGGTGTAGCTCACAATTCATTATCTTGAGAAACGTTCCTAGGAAGCGTCCGAGTGCTCATGACTTTTATAGGGAAAAAAGCGTCCGCCGGACTGCGGGCGTGGAAGTTGTCAATCCAACCTCTACCAGCCGGGCTCCCTTTTGGCCGGAGGGGAGGCGCAAAGCGCGCGAGGCGTTCCTCCAAGAAGGATGCCGAGACTGTCCGCCACCAAGTCTCGAGGTGGAGAGTGCCTGAATCACGGCGCCACGGACAGATTGCCGTGACGCGTGCTTCTCCCGAGGCGTTGAATGCCTTTAACACGAGGGACGCGCACCTTCGTGCCGCTCAAGATAGTTTTACGAGCCACGGGCAGTATGTAAAAGACATACGGGTAAGAAGAATTTAATAGTTGTATATGCCAAGAGCCCCAAGACTTAAAGTAGTTATATTAACTGATTTAAGGATCATATGAAATCAGGATCTTACCGAGAAGAATACCCGACTGTCTCGGGAGTTGCAAGAGTGCAAGGCCCAACCGGAGGCCGCATTTTCGGGCGCAGGAGGAAACGCAAGGACCTCTCCGGTAGCGCATTATTTTAGAAAGATAAGTAGAGCTTGGCCGTTGCGCAAGTCTAAAAATGACATTGCGGTGCTGCCGGACAAGATCCGGACAGGCAAGAACCTGCGCCAACTAAAGGCGGCGAGAGGGTGCTGCATAAGGTGCAGCAAGAAAGGAACAAGCTCCAGGATGCCCATGCCCAGCTTGGAGAAGAGCTGAAAGCGTTCGGGCCGAGCTGTCGGGCTCCGTTAAGGAGAATCAGCGGCTTCGTCGGGGCATATATAGTAAGTGCTTGGCGAACTCCTTTGAAAAGAAGAGTTGGCGAGAAGTCAATTGACAGAATATATCTGTAGGTATGCTCACAGGTCGCCCTGCGGAGGAGATGCCCGTAACAACGGGTGATCAACTTCCCGAATTGTTACAACTGATTGAACGAGTTCGGCAGGCTATGAGTGGCGTCGTCCAGGCGTTATGGCCAGCCTTCTCCATACCCGAGGGTCTTGGGGAGCTTGCGGAGAAGCTGCAGGGAGTGCGGCAGCGCTTCCATGTATGGAAGATTTCGGCCTGCCGCAAGGTGCCGTGGAGGCTGGGCCATGGTGAAGACGCTGGTACAAGAAGGTGGATCCCAACCACATGGCGAAGTCGGGCTGTGGGGCCCGATGGGAAGGAGATCCTGTGAGTTTAGTATCTGACCATGTGGAGTTGGCCACTAAATTTTCCCAACAGGACTGTAAATTAGACAACCTGTTAGACGGGATTGAGGAAGAACACAATTAGTCGATTTGACAATGTATTATAAAATGAAATACAAAATGCCTTCTAGCGGATTGTAGATCGCTTGTCTTTGCCGACCTTTTAAGCCGACCTCGGGACCCTATAGTCCGGAGTGTGTCCGAATACCTTCTCGGTTATGAAACAACCGGGTATGCATGGAGACCAAAGCGTAGGGGTCATCGATGCTTTATCGGACAAGTGCCCAACTAGTTATGTTATATTACATGGTTAGTAAGAAACATCTTCCGGGAGAATAGTTCCGTTAAGGGTTCCTTTCATTTGGAGGTGGCATGCCCTAAAGTGCATGTCCGACTGCAAAAAAGCGAAAAACATCTGGGGCAGATAAATAAGTGGATAAAAAATCATCTTTTAACTCACCGACCGAATATTCCCTTAAGAACGCTAGCTTTCGGCTTCACCCAGTCTGAGGTACACATCCGGCTGACCCGGCAGTAACAATCGCAGAGGTGCTCCCTTTACCTCCTAGACGAACAATCGGGAACGTAGGGGTAAGCACAGGAGCCAGGCAACCCAGCTTGGCCAAAACTTAAGTCATATCGATGCATATAATGGTGAATAAAAGGTACATGTGGAGGCTTGACACATGTCTTTGGGCATGAAGCCCAGTATAATTAAGCTTCGGTAAGAAGCCCCAGTATAATGAGTGCGGATAGCACATCAATTGCGCGCGAACGTTGCACAAGTAGGCCTTTTAAGGCTTGGATGAATAGGGTTGAGAAGAAAAAGAGAAACAAAAGGCAGCTGAAGTAAAAAAAATTTGGACGGGGGAAAGGGACGAACTCTTAGTCCGGCGCTAGGCATAGAATCGTCGGAGGCGGGCTGCGTTCCATGGGTTCGGCTCGAGTCGGTTATCCGATGCATTTAAGTACGGTACGCGCTCCGCGGTCAGGACTTGATCGATGATGAAGGGCCTTCCCATTTGGGCTTGAGCTTGTCCTTTTTCTTGTCCGCAGCGAGAACTAGTTCGCCAACGTTGTAAGTCTTGGCCCGTACTTCTCGCTTTGATATCTTGAGCCTGCTGCTGATAGAATGCGGAGCGAGCCTTGGCGGCGTCGCGCTCTTCCTCCAATGTGTCCAAGCTGTCCTGCCGATCCAACTCGGCTTCTCTTTCTTCATACATGCGCACTCGAGGTGAGTCATGAATGATGTCGCAGGCAAAACTGCTTCGCGCCGTATACCATAAAAATGGTGTGAATCCGTAGTACGGTTAGGCGTTGTCCGCAGCCCCAGTACTGAGTCGAGCTCCTCTACCCGGTCGTGTCGATTTCGTGAGGACCGCACTAGTCCGGGTTTGATGCCGCTCATAATTAGACCATTTGCTCGTTCCACTTGACCGTTGGTTTGAGGATGATAGACTGAAGCGTAATCGAGCTTGATGCCCATATTTTTGCACCATGATTTAACCTCATCGGCGGTGAAGTTTGTGCCGTTATCGGTGATGATCTGTGGGGACACCATAACGGTGTACTACCCGGATATAAAGTCTATCACTAGTCCGGACTCTGCCGTTTTAACGGCTTGGCCTCTATCCATTTGGTGAATTTATCCACCATGACCAATAGGTACCATTGCTTGTGGGTTCCCCCTTTAAGTGGTCCAACCATGTCAAGCCCCCAGACCGTGAACGGCCAGGTAATGAGTATAGTTTTGAGGGCGGTGGGTGGCATATGGCTCTGATTAGCAAAGAGCTGACAACCGACGCATCTTTGGACTAAGTCCTGAGCATCTGCTCGGGCCGTCGGCCAATAAAATCCTGTATGGAATGCCTTTCCTACAAGGGCCCGAGCTGCGGCGTGGTGTCCGCCTAGTCCGCATGAATTTCAGCCAGAGGTTTCGCCCTTCCTCTTGGAGATACACCTTTGAAGGACTCGGTTGTGCTTTTCTTATAAAGTTCTCCTCATAGACCTTGTAGGCTTTAGATCGCGGACAATGTAGTGGGCCTCATTTTGGTCTTCGGGAAGCTCCTGCCTAAGCAAGTAGGCGAGGAATGGTTCTGTCCACGGGGCAATTACTGCCATTATGTCGTGGGCGGAAGGTGTTATATCATCGGCTGAATCGCCGGTTGGTGCGGCTTGTTCGGTTTGTTAGTTCGGACTCCTCTTCCCATAGTACGGATGGCTTGAAGAGCCGTTCCAGGAAGATGTTAGGAGGGACAGCGTCGCGTTTTGCGCCAATGCGTGCCAGTACGTCGGCTGCTTGGTTATTATCCCGGGCTACGTGATGGAATTCGAGTTCTTCGAACCGGGTTGACATTTTTAGGACAGCGTTGCGATATGCTGCCATTTTCGGATCTTTGGCGTCAAAGTCTCCGTTTATTTGGGATATTGCGAGGTTTGAATCGCGCACCTCTAGGCGTTGAATGCCCATGGAGATTGCCATCCGGAGACCATGTAAAGGGCCTCGTATTCGCCGCGTTGTTGGAGTTCGTGTACATTATCTGAAATGCGTATTGGACTGTGTCCCGGTCGGGGCGTCGATGACGACGCCAGCCTAGTCCGCTAACATTTTAGAGCCGTCAAGTGCATAATCCAATTGGAGTATGCGCCGTATTCTTTAGGGAGTTCGGCTTCGGTCCATTCAGCGACAAAGTCAGCCAAAACTTGTGACTCTATAGCTCACCGAGGTTTGTAAGATATATCAAATGGTAAGAGCTCAATGGCCCATTTTGCAATCCTGCCCGTCGCGTCGCGGTTGTTTATAATGTCGTTAAGTGGTACTTCAGAGGCCACTGTTATCGAACACTCTTGAAAGTAGTGTCGGAGCTTCCGGGATGCCATGAACACCGCGCATGCTATCTTCTGATAGTGCGGGTAACGGGACTTGCAGGGGGTTAACACAGTGGATAAGTAGTATACTGGTTTTTGAAGAGGGAATTTATGCCCTTCTTTTTCTCGTTCGACGACGAGTACCGCGCTTACAACTTGACGCGTAGCTGCGATGTATAACAACATTGGTTCGCCCAGGTTGGGCGCAGCCAGACCGGATTTGTTGCCAATATGGCCTTTATTTCTTGAGTCCGCGGTGGCAGCATCCGTCCACTCGAAGTGTTCGGTGCGCCTAAGGAGGCGATAGAGGGGTAATGCCTTTTCTCCTAGACGGGAGATAAAGCGGCTTAGAGCCGCTACGCATCCGGTCAATTTTTGTATTTGCTTGAGGTCTTTTGGGATATTTAGCTGTGACAGAGTTCGGATCTTGGCTGGTACGCCGAAAACACATTTTTCCGGATTCAGCTTGATGTCATATGCTCTAAGGCTGTCGAATGTGAGCCTCAAGTCGTCTACTAGAGTTTCGACGTGTTTAGTTTTGACGACTACGTCGTCTACGTATGCCTCTACTGTTTTGCCGATCTGGGTAGCCAGACATGTCTGAATCATGCGCTGATATGTTGCGCCGGCGTTTTTAAGTCCGAAGGGCATCGTGTTGAAGCAGAATGGTCCATATGGAGTAATGAATGCCGTTGCGGCTTGATCCGCTTCTGCCATCTTGATTTGATGATTGCCGGAGTATGCGTCCAGGAAGCACAATGAATCGTGCCCTGCGGTGGCATCATGATTTGGTCGATGCGGGGGAGGGGGAAGGGATCCTTTGGGCAGGCCTTATTTAGGTCTTTGAAATCGACACATAGGCGCGAGGATTTGTCCTTCTTTGGTACCATTACCAAGTTTGCTAGCCAATCCGGGTGCTTGATGTCTCTGATGAATCCAGCTTCCAATAGTTTGGCTAGCTCTTCTCTCATTGCCTGCCTTTTGGGTTCGGAAAATCATCGAAGAGCCTGTTTGACTGGCTTGAATCCTTTTAGGATGTTTAGGCTGTGTTCTGCCAATCTGCGTGGGATTCGGGCATATCCGAGGGTGCCGGCAAAATGTCCCAATTTTCGAAGGAATTCTCGCAATCGGCGTCTACATCGAGGGTTCAATTGTGCCCGATGGAGGCCGTCTTTGTAGGGTCCGTTGGGTGGACCTGGAATTTTACTATTTCATCTGCTGGTTTAAAGGAGGTGGACTTGGATCTCTTATCGAGTATCACATCATCCCTATTCACCGTAGAGCGTAGCGCGGTGAGTTCTTCTGCCGCTAGGGCTTCGGATAGTGCCTCTAAGGCTAATGCGGCTGTCTTGTTTTCAGCGCGGAGTGCTATGTCCGGATCACTAACAAGGGTGATTATTCCGCCGGGCCCAGGCATTTTGAGCTTCATGTACCCGTAATGGGGTACGGCTTGAAAAATTGTGAATGCCTCTCGTCCTAATATAGCGTGATATCCGCTGTTGAACGGGGCCACTTGGAACGTGACTTCTTCGGATCTATAATTGTCCGGTGTGCCGAATACCACATAGAGTGTGATTTTTCCTGTGCAGCGCGCCTCCTGGCTAGGGATTATTCCTCTAAAGGTTGTGCTGCTTCGCTCAATGCGGCTCCAGTCTATTTCCATTTTTTGAAGGGTTTCCTCGTAGATGAGGTTTAATCCGCTACCGCCATCCATGAGGACTTTTGTAAGTCGAAAGCCGTCCACTATTGGACTAAGTAACCGTGCGGCTGGAGCTCGGGCTGTCCGGAATTTAGGTTCGTCGCCGGCGTTGAAGGTGATGGCTGTGTCGCTCCATGCATTGGTTGTTGCTACTTGGTAGACTTCGGCGAGGCCGCGGATTGTTCGTTTCCGCATATTATTTGATGCGAAAGTCTCGAAGACTGTTAACACCGTACTGGTGTTGCTGGGCTGGGATTCTGAAGCTAGAAGCTCTTCGCCACTTTTGGCCACCTGCCGTAGTATCCAACATGCTCGAAGGCTATGAGTTGGAGTGGCGCCCTCTGTGCTATGAATTTTGCAGGGTCCGTTTAGCCAGCCCTCTAGTACGGTTCCGTACCCTTTAGGGGTTTTTGGTTTTTTGGTATTCAACCCAGGTGCTTGATGATGATGCACCCTTTGGTTCCAGACTAGGGATGTATTCGGGGCCGGATTATCCCAAAATTTACTTTCGGTTTTCCAGGTGCTCTCCATCGCACAGTACTTTTGTACGATGGTCACCAAGTCAGCAAAGTGTGTAATTTCGCGACGACTAATGGCGTTTAGGATTCCCTTGTCCGTGCAATTATTGCAGAAGACTGAGATTGCGTTTTCCTCTCGGCAGTCCTTTATCCTGTCCATAACCGGAGGAATCGGCCCGATGAGTGATGTCTTGTCTCGGCGGGCCCTTGCGAATTAGAGTTAGATCGCGTATGTCTGGGCGGGTGGGTGGAACTAAGTCCGGAACCCTACCCATCTCAAGGCTCGAAGGCCGAGAAGTTTCCAATTTTGGAAGCTTGGATTTCTGTACGTTGTCCAACGAGTCTGGTCCTTCCTATCGGTGACGGCACAGAGGAACTCTCCTAGAACTCTCAAAGAACTCGTACATAATTACATAATCCGGGACTCCCTCACACACATTATCCTGAATTATAATCAATGTTCTATATATTATATGTAGTACTAGCAAGATGCCTATGCATTGCACGGAACATCAAGATGATTGAGGGGAGGCCTTATTTGCAAATGTGGAGAGGGGTGCGGGTATCTTTTTTCAAAATTGCCATAGTTTCCTTCCTGTCCGTCAGATATAAATCGGACGGCCTATATTGCAGGATGGCAGGCACACCATCATTAACAACTCTGTTTTTTTATAAGAGTAGAGATAAAATATATTATATGTAGTATAACATGTTCATAACCATACCATGTGTATCACCGTTATATATATTCACGCATGCGTCGGTTTAACACTATGATAAATTCTTCAAATATCCGAATTCACTTTTTATAATGAATTATGATCTCTATTCGTCTTTTACACCCACACAATCCTCTTATCTTTGTAGCTAGTGCTAACTTTCTCTCGTGCATGCACATGCCCGCATCCCTCTCACCCTCCCTTAGCATTCTCTAGCTCCATCGTGCAAATTCGTCTTTTCACTTTAGGTCGTTCACCCATGGTGTGTGTAGGCCCCTAGCTCCTTGTTTGCGGCACATATCGATCGATATGCCTCTCTAGCAGGTGTGCCTACCACAAACACAAGATTTCCCTCTTCTCTTCTCACCGTCCACGCCTCACTCCCACCCCTCTTTTCATTGATCTCGTACTCGCACACTCCTTCCCCCTCGGTATAGTATGCCTCTTGCACCACCCCCTAGATGCATGCCTCTCTCTTTATCCTTCTCTCCAGGCCTTATTTGCTTCTAACACATACATGCATGTATACCGATCGATCTCCCTACATATACCTAGGTCAACTTTAACTATTTTCCCCCACCCATCGATCGACGTACCTCACAAGTTATGTCTCTCCTTTCTCCGACAAAGGACATTTTGATCTTCCTATGTAGTTACGTCTGCTTACCACAGCCATATCGTCCCCCCTCATCATTTGTGCATGCATCCTGACCCATCTCTCACATGCACATGCACAGACAGGCAGGCATCCCCTCTCTTATTGATATTGTAGGCTTGCCCTCTGTTTGTCTAGCAAGCCTCTCCCACCAATTGTTAGAAGCAACTCCACCACCAACCCCTCTGACACTCTAGTTCTATCTCTCTCCCAACCTTATTCCTCTCCTACACATATGCATGGATGCCGATCGATCTCCCTCAGTACATAAGTTAGGTCTCTCTCCTGCTCCACACATATACCAGCCATTGTACCTTTGTAGTTAATTAGGTCTCTCCCCCACCCCCACCACACATCGATAGTCGAGCGCTGTAGGTAGGTATCCATGCCACAGAGACAAACTGCACCTATACCCTCTCACGTTCCAGTAGGCCAACCACCCTATATCTTTGACGTGGGCACACATAAATTCGATGGCACTCTTTATTGATCGCGTGCGCACACACACACATCATCCCTCTCTTTGATTCTATGGATACCTCACACCGATGATACCTCCACTTTCTTCTCGTGGATCGCCCCTCTATATATATGTATATCCAGGCCTCTATTTCACACACATTGCATATGCTACATTTTTTGATTGAAATATCATTGACACATATTCCCTGTCTATCTCTCCGCCCCCCAAAACACTCGAAACCACACACCATATCTCTCGTTTGTATCTCTCACACAACCCCACGTAGGTGGTGTGCGTGAAGCGAAGAGAATAGGTGCACGTACTCACGCTTCGTGCCCAGCCATACCCGCGTGGGTACACGATGGAGCTCATTTCTATACGAAATGGCAACCCATGTGCTAATTTGAGCGCGTGTAGCGGTTGTTTACCTACGGAGGTCGTGTACCGGGCGTGCACAAAACAAAATTCGACTTGATGCGTTGGCGCATTATTTTTAAATAAAGTTATATCGCTCAACGGCACATACACAGAATATAAAATGATTTTTATGGAGAAAAAGGTAGCCTGCTCCATTATATACAATGGAGCCTGCCTGCCGGGGTTTGTCTCTCTTCAGAGTATCTCACACAAGGCGGTGGTGGCCTCTCTCTGTCGGTGTGGAACGACACCTATGGGATCACAAGAATCCCTACTACGGTCGCCGGAGCGCAGGGTTGCGAGAAGAGCAGGGCTAGTAGACAGCACAAGGATCGTTTACCCAGGTTCGGGCCGCGAGGATGCGTAAAACCCTAGTCTTGCTTTGGTGGGTGTATTTCTGAGAGTTCTTGAGCTCTTGAACTAGCTGTGGTCAGCATGTGGTTCGAAAGAGCCGAATCCTTCTCCTGGTCGCCTCGAGGCCTCCTTTTATAGTTAAAAGGGGTTGCCACAATGGCACGCAGGAGGTGGAAAGGTGTACAGAGTTGCGAGGTTATTCCTCGTATTATAGGACAAGATGCATTTAATGCACCGCTGAGGTGTCCCCTTGCTTTATCGGGGACGGGGGCGAGGCCCGTCCCGTCTGTCGCCGCTCCCATTCGCTTCGACACGCGCCCCGGTCAGTGATGCGTGCGGTGCCATGTAGACAGGAAGGCAGCTGAGGTGGCGCAGTGGTGGAGCCTTCACGAAGATCTGCATGCCGCCACGCAGGCGCTTGATGAGTTGGCTTGGGGGCTGCATGTTGCCACGCGGGTGCCTGCCCAGCTGGTTGGGCTGGCAGCCACATGCGAACGGCGGTGGAAGCTTGGTCATCGGCGGGTCTGGCGGTGGCCCTGCTGGCGTCCTTGGTGAGGGCCTTGCCGGGTGGCCCGGTAATGGTCTTGCCGTGGCGTGCTGTCGTCCCCGGCAAGGGTCTTGCCGGGGGTCTTGGTAGCCTTCCTCGGCAAGGATCTTGCCGAGGATCGTCGTCTTCTAATCCTCATCTGATCTCGAATATGTCTTCACAAAGATCCGCATGCTACCACAGAGGTGCCTTCCCGAGCCCTGGCCCCACGTGGATGATGGTGTTGGGGATCGTGGGCTCAAGGGTGGCTCGCTCTATCGGTGTGGGGCGAGCTATCCCGGCAAGGATCTTGCCGGGGCCGCTGAGGTTGCCCCGGCAAGACACCTGCTTCGTCCCTCTGCTCCGGCAAGTACCTGAGGGTGAGTGACGACTTGTTCGTCCACCTTCCAGGCGCATCGAGCACTATGACACCCGTCGAGGGAGAGGTGGTCGACGACGAGGTGCTTGCCGCTGCCGGGCTTGAAGTCGTCGACGAGCCGATCGTTGGCGGCGACGGTTCGCAGGAAGAGCGGCTCCTCCGTGTCACGGGCGCCAGCTTCCGGAAGCTCCAGGCGCTCCACCGCGCCCGCCTGGGCAAGGTTAAGTCCAGGACGGCGGTGGTGGATAAGGCGGAGGTGGACCTCCAGGAGCGCGTCGCTGAGACGCAGGACTGGTTCCGCGAGGCCCACCAGGAGCTCAAGGCCGCCCAGGGCGAGCTGGCCAGGCGTGACGTGGAGCTCACCATGAAGCTTGCCGATGTCGAGAAGGCTCAGGAGATGGCGAGGAACTTGGTCGCGGCCGCCGAAGCCGCCCGGACCCAGCACCAGGCAGCTGAACTCCTGGAGGAGGACCTTTCTGCACGCAAGGAGAAGCTCGCCACCATGCTCCGTGGCAAGGATGCAGAGGTAGAGAAGCTTGTCCTGCAGCTGACCAGTGAGCTGGAGTAGAGGCACAAGGAGGCACTCAATGCCCAGGCCCAGGTTCATGCCGGCAAGGTGAAGGAGCTGGAGGTGGAGCGCGACGGGCTGAAGGAGCAGGCGCTGAAGCTGTCCTAGGAGAGGGACACATTTAACAGTGCTCTGACGGAGGCGCAGGGCGCGGTCGTCAGCAAAGCTGGGGAGCTCTCCGAAGCCAACAACTCCATCAGAGACCTCAAGCTGAAGCTGGAGGGTCTCAAGAAGGTGCTGGAGGAGGCCAAAACCCGAGAGGGGACCCTAGCCAAGGAGTTGGAGGCCGAGAAGGAGTTGCGGACGAACGAGGGCCTCAACTTCGCGGATCACGTGGCGGGCAAGAAACGTTGGCTCGATCGCCTCGCCGCCGTCCTGAACGCCGCCACGCAGCTGGCCATCATGGGGATGCCATCGTGAGGTATGCCCAGGCGGGCGTGGCGCCAACCGTAGCCTGACCTTGTACTTTGAGAAGGTCGTGGCGCTTTGGAGCGGCTCCACGCCAGCCGGGCGGCCTCGCTGGCGAGAGGAGTCTCGGAGGCTCTGCCAGGTTGCCATGACCAAGGTTCTCACCAAGGTGGCGCACTGGTACCCCGACCTCGACTTCGACGTCGCGCTGGAGAGCTTGCCGGAGGGTACTGACCTCGCGCCGCTCAGGGAGCGCATCAAGCCCATCATCATCCGTGTCGGCGGAATTCTGAGGGTGGAGGGCCAGCGCCGGGATTAGGCATCCCGTTTCTTGTCGCCGCTGCAGGTTCACAACCAAGACAATGGCTACCTCTAGTTAGAACCGCAGCAGGAATTTGATGTGATATAACTTTGCAGCACTTTCAGTATTATGCATGTTATTATCATGTTCAATTTTCCTTTGTATGTCCACCCTACATTACTGGGTAGGCTCGCCAGCGCGTAAACCCAAGGTGGCGTCTTGGGGACGGATCCCCATTGGCCTGCCGGGTGTGCCTGCTGCCGGGCAAACCACCTTACCGCCCTTAGCGCGGCCGCCCGAACTGTCGAGTTTGACTCGAGTCAGAATCAGGAGCGTTGCTAGGTGTGGAAGGCTACCCCACCGCTCTCGACGCGGCAGCTTTAAGTTGTAGAGCAAACTCGAAATAGAACAAAGGCGTTGCCAATCGCGGGGGGGCCCCTTTGCGTGCAGGTTTCTCATACATAGGCCAGATCTCCGAGGACGATAACCTCAAGTGTAAAAGGAAATAAACCAAGGCTCTGAATAACTTAGCTTTTCTGTTCCCAAGCCGGCGTCGTTTCTCCAGCCGCCTTCCTCTCAGAAGCCGAAAGCAAAGAAGAATTGCTAGGCCGACTACTAGGCCAGATTCTCACAATTGCGCCCCCTACCTGGCGCGCCAAAGATGTCGGTGAGGAACGACACCTATGGGATCACAAGAATCCCTACTACGGTTGCTGGGGCGCAGGGTTGCGAGAAGAGCAGGGCTAATAGACAGCACAAGGATCGTTTACCCAGGTTCAGGCCGCGAGGATGCGTAAAACCCTAGTCCTGCTTTGGTGGGTGTATTTCTGAGAGTTCTTGAGCTCTTGAACTAGCTGTGGTCAGCGTGTGGTTTGAAAGAGCCGAATCCTTCTCCTGGTCGCCTCGGGCCTCCTTTTATAGGTAAAAGGGGTTGCCAAAGTGGCACGCAGGAGGTGGAAAGGTGTACAGAGTTGCGAGGTTATCCCTCGTATTATAGGACAAGATGCATTTAATGCACTGCTGAGGTGTCCCCTTGCTTTATCGGGGATGGGGACGAGGCCCGTCCCATCCGTCGCCGCTCCCCCTCGCTTCAACACGCGCCCCGACCAGTGATGCGTGTGGTGCCATGTAGGCAGGCAGGCAGCTGAGGTGGCGCAGTGGTGGAGCCTTCACGAAGATCTGAATGCCACCACGCAGGCGCTTGATGAGTTGGCTTGGGGGCTGCATGTTGCCACGCGGGTGCCTGCCTAGCTGGTTGGGCTGGCAGCCGCATGCGATCGGCGGTGGAAGCTTGGTCGTCGGCGGGTCTGGCGGTGGCCCTGCTGGCGTCCTTGGTGAGGGCCATGCCGGGTGGCCCGGTAAGGGTCATGCCGTGGCGTGCTGTCGTCCCTGGCAAGGGTCTTGCCGGGGGTCTTGGTAGCCTTCCTCGGCAAGGATCTTTGCTTTCATTTTTTTCTCATGTCAACATAGAACAACTGGAGTGTTGTGTGAATTTTTGTGATTTTTCGGGGTTCGTTTGGATATTTTTATGCATTAACTGAGGTTTTAATGCATTTATGTGCATAATTCAAATTTGAACTACATGCACATGCTCCAGTGCATATAAATTGGTTGAGAAATCAAATCTGTGTCCTTGGGTGCATGCTTAGGTCCCATGCAATAAATGGGAATGAATTTCAAACACCAGAGGCCTTTGTTGATTGCTGACAAAACATTGAGATGCCTGGTTTTAAATTCTTGTAAATCAAAACTAAATGCTCAATTCATGAAACTTGGCATGCTATCATGGGCGGCATCAACATGTCATGGTAAAATTTTTGTCCCGGTTAGGGCAGGTTTGGGTATATGCTTCTCACAAACCGGAGCTTCTCACAACAAGCATGATGGTTTCGGTGAGGAACGTCCCACCTTTGGGGACTAAACGATATCCATTGCCTCTTATTGATTTCAATTTTTTCTCGTGTCAACATAGAACAACAGGAGTGTTGTGTGAATTTTTCTGATTTTTTGGGGTTCGTTTGGACATTTTTTATGCATTAACTGAGTTTTCAATGCATTTATGTGCATATTCAAATTTGAACTACATGCACATGCTCCAGTGCATATAAATTGGTTGAAAAATCAAATCTGTGTCCTTGGGTGCATGCTTAGGTCCCACGCAAGAAATGGGAATTAATTTCAAACACCAGGGCATCGTTGATTGCTGGCAAAACATTGAGATGCATGGTTTTAAATTCTAGTAAATCCAAAATTCTGTTAACCATTCACGTGACGCCACGTGTCTTCATTTTAATGGTTGTAGGAGCTGTCGTGCGACAGCTGCTTGACCTTGACTGAAATGTGCCGAGCAGGATTTCTGCAGCTCTTGATCGCAAACGATTTAGATAGAACACCCGTATGCAAAGTGAGCAGCGCAGGATTTGTGCATCCCTTCAACGCAAACGGTTGTTCTGGATGACCCGTGTGCAACCACGTACAAACAATTTGGTAAGATTTGCATCTGTCATATTTGGTATGTTGCCATTTGTCAAACTGGAAAGATTTACATTTGTTGATCTAGTAACGTTGCCATTTGTCAATCCTTGTAACACTACGATTTTTCAAAATATGCAGCTAGAAATGATTAGCACTATGTAATTTTTCCAACTAAAATTCAGTAATTAAGCATAGATTTCATTCATAGATTAAGCAGTCGTTCTTAATTTATACAAACAGTTCAACTCGACAGCTGAATCGACCAAACTTCTCCCCAATTGTTGCCAACCACGTACTGAAATAGCTAGTTCAACTATATATACTAGCTAATTTTAAGTATGTTGTACAGTTCGACCACACATCTATAGTCAGATGAACTGAACAAAATAGCCCCTAAATACTACTCCACTGAGGGGCTTTGTGCTACTTCTGGCAGCCTCTCATCTGCCGAGCGCGCTCAGTGAGAGGCAGAGGAGGAGGAGGTGTTGGAAATATGCCCTAGAGGCAATAATAAAAGGATTATTATTATATTTCCTTGTTCATGATAATTATCTTTTATTCATGCTATAATTGTATTATCCGGAAATCATAATACACGTGTGAATACATAGACTACAACATGTCCCTAGTGAGCCTCTAGTTGACTAGATCGTTTATCAATAGATAGTCATGGTTTCCTGACTATGGACATTGGATGTCATTGATAACGGGATCACATCATTAGGAGAATGATGTGATGGACAAGACCCAATCCTAAGCATAGCACAAGATCGTGTAGTTCGTTTGCTAGAGCTTTTCCAATGTCAAGTATCCTTTCCTTAGACCATGAGATCGTGTAACTCCCGGATACCGTAGGAGTGCTTTGGGTGTACCAAATGTCACAACGTAACGGGTGACTATAAAGTTATACTACGGGTATCTCCGAAAATGTCATTGGGTTGACACGGATCGAGATCGATTTGTCACTCCGTATGACGGAGAGGTATCTCTAGGCCCACTTGGTAATGCATCATCATAATGAGCTCAAAGTGACCAAGTGTTTCATCACGGATCATGCATTACGATCTGAGTAAAGTGACTTGCGGTAACGAGATTGAACGAGGTACTGGGATACCGATGATCGAATCTCGGGCAAGTAACGTACCGATTGACAAATGGAATTGTATACGGGGTTGCTTGAAACCTCGACATCGTGGTTCATCCGATGAGATCATCATGGAACATGTGGGAGCCAACATGGGTATCCAGATCCCGCTGTTGGTTATTGGCCGGAGAGCTGCCTCGGTCATGTGTGCATGATTCCCGAACCCGTAGGGTCTACACACTTAAGGTTCGGTGACGCTAGGGTTATTAGGAAGACTTGTATGTGATTACCGAATGTTGTTCGGAGTCCCGAATAAGATCCCGGACGTCACGAGGAGTTCCGGAATGGTCCGGAGGTGAAGATATATATATGGGAAGTTGTCATACGGTCACTGGAAAGTTTCGGGGGCATATCGGTATTGTACCGAGGCCACCGGAGGGGTTCCGGGGGTCCACCGGGAGGGGCCGTAGTGGGCAGAGAACCAACCCATGGAGGGCTGGGCGCATCCCCCCCTTGGGCCCATGCGCCTAGGGTTGGGGGGGAAACCCTAGTGGGGGCGCCCCCCTTGCTTGGGGGCAAGCCCTCCCTTAGCCGCCCCCTCTAGATCTCATCTAGAGGGGCCGCCCCTCCCCTTCCCTATAAATAGAGGGGCGAGGGAGGCTGCATACAACATCCAAGGCGCAGCCCTCCTCCCAACACCTCTCCTCCTCCGTGTGAGCTTGGCGAAGCCCTGCCGGAGAACTGCTACTCCATCACCACCACGCCGTCGTGCTGCTGTTGGAGCCTTCTTCTTCAACCTCTCCCTCCTCCTTGCTGGATGAAGGTGCGGGAGACGTCATCCGCTCCGTACATGTGTTGAACGCGGAGGTGCTGTCCGTTCGGCACTTGGTCATCGGTGATTTGGATCACGACGAGTACGACTCCCTCAACCCCGTTCTCTTGAACGCTTCCGCTCGCGATCTACAAAGGTATGTAGATGCACTCCTATCACTCGTTGCTAGATGAACTCATAGATGGATCTTGGTGAAACCGTAGGAAATTTTTTATTTTCTGCATCGTTCCCCAACAATGGCATCATGAGCCAGGTCTATGCTTAGTTCTCTTTGCATGAGTAGAACACAATTTGTTGTGGGCGTAGATGTTGTCAACTTTCTTGCCGCTACTAGTCTTATTTTGCTTCAGCGGTATTGTGGGATGAAGCGGCCCGGACCGACCTTACGTGCGCTTCGTGAGACAGGTTCCACCGGTGACATGCACTAGTTGCATAAGGTGGCTAGCGGTGTGTGTCTCTCCACTTTAGTTGGAGCGGATTCGATGAAAAGGGTCCTTATGAAGGGTAAATAGAAGTTGACAAATCACGTTGTGGCTTTTTCGTAGGTAAGAAAATGTTCTTGCTAGAAC
This sequence comes from Aegilops longissima, assembly GCA_021605205.1. Taxonomy (NCBI): domain Eukaryota; kingdom Viridiplantae; phylum Streptophyta; class Magnoliopsida; order Poales; family Poaceae; genus Aegilops; species Aegilops longissima. The sequence continues at coordinate 128,434,664 of CM038678.1, forward strand.
CCTATTACAGCCACGTAAAAGATGCAACAACAATTAGAGGACGTCTAACTTGTTTTTGCAGCAATTGCCTTGTGATGTGATATGGCCAAAAGTTGTGATGAATGATGAATGATATATTGTGATGTATGAGATCATGTTCTTGTAATAGGAATCACGACTTGCATGTCGATGAGTATGACAACCGGCAGGAGCCATAGGAATTGTCTTAATTATTGTATGACATGTGTGTCATTGATTCAACGCCATGTAATTACTTTACTTTATTGCTAAACCGTTAGCTATAGTAGTAGAAGTAATAGTTCATGAAACAACTTCATGGAACACGATGATGGAGATCATGATGATGGAGATCATGGTGTCATGCGGTGACAAGATGATCATGGAGCCCCAAGATGGAGATCAAAGGAGCTATATTATATTGGCCATATCATGTCACTACTATTTAATTGCATGTGATGTTTATTATGTTGATGCATCTTGTTTACTTAGAACGGCGGTAGTAAATAAGATGATCCTCATAAAAATTTCAAGAAAGTGTTCCCCCTAACTGTGCGCGCCGCTGCTAAAGTTAAATGCTTTGAAGCACCACGTGATGATCGGGTGTGATAGATTCCTCGTTCACATACAACTGGTGTAAGACAGTTTTACACATGCAAAACACTTAGGTTAACTTGACGAGCCTAGCATGTACAGACATGGTCTCGGAACACAGAGACCGAAAGGTCGAACATGAGTCGTATGGAAGATACGATCAACATGGAGATGTTCAACGATGATGACTAGTCCGTCTCACGTGATGATCGGACACGGCCTAGTCGACTCGGATCATGTAACACTTAGATGACTAGAGGGATGTCAAATCTGGGTGGGAGTTCATTAATGAATTTGATTAGATGAACTTAATTATCATGAACTTAGTCTAAAATCTTTGCAAATATGTCTTGTAGATCAAATGGCCAACACTCATGTCAACATGAACTTCAACGCGTTCCTAGAAAACCAAGCTGAAAGATGATGGCAGCAACTATAATCTTCGGGTCCGGAACCCGAGGATCATCCTCATAGCTGCCAAGAAAGCATATGTCCTAGAAGGACCGCTAGGTGAAGCACCCATCCTGAGAACCAAGGCGTTATGAGCGCTTGGCAGTCACGTCTTGATGATTACTCCCTTGTTCAGTGCGGCATGCTTTACAGCTTAGAACCGGGGCTCCAAAAGCGTTTTGAGCAACACGGAGCATATGAGATGTTCGAGGAGCTGAAAATGGTTTTCCAAGCTCACGCCTGGGTCGAGAGATATGAAGTCTCCAACAAGTTCTATAGTTGTAAGATGGAGGAAAATAGTTTTGTCAGTGAGCACATACTCAGAATATCTGGGTTGCACAACCGCCTGTCCCAGTTGAATATTAACCTCCCGGACGAGGCGGTCATTGACAGAATCCTTCAGTCGCTCCCATCAAGCTACAAGAGCTTTGTGATGAACTACAATATGCAGGGGATGGTGAAAACTATTCGTGAAGTATTTTCAATGCTGAAGTCAGCAGAGGTAGAAATCAAAAAGGAACATCAAGTGTTGATGGTCAATAAAACCACCAAGTTCAAGAAGGGCAAGGGTAAGAAGAACTTCAAGAAGGGCGACAAAGATGTTGCCGCCCGCAAGCCGATTGCCGGAAGAAGTCAAAGAATGGACCCAAGCCTGAGACTGAGTGCTTTTATTGCAAAGGGAAGGGTCACTGGAAGCGGTACTGCCCCAAATACTTAGCGGACAAGAAGGCCGGCAACACTAAAGGTATATGTGATATACATGTAATTGATGTGTACCTTACCAGTACTCGTAGTAACTCCTGGGTATTTGATACCGGTGTCGTTGCTCATATTTGTAACTCACAGCAGGAGCTGTGGAATAAGCGGAGACTGGCGAAGGACAAGGTGACGATGCGCGTCGGGAATGGTTCCAAGGTCGATGTGATCGCCGTCGGCATGCTACCTCTACATTTACCTACGGGATTAGTTTTAGACCTCAATAATTTTTATTTAGTGCCAAGTTTGAGCATGAAAATTGTATCTGGATCTCGTTTAATACGAGATGGCTACTCATTTAAATCCGAGAATAATGGTTGTTCTATTTATATGAGAGATATGTTTTATGGTCATACCCCGATGGTCAATGGTTTATTCTTAATGAATCTCGAACGTGATGTTACACATATTCATAGTGTGAATACCAAAAGATGTAAAGTTGATAACGATAGTCCCACATACTTGTGGCACTGCCGCCTTGGTCACATTGGTGTCAAGCGCATGAAGAAGCTCCATGCTGATGGACTTTTAGAGTCTCTCGATTATGAATCATTTGACACATGCGAACCATGCCTCATGGGCAAAATGACCAAGACTCCGTTCTCCGGAACAATGGACCGAGCAACCAACTTACTGGAAATCATACATAATGATGTGTGCGGTCCAATGAGCGTTGAGGCTCACGGAGGATATCGTTATGTTCTCACTCTCACTAACGACTTAAGTAGATATGGGTATGTCTACTTGATGAAACACAAGTCTGAGACCTTTGAAAAGTTCAAGGAATTTCAGAATGAAGTAGAGAATCAATGTGACCGAAAGATAAAATTCTTACGACCAGATCATGGAGGAGAATATTTAAGTCATGAATTTGGTACGCACTTAAGAAAATGTGGAATCGTTTCACAACTCACGCCGCCTGGAACACCTCAGCGTAATGGTGTGTCCGAACATCGTAATCGCACTCTATTGGATATGGTGCGATCTATGATGTCTCTTACCGATTTACCGCTACCATTTTGGGGATACGCTCTAGAAACATCTACATTCACTTTAAATAGGGCTCTGTCTAAATCCGTTGACACAACGCCATATGGATTATGGTTTGGGAAGAAACCTAAGCTGTCGTTTCTAAAAGTTTGGGGATGCGATGCTTATTTCAAGAAACTTCAACCTGAAAAGCTCGAACCCAAGTCGGAAAAATGCGTCTTCATAGGATACCCTAAGGAAACCATTGGGTATACCTTCTACCTTAGATCCGAGGCAAGATCTTGTAACATCCCAAATTTCCTATTTGGAATGTTTTACAATTATAGCTAAGCATCCTATGCATCCTGTTTGAATTTGAATGCCATTTGAAGTTTCAGAGAATTTTGAGTTTTGAATTTGAATTTCAAACTTTGGCAAGTGGGAAACATTTCAAAAACTAAGCTGATAAATACTTGATCAAAAGTATGAGAGGAGTAAACATGACACTCCAAAAATATCAGAGGAAAACATTGCCAAAAGATTTGGATTCAAATTTGAATTTTATTTGAATTTGAAAAAATGGATTTTATAAAGTTTGGATTTTGCCTTTGGAAAAATGTTCAAATGAAAGGAATATTCCCTGATCATTTTGGTATATATATACCCTATATAAAATATTTATAGATATTGTTTTATTTCTGTTTTGTTTTATTTAAAAAATAAAATTCAAAAAAGAAAAAAAAAAAAGGGCGCCAAGCTAGGCCACCCAGGCCAGCCAGCCAGCCCAGCCTTTGCCCCAGCCAGCCAGCCCACTGAGGCCAGCCAGCCAGCCCGCCCACCCGACCGGCCCAGCTCTCCCTCACCTCGCCGCCTCAATCCCTTTGGCCTCGGCCACCCGCTCGACCCCACCTCCTCTCTCTCTCTCGACCCTTGGGCCCGCCCATCTTCTTCCCCGCCGCACGCGCCAAGACGCTGAGATCGCCGGATCCCGGCGATCCGGATCCCGATCGCCCGATCCCCAAGCGAGGACGACCCCAGCTATAAAAGCCGGAGCCCCGCACCCCATCCCCCTAGCCTCGCGGAGCCCTCTCCCTCTCTCTCCCGAGCACGCCGGAGACCCGAGCTCCTCCGCCGCCATTGTCGCCGCCCGACGCCTGTGCCTCCCGACCACCCCAACCCCACCGAACCCCTCCCGTGCTCCCCAAGATCCTCCCGACGACTTCCCAGAGCTCACCGACGCCCGGGAAGCCTCGACAAGACTCTCCACCGCCGCCCGCCGTCGCCGGACTCCGTAAGCCACCGAAACACCCCCCCCCGTCCGATCTCAAGCGGACGGCTACGATTAGAACCCCGAAGAATACGTTTTATTAGAAAACCGGCCGGTTCATTCGGTTTATTAGGTTAGGTTTATTTATTTTAGCCCGGCCGTTTTAGTTAAAAACCACTAGGCCCGTTAGGCTATTTAACGCACAGGGCACAGTATAGGCCCATTAGGCCTTTTTCTTTTATTTCGATTTTCTGTTTTAGCAGAATAGTTTCTGTTTTGAAAAATTGATATCTTTTATTCTGTTTAATATTTTTTGATGATTCTTTTTTTGTTAGTTTGCAAATTTTATGTACTTTCTGTAGAATATATATTTAGCTATGTTAAAAATAATTAAAATTGCTTTAAAGTAGTTTTATTCAGAATAGTAAATCTGCTATAACTTGAGTTAGAAAAATTATTTTTGGATGATTCTTTTGTCCCAACTTTATTTTGACATTGCCAAACCATAAAAATTAACTTGGGTATTTTAGGATTAATAAATAATTAGTTTTAAGCAGAATCCTATTAATCCTAATTAATTAACTAGTTCCTGTTTTCCTAATATTTTAATTAGTAAATGAATTTATTTTTAACTTGTGATTAGTTATTCTAGGTTAGTTTCTGTCACTCTAGTAGATGAACTTTTATTTATAATTAATAAAAGTTTTAATTTATTTTCTTAATAGAAATTGGATTAGGCCTAAAATGAGTTTTATAATAGCTTTTTAATTAATTCTTTTTGCTCCTAGTTGCTTAGTGAATCATTTTCTGTTAAGTTAACTTAAAACCATGATTAGGTTATATTAAGGAATTTTGTTATATAAAACTATTTTTGTTATTGTTTGGAGTAGGGAAAACTTTGAATTGGTTTCTTTGAGTTTCCTTTTGGATTTGGTTTTGGTTGTTTTGTTGTGTTATGTTACTTTTGTTATGTTGTGTGATCCTATTGCTTTGTGCTTATTGTGTTATTGTTTGTCTCGGTAGAGTTTCCTGAGTCTAAGCTTGCTACTCTTACTCTTTAGCTTACGAGGATCATCAAGCAAGGCAAGTTTTGATCATGTTATTTCTATACCTATGTTTTGTGCATTAGTAATTGTCACCACCCCACCATGCATGCAGTAGTGAAATCTTGAAGTCATTAAACTTGAGTAGTATCATGTGGTAGGATGAACCAATCCTTGTTACCATGACCCCGGACGTAGTAGTTACTTTGCTATGCTCGTGACGGGTTTTGGGTTGAGTGAAATTCATAAGCAAGATGTGAGAGTCAATGATGATGACAACCCCATGAACTACAATGATCAAGATGGACTTGAAAATCACTCTTTGGGTGGAGGATTTGTTGACGGGCACCTGGAGAACCAGTGGTGGCGGGATGCATGGAGAAGTGCCATGACATCTTGCGGAAAGCTTCACCCAGCCACGAAGAGAAGGATGGATGCCCCATGACCGGAAGCTTACCTGTGCAGCCGCAAGCCATTATGGGCTCTGGCTGGGTTGACCCTAGTAGTGACGCTGGCTGGACGGTACTACGAGAAGTAGAAGAACGGTAGGATTGGATGGGTACCGGCAGTAGCCAGAAGAACTCTTTGGAAGACCCTGTTTCATTCGTCCCGTCTTCAAACACCATGAAGTGCGAAGACTTTAAAGGAGGGAATGATTCTTGCGGGAAAGTCGCAACCCTCTGCAGAGTTAAAGATCTAATCGATTAGCCGTGTCCCGATTCACGGACATTTGAGCCTCTGGAACTTGGAAATATTCGGATATCTCAACACTAAAACTAATGAATTAATTGAGGGTTTTATGACTTAATAATTGGGAGCGAGATATTGGTTGGCGGAACCATCTCAATAACTACCAACAATTGTAGTAATTTGCAAGCAAGTCCACCGTAGTAGGATAAAATTTGCTTTTAGCAAAATGATGAAACTTAGAGCTCCACAGCCAAAATGCATATAGAGTTAGTAACTTTATTATTGTTATTCTTCATGACTTGCCACTTATTCCAAAAGCTGACCTACATGGCTGCAACGTATTATGTTGCGTAGATATATTCCGATCAGAGTGAGGCTACGCTCGCTTGGCGATTGCCCTTTGAGTCGGATGGACTCGCTTATCTTCGACGCTTCCGCAAATGTTATTAGTTTATTTCTCATGAGTTGGCCTTGAGCCAAATTTATTCTCTTGTAATAAAGACTCTATATGAGAATCGTTTAATGATATTCAGGTGTGATTGAACTTTGATTACTTTATCGATGTCTTGTGGGTACCAAATGATCTTGGGATGGCATGCATACGTAGATTTGACCGATTTTGGGTCAGTCGCTCTGAGAGATGGTATCGAGCACACGCTGACCGTAGGATCGTAACCCCTAGGATCGGAAAGCCATAGGAAGAGACCATTTACTTTGAATCCTTTTAATTCCATAATTCTCCCTGTTCAATTCGACTCTTCTCCCATTTGCAACATTCTAGATGGCGCGAGTTCACCCAGTTTGCTACCGAGTTACTGCCACCCGATGAGGCGATGCCCTTCGAAGAAAGCTGGTCCAGATGGTGAAGCAGCTGAAGATAGCTCTACCCTCGATCACCGGAAACCCACTAATGCACTTCCGACGGACACCCGCTACAGGATTGAAGTGCATATCCCAGGGAGAACCTTTGGAGGACACACGAAGCCTATCAACTTTGAGTTCACCGAGTTCAACTGGATCATCGGAAGGGACGTGGCGATCTATCGAGCACTTGGACATCTCCGAGAGGAGTCAGGGCCGAGCTCGATCACTCGACCTCGCCATGGTTTCTCGCAGGCAAGGAATGGAGATATCATCCGTACCATTGAGGACGATTCCTCTCTCGTACATCCAGACTTGGAGTGTCTTCTCGAAACGGAGATTCAGACTCGCCGTAACTCGAAGACACACGGAAGCTTTTGTTCCATGAACTGAACTGGAGGAGAAGGCACGCGAGACTTCCTTGGCCATGAGGAAGAAATCACGGACTTCATGGAGATAGTCGACGACCTGAAGATGAAGCTTGCGCGATAGAGGAAAAGATGGACTTGGAGAGGACCTTTACCCGAGTGGAGATGAAGGACCCTCGTGAGCAATGATCAGGATTTTGAAGGAGTACCACTGAAGGAAACCCCAAGAGGAGGCGCCATCGATGAAGACTTTTAGTCGACCACCATGTTATCTTTTACTTTTTAAATCGATCAGTTAGGCGATGTTTTCCCTTCGATTAGTCATGAGCTTTTGTAATCGAGTTGAACCATGTTTGAATGGAATGAATAAATGATTGGTGTGTTATGATTGTGCATTCATATGGGTAGTATTATTCCTCATAGACCATTGTTCTATTCTAATTTTCTCATCCCTCCAAAACACCAGATGCCTCCGAGACGTGACCTTTGGTTTCCGCCGAGCTCACCCAGCTGCTCCAACAGCAGAATGCACCGATGCAGCTACTTATTCGAATCGAACAACAACGCCAACAATCCACCGCCACCGCCACCACCCATCGTGGACAACTTGACTCGATTTCGAGTTTGAATCCGCCAGTGTTCTCTAGTAGCACCGAGCCGATTGTGGCTGATGATTGGCTCCGCAAAGTCGGAAGAGAGCTAATCACCGTTGGATGCACCGATCTTGAGAAGGTGCGCTTTGCAGCGCATCAACTGGATGGACCTGCAGCTTCTTGGTGGGAGAATTACACCGCCACTTTTCCCATTGGTGCCATCACTTGGGATCAATTCCAGCAGCCTTCCGCACGCTCATGTCTCAGCTGGAGCCATGAGTCTCGAAGAAGCGTGAGTTCCGCAACTTGCACCGGGGAACCGTCTTGTGGCACAAGACGTGGATGAATTCAGCAAGCTCGCTCGCTATGCCCCCGATGATGTGGCCACAGATGCCGCAAGCGGAGAAGTTCCTTGAGGACTCAATGATGAACTGAGCATGCAGCTTATTGTGGCTACCTTCAACAACTACCGGGAGCTGGTAGACAAGGCCACCATTCTTGAAGGCAAGCAGCAGCAGATAGAAAGCCGCAGCGGAAGTACAGCCGGGAAGCACAACTCAGAGCTCAGCGAAGCCCGCTATGCACCGTACTCGGGAGGACACACCCATCATAACCATGGAGGTCATAACCATGGAGGAAATGGGAACAACCGCAGCCAGACAACAAGTCAGGCCATGGCAATGGCAATGGCAATGGTAATGGCAATCAGCACCGTTCTGCCCGGCTCCAAGGATCTGAGCCACATCACCGCTTCAAGTGCCGAAGGCGGGGCACTACGCCACCGACTGCCCGGAGGCCAAGCAGAGGAATGGAAATGGCAATGGAGGCTCAGCAAAGAAGCCCAATCCGTTCCCTCGTGCTCAGGTGAACCACATCGACGTGGAGGACATCTATGATCAGCCAGACACTGTGGTTGGTAAGTTTTTATTGAATTCACGTTCAGTTTTGGTTCTCTTTGATTCTGGTGCAACGCATTCATTCATATCAAGGGTAGTTGTGGAAAAGTACGGGTTGCCCACTAGAACCCTTAGAAGCCCCCTTCGCGTCAGTTCCGCAGGAGGAGAAATGATGGCAGGTGTAGGCTGTCATGCAACCCTCAACATCGGGAACCACAAATTTCCCGTGGACCTCATAGTGTTGGAAACCCAGACCTTGGATGTAATCCTAGGCATGGATTGGTTGTCAAAGTTTGAAGGAACATTGATCGTGCCCGCAGTCTATTCTGCTCACCACCCCGGAGCGTAAGAGGATCAAGTATGTAGCCAGCACAGCCGGATGAAGAATCAGTGCATTCCCTCACGGGAGTTGTTCAGAGGAAGTGCCATGAGTGCAAGACTTTCCGATGTGTTCCCGGAGGAATTACCAGAATGCCACGGACAGGACATTGAATTTCTGATTGAGCTATTGCGGCACAGCCCCAATATCCAAGAGACCTTATCGGATGCCACCGAATGAGTTGAAAGAGATCAAGGATCAAATCAATGAGTTATTGGAGAAAGGATATATTCGTCCAAGCTCATCACCTTGGGGAGCCCCAGTTCTTTTGGTAGAGAAGAAGGATGGAAGCTTGAGGATGGTTGTGGATTATCGTGCATTGAGCGGTAACCATCAAGAACAAGTACCCTCTGCCGATGATCAATGACTTGTTTGATCAGCTTGTTGGAGCCAAGGTATTCTCTAAGATCGATCTTCGATCAGGGTATCATCAGTTGAAGATCCGTGAAAAGGATATACCCAAAACAACATTCACTACTGGTATGGTTTATATGAGTATACCGTCATGTCATTTGGATTGACTAATGCTCCTGCATACTTCATGAATTTGATGAACAAGGTGTTCATGGAATATCTGGACAAGTTTGTCGTGGTGTTCATCGATGATATATTGATTTTCTCCAAGAGCGAGGAAGAGCATAAGGAACATTTGCGTCTAGTTCTGGAGAAACTTCGAGAACATCAGTTGTATGCCAAGTTCAGCAAATGTGAATTTTGGTTGAAGGAAGTTGGATTCCTCGGACATGTTATTTCAGGAGAAGGAATAGCAGTTGATCCCGCCAAGGTTGAATCAGTCACCGATTGGCGATCACCCACCTCGATCAAGGAGATCCGCAGCTTTCTCGGACTCGCGAGGATATTATTGGAGGTTCATTGAGAACTTCTCGAAGATTGCCAAGCCCATGACTGAGCTGTTGAAGAAGGAAGCCAAGTATGTTTGGACCGAGGAATGTGAAGCCAGTTTTCAGGAATTGAAGAAACGGTTGGTCACAGCCCCAGTGTTGATTTTTCCGGACATACACAAGGAATACCAGGTTTATTGTGACGCTTCTCGTCAAGGACTCGGAGGAGTATTGATGCAGGAAGGTAAAGTTGTAGCTTATGCCTCCAGACAGCTACGACCTCATGAGATGAATTATGCCACACATGATTTGGAATTAGCAGCCGTAGTGCATGCGCTCAAGACCTGGAGACATTTCCTCATCGGAAACCGTTGTGATGTTTACACAGATCACAACAGCTTGAAATATATTTTCACACAGAAGGAATTGAACCTCAGGCAGAGGAGATGGCTAGAGTTGATAAAGGACTACGACATGAGATTGCATTACCACCCCGGTAAAGCTAATGTTGTAGCAGATGCTTTGAGCCGTAAGAGTTATGTGAATACTCTTACAGCGGAGGATTACCCGGAGTTAGTCGATGACCTCGTAGATCTCCAATCGGAGATAGTTCCAAAGGATTTGTTGCAACTCTGAAGTTCAGTCCACCTTGACCGAAAGGATTCGTGAAGCCCGAAGTCGGACAAGGAAATTGATGAGATTAAGCAAAAGATGGATGAAGGAAAAGCTAAAGGATTCCGTAAGGATGAACATGGAACTATATGGTTTGAGGATCGTATTTATGTGCCCAATGATCCCGAGCTCAGAAGCTAATTCTTCAGAGGCTCATGATTCACCGTACTCGATTCACCCCGCAACACCAAGATGTACCGGATTTGAAGCAAAGTTTCGGTGGACAGGTATGAAGAAGGATATTGCTGAGTACGTAGCAATGATCGATGTTTGTCAACGTGTAAAGGCGTAACATCGAAGCCAGCAGGTTGCTTCAACCCTTGCCGATTCCCGATTGGAAATGGGAGAAACTTGGTATGGATTTCATCACAGGATTACCCAGGACCCGTTCAGGTTATGATTCTATCTGGGTAGTAGTTGATCGTTTGACTAAGGTAGCTCACTTCATTCCTGTGAAGACTACCTATACCAGTGCCAAGTTGGCCAAGATATACATGACCAGGATCGTATGTCTGCATGGAGTTCCGAGGAAAATCGTGTCAGATAGAGGAATGCAGTTTACCTCAAAGTTTTGGAAGCAGCTTGCATGAAACTTTGGGTGCGAGGCTGAATTCAAGACAGCTTTCCATCCGCAGCAGATGGACAGACCGAGAGAGTCAATCAGATTCTGGAGGACATGTTGAGAGCTTGTGTAGTAGACTATGGGTCTAGCTGGGATGATAATTTGCCATACGTAGAGTTCTCATACAACAACAGTTATCAATCCAGTTTGAAGATGGCCCCTTTCGAAGCTCTATACGGAAGGAGGTGCAGAACACCATTGCTGTGGGATAGTGTTGGAGATCGATCACTTTTCGGTTCCGACCTTATCAAGGATTCCGAAGAGAAAGTCAAGCTGATTCGAGACAGGCTCAAGATAGCACAGTCGAGACAGAGGAGTTATGCCGACAGTAAACGAAAGGAGGTGACTTACGAAGTGGGAGACCGAGCATATCTTCGTGTGTCTCCACTTCGTGGAATCAAGAGGTTTGGTGTCAAGGGAAAGTTAGCACCCCGATTCATTGGCCCCTACAAAATCCTCGAACGTCGTGGAGAAGTTGCATACAAGTTGGAATTGCCGGAAGGATTGTCCGGAGTTCATGATGTCTTTCACGTTTCTCAGCTGAAGAAGTGCCATGCCGACATGGCCGATGTTCCGTTGAGAGACACAGTGCCCCTAGAGGCCATACAGCTTGACAGTGATCTGACTTACAAGGAGAAACCCGTCCGAATTCTCGAAACTGCAAGCAGAGTCACCCGCAGCAAGGTCATCAAATTTTGCAAGGTGCTGTGGAGTCACCACACCGAGGAAGAAGCCACCTGGGAGCGCGAAGAAGATCTCCGAAGGGGTACGTTTTTATTAGAAAACCGGCCGGTTCATTCGGTTTATTAGGTTAAGTTTATTTATTTTAGCCCGGCCGTTTTAGTTAAAAACCACTAGGCCCGTTAGGCTATTTAATGCACAGGGCACAGTATAGGCCCATTAGGCCTTTTTCTTTTATTTTGATTTTCTGTTTTAGCAGAATAGTTTCTGTTTTGAAAAATTGATATCTTTTATTCTGTTTAATATTTTTTGATGATTCTTTTTTTGTTAGTTTGCAAATTTTATGTAGTTTCTGTAGAATATATATTTAGCTATGTTAAAAATAATTAAAATTGCTTTAAAGTAGTTTTAGTCAGAATAGTAAATCTGCTATAACTTGAGTTAGAGAAATTATTTTTGGATGATTCTTTTGTCCCAACTTTATTTTGACATTGCCAAACCATAAAAATTAACTTGGGTATTTTAGGATTAATAAATAATTAGTTTTAAGCAGAATCCTATTAATCCTAATTAATTAACTAGTTCCTGTTTTCCTAATATTTTAATTAGTAAATGAATTTATTTTTAACTTGTGATTAGTTATTCTAGGTTAGTTTCTGTCACTCTAGTAGATGAACTTTTATTTATAATTAATAAAAGTTTAATTTATTTTCTTAATAGAAATTGGATTAGGCCTAAAATGAGTTTTATAATAGCTTTTTAATTAATTCTTTTTGCTCCTAGTTGCTTAGTGAATCCTTTTACTGTTAAGTTAACTTAAAACCATGATTAGGTTATATTAAGGAATTTTGTTATATAAAAACTATTTTTGTTATTGTTTGGAGTAGGGAAAACTTTGAATTGGTTTCTTTGAGTTTCCTTTTGGATTTGGTTTTGGTTGTTTTGTTGTGTTATGTTACTTTTGTTATGTTGTGTGATCCTATTGCTTTGTGCTTATTGTGTTATTGTTTGTCTCGGTAGAGTTTCCGAGTCTGAAGCTTGCTACTCGACTCTTTAGCTTACGAGGATCATCAAGCAAGGCAAGTTTTGATCATGTTATTTCTATACCTATGTTTTGTGCATTAGTAATTGTCACCACCCCACCATGCATGCAGTAGTGAAATATTGAAGTCATTAAACTTGAGTAGTATCATGTGGTAGGATGAACCAATCCCCTTGTTACCATGACCCCGGGACGTAGTAGTTACTTTGCTATGCTCATAGACGGGTTTTGGGTTGAGTGAAATTCATAAGCAAGATGTGAGAGTCAATGATGATGACAACCCCATGAACTACAATGATCAAGATGGACTTCGGAAAATCACTACTGGGTGGAGGATTTGTTGACGGGCACCCCGAGAACCCAAGGTGGCGGGATGCATGGAGAAGTGCCATGACATCTTGCGGAAAGCTTCACCCAGCCACGAAGAGAAGGATGGATGCCCCATGACCGGAAGCTTACCTGTGCAGCCGCAAGCCATTATGGGCTCTGGCTGGGTTGACCCTAGTAGTGACGCTGGTTGGACGGTACTACGAGAAGTAGAAGAACGGTAGGATTGGATGGGTACCGGCAGTAGCCAGAAGAACTCTTTGGAAGACCCTGTTTCATTCGTCCCGTCTTCAAACACCATGAAGTGCGAAGACTTTAAAGGAGGGAATGATTCTTGCGGGAAAGTGCGCAACCCTCTGCAGAGTTAAAGATCTAATCGATTAGCCGTGTCCCCGGTTACGGACATTTGAGCCTCTGGAACTTGGAAGTATTCGGATATCTCAACACTAAAACTAATGAATTAATTGAGGGGTTTTATGACTTAATAATTGGGAACGAGATATTGGTTGGCGGAACCATCTCAATAACTACCAACAATTGTAGTAATTTGCAAGCAAGTCCACTGTAGTAGGATAAAATTTGCTTTTCGCAAAATGATGAAACTTAGAGCTCCACAGCCAAAATGCATATAGAGTTAGTAACTTTATTATTGTTATTCTTCATGACTTGCCAGCTTATTCCAAAAGCTGACCTACATGGCTGCAATGTATTATGTTGCGTAGATATATTCGATCGAGAGTGAGGCTACGCTCCGCGCTTGGCGATTTCCTTTGAGTCGGATGGACTCGCTTATCTTCGACGCTTCGCGAGTGTTATTAGTTTATTTCTCATGAGTTGGCCTTGAGCCAAATTTATTCTCTTGTAATAAAGACTCTATATGAGAATCGTTTAATGATATTCAGGTGTGATTGAACTTTGATTACTTTATCGATGTCTTGTGGGTACCAAAGATGATCTTGGGATGGTATGCATACGTAGATTTGACCGATTTTGGGTCAGGTCGCTACAAGATCTTTGTTGCCAAGAATGGATCCTTTCTGGAAAAGGAGTTTCTCTCGAAAGGAGTAAGTGGGAGGAAAGTAGAACTCGATGAAGTACTGCCTCTTGAACCGGAAAGTAGTGCAGCTCAGGAAAATGTTCATGTGGTTCCTACACTGACTGGAGAGGAAATTAATGATGATGATCAAGGTGCTTCGGATCAAGTTTCTACTGAACTTCATAGGTCCACAAGGACACGTTCCACACCAGAGTGGTATGGCAACCCTGTCCTGGAAATCATGTTGTTAGACAACAGTGAACCTTCGAACTATGAAGAAGCGATGGCGGGCCCTGATTCCAACAAATGGCTTGAAGCCATGCAATCCGAGATAGAATCCATGTATGAAAACAAAGTATGGACTTTGACAGACTTGCCCGATGATCGGCGAGCGATAGAAAACAAATGGATCTTTAAGAAGAAGACGGACGCGATGGTAATGTTACCATCTATAAAGCTCGACTTGTCGCTAAGGGTTATCGGCAAGTTCAAGGGGTTGACTACGATGAGACTTTCTCTCCGTGGCGAAGTGAAGTCCGTCCGAATCATGTTAGCAATTGCCGCATACTATGATTATGAGATATGGCAAATGGACGTCAAAGCGGAATTCCTTAACGGTTATCTTAAGGAAGAACTGTATATGATGCAGCCGGAAGGTTTTGTCGACCCTAAGAATGCTAACAAGGTATGCAAGCTCCAGCGATCCATTTATGGGCTGGTTCAAGCATCTCGGAGTTGGAACATTCGCTTTGATGAGATGATCAAAGCGTTTGGGTTTATGCAGACTTATGGAGAAGCCTGCGTTTACAAGAAAGTGAGTGGGAGCTCTGTAGCATTTCTCATATTATATGTAGATGACATACTTTTGATGGGAAATGATATAGAACTTTTGGACGGCATTAAGGCCTACTTGAATAAGAGTTTTTCAATGAAGGACCTTGGAGAAGCTGCTTATATATTAGGCATCAAGATCTATAGAGATAGATCGAGACGCCTCATAGGTCTTTCACAAAGCACATACCTTGATAAGATATTGAAGAAGTTCAATATGGATCAGTCTAAGAAGGGGTTCTTGCCTGTGTTGTAAGGTGTAAAATTGAGCTCGGCTCAATGTCCCACCACGCGTAAGATATAGAAGAGATGAGTGTCATCCCTATGCCTCAGCCATAGGGTCTATTATGTATGCCATGTTGTGTACCAGACTGATGTAAACCTTGCCGTAAGTTTGGTAGGAAGGTACCAAAGTAATCCCGCAAGGAACACTAGACAGCGTCAAGAATATCCTGAAGTACCTGAAAAGGACTAAGGACATATTTCTCGTTTATGGAGGTGACGAAGAGCTCGTCGTAAAGGGTTACGTCGACGCTAGCTTCAACACAGATCTGGATGACTCTAAGTCACAAACCGGATACGTGTATATGTTGAATGGTGGAGCAATGGCTGGTGTAGCTGCAAGCGAGGCGTCGTGGCGGGATCTACATGTGAAGCGGAGTACATGGCAGCCTTGGAGGCAGCGCATGAAGCAATTTGGGTGAAGGAGTTCATCACCGACCTAGGAGTCATACCCAATGCGCCGGGGCGATCAAACTCTTACGTGTCAACACCGGAGCTATTGCACTTGCCAAGGAGCCCAGGTTTCACAAGAAGACCAGGCACATCAAGCGTCGCTTCAACTCCATTCGTGAAAATGTTCAAGATGGAGACATAGAAATTTGCAAAGTGCATACGGATCTGAATGTCGCAGATCCGTTGACTAAACCTCTTCCGCGAGCAAAACATGATCAACACCAGAACTCTATGGGTGTTCGATTCATCACAATGTAACTAAATTATTGAGTCTAGTGCAAGTGGGAGACTGTTGGAAATATGCCCTAGAGGCAATAATAAAAGGATTATTATTATATTTCCTTATTCATTATAATTGTCTTTTATTCATGCTATAATTGTATTATCCGGAAATCATAATACACGTGTGAATACATAGACTACAACATGTCCCTAGTGAGCCTCTAGTTGACTAGCTCGTTGATCAATAGATAGTCATGGTTTCCTGACTATGGACATTGGATGTCATTGATAACGGGATCACATCATTAGGAGAATGATGTGATGGACAAGACCCAATCCTAAGCATAGCACAAGATCGTGTAGTTCGTTTGCTAGAGCTTTTCCAATGTCAAGTATCCTTTCCTTATACCATGAGATCGTGTAAATCCCGGATATCGTAGGAGTGCTTTGGGTGTACCAAACGTCACAACGTAACTGGGTGACTATATAGGTATACTACGGGTATCTCCGAAAGTGTCTGTTGGGTTGACACGGATCGAGACTGGGATTTGTCACTCCGTATGACGGAGAGGTATCTCTGGGCCCACTCGGTAATGCATGATCATAATGAGCTCAAAGTGACCAAGTGTTTCGTCACGGATCATGCATTACGATCTGAGTAAAGTGACTTGCCGTAAACGAGATTGAGCGAGGTATTGGGATACCGACGATCGAATCTCGGGCAAGTAACGTACCGATTGACAAAGGGAATTGTATACGGGGTTGCTTGAAACCTCGACATCGTGGTTCATCCGATGAGATCATCGTGGAACATGTGGGAGCCAACATGGGTATCCAGATCCCGCTGTTGGTTATTGGCCGGAGAGCTGTCTCGGTCATGTGTGCATGATTCCCGAACCCGTAGGGTCTACACACTTAAGGTTCGGTGACGCTAGGGTTATTAGGAAGACTTGTATGTGATTACCGAATGTTGTTCGGAGTCCCAGATAAGATCCCGGACGTCACGAGGAGTTCCGGAATGGTCCGGAGGTGAAGATTTATATATGGGAAGTTGTCATACGGTCACCGGAAAGTTTGAGGGCATATCGGTATTGTACTGGGGGCCACCGGAGGGGTTCGGGGTCCACCGGAGGGGCCACCTCTCGGAGGGCCTCATGGGCCGTAGTGGGCAGGAACCAGCCTGAGTGCTGGGCGATCCCCTTGGGCCCAAGTGCCTAGGGTTGGGGAACCCTAGTGGGGCGCCCCCTTGCTTGGGGGCAAGCCCCTCCCTGGCCGCCGCCCCCCTCTAGATCTCATCTAGAGGGGTCGGCCCTTCCCCTTCCCCTATAAATAGAGGGGCGAGGAGAGGGCTGCATACAACATCCAAGGCGCAGCCCCTCCCCTGCCCAACACCTCTCCTCCTCCGCGTGAGCTTGGCGAAGCCCTGACGGAGAACTGCCACTCCATCACCACCACGCCGTCGTGCTGCTGTTGGAGCCTTCTTCCTCAACCTCTCCCTCCTCCTTGCTGGATCAAGGTGCAGGAGACGTCATCCGCTCTGTATGTGTGTTGAACGCGGAGGTGCTGTCCGTTCGGCACTTGGTCATCGGTGATTTGGATCACGACGAGTACGACTCCCTCAACCCCGTTCTCTTGAACGCTTTCGCTCGCGATCTACAAAGGTATGTAGATGCACTCCTATCACTCATTGCTAGATGAACTCATAGATGGATCTTGGTGAAACCATAGGAAATTTTTTATTTTCTGCAACGTTCCCCAACAGGAGGAGCCTACTGACGAGCCGGAGAAATGCAATACGGTGCCTACCGCTTTTGCACGTTCAGCGAAGGTCTCCAGCTCAAACGCCCACTGCCGCTCCAGACGATCCCTCTCGAAGCGGCCGGACTGCTCGTAGATCTCCTGATTCCTCGCCTATGCGTCGGTGTGTGTTGTGGCCACGGCTGCGGTAAGGCTCTTTGCATGCTTGATGAGGCGCTCCTCCTCCTCCCGCGGGAACTCGATGTAGCGCGCAAGGTCGCTGACGCACGTGCGGTCCTCCACCTCCGCCTCACTCCTTCGGGCGGTGGTGGTGGAGCGGGTGATGATCCCGATGGTTGACGGTGGGCTGGCGTCCACGGTGGCCGACGATGGGGTGGCGGCCACGACCACCACCTCCCGCCTTCGGGCCGCGGTGGCGGAGCGGGTGATGGCCACGGTGGCCGGCAGTGGGGTGGCGGCCACGACGGCCACCTCTCGCCTTCGGGTTGCGGCGGTGGAGTAGGAGATGGCCCTGTCTTTCGATAGTGGTGTGGCGGCAACGGCGGCCGGCAACAGCTGCCGATTGGCAGCGGCGACGACACGTGTGGTGGGTGTTCCGCGCACACCCAACAGGGACGCCACGCGCACTACACTATGCCGGGGACTGCGCCGCCTCCGCGGTGTAGCCTCCCAGCTGGAGCTGTCCTCTGATGACGGCAGAGTGGCTGAGCGACGAGGACGGACCGGCGCCATTGGCGATTGTGGGAGAAGCAGACGAGATAAGCTACTGGGAGGGAGGGGAAAATGCGATGCAGGACTCGCCGGTCGTGAGGGTTTTTATAGCAGGCTGGTAAGCATTGGGATTTTGGGGGATTTCACCGAGTCGGGCGGGAAGCTTGCGCGGGAACGGGCTCACCGACATTTCATTTGCGCCACTGTTTGGCCAAAAGAACGCCCCCGTGCGCAGCACAAGCTTGCGTTGTAAGCCGTCTGCGGCAGCGGGGTGACAAGACGTGCGAGAGGAGGACGAGAGGACACGTACACATGCAGTTAATAAAAAATGTTTGCAATTTAATTACCTACTATACCCTATCCTGGTTTATAGTCAGGATTTAACTAATAAAATACGAATGCATGTCGCCATAGATTATATCGTTGGATTCGTAGTTGAACATAGTTTCCAGCTATACAATTTTTGTAACATGCATTAACACTTTTTTGGTTAAATTTAAGGTTATACAACAGCAGGTGTTTGCCCGCAACACACACGGCTTATTCCATCACAAACAGCTCTGATGGATCAACTGTCTGCCACGTATCACACACGCAACTCTAATAAGATTCATCCTAGATGTCTCCGACATCGCTCGCACAGTTCGTCTTATTTGTCACGTATCATTGTGCCATCCTCTGCTCGCATCCCTCGGCAAGCTGCTCGCCGTTAGGCGCCGCAGCGCGTTGTGCTCACCGTTAGGCGCCGCGCCTCGATCTGTCGCGTCCGTTGGCACGCTCTGCTCTCGTACGTCGGCGCGCTCGGCTTGTGGACAACTTTTCCTTGAGGCGACAGCGCAGCGCTCTGCTCGCGTCCCTTTGCACGCGCTCTGCCAGCGGTTGGGCATGCGCACGATCACGTCGGGTCCCCATATGCATGCGGTTGCACTGCGCGTGTTGCCACGCGATGCAGTTACGTGCGGCACGATGGAGTTACGCGCTGCAAATTAGAACTGCCATCAGGGCTTGCCGATATTCCTGGCCGTCTGGCTTCCCCTTTAATTCCCGCGGACATTATAACCTTAGTCTCTTCAACCTTTCGATCGCGCCCCACAACACAACAAGCACACCCACGACGACACATAGAGAGGGGCTGTACGGCGGCGCTCCAATGGAGTTCGGCGAGCATAGAGTGGAGACCCACGCGAGGGAGGCAGATCTCTCGGTGGTGTACACCATCGACCGGCCGTGGTGGACGACTACATCAACAGCGTCGAGCAGTTGCTTGCTGGAGACAAGTACAAGGTGGTCGGCATCGACCTCCAGTACACCGCCGGTCATCCCGGCATAGATCAGAAGGTTGCCGCTGCCCAGTTGTGCGTGGGCCATCACGTCCTCTTCTACCACTACTGCATGGCTACAGAGCCTTGCGGCCATTTCAATAGGTTTGTCAACAGCACCGACTAGAAGTTTGCCACGGTGGATACCAAAGACGATGTAAAAGCACTCAGTGTTAAGGGCTTGGCCTGCAAGAACCTTGTCGAAATCCATGACCACTACAGGGTCTGGGGCAGCACGAAGCAGGACTCCCTGGTCGAACTCGCCTCGGCCATCATCGACCCCTACTACGAAAAGATGAAGCAGGATGCCTAGAGAACATGTCCCGTATCCTGTCACAAGGCCTGGATGCGGCAACTGGATGAACCTCACCTCAGGTTCGCGGCCAAGAGCGGGTACACATGCTACGAGATGCACATGCAGATTGTTGGCATGAGGAAGTGCCTCGTTACCCAAATCGATGAGCCCGGATCGAGCCACAAGAAGAGCAAGCGTCACAAGAAGTAGATGATGATCAGATGATCGTTTATGCTAGTTAATCATGCATGTAATATATAGTTTACTTTATTGGTGTGTGTGGAAATGTCATGTGTGTAGTAGCCACCTATGTAATTATGCATGTAATAGTTTACTTTGGTGTGTGCAAATGCCATGGTTGTAGTAGCCACCTATGTAAGTGGATGTTTAATTTGGTTATGCAAGCATGTCCTTATAAGTGTGTGTGTGTATATATGTGTTGTTGTTCTGTATGCAATCCCATCGCACAACACACACGTCTTATTAGCAGCAACCATCTGTGTTCTTATCGCTCTTCAGACACATTTCTGATTACTGACCTGTTTGCCGCGTATCACACACATCTTGTTAAGTTGAACCGTTTCTGTTCTCATGTCTCAACGCAAACAGTTCATTCGAGTGAACCGCATGCCATATATTGCACACACCTTTGATCTGGCTGACCGTTTCTTTTGTGTTTCCTAATCACAAACAGTTCATCCGAGTGAACCGTATACTGTGTATCGCACACGCCTCCATCTGGCTGCCCGTTTCTTTTGTTCCTCCTCATCGCAAATAGTTCATTGAACTGAACCGTATGCCCTTCATTGTACACGCAACTAAAACCTGAACCGTGTTTGATGCATCCGTCATCGCAAACGTTTTACACATTTCGGACGGTTTTCATACAACACCGTTTGCGATTATGGCATTGCACACAGTTTCTCAAAGGGTCTCTGATCATAGTGTCGCGTTAGCAGCATCCTGTAGTAGTGCTGGTTTATGACTCGGTGGAGGTATACATGTTGTTTTGACAAAAAGGACATGGTGGTTGTGCGGTCATTGTCCATATGCTCCTATTGCTGCTGCTAATCTAACACTATCACTGGTTAAATGAAAAAATGCTTTTTGTCTCATGTATCCTGGTTTAGTTCCCATCAAGATAATCATGATCCTTCTGTTTGTTGGTGTACTTTCCATTAATTCTTATTGACAATTGAGATGTCACTGTTAGTCTTGTACCACTACCAAAACAAAGTAACAACACTACATCATTTTTTATATTTATGCAAACAGCGATGCGTATCTCCATACCCGGGCATGTCTTCCTCAATTTTAGTGGAACTGCACAAAATTGGATGGCCATTGTTATTCTGCCTCACTGTCCTCTGCCACGTGGTTCTTCCTTCCTTGAGCATGATTATCGACAAGAAATAGACCACATTGAGGATTTGTCGAACTTCATTGGTGGCTCACCCAAACTTGATGCCAACTGGATGATGCATCACCACGATGACCTATCGATGCTCATGGTTGTGCCTCATGGTTGCATTGGCTGGTGAAGCTGATCGATTTTCAAAGAAAAACAAGCTCTCTTCCATCATCTCTCTTTGCTTGTTGCCCACAAAGATGATATCCTTCATCAGTTCACCTTGGTTGCATTGGAGAGACAGTCTTCTTTCATGTTGGTGAAATTTTATCACACAATTGGCTATGAACCAAATGCTTCCTTGAAGAAGTATCGATGTTGGTACTAAGAGCATAAGTTTTGTATTGATTTCTAAGCCTTCTCACAACTTTGTCTTCAGCTTCCCTGTAATTTTATTTGTCCAGCTATTAACTAAATATGTGGTCAGACTTTGATTAAAAAAATGGTGTGGACTAAAAACCCGGATGGACGTAGTAGCCCTCCATTTTTATTTACTCTGCATATTATATTTGACTGAAGTCAAACTTTGTAAAGTTTGACGAAGTTTAGGCCGAACACAACAAACCATAATTATTGAGAGAGGGCAAACTGTACATACTCTCAAACCTTTCCGATAATTGAAATTGAAATTCTTTATTTGTACACACTCTCACACGTTTCCGATCATTTGGCGCATGTGTGGTTGTTCACTTAACTTAGGGTAGTGTACCGCATGTGAATGACAGGAAGTGCGACCAGGACGCGTGGATCGTTAGTTCATCGTAAGTAGTTTTCTTCACTGGTACGTTAAATAGAGTTTCGTTTCGTACTTACAAAATTTAAAACGATTGTTATGGAGAGAAAAAGAAAACCACTCCACTATATATTAGTAGTATACACAAGTACTATCTAAGTAGTACTATATAAGCTGGAGCCTCAGTGCTTGTTCACTAGGGTTTGCATTCTCCACACTCTCGCCGCATATATATATATATATATATATATATATATATATATATATATATATATATATATATATATATATATATATATATATATATATATATAGACACACACACACACGCTAGAGGCTCATTGCCTTTGCTAGGGTTTGATATATTCACAGTCTCTCACCCTTTTCACTAGATCTAAACAAGACTGCGTTGGCCTTTGTCTCTCTCTCCCCCCTCACAGCTGGTGAAGGAGCCGTCTGGATCCCATCGCACCGAGAAGGGGAGGAGGTGCATCATTCACTCTATCGCCTTCGGCGAGGGAGGCAATCCACTGCCGGTTGCGTTGTTCTCTTTCACCCAGCGCCTGTGCGGGAGGGCTACCGACCCCTTCTTCCTCGCTGTCGTACGTAGAGTGGGAAGATCCGACCTCCCGACGCACGCCTAGCCACAACCCGATGACCCTAAGGTATAACTTTCTTTGAAATCGTCATTGCTCTAGTTGCATGCAGATATTTTTTGATTCTGTAGTCGAATCTAGGTCTTGGTTCAAAGAGGAAAGAAGGGTGCGGTGGGGTGGAGCATGAATCTAGGATGTGGTTCGATGAGGAAAGGAGGGAGGGAAAGTAGTATAGACTGGCTATCCAGCTTCTTTGTTGGTCGAAAAGGGGAAAATGGGGTAAACCAATACACACATTTGTGAGGAATCGATCTTTTTGTTGCAAAAGGAAAGAAACTCGGGGGTTGGGTAGTTTGTGCAGGACTAGATTTGCTGCCCTCACATAGGAAAAAGGTTCAAAGAGAACAAATATGGGACCAACACAGATATGCTGCTTGGCAAAATACTCTGCATCACCCATTTATACGTGTGGACGCACACGGTGCTGGCATGTAACATGTCCCATGTCCCATACAACTATTTTGTTGTTGTTAATCTAAGAATGCCGCTGGAAATTGAAGCAACTGTTAAAAGTAAATTACATTTTTAATGAATGTTGTTTTAAGATAAAGTCTCTGTTAATATGAATCAATGCAACCGTTTTAGAAATGCTAATGTCCTACTTTGTGGTCCATCAAGATAAGTTAGATGCTTCTTTTTGTCGCCGTATGTTTCATCCTGCTTTATTCACCAGTAATTGTTTCCTTTTTTGCCTCTGTTAAAACAGGGATATCTATTCAACTTGTTTCTATAGCGAACTTAAATGTCACACCGGTGACTTTGCTTGATTTTAGTGCAACTGCACAAAATGAGATTGGATTTCCTATTCGTGTTGGCAGATTCGTACGTGATCTTGTGTGTGTCATGAAAGGTTGGTACCTGCCTTCATCCACATGATTGTGCAGTGTGCTTTGAGATGCTATGCTACTTGTATTGGTATTGTTTTAAATAAATGTTGAATTGAAGATATTGAATTACCGTCTTTTCCCATTAAGTAGTGAAAAAAATGGGACCAACCCAGACATGATGCTTTTTGCTTTGTTACAACAAACTCTGCATCACCCCCTTTATAAGTAGATGGAAGCACATGGTGTTGTTGCGCCCACTCTCCCCTGGGTCTGTTTATGCTTTTTGTTAATCTAATGCCGCTGGTAAAATTAAGCAATGCCATTCTCGGAATTAACTACTGAATCTTAGTTCAAAACTACAACACTTGTTAGGGATCAGGCGGGAGTACCATTTCTGTTAGGGATCGGCCGGAGTACATGTTTAAGAAATGTATTGTTGAGATAATGTCTCTGTTATTATATATCGGTTACAGTGTTTTACAAATGATACTATCCTTCTTTGTAGTTCTTTCTACATGTTTAACCAAGGTATTGGTAAGATAATGTCTCTGTTAATATGAATCAGTCGCATTGTTTTAGGAATGGTACTTTTCTGCTTTGTCGTTCTTTATACATGTTGAAACAAGGCATTGTTAAGCTAATGTCTTAGTTAATATGAATGAATCACACTGATTGAGAATTGCAACTCTCATGCTTTGTTTCCCATTAAGATAAGGTAGATCAGTAGATGTTTTTCTTCTTGGAGTATAAGTCATCAACCGTTATTTGTCAGTAATTGTTTCCCTTATACCTATTGTCGCAAGGAAAAAGCTTCAAAGAGAACAAATATGGGACCAACACAGATATGTTGCTTGACATCATACTCTGCATCACCCATTTATACGTGTGGAGGAACAAGGTGCTGGCATGTCCCATGTTCCATACAACTATTTTGCTATTGTAAATCTAAGAATGCCGCTGGAAAATTGAAGCAATGCCACTGTTAAAAGTAAATTACATTTTTAACGAATGTTATTTTAAGAGAATTTCTCTGTTAATATGAATAAATGCAACCGTTTTAGAAAGGCTACTATCCTATACTTTGTTTTCCATCAAGATAAGGTAGATGCTTCTTTTTGTGGCTGCATGTTTCATCCTCCTTTATTGGCCAGAAATTGATTCCTTTTTGCCTCTGTTAAAACAGGGATATCTATTCAACCTGTTGCTATTGCGACATTTTTCTTCGCTATGTGAAACACTTTTTTTTTAATATTGTTTTGTGCACTTCAACTTGAATGTCACACCGGTGACTTTGCATAATTTTGGTGGAACTGCACAAAAGGAGATCGGATTTTCGTATATGTGTTGAGATTTCTTTCAAGTCCTCCTCGCGAGTTGTTTCAAATCTTGGTCAAGAAAGGTCAGTACTGACTTTCATCCACATGATGTTGCAGTGTGCTTTGAGATGTTGTGCTACTTGTATTGGTATTGTTTGGGATAAATGTTGAATTGAAGCTATTGAACTACTGTCTTTTACCATTAAGTGAGCAAAAATTGTTCCAACCCAGACATGATGCTTGTTTCTTTGTTACAACAAAACTCTGCATCACCCCCTTTATAAGTAGATGGAAGCACATGGTGTTGTTGCGCCCACTCTCCCCTGGAACTGTTTATGCCTTTTGTTAATCTAATGCCGCTGGTAAAATTAAGCAATGTGATACGTCTCCAACGTATCTATAATTTTTGATTGTTCCATGCTATTATATTATCCATCTTGGATGTTTATGGGCTTTATTTTATACTTTTATATTACTTTTGGGACTAACCTATTGACCCAGAGCCCAGTGCCAGTTCCTGTTTTTTCCCTTGTTTCAGTGTTTCGAAGAAAAGGAATATCAAACAGAGTCAAAACGGAATGAAGCCTTCTGGAGAAGTTATTTTTGGAAGGAAAACAACTCGGGAGACTTGGAGTCCACGTCAAGGAAGCAACGAGGAAGGCACGAGGCAGGGGGGCGCCCCCCCCCCCCTGGGCGTGCCCTCCACCCTCGTGGGCCCCTCGTGGCTCCCCTGACGTACTTCTTTCACCTATATATTCCCATATGCCCTAAAACTTCGGGAAACAGAAGAGATCGGAAGTTCCACCGCGGCAAGCCTCTGTAGCCACCAAAACCATATCGAGACCCTGTTTCGGCACCCTGCCGGAGGGGGGAACCCTCACCGGTGGCCATCTTCATCGTCCCGGCGCTCTCCATGACGAGGAGGGAGTAGTTCACCCTCGGGGCTGAGGGTATGTACCAGTAGCTATTTTTTTGATCTCTCTCTCTCTCTCTCTCTTTCTCTCTCTCTCTCGTGTTCTTGATTTGGCACGATCTTGATGTATCACGAGCTTTGCTATTATAGTTGGATCTTATGTTGCTTCTCCCCCTCTACTCTCTTGTAATGGATTGAGTTTCCCCTTTGAAGTTACCTTATCGGATTGAGTCTTTAAAGATTTGAGAACACTTGATGTATGTCTTGCCGTGCGTATCTGTGGTGACAATGGGATATCACGTGATTCACTTGATGTATGTTTTGGTGATCAACTTGCGGGTTCCGTCCATCAACCTATGCATAGGGGTTGGCACACGTTTTCGTCGTGATTCTCCGGTAGAAACTTTGGGGCACTCTTTGAGGTTCTATGTGTTGGTTGAATAGATGAATCTGAGATTGTGTGATGCATATCGTTTAATCATACCCACGGATACTTGAGGTGACATTAGGGTTTTGGTTGATTTCTGTCTTAAGGTGTTATTCTAGTACAAAATCTAGGGCTGTTTGTGGCACTTATAGGAATAGCCCAACGGATAGATTGGAAAGAAAAACTTTGAGGTGGTTTCGTACCCTACCATAATCTCTTCGTTTGTTCTCCGCTATTAGTGACTTTTGAGTGACTCTTTGTTGCATGTTGAGGGATAGTTATATGATCCAATTATGTTATTATTGTTGAGAGGACTTGCACTAGTGAAAGTATGAACCCTAGGCCTTGTTTCCTAGCATTGCAATACCGTTTACGCTCACTTTTATCATTAGCTACCTTGCTGGTTTTATATTTTCAGATTACAAAAACCTATATCTACC
The DNA here is from genome assembly GCA_021605205.1 of Aegilops longissima. Classification (NCBI taxonomy): domain Eukaryota; kingdom Viridiplantae; phylum Streptophyta; class Magnoliopsida; order Poales; family Poaceae; genus Aegilops; species Aegilops longissima. Next base: position 128,461,340 of record CM038678.1, read on the forward strand.
ATCCATATTGCACTTGTATCACCATCTCTTCGCCGAACTAGTGCACCTATACAATTTATCATTGTATTGGGTGTGTTGGGGACACAAGAGACTCTTTGTTATTTGGTTGCAGGGTTGCTTGAGAGAGACCATCTTCATCCTACGCCTCCCACGGATTGATAAACCTTAGGTCATCCACTTGAAGGAAATTTGCTACTGTCCTACAAACCTCTGCACTTGGAGTCCCAACAACGTCTACAAGAAGAAGGTTGCGTAGTAGACATCAAGCAGTTTCTGGCGCCGTTGCCTGGGAGGTGAGTGCTTGAAGGTATATCTTTAGATCTTGCAATTGAATCTTTTTGTTTCTTGTTTTATCACTAGTTTAGTCTATAAAAGAAAAGTACAAAAAAATGGAATTGAGTTTGTCTCATATGCTTCATCTTTTTAATATCTTTCGTGAGTATGATGGAAAGGAAAATTGTGCCAAAGTGTTAAAATAAGAATGTATTAAAATGTTTGGCACTAAATCCTTGAATGATGAGCATGATTGCAATGTTGTTAGAATGAACTCCTTGAATATCCATAGCACTAATGATGATTGCACTAGTTATGATGAAAATGTCTCCTATAAACTTGTCAATTTTTGTGGAGTACATTGGGTTTGCAAGTACACAACAAATAGGGAAAATAGATATTGCAAGAGGCATAAGCATTTAGAAACTAAATGGTTGCAAGAAAGGCTAGATGCATGTGCTGAAAATTTAAACTTTCTTAGCCATACTTGTGAACTTTGCAATGAACGTGATCATTTCAGTACCCAATGCAAATTGTTTCATGATCGTATTGTGTCCAAAAATTGTGATGACTTGATTTCCCTTGCACATCATAATGAACTTAGTTTGCTCTTGGGTTATGAAGAAATGAAACGTATAACTAAGGATATTCCAAAATTTTCCCTTGATAGAGTTCTTCATTTTGATCTAGAGGAAATTTATGTGTATTGTGCGGTGAATTGCATTGAAAATCCTTATATTGCCAATTACATAAAGAAAAGAAAACAAATAGAAGATGAAGAGAATACTAACGAAAGGGAAGAGACTTCCCAATATTCTCCTATTATTTATTATGATGAATCAGGTAACGAGGAGGAGCCTTCTATTCAACCAATCTCATCAATAAGGAGTCCCAAAAGGAAGATTGAACACACACATGATGTGGTGAAGAAGAAGAAAAGGAAAAGGAAGAGAGGTAAAAAAAATCTCTCCCAAATAATGTTGCTCCTATCATTGTTGTGCCTCATGAAAATGAATCAAAAATAATTGTGGAAGATGATGCACTTGATGATGATCTCGTTATGCCTATTTCTTGTTGTGATGATTATGATTGGGAAGATAATAATACTTCTTATGATCTTGAAAATCTTTTTGGCACTTTCTTGGAAGAATATGATAATAATGTTTGCTATACTATTGGTGCTATCCATACTATTAATGATGAGAGTGATTATGCTTATGATATGAAAAGGCCCAAGCTTGGGGATGCTATGTTTGATGAAGATGATGTTTTTGAGAATATATTTGCTGCAATTAATGTCTGTCCCAAGCTTGGGGATGCTACGTTTAATGAATATTATATTTTTAGTCTCCCAAGTTTTGGTATGCAAGCATGCCTCCTACTTATAATGATTATATTGATCAAAGTGGGTTTGGAAGAGTGTCAACTTTAGGAAGTAGTGATCCCACAATATTGGAGGATGTTGAATCTTATTGTGATAATTATGAAAGTGGATTTGGATAGGTCATGACTTTATTAGTGATGTATCCACTATTTCGGAAGAGGTTTCAATCGATTATGATGAGAACAAAGTTGTTACTTATGTTGATTATTGTGATGAAACTTATGCTATAAAAAGTAGTGATGACTATACTTATAAGACTTGTCATGATTATGATTACCCTTTTCTGAACATTACTCTTTTCTTGTGGAAACAATTTATAGTGTTCAAGTCTCTTATGAAACCCCGACTATTCCGAATGAAAATAATTTTTCTTATGTGGAGAGTAAGAAAATTTCTATGCAAGTAGATCATGAAAAGAATGCTTTAGGTGATGGTTATATTGTTGAATTCCTTCATGATGCTACTGAAAATTATTACTAAAGAGGATCATATGCTTCTACATATTGCAATAATATCAAGTTTCCTCTCTATGTGCTTAGAATCTTGAAGTTATGCTTTTTTTACCTTCCTATGCAAGTTGATTCTTGTTCTCATAAGTTGTTTTCTCACAAAATCCCTATGCATAGGAAGTGGGTTAGAATTAAATGTGCTAGTCATATTCTTCATGATACTCTCTTTATGTTTCAATTCTTATCTTTTATGTGAGCATCATTGAAACCATCATGCCTAGCTAGGGGCGTTAAACGATAGCGCTTGTTGGGAGGCAACCCAATTTTATTTTAGTTTCTTGCTTTTTGGTTCTGTTTAGGAATAAATAATACATCTAGCTTCTGTTTAGATGTGGTTTTATGTTTTAATTAGTGTTTGTGCCAAGTAGAACCTTTGGGAAGACTTGGCTGAAGTCTTTATGATCATGCTGTAAAAAACAGAAACTTTAGTGCTCACGAGATTAGTTAAAAAAAATTACTGGAGAGTGCTATTTAGTTGATTCTTTTTGCAGATGATTATTATAAAAATTCCTCAGGTCCCCCAATTTATTTTAGAATTTTTAGATTTCCAGAAGTTTGCATTAGTTACAGATTACTACTGACTGTTCTGTTTTTGACAGATTCTGTTTTCTATGTGTTGTTTGCTTATTTTGATGAATCTATGAGTAGTATCGGAAGGTATGAACAATAGATAAGTTGGAATACAGTAGGTTTAACACCAATATAATAAAGAATGAGTTCATTACATTACCATGAAGTGGTGTTTTGTTTTCTTTCGCTAACCGAGCTCATGAGATTTTCTGTTAAGTTTTGTGTTGTGAAGTTTCCAAGTTTTGGGTAAAGATTCCATGGACTATGGAATAAGGAGTGGCAAGGGCCTAAGCTTGGGGATTCCCAAGGCAGCCCAAGGTAATATTCAAGTATAACCAAGCGTCTAAGCTTGGGGATGCCCCGGATGGCATCCCCTCTTTCGTCTTCGTTCATCGGTAACTTTACTTGGAGCTATATTTTTATTCACCACATGATATGTGTTTTACTTGGATCGTCATTTTATTTTATTTAGCTTTGCTTCCTGTTTGAATAAAATACCAAGATATTAAATTCTTAAATGTTAGAGAGTCTTCACGTAGCTACATAATTATTTAACTACTCATTGATCTTCACTTATATCTTTCGGAGTAGTTTGTCATTTGCTCTAGTGCTTCACTTATATCCTTTTGGAGCACGGCGGTGGTTTTATTTTGAAGAAATTTATGAACTCTCATGATTCACTTATATTATTTTTAGAGTCTTAAATATCATGGTAATTTGTTTAAATAATCCTAATATGTTTGGTATTCAAGATTAGTAAAAATTTCTTATGAGTGTGTTGAATACCAAGAAAAGTTTGATGCTTGATAATTGTTTTGAGATATAAAGATGGTGATATTAGAGTCATGCTAGTTGAGTAGTTTTGAATTTGAGAGATACTTGTGTTAAAGTTTGTGATTCCCGTAGCATGCACGTATGGTGAACTGTTATGTGATGAAGTCGGAGCATGATTTATTTATTGATTGTCTTCCTTATGAGTGGCGGTCAGGGACGAGCGATGGTCTTTTCCTACCAATCTATCCCCCTAGGAGCATGCACATAATACTTTGCTTTGATAACTTGTAGATTTTTGCAATAAGTATATGAGTTCTTTATGACTCATGTTGAGTCCATGGATTATACGCACTTTCTTGCTTCCACCATTGCTAGCCTCTCTAATACCGCGCACTTTTCGCCGGTATCATACACCCACCATAAACCTTCCTCAAAACAACCACCATATCTACCTATCATGGCATTTCCATAGCCATTCCGAGATATATTTCCATGCAACTTTCCACCGTTCCGTTTATTATGACACGCCCCATCATTGTCATATTGCTTTGCATGATCATGTAGTTGAAATCGTATTTGTGGCAAAACCACCGGTCATAATTCTTTCATACATGTCACTCTTGATTCATTGCATATCCCAGTACACCGCCGGAGGCATTCATATAGAGTCATGTTTTGTTCTAAGTATCGAGTTGTAATTGTTGAGTTGTAAGAAAATAAAAGTGTGATGATCTTCATTTTTAGAGCATTGTCCCAAGTGAGGAAAAGGATGATGGAGACTATGATTTCCCCACAAGTCGGGATGAGACTCCGGACGAAAAAAAAAGAGAGAGAGAAAAGAGTCCATAAAAAAGAGAAAAGACCCAAATAAAAAAATAAAAAAAATGAGAGAAAAAGAGAGAAGGAACAATGCTACTATCCTCTTACCACACTTGTGCTTCAAAGTAGCACCATGATCTTGATGATAGAGAGTCTCCTATGATATCACTTTCATATACTAGTGGGAATTTTTCATTATAGAACTTGGCTTGTATATTCCGATGATGGGCTTCCTCAAAATGCCCTAGGTCTTCGTGAGCAAGCGAGTTGGATGCACACCCACTTTGTTTCTTCTGTTGAGCTTTCATATACTTATAGCCATAGTGCATCCGTTGCATGGCAATCCCTACTCACTCACATTGATATCTATTGATGGGAATCTCCATAGCCCGTTGATACGCCTAGTTGATGTGAGACTATCTTCTCCCTTTTTGTCTTCTGCACAACCACCATTCTATTCCACATATAGTGCTATATCCATGGCTCACGCTCATGTATTGCATGAAGATTGAAAAAGTTTGAGAATGTTAAAAGTATGAAACAATTGATTGGCTTGTCATCGGGGTTGTGCATGATTTAAATACTTTGTGTGGTGAAGATAGAGCATAGCCAGACTATATGATTTTGTAGGGATAACTTTCTTTGGCCATGTTATTTTGAGAAGACATGATTGCTTAGTTTGTATGCTTGAAGTATTATTATTTTTATGTCAATATTGAACTTTTATCTTGAATCTTTCGGACCTAAATATTCATACCACAATTAAGAAGAATTACATTGAAATTATGCCAAGTAGCATTCCACATCAAAAATTCTGTTTTTATCATTTACCTACTCGAGGACGAGCAGGAATTAAGCTTGGGGATGCTGATACGTCTCCAACATATCTATAATTTTTGATTGTTCCATGCTATTATATTATCCATATTGGATGTTTATGGGCTTTATTTTACACTTTTATATTACTTTTGGGACTAACTTTTTGACCCAGAGCCCAGTGCCAGTTCCTGTTTTTTCCCTTGTTTCAGTGTTTCGAAGAAAAGGAATATAAAACGGAGTCAAAACGGAATGAAACCTTCTGGAGAAGTTATGTTTGGAAGGAAAGCAACCCGGGAGAGTTGGAGTCCACGTCAAGGAAACAACGAGGAAGGCACGAGGCAGGGGGGCGCCCACCCCCCCTGGGCGTGCCCTCCACCCTCATGGGCCCCTCGTGGCTCCCCTGAGTACTTCTTTCACCTATATATTCCCATATACCCTAAAAACTTCGGGAAACAGAAGAGATCGGGAGTCCCACCGCCGCAAGCCTCTGTAGCCACCAAAACCCAATCGGGACCCTGTTCCGGCACCCTGCCGGAGGGGGGAACCCTCGCCGGTGGCCATCTTCATCATCCCGGCGCTCTCCATGACGAGGAGGGAGTAGTTCACCCTCGGGGCTGAGGGTATGTACCAGTAGCTATGTGTTTGATCTCTCTCTCTCTCTCTCGTGTTCTTGATTTGGCACAATCTTGATGTATCGTGAGCTTTGCTATTACAGTTGGATCTTATGTTGCTTCTCCCCCTCTACTCTCTTGTAATTGATTGAGTTTCCCCTTTGAAGTTATCTTACCGGATTGAGTCTTTAAAGATTTGAGAACACTTGATGTATGTCTTGCTGTTTTTATCTATGGTGACAATGGGATATCACGTGATTCACTTGATGTATGTTTTGGTGATCAACTTGCGGGTTCCGCCCATGAACCTATGCATAGGGGTTGGCACACGTTTTCGTCGTGATTCTCCGGTAGAAACTTTGGGGCACTCTTTGAGGTTCTATGTGTTGGTTGAATAGATGAATCTGAGATTGTGTGATGCATATCGTATAATCATACCCATGGATACTTGAGGTGACATTGGAGTATCTAGGTGACATTAGGGTTTTGGTTGATTTGTGTCTTAAGGTGTTATTCTAGTACGAACTCTAGGGTTGTTTGTGGCACTTATAGGAATAGCCCAACGGATTGTTTGGAAAGAATAGCTTTGAGGTGGTTTCGTACCCTACCATAATCTCTTCGTTTGTTCTCCTCTATTAGTGACTTAGGGGTGACTCTTTTTTGCATGTTGAGGATTAGTTATATGATCCAATTATGTTATTATTGTTGAGAGAACTTGCACTAGTGAAAGTATGAACCCTAGGCCTTGTTTCCTAGCATTGCAATACCGTTTACGCTCACTTTTATCATTAGTTACCTTGCTGTTTTTATATTTTCAGATTACAAAAACCTATATCTACCATCCATATTGCACTTGTATCACCATCTCTTCGCCGAACTAGTGCACCTATACAATTTACCATTGTATTGGGTGTGTTGGGGACACAAGAGAATCTTTGTTATTTGGTTGCAGGGTTGCTTGAGAGAGACCATCTTCATCCTACGCCTCCCACGGATTGATAAACCTTAGGTCATCCACTTGAGGGAAATTTGCTACTGTCCTACAAACCTCTGCACTTGGAGGCCCAACAACGTCTACAAGAAGAAGGTTGCGTAGTAGACGTCACAATTCCACTCTTAGAATTAACTACTGAATCTTAGTTCAAAACTACAACACTTGTTAGGGATCGGCGGGAGTGCCATTTCTGTTAGGTATCGGCCGGAGTACATGTTTAAGAAATGTATTGTTGAGATAATGTCTTTGTTATTATGTATCAATTAAAGTTTTTTACAAATGGTACTATCCTGCTTTGTAGTTCTTTCTACATGTTTAACCAAGGTATTGTTAATATAATGTCTCTGTGAATATGAATCAGTCGCATTGTTTTAGGAATGGTACTTTTCTGCTTTGTCGTTCCTTATACATGTTGAAACAAGGCATTGTTAAGATAATTTATTAGTTAATATGAATGAATCACACTGATTGAAAATTGCTACTCTCCTGCTTTGTTTCCCATTAAGATAAGGTAGATCAGTAGATGTTTTCGTCTGGGAGTACAAGTCAACAACCGTTATTTCTGAGTAATTGTTTCCCTTATACCTATTGTTGCTTACAGGGATATCAAAATTTCTGCTCGGTTTTATTTCGACTTTGATTTTAGTTGAACTGCACAAAAGGAGCCAATGTGTCTAAGGCAAACTGCTGCATTAGTGGGTCCAGTTGGTCTTACCACTTTGCAGAAAGAAGCAGTTAGTGTTTGCGCTACATTATAGAAGAAATGATTGAGAAGCTTTACAGAGTATTAGTAGACGCTCGTGACATGACCAGTCTGCAGAGAGCATGGGCAACTCAACAACACATGGAGTGAAAAATTCACTCCACAAGGAAAGGTATGACCAAGTCAGTTGCCGACGCATATGTAACAAACAAGGTTAGTATCGGCCTTCATCCACATGATTGTGCTTTGTTATGTTGTGCTACTTATATTGTTGTATTGTTTTGAATAAATGTTTAATTCAAGCTATTGTATTGCTATCTTTTCCTGTTAAGATAATGAAGATGATTATAGTTGTAAGCGTATGTTTAATCAACTAGTACCACTATTATATTCATCATGCCTTTTCTGTATTTATGCAAACTGGGATGCTCAGCTTGATTTTAGTGGAACTGCACAAAATGTTCAGATGGTTCTTGTCCTCCATAATACTTCGTCATGCACAATACATCGAATGCTTCTCTAATCATTCGTCATCACCATGAGCCACCAGACTATCTGTTTGAATGGAGCTGCCAACGTGTTTAACGCTTTGCAACATATAAATACGAAATCCACCATGCTACTCAAGACATTGTTTGATTTCAGTGGAATCTGCACAAAAAAGATATGCTGGTTAATCCAGCTCCATGTGCCATTTCAATGTGCAAACTGATGACAAACCATGCCCGTCTGAATGGAGCTACCAACATCTTCAAGGCAGAATACTACCTTTAAGAAGGGTAAGAAGAAAGACAAAAGGAGAGATGGTTGCTTTACTTGTGGTTCGGAGGAACATTAGGCAAACGGGTGCCCAAACAAGTACAAGAAGCCAGGACAGGACTCCAAGTCATTCAATGTCACTCTAAGCAACAATGATGGGGCATCTGGGTATGGTAATGTATTTACGGTACTTTCAGTTTGTTAGTCCATCGATTGGTGGGTTGACACTGGGGCCAATACTCATGTGTGTGCTGATGTGTCTCTGTTTTCTTGAAGCATACAAATACGAATTCCACAGGGATGCTCAACTTGATTTTAGTGGAACAGCACAAAATGTTCAGATGGTTTTTGTCCTCCATAATACTTCATCATGTACAATACATCGAATGGTTCTCTAATCATTCGTCGTCACCTTGAGCCACCAGACTATCGGATGACAAACCCTGATCGTTCCACAATCATAGGCATTACATATTTAGAATGGGAAAAGCTTGTCAAAGTTTAATCATTGATGTTAGAAAGAAGACATTAGTTTAATATATTGGAACTGGAAAACCTTGTCAAATTTTGCTCATTGATGTTAGCCAGAAGACATGCATTTGATATTTTTGAGTGGGACGCCCTTTGCTGTGAGCAACGTCGATTGCTTTTTTCCTATTCATGTCTTCAGTTCAAAAGTAAATATTTACTCTACTGAGATGCATAGTCACATGAATGTTGACTTATGTAAGGTATTTTAAGAGTTTGTTCTGAATGTTGTCTATGTAATGCCAGGCCTTGTGAGTTTGATTGCAAAGTTGAGCTTGGAATGTTGTGGCATGCGGCATCACGAGCTGTTCACCGTGTTGAAGGAAATATGCCCTAGAGGCAATAATAAAGTTATTATTTATTTCCTTATTTCATGATAAATGTTTATTATTCATGCTAGAATTGTATCAACCGGAAACATGATACATGTGTGAATACATAGACAAACATATAGTCACTAGTATGCCTCTACTTGACTAGCTCATTAATCAAAGATGGTTATGTTTCCTAACCATAGACATGTGTTGTTATTTGATTAATGGGATCACATCATTAGGAGAATGATGTGATTGACATGACCCATTCCGTTAGCCTAGCACTTGATCGCTTAGTATGTTGCTATTGCTTTCTTCATGACTTATACATGTTCCTGTAACTATGAGATTATGCAACTCCGTTTACGGAGGAACACTTTGGGTGCTACCAAATGTCACAACGTAATCTGGGTGATTATAAAGGAGTACTACAGGTGTCTCCAAAGGTACATGTTGGGTTGGCGATTTCGAGATTAGGTTTTGTCACTCCGATTGTCGGAGATGTATCTCTGGCCCTCTCGGTAATGCACATCACTATAAGCCTTGCAAGCAATGTAGCTAATGAGTTAGTTACGGAATGATGCATTACGGAACGAGTAAAGAGACTTGCCGATAACGAGATTGAACTAGGTATTGATACCGACGATCGAATCTCGGGCAAGTAACATACCGATGACAAAGGAACAACGATGTTGTTATGCGGTTTGACCGATAAAGACCTTCGAGAATATGTAGGAGCCAATATGAGCATCCAGGTTCCGCTATTGGTTATTGACCAAGAATAGTTCTAGGTCATGTCTACATAGTTCTCGAACCCGTAGGGTCCGCACGCTTAAGGTTTCGATGACAGTTTTATTATGAGTTTATGAGTTTTGATGTACCGAAGGAGTTCGGAGTCCCAGATGAGATCGGGGACATGACGAGGAGTCTCGAAATGGTCGAGACGTAAAGATCGATATATTGGACGACTATATTCGGAGTTCGGAAAGGTTCCGAGTGATTCGGGTATTTTTCGGAGTACCGGAGAGTTACGGGAATTCGTATTGGGCCTCTTTGGGCCATACGGGAAAGGAGAGAAAGGGCCAAAAGGGTGGCCGCACCCCTCCCCTTGGACTAGTCCGAATTGGACTAGGGAGGGGGGGCGCACCCTTCCTTCCTTCTCCTTTTCTCTTCCCTTTCCTTCTCTCCTACTCCTACTACATGGAAGGGTTCCTAGTTGATTAGGAAGGGGGAATCCTACTCCCGTGGGAGTAGGACTCCCCTAGGGCGCGCCATAGAGAGGGCCGGCCCTCCCCTCCTCCACTCCTTTATATACGGGGCAGGGGGCACCCCATGGACACACAAGTTGATCTACGTGATCATTCCTTAGCCGTGTGCGGTGCCCCCCTCCACCATATTCCACCTTGGTTATATCGTCGCGGAGCTTAGGCGAAGCCCTGCGCCGGTGAAGCATCATCATCGTCACCACGCCGTCGTGCTGACGGAACTCATCCCCGACACTTTGCTGGATCGGAGTCCGGGGATCGTCATCAAGCTGAACGTGTGCTGAACTCGGAGGTGCCGTACGTTCGGTACTTGGATCGGTCGGATCGTGAAGACGTACGACTACATCAACCGCGTTGTCATAACGCTTCCGCTTACGGTCTACGAGGGTACGTGGACATACACTCTCCCCTCTCGTTGCTATGCCATCACCATGATCTTGCGTGTGCGTAGGATAATTTTTGAAATTGCTACGTTCCCCAACACGTGCCTCCTGAGAATAATGCTTCATATTGTTTTGCATGTTGATCTAATGCCTGTGATTTGCATGTTAAGAAGATCATCCTCTTCTGTTGTTTCCGTTCTTAAGAAGTTCATTTTCTTATGTTTCATTCATCGCCTATACAACAACTCGGGTAGGTTAGAGGTGAAACCATATGATCTTCCGACCAACTCTTCATCTTAGGCCGTGATTGGATCGTTGTTTTCCAACCAAAACCGCTTATAAAACGGACGCTTGTAAATAAAAGCATATGGTCTTGGGCGAAGCGCTTGGTTGGTCGATTTCGACTAGTAAAATATACACTGGTCTCTCAAATTACATGTGTAACTCGATGGTTTTCGTTACAGACCTCGGGCCCTTGGTTTCATTACGCCTGTATTTTACACGTTGTTTCCGATGACGAGTAAATTACATTTGTATCTTAATACATGTGTGAAACAATCCAGAGCTCCCAAGCGCGGCCTTACCATTTCATGTCGTCTCAGTCTCTCGAAGGTGCTCATAGGTTTCCGATGATCCTGGCTTCCTGAATGAGCAGCGGGCGCTGTATTAGACCATCCATAGGGCCCGCGAGGCCCTCTCCGTCGTCCTTCGAGTTGTTGTGCTTGCCGTGGCATCGAGGATTGTCAACATGGTCAAGGAACATGAGGAATCAGGAGATGACTTTATTTGAACTGGATGATAGTAGGGACCCACTAGGGCCATAGCCTTACATACGCAAGTTCCTCCTTATTATATACAACTATATTTTTTGCTTCCTCCTGGTTTCCTGACATCACAGTACCACACCATCGTCAATCAATATAGTCAATAAACGAGAGAATTGCACAGGGAGCGGCCGACAGTTGGGACCCAGCAGCTCGAGCAGTATTTGTTTTTTTAGGTGTAAGCGGAGTTCTTCTAGAGCGATGTTTTTTTGTTGTTCAGAGGATCAGGGTATCAACTAGGCGGGCTGTGGCCCGTCTAGCCCAGGCTATTATTTTATGTCGACCAAATATCCAGCCCAGGTATTATTTTTTCAAGGTGAAAATGCCTAGCCCAGCTACTTTTTTTGCGGAATACCCAAACCAGGTCAACTCGTTATTCTCCACCCCGCTGGGCTGTAAATCTTTCCTATCAGGGATGCATTAGGCCTAACAACAAAATGGGCTTTAAGAAATAATAAATGGGATGTAAGTACAAAAACTGGGCTGTAAATATATAAAAACGCTCCAAGCAGGTAATTAGTTTCAAAAATATTATTGTTTGAATTTGGAAATTTTAATTTCATTACTTATTGCACGCGCAGTATTTCTTTAGATTTTTACCTAATACAAATTCATTTTGAAATTATATTTAATATGACTTGAAATCTCGGGATAATTTTTTTTCGGATCCCATCAAAATGTGGGATTTTTTGTTGAATTCTGTTTTGAGAGGTTGGTTGAAATTATTAATCGCTGTCCTAGCTAGAAAATGAGTTGTAATTTTAACACACTGTAAATGGGTTGTAGTAAATTCCATTAGAATTCAAAAATGGGTTGTACACTATTACCAATCGCAAATGGGCTATATGTTCTCTGCCATGGATGTGATGCTCACTTGTGGGCCTCCTATTTTTTTGAGAATTATAGTCAGTGACGCGTACGGAAGGCTTGTGGGCCTACTAACGCGTACAGAAGGCTTTGTAAACTTATAGTCAAGACATGATTCTAGCAGCAGTGGCCGTTGGATGTCCATCCAACGGCTGTAGTGCTTCTTCAATCTCAGATGTTCTTGCTTCAGCCGCCCAAACCACCACCAGCGGTACCACCTGCTACCGCCTCCCATGGCCGGCTGTGCTGCCGCGCTGGCTTCACCGGCCCACTCTACTCCCAAACGCCGTCCAGGCAATTCCTCTACTCACCAACACCTCCTTTTCTTCACTGGTGACGGCAGCCTCACACCGCAGCTGAACCAGTGAACCCTCGTACTCCCCTCCCCGTGGGCATCCACTATTGTGTCTTCGTCGGCTCCGGGTCGTTCCCTTCATAATACTCGCCATCATTCACTGTGTTGGTTCTCACGGCATAGCGTGGTCAACTTTGTCAACAAAAAACAGCCATCGGATGAGGCACGTACGTGGATTGGCTGACAGTAGGGACCCACATGGCCCAAGGCCACACATAGCAAGTGCCCCCGTATTATGTGAAAACAAATAATATCTCCCCCTGACAGGTTTGACCCACCAGCTACATCTTCACACGCAAGGAAGTGCTTCCTTTATTACGTGGAAATAAAAAGTTTCCTCTCCCTGACAGCTGGGACCCACCAGCTTTATTATGATCCTTTTCGTGAAAACATAGATTGTACCGAAGATCCTAAATTGTTTTATTTTTATTCTAACTCAAAAAAGGAGAAATAAAAAAACCATAAGACATCTTCGCACGCAAGGAAGTGCTACCTTATTACGCGAAAAAATTGATTCCTCGTGCTAGCTGTGACCCACCAAATTTTGAGGCTGACTTGTGGGCCTACTAAGTTAACGCGTACGCAGGGCTTTGTCAACTTAGTCAATAAACGATTATAGCCGCATTGACCATTCAATGTTAATCCAACGGCCAAGCTGCGTCTTCAACCTCTGGTCTTGTTGCTCCAGCCGCCCAAACCTACGTCCGCCGTACCACCTGCTCCAGCCTCCGGTGGCCGGCTGTGCTGCCGTGCAGGTATCACCTCCCGACCATACTACTATTGGCCAGGCCTTCCCTCTACTCACCCACACCCCCTGTTATTCTCCGGAGACGGTAGCCTCAAACCGATCCAAGCAGTCAACCTCGATTCTCCGTGGGCATCCATCGATGTGTATTCCCGACCGGTCGCTCCTTCTAGGTCACGCCGTCGTCCACCACCTTGGTGCTCTCGGGCGGTACGGCGTCGTCAACACGGTCAACTAATGACAACCATCAGAAGAGGACTGTAAGTGGAGAGGCTGACAGCTGGGTCCATGGCCGCACACAAGGAAGTGCCTCCTTATTACGCACAAAATAATGATTCCTCCACCTGACACCTCAGACCTACCGAAAAGGGCCTCTGTATTTCGTGAAAAAACGTTCCGCCTGACAGCTGGGACCCACCGGCTTTACCTTCGCATGGAAGGAACTGCCTTCTTACCCCCTGACAGTTGGGACCCACCAGGTTGAAGTGAAGGTAGATATATCTATCCGGCCATGAACGTGTATGTACATAGCGGTCGATTGTGTCTCTGCAGCAACGTACCGTGGCCGAGTAAGGAGCAACACTTGTTGAAGTAGAGGCGCCAACGTAGCATTCACGCAGTCCCGTCTATATCATGTACACGTACGTACGGCCACGCTGCAAGATAATAAATACAGCTATGTACGTACATACGGGCGGGGTCTCTAACGCGTACAGCGACTAATCCTGTTCATCGGAAGCCAACCGGCTGGGTGGGAATAGAGAAACTGCGTCGTGTTCATGGGGAGGCAACGGGATGCATCGTGTTCATCGGGAGGCAACGGAATACGTCGTGTTCATCGGGAGCCAACCAGCTTGGACAGAACAGCCAAAACGAGGTCTGGCGTACAACTGAACAAAGAAACGGGCCTTCTTTTCGACCGCGTACGGTCGAAACGGGGTCCTGTTCATCGGGAAGGGTCTGGCGTACCGCAAAACGGAGGAAACGGACTTGTGTTTGACCGTGTATGGTCGAAACGGGGTCATGTTGATCGGGAGGGGTGTGGCGTACCACAAAATGGAGGAAACGGACTAGTGCTGGAGCACCTATGGTTGAAACGGGGTCGTATTGATCGGGAGGGGTGTGGCGTACCGCAAAACGGGACTCCACGAGCTACTGTTCATCCACCGTCGACTTCCTCCAGCCTCCACCTGCTACTGTTCATCCACCGTTGACTTCCTCCAGCCTCCATCAGCTACTGTTCATCCACGGTGTCCTGTTCATCCAACCTCCACGGCTATGTTCATCCAGCCCTCCATGGGGTCCTGTTCATCCAACCCTTCACAGGGTCCTGTTCAACCAGCCCCTCCACGGGATCCTGTTCAACCAGCCCTCCATGTACGGGGTCCCACCACCGGCTAATATCATTCACCCCCATGCCTCCTCGATCGGGGTCCTGTTCATCCAGTGGCAACGGCTCTACTACCATGGAATCCTGTTCATCCAACCCCAACCGGGAACTGTTCATCCAACCCCCACCGGGAACTGTTCATCAAGAGGCAGATTCATTCGACTTCAGTTAGCAGCAGTAGCGAAGGAATCACTCGGGTTCAGTTAATAGCAAGGGATCGATAGGGGTTCAGTAAAGTACCTAGTGCAATCGCTCGGGTTCAGTTAGAGCCCAACGCCTTGCTCGGGTTCAGTTAGAGCGCAACGCTTCGCACACACGCGCGTACGTGTATGAGAGAAACGCGCAAACCTTCGTGCATCGCTCGGCCCACACCACCCACCATAACCAGGAACTCCCCAAAAATTTCCTCGCCCTTGCTTCTACCATGGTTTTTTCCCTTCATGGACGGCACAAAGAATGTCATCCAGCTGCGTCTCCGGCCCGCCCAGGACAAAAAGCCCATTTTCTGTCATGATTTTTTGTCATAGAAGTAGGAGCCCACCACATCTATGATGATACTGGGTTTTGTCACAATTATCGTCATAGAAGTGTCATAAGCATGACAAGAAAAAATTTCGTTCGGCCCAAAATGTCACAGATGTGTCTTTTTTTTTGTAGTGAGCCTAGGCGGCCCTTATCTTGTTTAAGTTTTTCTGTCTTGTGCTCAAGGAAAAGTTAGTTATGCGCAGTTCCACCCACTTGGGGTGTATTTTAAACCTTGATGAATGCCGGCTGCGGTCTTTTTGCAATGTAAATGAATTTATTTTTCCCACATGTTTGTATGCTATGCCGAGTTCTAACTCAATTTTTCCTTTGCTTTCTTTGGCTTTTTCTTTTGCCGTGTTCCTTTGGCTGCCACCCTACCAGCCAGACAGCCGCGCTGCAGTCTGTGGCCGGGTCAGGGACTTGGCCGTTTAGAATAGGCAAATTACTTTTGGCCGCTTAAAGCATAGCTAGTCAAGCGAGAAGTCGGCCGGCCGGCTACTGAGTAGCCTGATGGGGGAGGTGAGAGGCCGGCTTGGCCTACATCAGCGTTCTTCCTTAGTCGTCGTTCATGTGGACAACATTTCGCCTTTATTTTGCCAACGGACAACAGGTCATCGAGCTGTGGTCGGGCGAAGAGGAGCTTTGGTGTCGGCACATTATCGAGCCGATTGATGGTGCCAACTTGGCTGTTGATAGCCCCTGACGGGCGACCGGACCGGGCATGGCGAAAGAATAAATACTCATTCATAGGAGAAGCTGGTCATAGAGATAAAAAGGTAGCCCCCGAGTGTGCCTCGGGGTACCTATTGTCTTTACTTAGTACAAAAGATAGCGTGGTACATACACTGCATCAACTGTAAAACGGGCGGAGGAGGTTCGCGTTCCATGGGCGCTCCAACTCTTGCCCGGCTGTGTTCCTCTTGCGCGCCCTGGGCTTCTATGCGTCGATTAGGTAGTAGGAGTCGTTGCCCAGGGCCTTGCTGACAATGAAGGGCCCCTCCCAAGGAGTCGAGAACTTGTGCTGGCCGGCTATTCGCTGGATCAGTCAGAGCACAAGGTCACCCGTGCAGAAAGTACGCGGCTTGATCTTCTAGTTGTGGTAGCGGCACAAGTTCTGCTGGTAGATGGCGGACCGGCTGAGTGCTAGCAGCCGGGCCTCTTCAAGCAGATCAACGCTGTCTTCGCGCACCTCCTTTCGTTGCGCCTCCATGTACAAGGTGACGCGAGGCTAGTCGAACTCAATATCCGTTGGGATGATGGCCGCGGCCCCGTATAGGACGAAGAAGGGTGTGAAGCCGGTTGATCTGTTTGGCATGGTCCGAAGACTCCAGAGGACGGCTAGTAGCTCCTCGAGGCAGCAGCCGACCGAGCGCTCCAGCGGCTCGACTAGCCGTGGCTTGATGCCGGATAGAATGAGGCCGTTAGCCTGCTCCACCTGGCCGTTTGACTGCAGGTGAGCAGCCGACGCAAGGTCTAGTCGGATACCCTTGTTGCGCAGAAACGAGCCAAGGCGCCTTTGGCGAAGTTCGTGCCATTGTCGGTGATGATGTTTTGCGGGATGCCATATCGAATGGTGATGTCCACTATGAATGTGACAGCTGTGGGGCCGTTCAGCTTCTTGATTGGCCTCGCCTCGGTCCACTTTGTGAACTTGTCCACGACAACCAGCAGATGGGTCATGCCGCCACGTGCTGTCTTGAATGGGCCCACCATGTCCAATCCCCATACGGCGAACGGCTAGGTGATGGGGATGGTCTTGAGTGCTGAGGCCGGCAGGTGCTTCTTGGAGCTGAAATGCTGGCACCCCTTGCACTTCCGGACCAACTTCTTGGCGTCGTACAGAGCAGTCGGCCAGAAAAAACCATGGCGGAAAGCTTTGGCGACGAGGGCTCTGGAGGTGGCATGGTGGCCACATTCACCTTGATGGATATCTCTGAGGATAGCGATGCCCTTCTCCAGCTCAACATAGCGCTGGAAGACGCCGGTAATGCTGCGCCTGACGAGCTCTCTGTTGACGATCGTGTAAGCAGCCGCCCGGTGTTGCACCTGTCGGGCCAAGACCTCGTCAGCTGGGAGCTCACGGCTCACCAGGAAGTGGAGGATGGGTTGCGCCCAAGATGGGGCTTCTACTACCGTCATGACAGCAACCGGCGTTAGGGTGACCGGGTTAGGAGGCGGCGGGTTGGAGCCGACCGCTCCTTGGTGCGTCGTGGAAGTCCCCGGGCCGGCTACAACAGTCCCCGGGCCGGGTTCTGGAGTCCCTGGGCCGGGTTTGGGTGCTGCAGCCCCCGGGCCACCTACAGAAGTCCCTAGGCCGCCTGCTGAAGTCCCCGAGTCGGATCCGGTAGCTCCAGGGTCAGCCAGCACGAAGATGGATTCTGTTTCTGGCGAAGGTTGGATAGACGGCTTGCGCACGCACTCGAGGGAGACGCTGGCTGGAATGGCCTGACGGGTAGAGCCAATCTATGACAGGGCGTCGGCTGCTTCGTTGTCGGCCCGTGGCACATGAATGAACTCGCACCCATCGAAGTGTCTGCTGATTTGTTGGATGAGGAAGTGGTATCTGGCCATGTTGGCGTCCTTGGCATCCCAGTCGCAGAGGACTGCTGGACCACAAGGTCCGAGTTGCCGTAGCACAAGATGCGGTGGATGCCGATCTCCTTGGCCAGTCGGAGCCCGTGGATGAGCGCCTCGTACTCGGCCATGTTGTTGGAGGCGGCAAAGTGGATCTCCATCGTGTACTTCATCTTGTCGCCTTTGGGAGAGGTGAGGACAATGCCGGCTCCCAAACCGGTGTGCATCTTCGAGCCGTCGAAGTGCATCCGCCAATGCGTGGAATTCGGCACTGGCGGCAGGTACTGGGTCTTGGCCCAATCGACAAGGAAGTCGGACAGCACTTGGGACCTGATGGCGGTGCGGGGCTGGTAGAGGATGGTGTGGGGAGCCAGCTTGATGGCCCATTTGGCCACCCGGACCGAGTCTTCTTGGTTGCCCATGATCTCAGCAAGTGGGGCGGTGCAAACGACTGTGATGGAGTGCTCCTGGAAGTACTGCTTCAGCTTCTTGGCGGCAAAGTACACGTCGTAGCACATCTTCTGGTAGTGGGGGTAGTTCTGCTTGGAGGCGGACAATACCTCGCTCAAGTAATAAACCTGCCTCTGGACCGGCTGCGCCCTTCCGGCTTCTGGGCGCTCGACAACAATCACCATGCCGACGACCCGGTTGGTGGCAGTGATGTAGAGGAGCATGGGCTCTTTCGCAGTCAGAGCGGCCAGAACAGGCACCATGGACAAATCTGCTTGAGTTGGAGGAACGCCTCATCTGCCTGGTCGGTGCACTCGAAGCACTTGGTCTTCTTCATCAGCTGGTACAATGGGAGGGCCGTCTCGTCCAGCCAGTTGATGAACTGGTTGAGAGATGATAGGCACCCGGTGAACTTCTGGACGTTCCGTAGCCTGGTTGGTTTCTTCATCCGCTCAATGGCCTTGATCTTCACAGGGTTGCACTCAATCCCATGCTCAGAAACAAGGAAACCAAGGAGCTGGCCGGCTGGTACTCCAAAGACACACTTCTCCGGGTTGAGCTTGATCTGAAAACGGCGCAGGTTGGCGAAGGTCTCCTTGAGAAGCTCCAAAAGGGTGTCACGCTTCTCCGTCTTCGCCACTATGTCGTCCACATAGACGTGGGCATTCCTGCCGAGTTGCTTCAAGAGGCACTTCTGCAGGCAATGTTGAAAGGTGGTGTCGGCATTCCTTAGTCCGAACTTCATGGTGATGTAGTAGAATGCACCGAAAGGGGGTGATGAAGGCAGTCTTCAGTTGATTGGCCGGGTCCAACTTGATCTGATGGTAGCCGGAGTAGGCGTCCAAAAAGGACAGCAGCTCGCAGCCAGCCGTGCAGTCGATCACTTGATCGATCCGGTGCAAGGCAAACGGATCCTTGGGGCAGGCTTTGTTGAGGCTCGTGTAGTTGAGACACATGCGCCACTTGTTGTTTTTCTTCAAAATGAGGACTGGGTTGGCAAGCCAGTCCGGATAGAACACTTCCATGATGAAGCCAGCTGCCAGAAGTCGGGCATGGCCGGCTGCTTGCTGGCCATGGCCACCACTTGGTCAAGGAGGCGCTTCTCTTCGGCGATGACGAGGTACTCAGCCAGCCGGGAGCTGGCGGCGGCGCACTCGAGCGACTTCTTGTAGTCGCCAGCAATGGTAATGATGCCCTTGGGACCCGACATCTTCGCCTTCAGGTACACATAGTGCGGAACCATCATGAACTTGGCGAAGGCATCACGGCCGGATGGTCATGAATTGGGGGACCTCTGGAATAACAGCATTCACCTCGCGGTGCTGCTGTCGTCGGCTTTGTTGGTGAAGATGACGTAAGTGGCGTTCTCATTGGGGAATTCATCTTGGAGCATGCCGACTAGGCGGGCCGGCTGCTGAGGAGCCGGAGCCGCTAGGCCGACTGGAGGAGGTGGCAAGCCCTCACCCTTGGAGATTCGGGTGAGCCAGCTGCACTATCGAGTGGTGTCGTTGGACGGTTTTGCGCCGCTGTGGAACTTGCATGGAGCGTCGAGGGCATGCTCGAAGGAGAAGGCCGGCTGCCAGGTACCCTTGCCACGCCGCTAACGCTTGGAGCTGGGTTGACCTGACGGCTGGTGGTCCTCAACGGTGGCCACCTGCCGACTGTTAGAAGCCAGCTACTTGGCCTTGCGCTTGTTGTTGTTCGGCTACTGACGCTGGTTGGAGTCGCCGGCCAGCGCCTGAGAAGCCAGCTGGATCACCTTCACGGACGCGTCGATCCGGATCTCCCTCCGACTTCATGGAGGAGTCGGCTGTGGCGTACTTGTCCGCCACAACTAGGAGCTCGTCCAAGGTAGCCGGCTCGTCGCACAGAAGCTTGTGCTTGAGCAGGGTGCCCTCTCTGCACCCGGCTGTGAAGTACTCGATGGCCTGCACCTCGTGTACCCCTTAGCAGGAGTTGCGCAACTCGGCCCAGCGCGTCAAGTAGTGGCGAGTGGACTCGTTCGGGCCCTGAACGCACATGGAGAGCTGGCGAGGCTTGGGGGCGCTTGTAGGTGATGTTGAAGCTGCACATGAAAACTTCGCCGAAGTCTAGCCAGCTATTGATGCTATTGGCCTTGAGGCTGTTCAGCCATGTCTGGGTCGTGCCCTGCAGCATGAGCGGAACATACTTCACGGCAACGTGCTTGTTGCCGTTCGCTATGCTGACTGATGTGGCGTAGTTGGTCAGCCAATCTTCCGCCTTCATGGTGCCATTGTATTTGAGAGTGTCGCGAGGAAGTGTGAACCCTTTGGGGAAGGGCTCGTCACGGATGCGGGGGCCGAAGTAGGCCGGGCCGACTGTATCCTCCTCCTCCATTGCCAGGGACCGAACCAGCTACTTGATCCGGCGACGAGCGTCATTCTCGCCGACTGCTTCACGGGGGCCTAGTCGCCCCCTCCCCCAAAGTCGGGTGCTCAGCAGGCGTTGGGGAAGCCAACCTCTCCCTGCGGGGGGGGGGGGGGGAGGGGGCAGGCGGACGTTCACCTTGCTGGCGCCGACCCTCCGGGTTCGGAGGAACTTGCCGGCTGCCCACAACTATCTCGTGAGAGTGCCGGCTCCGGGTTCCGCTGGCCGCAGCCGCCACTAGGGGACCGGGAGGTCTCTCCATTCTCATGGCATGGCGGAGGGTTTTCAGCCTACTGGCCGGCTCCCACCACGTGGTTGCACATGTCTTGATGCGCGTTCGCCGCGTTGAGGAGCTCCTGGAGGTGGTCCAGCTGGCTGCGCCGTTCCTCACCCTCCAGGTTCTCAAGTTCTTCTGTTGCCACTTGCGCGTAGCGCAGGTTCTGCACTAGGGTGTCGTAGATCGGGCATTCGACTCCCAGCATGCTGGCGATGGCCGCGCCGCGTTTCCGGATGGCGCCGGCTTGGCTGGGCTCGCCCGCAGCCGGCGTGCCGCCCGCCATGCGGTCGATCTCGCGCTGGTTGGCCTCAGAGCGGCGCTTCATGGCCGCCATCTTGGTGGCGCTGTCAAGGAGCTTGACACGAATTTCTTCTAGCTCCGCCGGGCCGGTGTTAGCACCGACGGGAGCGGCCAGGTCCTGCATTGCTGCTCGCAATGGGTCATCGGCGGCCCCGCCAGTGTCCTGGCTGTTGTCGATGACCATCACCTCCACAAAGACGCCAACGCCGAGCGTGCGGGCAGAGGCGTCGCTGGCGACAAGAGGGAGTGGGTCGTCGATGACCACCATGTCACCAGGGTAGCCGTCGGTGGTGGCCGCATCAGAGAGGGCGAGCTTCTCGAAGAGGTCGGTGAGGTGGCTCATGGAGCAGATGGCTCCCGCGTCGGTGGCGACCGCGTCGAAAAGGCTGAGCTTTTCGAAGAGGTCGACGAGGCAGCTCGCGTGGCAGATGGCTCCCACATCGGGCGATGCACCGGCGCAAGCACAAGCGAACGCATCAGGCTGGTTGATCAAGCCAGACGCGACGCGCTCCCCGGAGGGAAGGGTGGTTCCCGTCCGGAACACAACTCTGGCCGATGCCGCGGATGGCCCCATGATGAGCGCCAACTGTCGTGGTAATCTCACGTCAGATGCCAGGGGGTGGCTTATCGTGGGTGGAGCCATGAGGACATCATCGGGTTTCGTAAGCGAGAGTGAGCACGAGCTCGGCAGCACATGAGAAGTACCCGGGTTTGAGGCTCTCCGAAGAGGTAACACCCCTAGTCCTGCTATGATGACTATGATCAAGAGTGTACAAGGTTGCTCCTTGAGCTGTGTTGCTAGAGTAGGGCGAAGGGTGGAGCTCTCCCTCTTCTCCTAGCTATCATGTGTGTGGAATGGAAGCTGAACCCTTTGCATGGGTGAGCCCGAGGGGGGGGTCTTATAGGCCGACCCCCAGGGGTACAATGGTAATATGGCCAGGTGTAGGACCCGGACATCAGTGTCTAGGGTCGATGGGTTCTCCGTTGGCGGCTAGGACCTGCCTCTGGAGGGCACCGCCGGCTGTTGAGAATCCGGCCGACAGGTAGGGCCTGTTGCCTGCGGGCCATGCTAATTGCCTGTCATTGTAGCTCTGTCCTTGCTAACGAGGGTCGTGTCATGCACCGGAACAATTGAAATATATGAATGAGGTGACAACCTCGAATTAATTGGAACACAGACGAATCTTCTGAGATGTCTTGAACACTCCGGAAGGATAAACTGGCGAGAGGCATATGAGCAAGGGGAGAACATTTGAGCCGAGGAAAAGAATATAATCACTACTGAAAATTAGAATTGAATCCACCAAAAAAGAAAAGAGATGAAGAATGTCAGACGAGACGAGAATTCACTGGTTGAAACAATTGAGGGAAGACTCCACACGAATGAAATTGATGCTCGAAATAGACTCAGGCTCCGGGAAGAAGAGGGTGGGTGGGCGGGAAAAACAAAGGCAACTTGGAAGGGGAAACCGACGAATATCTTGAAGAGAAAACACCAGTTGAAATCATTGAGGAAAGAAAGCAAAGACTTCGCACGAGTAGGATGGATACTCAATTACGGACTCCGGTTCCGAGAGGAAGAAGGGAGGGCGGGTGGGAAAAGAAAACAACTGAGGATTGAACTTGGCAAAGATGAAGAGGCTCGAGTCAACTTGATGAGAAATGCACCGAATGCCAAGAGCTGAGGAACAACGATCAAAAAACCAACTGCGTGATCCTAAAGAAAAATTTGAACGGGAAGAGGAGTAGTTCAAAACACCTACATCAAGATTTCTCACGAGAGCGACGAAGGGGGCTGGGGAGTAAAAAGAATTCCTACTCTCCGATATAACTAGACTCCGAAAAATAGTTTTCTTCTAGACTCAACAACGGCCAAACTACACGATCAATCAAGGGGGCTCCTAAGGTCGGTCGAGGCTCTGATACCAACTTGTCACACCCAATATGTGACCCTATCCAAAAGGAACTCGAAGGTCCCACCAAGGATAGACCCGCATATTGAAACGCTTTTGCAAGGTGGATATCATTGCATCAACATTACATAATAGATGGGGATACATACATAAGGCATACAATGCCACAAGAATACAACATCACATCATATACAAGATCAACATCCGTCTACGGATGAAACATAAACAGAAACTCAAACAATATCCACCACGCTAGCCCAGGCTGCCGACCTGAACCTATCCCCGATCAAGAAGAAGCGAAGAAGAACTCCAATACAAGCAAACATCGCTCTCGGCCATGATCATCGCAAACCTGTACCTGCAATCGGTGGTATAGTAATCAGGAGCCACGAGGACTCAGCAATCCCATTCCCATGGGTATCAAGACTAGCAAAGCTTAATGGGAAAGGAAGGGGTAAAGTGGTGAGGTTGCAGCAGCGACTAAGCATGTGTGGTGGCTAACTTACTCAAAAAAGAGCGAGGAGAGAAGCAAAGCAAGCGGTCGTCAACTAGGAATGATCAAGGAGTGATCCTGAACTCCTACTTACGTCAGACATAACCCAGAAACCGTGTTCTCCTCTCGATCAACCCCGAAAAGAGACACTCACGGTTATGCACACGGTTGGTGTATTTTAGAAGAGTTTACTTCAAGTTTACTACAACCGGATATCAACGAATTCCCATCTGCCACATAACCGCAGGCACGGCTCTAGAAAGTTCAAACCCTGCAGGGGTGTCCCAACTTAGCCCATGATAAGCTCTCGCGATCAACGAAGGATATTCCTTCTCCCGGAAGACCCGATCAGTCTCGAATCCTGCCACAAGACATTTCGACAAGAATAAAACAAGACCAGCAAAGCCGCCCGAATGTGCCGACAAATCCCGATAGGAGCTGCACATATCTCGCTCCTGTGGCACACCGGATGAGCCAGACGTCGGGTTGGCATAGACTCGATTGCCCAGGGGCGCCGGACATCGCTTCGGTTTGGACCAGCACTGAAGGAGAACTGGCCCGGGGCTAAATAAAGATGACCCTCGGGCTCCGAAACCCAAGGGAAATAAAAGGGCATAGGTGAGGCAAATGGTAAAACCAATGTTGGGCCTTGCGGAGGAGTCTTATTCAAAGCGAACTGTCAAGGGGTCCCATAAATCACCCAACCGCGTTAGGGATGCAAAATCCGGGAACATAATACCGATATGACGGAAACTAGGGCGGCAAGAGTGGAACAAAACATCAGGCATAAGGCCGAGCCTTCCACCCTTTACCAAGTATATAGATGCATTAATAATATAAGAGATATTGTGATATCCCAACATAATCATGTCCACCATGGAGCAATCTTCAACTTCACCTGCAACTAGCAACGCTATAAGAGGGGCTGAGCAAAAGCGGTAACATAGCCAAACAACGGTTTGCTAGGAAGGGTGACAAAGGTTAGAGGTTCATGGCAATTTGGGAGGCTTGATAAGCAAGTGGTAGGTAACGCAGCATAGCGATAGAACGAAGCAACTAGCATAGCAATGATAGTAATGAGATCCAAGGTGACGGTGATCTTGCCTGAAATCCCGCAAGGAAGAAGAACGAGTCCATGAAGAAGATGAAGCCACGAAGACGAACCAAGCGTAGACGAACGAATCCTCACGATCGCAATGAAACGGGAACTATCGAGAAAAGCACACAACATGGTAAACACACCACACATGAACAAGGCAAGATGCACACCCAAGCATGATGCATGACAAAGCTACATGAAGCTACTCATGGCAAAAGATGATGCAAACAAGAGCAACACATCAAAGCGAGTTTAAATGAGGCCGGAAACGACATATAACAATTCCGGTAAGTCCTCATATGCAAATTTCGAAATTGGTCCAGAACTGAATAACTTTATGTTCAAGTTGTTAAACAGAAATTTAAGATGCACCACGATGATCTACACGAAATTCTAGTCAAGTTACATATAAAGTTCATTAGATTCGGAGCTACGGTCTAGAAGATATGAGCAAAACAAGTTAAACATGGCATTGATGCAAAATGCATTCAAACATCAAACATACATCTCAAAACAAGGATGCAACATGATAATATGAAACTACATGCAAAATCACGCAAGTTTCATATAGAGCACACTCAAAACGGAGCAACGGTTCAACACATACACTCTATACAAGTTTAAAGGACAAGCTGTCCAAAACAGCAACTAGGCATATTGCAAGCACCTAAACAACAAGCTACAGCATATTAACATGATAACAAAAGGCATGGACGTGATGTACAGGTAAAGCATGACAAAACATGAACACTGAGCTATCTCCAGAAATCAATAGAACATGCTCAAACACACATGGCAAGATTGCAAATAATAACAGTTTCAGACTTAAGCAGAAATAACATCAGGTTGCAATGTTTAGAGCTATCAAACAACATGTTACAGGAACTTATCATGGCAACCAAAGGCATGGCATGAATCTACTAAATGCATAGATCAAATGTCCTTTAGTGACCATGAGCCAAAAAGGACCATAAGATATGATGGCACCCATGTAAACATACCAAGTTATATTACAGATTCATACATGGCAGGAACAACAATAAGTAGGCATGTTGGTGAGCTTGAACCACTCACCACAGAGCAATACATGGCATGGCAATGCAACCAACAATAAGAATACATGTTTATGAAGCTAAGAATGGCAAGAGCAAGTTCATAGGGTGCATGGATCACTAACAACAATCATGGCAACATTGAACTTAATGTTAATAGACTGACAGCAACATTAAGAAATTTGAGAGCAAGATTACAACAAGTTACAGCAGACTATAATTGCAACAAAGGGCATGGATGGATAGAGCAAGACATGTATAACAAAACATCCTTAGTTAAAATCTCCATATTATGCATAAAATGACTTGTAGCAGCAGGTTTACATAGCATCATGATATAGCAGATTCAGACATGCAAAACAGCAACAACAAGTATCCTACTTAACAAGCTTGATGCACTCACTACACAACTCACAAAAATACATGGATGGAACCACTGTGAAGATGGCATGACATAGCACAAAACACATGTAGAGCTCATGCTCATAAAATGCACACATCAAATGCAACTAAAATGACAAATCACCATGTTATACCTGTTTCAGCAGGTTGACATCATATAGCACTCTTGCAATGAAGATTCAGGCATCAAGATGAACTCAAATGAACATGTCACAATGGAATGAAATGAAGTACTCGTTGAGG
This sequence comes from Aegilops longissima, assembly GCA_021605205.1. Lineage (NCBI taxonomy): Eukaryota > Viridiplantae > Streptophyta > Magnoliopsida > Poales > Poaceae > Aegilops > Aegilops longissima. The sequence goes on from CM038678.1 coordinate 128,487,942, forward strand.
CGAACAATTTGACATATTGCACGCACGAAACGGAGCAGTACGCATGGAGTTATGATGCGATGAACATGGCATGATAATGCAAAAATATTCGGGACTTAGGCGTTTCGGGGTCAACCTCGGGCTGCACGGATTTCGAAGATCGCCGGAGAGCTTGCCGGAGTTGATGCCAGAGAGGAGCGGAGATGGCCGGAGAGGAAGAAGGGGCCGGAGTTGGCCGGATCCGGGGGCACCATGCCCGGATCTGACCGGAGCAGGGGCGGCGGCGACCCTGGGGCTCCGGCGGCGGAGAGCTGCGGCTCCGGCGAGGGTTGATCGGGCGGGCGGCCGGGCGGAGGCGCCGTGGGACGAGGCCGGCGAGGCGATGGGGCCGCTGGAGGTGACGGCGGCGAGGATCCGCGAGGGGCGACGCAGACGAGGCGAGGAGAATGCGGGTCGGGCTGGCGCTGCTGGGCCGGGCGATGGCGGCGGAGAGGCACGCCGGCGGAGGAGATCGGGCGGCGGGGCGGCCGGGCCAAAGCGGGCGGACGGCGGCGGCGGCGCTGGCTCGCTGGCCGGATCTGGGCCCCGCGGTGGTGGGAGGCGGCGAGACAGTGGCGGCACGGGTTGGTCCGGGGCGGCGGCGCGATGACGTGTCGGCCCCGGATTGGTCCGGGAGACGTGGCTGCGGGGCGACGGGCGCGTCCGGACGGCGGCGGACATGTCCGGTGGCGCGGTGGGGAAATGGGGTAGGGTTTCATCTGCGCGAAAAATCCGGGAGGGGCACAAATATATAGGTAGAGGAAGCTAGGAGTGTCCAAATGAGGAGCGGTTTTCGCCAACACGATCGTGATCGAACGACCGAGAGCATGGAGGGGAGTTTGCTGGGTTTTGGGCCACTGTGGAAGGGGTGTTGGGCTGCAAGAGAAAAGGGCTTTTATGGTTCCCCGGTTAACCGTTGGAGTATCAAACGACCTCTAAATGGAACGAAACTTGACAGGCGGTCTACCGGTGCTATACCAAGGCCGCTTGACAAACCTCGGTCCATTCCGAGAACGTTTAATACCCGCACAAAAGAAGAGGCAAAAAGGGGCGCTGGGGAACATAGGAGTGCCGGATTGCAAAACGGACAACGGGGAAAATGCTCGGATGCAAGAGACAAACACGTATGCAAAAGCGATGCACATGACGACATGATAAAAATGCAGAAGATGACATGGCAAAGTGCAACACGCAAGCACATGACATGGCAACGATGGCGAATAACTGGAACACACCTGGCGCATCGAATCCGGGGCGTTACACCTGTCCCCAAAGCCGTATTCTAGGGGTGCGCCATCTTCTGGAAGCCGGTCGCGTGGTCCTAGCGGGCCCAAGGAGCTGGCCTCGTGACCAGTCGGCATGAGGGACTTTGGCCAGCCCCGATGTCTTGAAATGTCATTGGGGTGGATGAGGCTACCCGGGGTCTATCCTCCCGACAGTCGTGCAACGGTGATTATTTACACCAACAAAGGGGACGAATGGCATACCATATCTATTCACCTTATACGGGTTGTCAAACACAGTCACATCTTCATACAACTGATAGTCCTGCCGCGATTGTGCATCGCACCAGAACATGCTCTTTAACCGGCCCTCCTTATCTAGCATGTTCTCAAAGAAGAAGTCTGGATCCTTCTCCTTTCTGTTCCTCATAATCCCGATAGCCGTGTTAGCATCACCCTTTGCAATCAACTTCATTTTGTCTCAGCAGCATAGGTTGTAGACGTCTCATCTCACAAGTCCGCACTTATCGTACGAACCATACCTGCTAATGAAGTTGTCGACGATGATATGCTTTCTGATCCCAGCTCCTTCCATCGCCATGATCTCGGCTATCTGGTGATCTCCCATCACTCTATGTGACCGCCGGAATGCCACCTCGTCTGCTCTAGCCAGCAAATGGTTGTGATCATCCATAAAAGATGCCACGAACCAAACTCAACGCCCTTAGTCCAACTTCACAACCAAATGTGCATCACACTCGCAGCGAGTCTCAGGTTTTAGCCTACGGGTACGGCCCTCCCTGTTTAAAAATTTGTTCTGCCATTTTCCTGCGCTCGAGCAAATGTACCGCCTATACCGAAAAGTGGTTGAAAGACCTTTTCCTCGTTTCACCTTATCTTTTCTGATACTGAATCCACGGTCCCTTGCATAGTTATTGTAGAACGTGTAAGGCTCCCGTTGTGATATAAAGGTCATACCCATAACCTTCAACTGTGTCTGCAGCGCCCGTTGCTGGATTTCAGCCTCCTCAATGTCCATACTCGCTGCATCCTCATGATCATGGCCATCATCATCACTCCAACCATCCAAGTTAGCCTACAATATTACACATAAGCACGTGTAAGTTGTTACTATTTAGTTTTTATTATTGTATGACGTCTAAAAGTTTTGACCGAATCTGACTTATGTTGTCGGTGAAAGATTCCTCAAAATAATGTTCATCATTGCGGACATCAATATGCTCCTGCACATAAAAAATCATATGCATGTGTAAGTACCCATATGGTTGTTCGTCGGACGAAATCAATGTACACATCACTTACTTCTCACTACAAGCACCATCCTCATTCTTTTGAAATTCCTCCTCAGGTAAATTATCGTATGACAAGCAAGATTCATTGTCGCTGCTATCATCATCTTTAGTACTTCGATCTTCCGTTGTACGATCAACACTATCACTACCATACAACTCACTCGTCTGCAAGAGCACATCCGTAAATCCTATTCTTCCTCCATTGAATAACATCACTACCAACACTGCAGCATTTAAAATAAAAGATGATCTGTCAATTCAAAATCAAACTAGATGTACTATGGTCATGCCAATGAATAGTTCGTAACATTAAAATGATTGCAAATAAGAGCTTATTTACACCTACTAAAGATTTACTAGGCAGGTTACATGGCAAACCTAGAGTCTGGCGGGTCCAAATGTCCGGCGGCAAGGCGTTCAGGTACGCGCACTCCGGCCTGCTTACAGACGGGCGAGGACGTGCCCGGAGGCAGATCACGCAATTGCCGACAGAGAGGACGTGCATGGAGATCGATCAGGCCGTTGCGGACGGCAACAGCGTCCGCGTAGGCCATGTCACGGCAACGACGTGCACGGAGGCCAGATCGCGTACAGCGACGACTCCAACAACGTCCACGGCGGCCAGATCCGGGGCGAAGACGGGGAGGAAACTAAGATGGTCGGACGGGGCGACGGCGGGCAAGGGCGGAGATCGGCCGGACGGGGCGACATTGGAACGGGCCGCGTGATCGTTGCTAGGTCATGGATTTGCTTTTTTTTGCGCGAGGGGCGCGGGGTAGATGCCAGTCCACCGTATCGGCTCGAGCCGTCCGCTCGACTCTATGTGTATGCGGACGCCGCATATGGCGCGGGTATACGTTAAGCACCATATAACCTAAATGCCCTTACACGTTAAGGGGGGGGGGGGTGTACCGAAGCAGACCTCGATTTGATTATGTAGTCACAACATGGCTGCCCACCAATAGGCATGATAAACCCATATTTGGTAACATAACAGAATCTTTATCTTTACCCATATATATAGTGATGCTATTCATCATCCAAGGTGCAGAATAAGTTATTCTTCACCCGAGGTAATCTTACAATCGTTTCATAATTAAATTACGTTTGGAATTCAAATAGTTACATTCCTATTGATTCACTACGTAAAATTTTGCATAAGAAAATAAAAATATAGGTCATAAGACAAAAAAAATTACAGTTTATGTGTATTTTACACTATATTTTTACGCTTGTAATTTTACATAACATAAAATATTTTTACGGTGATTATATATTTTCTCACAGTCTCTTTTTACATCGGAAATAAGACAAAACTTACGTAACGTAAAATTATAATGCATTGAAGGTAAATTAGAGGGGGGTGAAGAATAACTATTCCTCACCCAGGGTGACGGGATTGACTATTCGTCACCCTGGGTGAGGAATAGTTATTCTTCACCCCCTCTATTTTACCATCAATACACCGTAATTTTACGTTTAGAAGTTTTTTCTTATTTCCGACGTAAAAGAGACAGTAAGAAAATATATAATCGTCAGAAAAATATTTTATGTCATGTAAAATTACAAACGAAAACATAGTGTAAAATACACATAAACTGCAAATTTTCTTGTCTTGTGACCTATATTTTATTTTCTTATGCCAAATTTTACGTAATGAATCAATAGGAATGTAACTATTTGAATTCCAAAAATAACTTATTCTGCACCCTGGGTGATGAATAGGATCACTATATATATATATATATATATATATATATATATATATATATATATATATATATATATATATATATATATATATATATATATATATTCATCACTCAGGGTGCAGAATAATTTATTCTTCACCCGAGGTAATCTTATGATCATTTCATAAATATAAATTACATTTCAAATACAAATAGTTACATTCATACTGATTTACTGCATAAAATTTGTCATAACAAAAAAAATAGTTCAAAATTGTATTTTATGTACATTTTACACTATGTTTTTACATTTGTAATTTTACGGAACATAAAATATTTTTACGACGATTATAGGTTTTCACGCTCTTTTTATGTCTAAAATAAGACAAAATTTACGGAACGTAAAATTACGGTGCATAGATGTTGAAATAGAGGTGGGTGAAGAATAACTATTCCTCACCCAGGGTGACGAATAGTCAATCCCTATATATATATACTAATAAAGCGGCTATTGTTTCTGCCCGCTCACCGTCGTAATACGCTTCCCGCATGCCCTAAATACGCTACCTGTCAATATATACTGATTTTAAGTGTGTTTTTACATAACTGGGCTACCGATTTTGTTTCAGGAGGAAGTTCTACTGGGCTGGGCCTGCACATGATGCGTGTCGCAACAGACTTGGGCTCCTTGCCTAAAACTGCAGCCCCGATCTCCTTCATCTTATCTCTACTCCTAAAGAAGCATTGTGCGGTTGTGACGGTACCTCCTTCGTTTGGTTCGTTGGTCGTTTCGTTCGTCGCTCCCTCCAACAGCACCACTCAGCCCACCGATTTTTCCAACAAAAGCCGCACCTTCCCTCTGGGTTTTTTTTTCAAAAAATGCTAGACCGATTTTTCCCCTATCCATCAGATCGAATCGCTCCACCCGTGTCCTCTCTTACTCAATCTCTCTCGGCCCTGTCTTCTAGGGTTCCCTATTTCCCACACCGCTGCCCCCGTTGCCTCCGTAACACAACCGCCGCTACCCAGGCATCCCTCCTACACCGTTGCCCCTTGCCGCTGCCACACAGTCATCCATCATCCAGCTACACGTCCTGAAGCTATAGCCCATACCGGTCATGGCTCCTTCTCTTCCGCCGCCAGGGCATGCATGTCGCCCTGCTCGACGATGCGGCCGTCAAAAAGATCGACCTGGCATGCTGCGGCTGAGAGGGTGACCAAGTGATAGTGCAAGTACAAGACCGGCGTAAGGCTAGGGTAGGGAGGCGGAGGGAGGTGCCCAATGCAGCTCGTGTTTTGACTCCATCCTCATGCTCTGAAGGACGAAAGGGATACGGATGGTTAACTCTAGAACTTGGAATTGTCGCTTCTTTTCTTAAAATCTGAACTTTTCCACTTGATTGAGCCCGGTTAAAATGAATGAGCAGGCCGGCTAGGTGGAGGCGTGCGATATGTGTATGACTGTCGAAAATTTATTTTTGTGTGTGTGGTCTCTTTACTCCCCCTCCTACCAAAACGACTGTAGCTACAGGATGATATGAAGAAGCACCTCAATCAGATGTACTTGGATACATCAAGTCAGACCTGTAATGGCCGGCTTCTGTAAAGAACCACCTCTAGCCATCAAGGTAAAAAAACTTCAGATCCATTGCTTCTTTTTGTATTTATTGTGGTATAAATAATTAGTACTACAACGAATAGTAAAAAAACATATCAAAGATAGCTTCAGAGTTTTTTGTGGCATGTCGAATAACACAACTGGATGGTACTGAAGACGATCTAGCAAAGGAGCGGAAACTTGCAGCAGCATCTCCAACACCCTCTCGACGAGCTGCAGGTAGATCGTACGTGAAGAGGTGGCGATGACCACCGAGGTATGTGCTTCTCTCCTTGCCCTTCATGCTGGCATCAACAAGGCCGAAATATCTTCAGTCTTTTACAAGGTCAAACGGTCAACCCCGTGTTCCTTGCAATCTGCTTGCTACAGTAGAAATTAACAATCCTCTATTTGTGTTTCTACATTGTGGGAGATATACGCGCAGGACCAGAGTGCATGCTCGGCCGCAGAAGCATGAGGGTGCTCAGGCTCGAGAGTAGCAGTCAGACTCAAAACATTGCAATATTCTCCATGTGAGACAACACTTGAGACCGAACCTTAATGTGTTCACTTTAGCTTCATCGGCATGATTAACTAATCTCTCATGTTATATGAACATGTTCTAAATTTGTAGCAACGCACGTCGCAGTAGTTTCAGAAGCACAAATTGATGTCTATAACTTATTTAGGATAATGTTTTGCTCCATTTGGTAGATATATAACAAGACAATAGAGAGGGATGTAGAGAGCTTTTTTTCAATACTCTCAATGTTTCCATTCATAACTAAACATGACAGAGTATGACATTCTGCCTCCTTTTTCACTACATAATCCGTTCTAATTCATATAATGCAATAATGCATACTAAACTCCATTGAACTCAATCATTTCAGCTGAGTGCATGTTGTCTATATCTCTTAACTGTTGTAGGCCAAGATGAATTCATGAAGTGTTAGATTCTTTAAGATGCGAGTGCATAGAGCTTTAGCATTTAGCCTATCATAATTTTTTGTTAAAATAAACAGTGGAAATGGTCAGCTTTATTCTGATATGTCTGTTGAAAGCCACATTTGGATAATATTTTATCTTTTCTTCGTTTGGTCGCCCATGGATCAGCTTAGTGGTTTGCCTTTTTCACTAAAAGCATTTATACTTGGGAAAATCCCTCGCCAGTAGCCTCTGAAACATCAACATTGTCAGCCTCTCATAAAGAGAAAACTCACTGATATGATTGAACATGATACATTTGCCGGTGGTTAACTATGTATTGATCTAGAAATAAGTGGATTCGCAATAGGAAATGGTACTTTTATCTTCTGGATGGCGATTAATTTTTGTGTAAGAGAAATTACGATCAATCTGACATAGTATGATCTGGATTGCTTCAAACATAGAAGTAGACATATCATGGCCTTGTTCCGTATTACTGAAGTGTGGAAATTTATGTATAGAGTAAAACGTGTCCATGCTATTTATTTTCCATAGTCATTGTTGCCTATACCATATTTAAATTGATGCCTTTAGTTTCCTTATTATCTGAAGATAGCCCGTTGGGAAATAAAAGAAACTGATTTAATTGTTCCTTATTTAAACTACCAAATTTACATTCATCATTCAGTGGTTCATTGAAATTCTTCTGCCTATGACTTTGAAATTGGCCAGTAGAAGCCAACATGCCACCCTCTTCACCACCACAGCTGCAGTCAGAGATTCATTCATTTTAGTGGGAGTCAGGATGGGAACATTGATCGATATATGGTAATATTTCATGCTCATTTCATTTCTCATTTCATTTCTCATTTCCTTATCATCAACGTTACTGCTTTGTCAAATGATATTTACAGTACTTCTAGATGACAAAGCGCTTGAATTCTGTGTGAAGCTCCAAAAGGAATACCTGTAAATATCCTTCAATCTCGTAAGATTGCATATGTCAAAAAAATCATAGGTACTCTAAAATTTATCTTCCCTTCCCCTCACGCTTTCTTAGGATTGGATCAATAGTTTTATATTATTGGGTGGAATTTTGATAGTCTGATCGAGTACTGAGAAATGGGAATACTAAATTTACTTGGTCTCTGTCCTATTCTCATATCTGGAACTATCTTTGTTTGTCATTTAGAAGGGACGATCAAAGGAGTAGAGAGATCTGAGGCAACTAAAATCCTGCATCTGTATGCTTATAGACGTTTGACAATCCTACACCAGGGTCACATATATAGGGACATTCAGCTGACAATCCTACACCAGGTTCACACATATAGGGACATGTAAGTGCATCCAGTGCCCCTTAAGGGACTAATGCGTTTGTGAGTGTACACAGGTCTATAAGTCTATGAGGAGTTTGATATTTATAGAGAAAGTCGACCCCTAAAAATGAATGTTTTCAACTGAAGACTTTGGCTTTCTGAAGACTTTGAAAGTGAAGAAATTGGTGTGACCATGAAGACTTGATATTCATGCGAGGAACATGAAGTGTGAAGACTTTTGTTTTCATAGTTTCATTATCTCTTTCTTGAGTCATAGAAAACACCGTACTGTTAAAGGGGGTCGAGGTAAAACTAAGGAAAAGTAAGTGATGCTCAACTCAAAATCCTACACCTACCAATCCCTTCGAGTGAAGCCATTGAAATCTCATACAGCCTTCACTAATTTCTTCAAGAATGAGACGAAGTTCTTTTGGTCTCTGAGGAATTTGTTCTGACTGAGGAGTTAGGAATTCGCCAGTGTGGATTGCCTACAAGTGAGGAACATCATAGCCCTAAGAAATTTGAACCTCAAATTTCCGACCGTTGCTGTGCTATGCGCCAGCTGTCCCAAAAATATCTTATCCACCTAACGGTCATATCATTGATCGAAGGGCATTTATGTCATACCATGTCAGGCTGCTCCCTAGGCTATAAATAACCGCCCCCTACAACCACTAGCTGGTTGGCTGCTCTGAGAGAAACTGACACTTGTGATTGAGAGCATCCCATCCTCTGAGGACTTTGAGCGAAAATCATCAAGTGAGGAAAACCCGAATCCAAACACCTACAAACCCAAAGTTATTGAGCATCACTGAAGAGATTGTTCCTGTGTGGAACCGATGCTTGTTACCTTTGAGGACTGTGCATCCTCCAGACGGTTAGGCGTCATGGTCTAGAGCATCCAAGAGGAAATTGTGGATCGCCGAGTGACCGAGTCTGTGAAGGTTTGGAAGTCACCTGAATACTTACCACGAGTGATTGGGCGAGGTCTGTGTGACCTTAGCTCAAGGAGAATACGGTGAGGACTGTGTCCGGGAATATGTGTCCTCAGGTTTAAATACCTAGCCGCTCCAACCAGACGTACGACTGTCACAGCAGTTGGAACTGGTCTACCAAATCATCATCTTCACCAAGCTAACTGGTTCTATTTCCTCAACCCTTTCATTTCCTCATTACTGTGTTGTTGTACCTGATCGATACTATTTGAAGACTTTGACTGAAGACTTTCTCAATTTCCTCAGTTCAATTTCTTCAGTCAGTTTGTCTTCAGCCTGCTTATCCTGTGTTTACGCTTCCTGTATTCATTGTTTGTTTTCAATTCATCATGCTGACTGTGTTTCTGTTCTGTTATGCATGCATCTGAGTGCTTATTCCGCTGCTAGTTGTTCGTGACTTAGGAAATTCCTCTTCCTGAAATTCTCAGTGACGAATTTGTAAAAATCGCCTATTCACCCCCCCTAGTCGATATAACGCACTTTCAATTGGTATCAGAGAAAGGTACTCCCTTGTTCTGTGTGATTTTGGTTTAACCGCCTGGAGTTTTAGTTTTGTCTACCGCAGGTATGATCAAGGTCTCTGCTGGGTGTCCTACCTTCGACGGGACGGACTACCCCTACTGGAAAAATAAGATGCGAATGCATCTTGAGGCAATTGACAACGATCTCTGGTATGTTGTGGAAAATGGTGTTCCCTCTGTCACTCCTACTGTCGGTGTCAAAACCGTCGGATCTCGGGTAGGGGGTCCTGAACTGTGCGTCTAAGGTCGATGGTAACAGGAGACGGGGGACACAATTTTTACCCAGGTTCGGGCCCTCTCTATGGAGGTAATACCCTACTTCCTGCTTGATTGATCTTGATGAATATGAGTATTACAAGAGTTGATCTACCACGAGATCGTAATGGCTAAAACCCTAGAAGTCTAGCCTGTATGACTACGGTAATGAGTATATCTATCCGGACTAACCCCTTCGGTTTATATAGACACCGGAGGGGACTAGGGTTATAGAAAAAGGAATCTTCATATGTGGTCGCCAAGCTTGCCTTCCACGCCAAGGAGAGTCCCATCCGGACACTTCGGTCTTCGTATCTTCATAGCCCATCAATCCGGCCCATGGCTAACAGGCCGGACGCCCGAGGACCCCTTAGTCCAGGACTCCCTCAGTAGCCCCCGAACCAAGCTTCAATGACGAGGTGTCCGGCGCACAGATTGTCTTCGGCATTGCAAGGCGGGTTCCTCCACCGATGACTTCAAAGATATGTATTCGGCCTTCCATTTAATATCATACCCCTCGGCTTCTGTGCATCAGCAACTTCAGCCTCCACGTGTTGAGCGAATGCGAGAGGTCAGGGTATTTTTACAGATAACACCCCAGCCATGTAAGAAAAGCGTCTATAAAGAGATTGGATCTCAGACCCATTCAGCGCCACACAGAAAAAATCCTCAGAGCCTTGCCACAGAAGTCTATTCCAGCATGGCTAGCATTCCCAGCTCCTCCTCCCGTCCCTGCGACCCAGAAAAAGGCGAGTGGGAGAGGTGCTCTGTATCCCATGGTCAGCTGGAGAAGCTGCAAACACAGGGATTTCTTCCTCCTGCGGATCTGGTCCCTGTTCGAGCAGGGTTGACCTCCTTTAATGGTGAGGCCCAGGCAGAGAATTTTCCCAATTCGTCTGAGGGGGAATGAGTGTGTTTCGTCCCCTATCTGCTGAGAGGCATCGGATTTCCAATTCATCCATTCCTCCGAGGGCTTCTAGAGTATTACGGCCTCCAACTGCACAACTTTACTCCTGCCTCCATTCTACATATCGCGGGTTACGTCGCTCTTTCTGAGCTGTTATTGGATTGCGAGGCCCACTTTGAATTGTGGAGGAAGCTATTCTGCCTCGTCCGGCCTGACCACGAGGGATCAATATTTGAAGTGGGCGGAGCCGACATATGGCGCATCGCCGAGACCGGATACCTATCCGGCACACCGAAGAAGGCATCCGAAGAGTGGCCTTTCGAATGGTTCTATATTGAGAATGTCGCACTTCCAGACCTAGTTCGGAGGGGTCTTCCCGAGTTCACAAGTGTTCCTTTGAAGAAACGCCACAGCTGGCGCCCTCGGAGCCTCGAGGAGGAAGATAGTGCGGATGTCCGTCAACTCATGAGCAAGACACTCGCTCAGTCCGGATTATCAATAGTCGAAGTAATGGCGACTTCCATAGTATTGGGGGTTCAGCCACTCCAATACAGAGGGCTTCCCATGTGGCACTACAATGGGGAGGATGACGCCTCTCGCTGCGGCAGGAAGGGTCTTTATACCCCCGCCGCTCTGACCAAAATATTGACCGAACTGTTCAAAGGGGAGGAGGAGGAATTTCTACGAATCAAGAGCAGAGATGGATTTTCCATGTACAGTCCTCCTAGCTGGGTAAGTCCCAACTCCTCTACTTACTCCACCCCCTGAGCTATTTTCAATGAATATTAATCCATCCATTTACAACAGCACTGGCGAAAGATTTCCGAGGGGCTTCACAGCCCTGCCCCGCAGCCCGAGGGCCACAATCGGGACCTCGACCCTGGATTCGAAGAGGATCCGGATATATTCGTGGTGCTCGAGGACGGGGTGTTTTACCAGGCGATCTACGATGGCACAGAAGTGGCCATCATCGCCGATTATCCCAGTCTTCTCCCTGCTTCACACGTAAGTAATCAGGAGGCATCTCATCCGAAAGAGTTCCCTCATTCTGCCTCACCCACCGCACCGTCATATGCTCAAAAGGGGAGGCGTTCGGCGCGCCATGCTGTCCCAGTGGCATCTCCCAAGAGAGCGTCCCCCACGCCGGGCAAGCCTTCGAAGAGGAAGGCAAACGAAGACACAGCCGAGCCGTCATCGAGGAGGTATGGATTTGCAAATATGTTCTTCAGCAGTTGCATCCAATTGTGACTTCTATGTTTGTCCTGTATCAGGAAAAGAGTGTGCCGGACTATGTCCAGGGGTCCGGCCGGTCATACTCCCCTCAGCTAGGATCCAGATCCTACCATAAAGGCGGGGGCTGATATGGGGGTGACGCCGGATTATCCTCCAGCCGAGGATTCGGATGATGTATCCATCACCAACTCAGAAGTGGAGAGCGCCATGAATCATCGGTGCCGAAGGGCTGTTTTACGAGACCCCAGCTTTTTAGAAGAGGCGTTTAGTGCCTTCAACTCGGCTGGTGCATACATCTGAGATGCTCGAGGCGGGCTTAACAGAGCCACGAGTCAACATTTAAAAGATGTGCAAGTAAGTTTATTTTGTCCGAATATGATAACCATATGCCTGTAGCCCCCGAGTCTTGAAGCAGTTGGTACAAATGATTTAAGGATCGTTGTGTAACCAGGTTCTTACGGAGAAGAACGACCTGCTAGCCCAAGAGCTAGAAAAGTGTCGAACACAGCTAACTGTTGTTACCGCCGAACTGGAAAAGTCCAAGAAGGCGCCCTCTGGTAATGTTTCCCTCCATTGAGAAACAATAATTATAGACCAGCTGTGCTAATACTGTTGCTTATCTCCTAATAGGATTGTCAGATCAACTGGAGGAGAAATTGAAAGCCACTCAAGCGGGCGAGAAAGAGGCGAAAAGACTACACGCCGCAGGCGAGCTTGTTCTGACCCGAGTCAAAGATGAGAAAAACAAGCTGCAGGATACCTAGACCCAGCTGGGCGAAGAACTGAAAGATGTACGGGCCCAGCTGGCTGATTCCGTGAAGGAAAATAAGAGGCTGCGAGGCGGCATATTCAGTATGTGGTTGAACTTACCTTTGAATAATTCGGATATAACAAGGACTGACAGAATTATGTCTGCAGGTATGCTGACCGGTCGTCCCGAAGAGGAGATGTCCGGATTCTCGGGCGATCTGCTACAAGAGCTGTCGCGCATGCATGAGCAGGCTCGGCAGGTGATGCGAAGCGTTGCCAAGGCCTTGTGGCCATCTTCCTCCCCTCCAGGAAAGATGGAGGAGCTCCTGGAGATATTCAAGGGAGCGCGGCAGCGCTTTTGATTGTGGAAGATATCGGCCTGCCGGGAAGGTGCACGAGAATCCTGGGCCATGGTGAAAACACGGTACACCAAGCTTGATCTGAATCATATGGCTCGGGTCGGGCCTCTAGGGTCAGATGGGAAAGAAGTCCCCGTTAATTTGGTATATGACCAAGTAAAAGTAGCCGCCAAGTATTCCCAGCAGGATTGTAAGTTAGATAGCCTGTTGGACGGTATAGAGGAGGAAATTTTTGAGCCCAAGTGACTATGTATTTTTCCTTCTAGATACATTGTAAAACGATTGTCATGGTCGACCTTTTCGCTTCGACCTCTGGACCCGAAGGTGTGGAGTGTTTCTGAATACCTGAGCGGTAAAATAGACCGGGGTATGCGTGGAAACCAGGCGTAGGGGTCATAGTTGCTTGAACAGACAAGTTGTATCCGGCTAGTTATGTTATATTACATTATGATTGTAACAAACATCTTCCAGAGAGAATGGTTCCGTTAAAGGTTCCTTTCCCTGGGTGTGCATGCGTAAAAATGCATGTCCGGACTGTGATTGGAGCAATCATAGTATGAGTAAGATCTGGGGGTTCACGATGGGGTGAAAGCAAAAACATCTTTAATCCATAGACCGAATATTCCCTTAAGAACACTAGCTTTCGGCTTCACCCAGTCTGAGGTACACGTCCGGATGACCCGACAGTAACAATCGCAGAGGTACTCCCTTTATGCCATAGCCGAACTAACGGGAACGTAGGGCATAAGCACAGGAGCCATGCAACCCAGCTTGGCCAAAACTTAAGTCATATTGATGCATATAATGGTGAAGAAAAGGTACATATGGGGAAAACGCGCATATGTGATGAGCTTGATGCTCAAAAAATAACATTAACAAACTTCTGTCAAAGAAGCCCACAGGCATAATGGACATACATATTTGAGTATGTGTATGTCACAGTAACGTTGAGCCGCATTTAAAAGCTTTAAGGCTAATAAAAAAGGAAAAAGCGAAAAGAGAGGAAAAAGCAATGGGAACAATAAGGAGAAGGAAACGAACAAAGAGTTCGGCGCTACGCATAGAATCTTCGGAGTCTGGCAGAGTTCCAAGGGTTCAGCTCTAGGCGATTGTCTGATGCATCGCGCAAATGGTACGCTCCTCCGATTAGAACTTCGTCGATAATGAACGGACCCTCCCACTTGGGCTTGAGTTTGTCCTTTTTCTTCTCCGGCAGGCGTAGAACGAGTTCACCAACATTATAAGTCTTGGCCCGCACTTCTCTGTTTTGATACCTGCGAGCCTGCTGTTGATTAAATGCGGAACGGGCTTTTGCGACGTCGCGCTCCTCCTCCAGGGCATCTAAGCTGTCCTGTCGATCAAGCTCGGCCTCTCTCTCTCTCTCTCTTCGTACATGTGCACTCGAGGTGAGTCATGAATAATGTCGCAGGGTAATACTGCCTCTGCGCCATACACCATAAAGAAAGTTGTATATCTGGTGGTCCAATTGGGTGTGGTCCGCAGCCCCCAGAGTACGGAGTCAAGCTCCTCCACCCAGTGCTTGTCTGATTCTTTCAAAGACCGCACTAGTCTAGGCTTAATGCCGCTCATAATAAGACCATTGGCTCGTTCGACTTGACCGTTTGTTTGCGGATGATAGACAAAGGCGTAATCAAGCTTGATGCCCAGATTAGTGCACCATGTTTTCACCTCATCGGCTGTGAAATTGGAGCCGTTATCGGTGATGATGTTGTGTGGAACACCATAACGGTGTACAACACCGGATATGAATTCTATCACCGGCCCGGACTCGGCCGTTTTAACTGGTTTGGCCTCTATCCACTTAGTGAATTTATCCACCATGACTAGCAGATATTTTTTCTTATGGCTTCCTCCTTTAAGGGGTCCAACCATATCCAGTCCCCAGACCGCAAAAGGCCAAGTGATGGGGATTGTTTGTAGGGCAGTGGGGGCATATGGCTTTGGTTGGCAAAGAGTTGGCATCCGACGCAACGTTGGACAAGGTCTTGTGCATCTGCTCGGGCCATCGGCCAATAAAACCCTGTACGGAAGGCCTTGCTAACAAGGGCCCGAGCTGCGGCGTGGTGCCCACCGAGGCCGGCATGAATTTCAGCCAGGAGCAGCCGCCCCTCTTCTTCGGAGATACATCTTTGAAGGACTCTGGAAGCGCTTTTCTTGTAGAGCTCTCCGTCGTGAACCTTGTAGGCCTTCGAACGCCGGACAATACGGCGGGCCTCATTCCGATCCTCAGGGAGTTCTTTCCTATTAAGGTAAGCCAAGAAGGGTTCGGTCCATGGGGCAATGACTGCCATAATGAGGTGGGCCGACGGTGTTATTTCAGTGGTTGCGCCCCCGATGATATCGGTGCCCTTAGGATCTGGGGTTGTGTCCGGATCCGGACTGGTGTTGCCGCTCTCCCGTTGCCACACAATGGATGGCTTAAAAAGCCTTTCCAGAAAGATGTTAGGTGGGACGGGGTCGCGCTTGGCGCCGATGCGAGCAAAGACGTCTGCCGCTTGATTACTTTCTCGGGCCACGTGATGAAATTCGAGCCCCTCGAACCGAGCCGACATTTTTAGGACGGCATTGCGATAAGCCGCCATCTTTGGATCTTTGGCATCGAAGTCTCCATTTATTTGATATATTGCGAGGTTTGAGTCCCCGCACACTTCCAGGCGTTGTATGCCCATGGAGACAGCCATCCAAAGACCATGCAATAAGGCCTCGTATTCGACTGTGTTATTAGAGTCTGTGTATAATATCTGGAGTACGTACTGGATGATGTCTCTAGTGGGGGACGTTAAAAATGACGCCCGCTCCTAGTCCTGCCAGCATTTTGGAACCATCAAAATACATAACCCAGTTGGAATATGTGTCGTACTCTTTAGGGGGTTTGGCCTCTGTCCGTTCGACGACGAAGTCAGCCAGTACTTGGGATTTAATGGCTCGACGCGGTTTGTATGTTATGTCAAATGGAAGGAGCTCAATGGCCCATTTGGCAATCCGGCCCGTAGCATCGCGGTTGTTTATTATGTCATTGAGTGGTACTTCAGAGGCCACCATGATTGAACACTCCTGGAAGTAGTGTCGTAGCTTCTGGGATGCCATGAAGACCGTGTATGCTATCTTTTGATAATGAGGGTACCGGGATTTGCATGGCGTGAGGACAGTGGATACATAATATACTAGCTTCTGAAGCGGGAATTTGTGTCCGTCCTGTTCTCGTTCAACGACGAGCACGACCCTCACCACCTGATGTGTTGTCGATATGTATAATAACATGGGTTCGCCGACGTTCGGCGTGGCCAGGATTGGGTTGCTTGCTAGAAGGGCTTTTATTTCTTCCTGTCCAGCCGTTGCCGCATCCGTCCACTCGAAGTGATCGGTGCGCCGTACAAGGCGATAGAGTGGCAATTCCTTTTCTCCCAATCTGGAGATAAAGTGGCTTAAAGCTGCCACGCAACCGGCGAGTTTTTTGGACCTGTTTAAGGTCCGTTGGCGTAGCCAACTATGACAAAGCTCGGATTTTGGTTGGGTTTGCTTCAATTCCTCTATTGGAAACGATGAAGCCCAGCAGTTTTCCAGCGGGGACGCCGAAAACACAGTTTTCCGGATTGAGCTTAATGTCATCGAATGTGAGACGTAAATCATCTATAAGTGTTTCGACGTGTCTAGTTTTGATGACGACGTCGTCCACATATGCTTCAACTGTCTTGCCGATCTGTTTCTCCAGGCATGTCTGAATCATGCGTTGGTAGGTGGCGCCGATGTTTTTGAGCCCGAAGGGCATGGTGTTGAAGCAGAATGGCCCATATGGGGTAATGAATGTTGTTGCAGCTTGATCGGACTCCTTCATTTTAATTTGATGGTATCCGGAATATGCGTCAAGGAAGCACAGTGAGTCATGTCTTGCGGTAGCGTCAATGATCTGGTCGATGCAGGGGAGGGGAAGGGATCCTTGGGGCAAGCCTTATTGAGGTCTTTGAAGTCGACGCACAGGCGCCAGGATTTGTCCTTCTTTGGCACGATCACCAGGTTTGCCAGCCAGTCTGGGTATTTTATTTCTATAATGAATCCGGCCTCGATTAGCTTGGCTAGCTCTTCCCCCATAGCTTGACGTTTGGGTTCGGAAAAACGCCACAGTGTTTGTTTGACCGGTTTATATCCCTTCAATATATTGGGGCTGTGTTCAGCCAACTTACGTGGGATTCCTGGCATATCAGAAGCGTGCCAGGCGAATATGTCCCAGTTCTCGCGCAGGTACTCTCATAACGCGGCGTCAACTGTTGTGTCTAGTTGTGCTCCAATAGATGCTGTCTTCTTGGGGTCCGTTGGATGGACTTGGAATTTTACTATTTCTTCTGCCGGTTTGAAAGAGGTGGATTTGGGTCGTTTGTCCAGGATGACATCGTCCCTGTCCGCCATGGAGCGCAGTGCGGTTAATTCTTCGGCCGCTAGGGCTTCAGATAATGCCTCAAGGGCCAGACATGCGGTTTTATTTTCGGCGCCGAGTGCTATGTCTGGGTCACTGGCGAGAGTGATTATGCCGTTGGGCCCGGGCATCTTAAGCTTCATGTACCCATAATGAGGTATAGCTTGGAAGCGTGTAAATGCCTCCCGCCCCAAGAGGGTGTGATATCCGCTGTTGAAAGGGGCCACTTGGAAGGTTATCTCTTTGGACCGATAATTCTCCGGCGTGCTGAATAACACGTCAAGTGTTATTTTTCCCGCGCACCGCGCCTCCCGACTGGAATGATTCCTCGGAATGTTGTGCTGCTTTGCTCGATGCGGCTCATGTCTATTTCCATTTTGCGGAGTGTATCCTCGTAGATGAGGGTTAGTCCGCTGCCGCCGTCCATGAGAACCTTGGTGAGCCGAAAGCCGTTCACAATTGGACTGAGAACCAAGGCGGCTGGTGCTCGAACTGTCCTGTATTTGGGTTCGTCACCGGCATTAAAAGTTATAGCCGTGTCATTCCAGGGGTTTATTGATGCGATTTGGCAGACTTCGGCGAGTTCGCGGAGTGCCCTTTTGCGCCTGTTGTTTGAAGCGAATGTCTCGAAGACCGTCAATACTTTGAGGTCGTCGTATTCTTGGGGGTGTTGTTCTAGGGTATTCTTGGTGAGGATATCCTCGCCGCTCTTGGCCACTTGCCGGAGTATCCAACATGCTCTAAGGCCGTGGTTGGTATATTATCCGGTGTTGTGTGTATTTTGCATGGCCCGTCGAGCCATCCTTCCAGAACGGTTCCGCGCCCCGTAATGGGCTTATATTTCTTTACTATTGGACCGGGCATGCCACGAGGGTGCGCCCTTTTCGTCTGAAAGAGGGGTTGAGTGGGGACCGATGGCTCCCAACGGGCTGCCTGAGTTTTCCAGGCGCTTTCCAATGCGATGTACTTCTGTACGGTAGTTGCCAAGTCAGCGAAGTGTAATATGCGATGGCGGTTGATGGCGTTTAGGATTCCTTCGTCCATGCAATTGTTGCGGAACGCTGAGATCGTGTCTTCGTCTTGGCAATCTTTAATCTTGTCTTTGACAAGGAGGAATCTGGCCCAGAAGTGGTGGACCGTTTCCTGAAACTGCTATTGTATGCTCATGAGAGCGCTTATATGTGGGTAGGTGTAACGCCCCGGATTCGATGCGCCAGGTGTTCGCCAGTTATTCGCCGTCCTTGCCATGTCATTTGCTTGCGTGTTGCACTTTGCCATGTCATCATCTGCATTTCATATCATGTCATCATGTGCATTTCATTTTGCATACGTGTTCGTCTCATGCATCCGAGCATTTTCCCGCTGTCCGCTTTTGCAATCCGCACTCCTATGTCCCCCGGCGCCTTTTACCTCTTTTCGTAAAGCGGGTATTAAACGGTCTCGGAATGGACCGAGGTTTGCCAAGCTGCCCTGGTATAGCACCGTAGACCGCCTGTCAAGTTTCGTGCCATTTGAGGTCGTTTGATACTCCCACTGCTAACCGGTAACCGTAAAGCCTCCTTCTCTTTGCAGCCCAACACCCTTCCAAAGTGGCCCAAACCCCACCTAACTCCCTCCATGCTCTCGGTCGCTCGATCACGATCAAGGGCCGAAAACCGCCCTCATTTGGACTCTCCTAGCTCCCTCTACCTATATAAACACCTCCTCCAAAAATCGCAGTCCAAACCCTAGCCTAGTTTCTCCGCGCACGCCGACGCGTCCCGCACGACGGCCGGACATGTCCAGCCGCCACCCGCCGGCGAATCCGATGCGCCACGCCAGCCCCCGCCGCTCTCTCTCCTCCGCCCGACCACCACGGGCTCAGATCCGCCCGCCCGGGCCGAACCGGCCATGCCGGCTCAAGCGCCCTCGCCGGAAGCCTCCTATCGGGATGTCGCACGCCGAGGTCTTGCTGGTCTTGTTTTATTGCTGTCGAATGTCTTGTAGCCGGATTCCGAGACTGATCGGTCTTCCCGGAGAAGGAATATCCTTCGCTGATCGCGAGAGCTTATCATGGGCTGTTGGGACACCCCTGCAGGTATAAACTTTCGAGCCGTGCCCACGGTTATGTGGCAGATGGGAATTTGTTGATATCCGTTGTAGTAAACTTGAAGCAAACTCTTCTAAAATACACCAACCGTGTGCGTAACCGTGAGTGTCTCTTTTAGGGTTGATCGAGAGGAGAACACGGTTTCGGGTTATGTCCGACGAAGTAGGAGTTCGTGATCACTTCTTGATCATTACTAGTTGACGACTTCCTTTATTTCTCTTCTCGCCTCATTTATGTAAGTTAGCCACCATATATGCTTAGTCGCTGCTGCAACCTCACCACTTTACCCCTTCCTTTCCCTTTAAGCTTTGCTAGTCTTGATACCCATGGTAATGGGATTGCTGAGTCCTCGTGGCTCACAGATTACTACAACACCAGTTGCAGGTACAGGTTACGCGATGATCATGACGCGAGAGCGATGTTTGCTTGTGTTGGAGTTCTTCTTCTGCTTCTTCTTCGATCAGGGGATAGGTTCCAGGTCGGCAGCCTAGGCTAGCAGGGTGGATGTCGTTTGAGCTTCTGTTTATGTTTCATCCGTAGTCGGATGTTGATCTTGTATGATGTTGATGTATTCTTGTGGCACTCGTGCCTTATGTATGTATCCCCATCTATTATGTAATGTTGATGTAACGATATCCACCTTGCAAAAGCGTTTCAATATGCGGGTCTATCCTTGGTGGGACCGTCGAGTTCCTTTTGGATAGGGTCGCATATTGGGCGTGGCAGTGGGTGGGTGGATTTAAATCCGAACCCTGACCCAATTTTGGATCCGAAGTCTGGAGATCTTCCGAACTAAACAGTTCGGGCCCCGGGATATCAACTGATTTCTTAGGTCCATCGTCCGATTCCATGTTCGGAGGGCAGGATGCATGTCTTCGCAAGTGGGTGTCTGGCTTTTCGAGGTCGGAGATCTGGACATAGTCCGTCCTCATATAGAGGAAGAGTTATCGTCTCGCTCCTCGACAACTGCTATCTAGTGGGTGATCGGTGGGGATTTGATTTCTCTCTGATCGGCTTTAAGTCCTATTCGATCGTAGTCTGTAGCAACCCCCAGGGCGGCGATGCGATCTAGGAGCTCATTTCAAGACGAAAGCTCCGCCGGATCCATCTACTTGGAGTGTTCAGATTCAATACGAAGGAAATTTTTGATGGCCCGAGAGCTCATCGTCGGCTTAACGGGCGGTCATGGTAAAGCTGCCCAGCCGGAGGGTTTGGCTTGGGGCCAGTGCTCCTCCAGAGGTGATGTTGTCCTTGAGAACAAGGCGAACCATCGATCCTATCTTCGACGTCACAGCAGAACTCTCAATGAAAGCACCAATGTCGGTGTCAAAACCGGCGGATCTCGGGTAGGGGGTCCTGAACTGTGCGTCTATAACAGGAGACGGGGGACACAATTTACCCAGGTTCGGGCCCTCTCTATGGAGGTAATACCCTACTTCCTGCTTCATTGATCTTGATGAATATGAGTGTTACAAGAGTTGATCTACCACGAGATCGTAATGGCTAAAACCCTAGAAGTCTAGCCTGTATGACTACGGTAATAAGTATATCTATCCGGACTAACCCCTTCGATTTATATAGACACCGGAGGGGACTAGGCTTGTACAAGGTCGGTTACAGAGAAAGGAATCTTCATATGTGGTCGTCAAGCTTGCCTTCCACGCCAAGGAGAGTCCCATCCGGACACTGGTAGAGTCTTCGGTCTTCGTATCTTCACAACCCATCAATCCGGCCCATGGCTAACAGGTCGGACGCCCGAGGACCCCTTAGTCCAGGACTCCCTCACCTACCATCAACGCTGCTGACGTGAAGAGATTCAAGCAACTCGACTCTCAAGAGAAGAACATCATATGTGGCCATCCGAGCAAAGGGCAGTATGGCAGAGTGAGTGCTTTGGAGACAGCTAAGCTTATCTAGGATAGGTTGTCCAAGGTCAACGAAGGAGTCTCAACACAGTGTGACTCTCGAGTTGACGTTCTTCGCAATCTCTTCAACCGCTTAAAAAGACTCGACAATGAAAATGTCCAGCAAGCCTTCGATCGCCTCACCGATATCTCAAATGAGCTTCAAGCACTTGGTGCCACTGACATCACCGACCATGAGGTGGTGAAGAAATTGCTGAGATCACTTGATTCCTCATTTGACACTCTTACACTGATGATACAAGAACGTGAAGACTACAAGGCACTTGATCCCGCTGATATCCTCGAGAGGCTAAACACTCATGAGCTCCAACTTGCTGAGAAGAGAGATCTCTATGGATCAAGCTATGGCAGAACACGCGCTTTGAAGGCCAAGGCAGTCTTTGAATCTGAAGGTGAGGATTCTGGAAGTAGCCTTGGTGATCCTGGAGAACTGAGCCAGGAGCTAGCAATGCTCGTGAGGAAATTCCAGAAGTTCTCAAGACGTGGTCGCTTTGGTAAATCCTCAAGAAGTGATGACGTGAGATTAGATTCCTCATCCCGTGACTACAAGAAGCATACCTGCCACAAATGCAGGAAACCTGGTCACTACATTCAAGATTGTCCTCTGTGGGAAAAGGAATCAAAGAAGAAGAAATACAAGGATTACAGTTTTGATCACTCAAAGAAGAAGAAGAAATCTTCAAAGTCTTCATCATCAAAATCCTCAAAGTCTTCATCCCACAAGAAGAGCAGCTCCAAAAAGGCTCGGGCATTCATTGGCAAGGAAATGGACTCTGAAGCTGAATCTGAAGAAAAATGAGAAAGAGGAGGCATCTGAGGAGTCAGAATCTGGTGTGGCGAGCCTAGCCTCACATCGGTTTTCACAAGAAGTCCATCTTCAACTCCGAGGAGAATGACTTCCCCAACACGGCTGACGACGGATATGATGACTATGCTCCTACCTATTTCTTCATGGCAAAGGGTGCCAAGGTACTCAAATATCCCTCCTCTGAATCAAGTGAGGATGAATCTGATGAAAACCTCAAGCCTAGCTACTCTAAATTTGCTAAGATTGTTGTGAAACAACAAAAGGCTTTTGAAAAGGTTCTAAATATGCTAGACAAAAGCGATGACCTGTTGGGTGAAGAAATGGATCGCATTCAAACCTTGACTGATAATGTTCAGAGACTTTAGTCCAAGTTTGATAACCTTCAGAGTCATCATAACACCCTCTTATCTGATCATGAGAAGCTTTCTTATGAATTTCTTCAAAAAAAGCAAAAGATCTTCAGAAGCTAAGGGAGAGTTATGAAGATCTTCAGAAGGAACGTGATTCATTGCTTGCCCAACAGATCAGTGCCGCTCAGGAAGAATTCGTTCCACCATGTTTGAAATGCATTGAGCGTGAATCTGCTAATTCTTTACCTGAAAGTTCAAATGCTTCTATTGCTGCAAATTCTTCAACTGTCTCTGCTATCACAAATTCCTCATATGAGGATGCTACTAGTACCACTGACAATGCAGGGCCGAAGGAATTGTATGTGACAGGCATGTACAAAAGCCTCAAAGGGCATCAAGCACTTTGTGATGTGCTTAAAAAGCAGATCCTCAACAGGAACCCTAGGAAAGGGGGTATTGCCTTTGAGAGGAAACTCAATGTTGATGGGACCTACTGGAAACCTGAGCAGTACCCCAAAACCTCATGGGTTGCTGCAAAAGGACCTCCCGTAGATCCATCCACTTTATCTGGCTTTACATGTGAATCTTCATATACTTCTGATGAGTCATTTGACTCCAACTATAAACGGTTCAAAAATCAGAATGGTAAAGTATTTGCTAGATATGTTGGCACTAACTGCAGGAATGGTCCTCTTATGTAGAAAATTTGGGTTCCCAAAAGGTGCCTTGAAAGTCTTCAGGTGAATGTCATCATGACAACACCTATGAAGAATAGGAACCCCAGATCAAATTCTTCATATGGACCAAAGTCTTCATATGGATCCAAGTCCTCATACGGAGCACATTCCTCACGTGGATCAAATTCCTCATATGAACATCATCGTGCTAACACTTCTGTTTCGCAGGAAAGATCTAAGGGCTATGAATATGTGCATTATTCTTTAAACCATTATGTTCATAAGTCCTCGAAGAATTTCTCTGCTTATTCATATGCTTACTCTAACCCCTCCTATGTGAAACGAAGTGGATTGGCGTCTATCCACCTTTCTCTTATGGAGTTCGTAGAATGATGAACTCTTTGCCACCCCTCCAGATGTGGGTGGTGAAGAAAAAGAACTAATCTCTTATGCAGGGTCAGGTCTCCAGACGTACTTAATCGTCTGAAGAATTTGCTGGAGACCTGAATAATGCTTGAAGGGACGCAAGTTAATCATGAAGAAATGAATTTTCATTTCTCACGTCCTCTTACTGCTATATCTGTTCTATTCCTTGATGAAATTGATCTGATGAATTTGATGTCATATTCTTCACTGCTGAAGTATATGAGTTCGTAAGTTGCACTAATTCATCTGCAAGATGATCAACCCAAAGCCACTGAGTGGGTCCTCGACAGTGGATGTACAAATCACATGACTGATGACAGGAACTTATTGATGAACACTGCTTTATCTCCATCGCATCTGAAGCATATCACCTACGCTGACAAAGGCAAAAGCAAGGTATTGGGTCTAGGTAAGGTTGCGATCTCAAAGGATCGACACATGGACAAAGTCATGCTTGTCAAGTCCTTAGGATTCAACCTTATGTCTGTCTCAATGCTTTGTGATCTAGATATGGTTGTTATCTTTGGCAAGTATCGTTGTGTTGTGATCATGGAAGCTGACCATTCAAAGTATTCAAAGGATTTAGGAGAGGAGACTTGTATATTGTTTATTTTTCTACATGACCACAACCTGCTACATGTCTACTTGCAAAAGCTTCATAAGGCTGGCTATGGCATCGACGACTTGGTCATGTGTCACGCCCAAGATGCGACCCTATCCTAAAGGAACTCGAAGGTCCCACCAAGGATAGAAGCGCATCTTGAAGACGCTTTTGCAAGGTGGATATCATTACATCAACATTAAATAATAGTGGGGATACATCCAATTCATACAATGTCACATGAATACAACAATACAACATACAACATCAACATCCGACTACGGATGAATCATAAATGTAAACTCAAACGACATCCACCTCGCTAGCCCAGCTGCCGACCGAACCTATCCCCGATCGAAGAAGCGTAAGAAGAACTCCAAAACAAGCATGCATCGCTCTCGCGCCATGATCATCGCATAACCTGCACCTGCAATCGGTGGTGTAGTAACTGTGAGCCACGAGGACTCAGAATCCCATTACCATTGGTATCAAGACTAGCAAAGCTTAAAGGGAAAGGAAGGGGTAAAGGTGGTGAGGTTGCAGCAGCGACTAAGCATATATGGTGGCTAACATACGCAAATGAGAGCGAGAAGAGAAACAAAGGAACGGTCGTCAACTAGTAATGATCAAGAAGTGATCCTGAACTCCTACTTACGTCAAACATAACCCAGAAACCGTGTTCTCCTCTCGATCAACCCCGAAAAGAGACACTCACGGTTACACACACGGTTGGTGTATTTTAGAAGAGTTTGCTTCAAGTTTACTACAACCGGATATTAACAAAATTCCCATCTGCCACATAACCACGGGCACGGCTCTCGAAAGTTTATACCCTGCAGGGGTGTCCCAACTTAGCCCATGATAAGCTCTCGCGATCAACGAAGGATATTCCTTCTCCCGGAAGACCCGATCAGTCTCGAATCCGGCTACAAGACATTTTGACAGAATAAAACAAGACCAGCAAGACCGCCTGATGCGCCGACAATCCCGATAGGAGCTGCACATATCTCGCTCTCGTGGCAACACCGGATGAGACAGGCTACGAGTAAAACCAAGCCTCGAGTTTCCCGTGGTGGCCTCAAGAAGCGTTCGGGTTCGAACCAGCACTTAGAGAAGCACCGCCCGGGGGCTAAATAAAGATGACCCTTGGGCTCTAAACCCAAGGGAAGAAGGGCATAGGTGAGGCAAATGGTAAAACCAATGTTGGGCCTTGCTGGAGGAGTCTTATTCAAAGCGAACTGTCAAGGGGTCCCATAAATCACCCGCCGCGTTAGGGACGCAAAATCCGGGAACATAATACCGATATGACGGAAACTAGGCGGCAAGAGTGGAACAAAACACCGGGCATAAGGCCGAGCCTTCCACCCTTTACCAAGTATATAGATGCATTAATAATATAAGATATATTGTGATATCCCAACAAGTAAACATGTTCCAACAAGGAACAACATCTCCATGTTCCAACAAGGAACAAACTTCATCTTCACCTGCAACTAACAACGCTATAAGAGGGGCTGAGCAAAGCGGTAACATAGCCAAACAATGGTTTGCTAGGAAGGGTGACAAAGGTTAGGGGTTCATGGCAATTAGGGATGGCTTGATAGACAGGTAATAGGTAGCGCAGCATAGCGATAGAACGAAGCAACTAGCATAGCAATGATAGTAGTGAGATCCAGGGTAGCGGTCATCTTGCCTGAAATCCCGCAAGGAAGAAGAACGAGTCCATGAAGAAGACGAATGGATGAAGCCGAACCAAGCGTAGACGAACGAATCCTCACGATCGCAACGAAACGGGAACTATCGAGAAGAAGCACACAACATGGTAAACACACCTCACATAGACATGACATGATGCACAACAAGCATGATGCATGACAAGGCTACATGAAGCTACTCATGGCAAGAGATGATGCAAACAAGAGCAACACATCAAAGCAAGTCTAAATGAGGCCGGGAACAACATATAACAATTCCGGTAAGTCCTCATATGTAAATTTCGAAATTGGTACAGATCTGAATAAACCTTATGTTCAAGTTGTTAAACAGCAAGTTAAGATGCACCAAGATGATCTACACGAAATTCTAGTCAAGTTACATATAAAGTTCATTTAATTCGGAGCTACGGCCTAGAAGATATGAGCAAAACAAGTTAACCATGGCATTGATGCAAAATGCATACAAACATCAAGCAAACACCTCAAAACAAGGATTCAACATGATAATATGAAACTACATGCAAAATCAAGCAAGTTTCATATAGAGCACACTCAAAATGGAGCAACGGTTCAACACATACACATGAAACAAGTTTAAAGGACAAGCTGTCCAAAACAGCAACTAGGCATATTGCAAGCACCGAAACAACAAGCTACATCATCTTAACATGAGAACAAAAGGCATGGGCACGATGTACAGGTAAAGCATTACAAAACATGAACACTGAGCTATCTCCAGAAATCACTAGAACATGCTCAAAAGGACATGGCAAGATTGCAAATAATAACAGTTCAGACTTTGCAGAAAATAACATCAGGTTGCAATGTTTAGAGCTATCAAACAACATGCTACAGGAACTTAACATGGCAAACAAAGGCATGCTATGAACCTACTAATTGCATAGAACAAATTTCCTTTACTGACCATAAGCCAAAAAGGATCAGAAGATATGATGGCACCCATGTAAACATGGCAAGTTATATTACAGATTCATACATGGCAGGAACAACGATAAGTAGGCATGTTGGTGAGCTTGAACCACTCACCACAGAGCAATACATGGCATGGCAAGGTAACCAACAGTACGAAGACATGTCGTAGAAGCTATACATGGCAAGAAAAACATCATAGCATACACGGATCAACTACAACAACCTTGGAAAAATTGAATAACATGTAAACAACCTGCCAGGAAACATTTTATAGCAAAAGTAGAGCTTGATTCACTCACGCTATGGCACTCCATAATTGCAAACAAGGGCATGGATGGATAGAGAATAACCATATGTTCAAAACATCCTTAATGAAGTATCTCCAAATAAGCATGGATCTCTCTGTAGCATCAAGTTTACATGGCATAAAAATATCAGTGAGCAGGGCTGAAATCAGCAACATCATGAAGCCTAGTTTGCATGCTTGTGCTAGTCACCACAGAGATCACAAAAATACATGGCATACACCCCTGTAAAGATGGCATGGCATGTTACAAAACACATGTAGGACTCAAGTTCATAGGGTGCACACATCAATCATGGCAAAAATGACAAAAGTGCATGTTCTGATAAGAATCTGAAACTAACATCACATAGCCCACTTCTAACAGCATTTCGGGCATCAAGATGAGCTCAAATAAAAATGATGCAATGAGATTAAATGATGTACTCGTCGAGGCGAACAATTTGACATATTATACGCACGAAACGGAGCTACGGATGTAGAGATACAACAGGTCAAACATGGCATGATAATGTCAAAAATCTGGGACTTAGAGAGATATCGGGGTCAAACTTGACGGATCTCAGATCTGCACGGACTTCGAGGCGAGGCGGTTCTCGCCGGAAAACACGCCGGAGAGGAGGGAAATGGCCGGGACGGCCAAGGCCAGCAGGCGGGGCGCTGATCCGTCGACCACGACCGGATCTGGCCGGGAGACGGGGCCGGCGTGGCGGCGAGGGGACAGCGCAGGATCGGCGCGTTGGGCGGACGAGCCGGGCGGCGGCGCAAGCGCACGAGCTCGCCGGCGAGCGGCGGCGGTCGCCGAGCGGAGGCGGACGGCGGCGGGTCGGCGCCGAGCTCACTGGCGGCGGGACCGGGCGCCGAGGCGCGGGGCAGTAGGGCGCGGGCGCGGCGGAGGCGACGCTGGCCAGCGGGGGCAGGGGAGCCTGGTGGGCTCAGGCAGCGGCGCGCGCATGGCCGGGCCACGTGGCGCTCTTGTGATTGGCAGGCGGCGGCGGCGACTTCGTCCGGCTCGGGACGGAAATGTCCGGCGGGCGAGAGGGGAAAAACTAGGGTTTCATCCGCGAAAATTTCGGGGGAGGCACATATTTATAGGTAGAGGGAGCTAGGAGACTCCAAATGAGGTGCGGTTTTCGCCCACACGATCGTGATCGAACGACCGAGAGCATGGAGGGGAGTTTGCTGGGTTTTGGGCCATTTGGAAGGGGTGTTGGGCTGCAAAGAGAGAGGGGCTTTACGGTTACCCGGTTAACCGTTGGAGTACCAAACGACCTCCAAATGGCGCGAAACTTGACAGGCGGTCTACCGGTGC
Organism: Aegilops longissima; assembly: GCA_021605205.1. Taxonomy (NCBI): domain Eukaryota; kingdom Viridiplantae; phylum Streptophyta; class Magnoliopsida; order Poales; family Poaceae; genus Aegilops; species Aegilops longissima. The sequence continues at coordinate 128,516,625 of CM038678.1, forward strand.
TATACCAAGGCCTCTTGGAAAACCTCGGTCCATTCCGAGACCATTAAACACCCGCACACGAAAAGAGGTAAAAGGGGGCGCCGGGAGACATAGGAGTGCCGGATTGCAAAACGGACAACGGGGAAAATGCTCGGATGCATGAGACGAACACGTATGCAAAATGAAATGCACATAATGACATGATATGAAATGCATATGATGACATGGCAAAGTGCAACACGCAAGCAAATGACATGGCAAGGACGGCAAATAACTGGCGGACACCTGGCGCATCGAATCCGGGGCGTTACATCATGCTGGCATGAGGAACTTGCACACGCTCGCGAAGAAGAAACATGTCATTGGCATCGAGGATGTCAAATTCCTCAAGAATCACCTGTGTGGAGTTTGTGAAGCTGGAAAGATGACCAAGGCCAAGCATCCCTCAAAGACTATCATGACTACCACTCGTCCATTTGAATTGCTTCACATGGATCTTGTCGTGGAATTGTCACGGAAGATGTCCTCTTGCAAGGACTTAGTGGTGGAGCCATCGCAACTAGGAAGCTTAAAGGGGTTAATCGGGACAAAGGACACGAGAGGTTTTATACTAGTTCGGCCCCTTACGGTGAAGGTAAAGCCTACGTCTAGTTGGGTTGGTATTGCCTGAGGTTTCGATGACCAGGGAGCGAGATACGCTATGCTCGGTTCTCGATTGGTTGTTTTCGTTTTAAGCCCGCCACAGTCGTCCCCTTATATATACGGGTTGACGCCTGTGGCCTTGACAGAGTCCCGCCGCTTATAAACAATGTCCGGCTCGGTGACTAGTCAAGTCTACCTTATGATACAAGTCATGCCATTATGGCGGTTTACTACAACGGGCCTTAAGTCGCCTGTGGGCCTTAGGCCCCTTCGTTGAGACGCCATATTCACGCTTGCACTTGGGCTTCTGTCTGGTAATCTCTTTACGTAACCCGGCCCCACCTGGGCGGCTTACACAAATAGTTATATCCCCAACATTAGGCCCCAGATTGATTTGAACCTGTTCATGTCAATCTTAAAATAACTTAAAGCATAAATATTCAGTCTTCTGACTGCGCAAAAGACTTTCTTTAACCCGTCGTGACGTAATTCTTTGGATACGTGTTAACCCGTCATGACATCATCTTTTCTTTTTACTCCGTCGTATCGCCCAACGGATCTCTGTCTTTATTGTCCGTTCCGGAATTCGAGGCGTCGGGGCCGCTGGATAATAATTCCTATCTCCTCGTTTCCCATGCCGTCTCAGTTATGCTCTCCTTATAAATAGGCGCGACCTAGGTTTCATTTTCACCCTTCCAGTCGTCTTCTTCCTCTTGCCTCCTCTCGAGCTCCGCCATTGCCGCCGTCAAGCTTCTCATCTTCACCGACCCAGGCCGCCGCATCAACCTGAATCGGACCAGAAACACGTCGGCGAACCTCCGCAGCTCCTCCAGACCTGTAAGTTTCCTTTCCTTCCCTGCCTCGATCTGCATTAGATCTTCTTCGAGTTCATCATAGTTCATCACCATTAGAGCCATTTCCTTGTTAGTTTTTCCTCCTAGATACCACTTCCGATCGAGAATGATATAAAACAGCTGCGGTAGTTGTTTTCGCCCTTATCTTGGATACGAAGCAGATCTCTTTCTCTGTATGAAGGCCTTATTCAAGCCTATGAACGCATCTGCGTCAGTTTTTAGGTCTAGAAAAACTTCTTATCAGAACAGCCCTTTGATCTCAAATCATAGCAGAAGATTATGAAACATGTTTTTATCACCCGAAAGACTTCTTATGTTGAATGCCTTTAACATAATTGTCCAGGTATCCGGCTTAAACGTATTCCACTTGATCTGTGAACCTTGGCGCCTTCTCAGGTCTTTAAAACTTTTGAACTGTTGCTAACACTTGTGGCGGCTTAAATAATGTTGATCAATTATTCTTATGTCATTAGGCCCCTTTAAGCCGCTACCTTCAGTAATTTGGATATTTTCTTCCGGGTTAAAATTTAAACCGGAACTTCTTATTTTGTAATAGGCTAATCTGTTGTCATGGCGCCTAAGTCGACCAAAACTCCTATAACCTGCAACTGGGTCCCATCCACTGTCACTAAAAGAAAACTGGTTGAATTTGTGAAGTCTGGCCATTTGCCAAAGAAGGAAGTCATGTCTTATCGCGTCCCTGACCCATCTGAAGAGAAGCCTCAACCCAAAGAAGGGGAGGTAATAGTTTTCACGGATCACATGAGCCGGGGATTTGCCCCTCCTGGCTCAAAGTTCTTCAGAGAAGTTTTAAATTTCTTTGACCTTAGACCTCAAGACATTGCACCCAATTCCGTGTCCAATCTTTGCAATTTCCAAGTCTTCTGTGAGGTGTACCTGGGAGAGGAGCCAAGCCTGCTCTTATTCAGAGAACTGTTTTACTTGAACCGGCAGAATGATGCGCCTAACGGGCCGAGTCTTGAACTTGGCGGTATCTCGATCCAACGACGGAGAGACTGTGCATTTCCTTATCTTGAGCTGCCGAGTCACCCCAAATATTGGAACCAGTCTTGGTTCTATCGTCCAAATACTTCTCCGCTGATGAGCCGCCTCTGCTGCTTTTGCGCTTCTGCGCTTTGAGTCCAACCATCCACCAAGCGGATAAATGAACGCTGTTGAACGTCCGCTCAACCCCACCATCAACAAGATTAAAGCTCTTACGGGAAATGGTTTAAACGGCATCGACTTGGTCCGGTCTGGGTCACTTACGATACTCCCATTAAGCGCCACTCCGGCAATATGTGCACCTATCTGATGAGCGAATGTAACGACCCAATGTGCCACAGATTCGACGACTTACCGATGACGTGGCGGATGCTACAACCCATCAACTTTGCTGAAGGAGAATCTTGTTATCAACAACACCTTCGGGTTACTTCCCTTCTGCAAAAAGAACCCGGCCCCTGCAGTAAGTTTACCAATCTTAATAAATACTCTTTAATATGTTTACCTCCTTGTACTTATAATTCCTTATCTTTTCCACAGGCCAGTGATGATTTATGGAAAGTCAAATATGACCACGAGGCCGCCCAACAAGCCAGAGCAGCCAAGAAAAATGAAAGGAAAAACGCCAAGACGGGGACTTCAAAAAAGAAGAAACCCAAATACTCTGAATTACTCAAATTGGATGACTCTTCTTCAGATGAGGAAGAGATAATCCCTTATTCTCTTTAACTCCTTTGTTACTATTTTATTGATATTTCCGCCTTTCAAGAAGACACTGGAAACAGCCAAGCTCATGGCGAAGAGGTAACTATAATCTCCTCCGACTCAGAGCCTTTGCCAAGGCACAAAACCCGGCGGGTGAACCGGAAAGTAAGATTTTCACATCCCTTAGCTTATCAAGATCCTCAATTTCTTTTGAAGCAACAACAGCTTGAGAGCCGAGGCAAACCCGGACAAGTAAGGATGTGGAGCTCTCTTCCACTTACAGACGTGGTGAAGCGTCGAATCGAGGTCATCTCCGCTTATGCGTTCTGTTTATCCTTTGGCGGGTTTAATTAAATTGACCTCTCAATTCATCTAACTCCAATTATCAGGATACCTCTCCTTCTTCCGCGAGTCTATGCAATCCAACATGTCGGCCTTCAAGACTGCCCCGGGTAATGTACCTTTGTTATCCTCATACCTTTCCTTACTCATATTTTGTACTCATCCTTTGTTTTATTCACGATTAATGCGGCGAAGCCCAAGAATGGCGGGCAAAGAAGAATAAGCCGATTGAAGACCCGGTAGCAACGGAGCTGGAACCCGGAACCACTGCCCCTGATGCTCCTACTCATCAACCTCCTCCTGAGCCGGCCCATGAAATTCCGACACCATCTTCCGACCCGCCTCAAGAAGGCACTCTTGATAGCTCCAATAAACCAGAAATTCCTAGCCCGGTCCGGACGGCTTAACCGGAAGTTGAATTCTTGAAAAGCCAGTATGTTGAGCCGGGGCGGCCTACTGTTCTTTCCAGATGTACCGCTAAGGAAGAACTTGTCAAAAGCTGGAAGACCAAACAGGACATCGCTGATTATGCCCACTTAAGCATTGGCGATATAGTCTCAGGCTATCTGAATCAAGTGCATAACAGCCGCGGCCTGGAAATTGACATGGTGAAATAGATACAACATAAATCTGAGGTATAACTTATATTATTTCTCCTGAATCTTACTTACTGTACCAGCCCCAAGTCTACTGCTTATAGGTAAATATGCCGTAGACTTAGATACCGGCTTACTGTTAGCCCACCCGGTTTACAAGAAAGTATATTTAACCCGGCTGTAATATAGCAACTTTTAAATATACGATACACATTAGCCCCCAAGTGTCAAGTATTTTTTACTTGTAAAGTGCTTGAGACTTTAATATGCATAATCTAACATTATAAAGTAAAATTTTCTTCAGCATACATTAGCCCCCAAGTGTCAAGGGTCTTTACTTGTAAAGTGCTTGAGACTTTAATAATACCTTACCATAACCTTATTTGTAACCCGGCGTTATTGCAGGTCTCCACCAGTCAATTCGAATATGCTAATTGCTGACCTGAAGACCCGGCTGGCAGCCCAAGACCTTGAGATTCAAAAAGCTGACTCCAAATTTGCATTCAGCATCCCTGAGCAAGAAAATTTGAAGAAGGATTTTTACGCGGAGAAGAAGGCTTGGGCGGATGAAAAATATTCACTTGTGACCCGGGCCGAGACAGCAGAAGCAGCTCTTGCCGAAGCAACTGCCGAACTGTCCGGCTTAAAGCACCAGATATCCCAAATGGTCTCAGCAATTTTCGGTAAGTTACTATGTGTAACTTTCGAACATCACCATGATTCATTTGATAACTGTTTCAGATATGATCTCCGGCTTAATCTTATATGCATAAACGCAGGTCCGGGAGTACCAACTCAAGCGAATATGCTTGATCAAGCTTAAGGCGTGTACACTCTAGTGGAACAGCTGTGCACCGGGTCACAACGTGCTTTGGTCGTTGTGGCTTTATCAAATGATACTCCTTATCTCCTGCAGGATGTGCTGAAACGGCTTGCCTTGTTACCTCAACAGATTCAGGAGTTAAGGCGAGCATCTGGTAGAGCCGGGGCCATAGCCGCCTTAAGCCGGGCCAAAGCGTTGGCTCCAGAGCTAGACTTACGCGATGTTGCTCTTGGTTATCCTAGCTTAAAGGAGGACGGCTCTGCATTCAATGAATCATACTTCACCACTTGTGTGAGAGTCGTACGTCCCATGGCCACCATCATTGGCAACGATATTGATCTTACGAAGTATCAGCCGGGTTATGACAACGAGAACCGGAGGATTCCAACTCCGCATTATGATGATGTCAGCCTGATCCCTCCAACTCGTAAGCATACCTTTGCTCCTGAAGTTGACCCGTCCAGTTTAATAGATGATGAAGCTGAATTTGAAGCCTTAAGCGGCATTGACTGGACCTCGTCAACCTTCCAGACAAAGCAGCGTATTTAAGAGGCGGAGAAGGATAACCCGGAGTCGTCAAGTCCACCAAAGGAGTAACCCGCCTGGCACTAAGTCTTTGAAAGAATAATGCTTCATTATTCAGACTCGGGGAGTCTTGTAATAGGGTAGAAAAACTTCTTAACTCTGTCATGCCTTCGCGCATGTTTGTGGTACTTAACAATGTCTCAAGCCGCTATTATTACCCACTGCCGGCTTACATGAATTGCTTCTTGACATCCAAAAGCTTTTTGCTTGACCCTGCGTATAAAAACAAAAATTTTCTTTGGCATCTCACCACATCCGGGGCCGTGTAAAATAATATTAACCCGGAGTATGAACCAAAACATCATAAGTATCAGCCGGTTTAAGGCGTACATTACCGGCTTACCTGCTCCCAAAAAACAGACGGTTACTCTTAACTTCTGAAAATTGGCACATATAATGTTTACCTGGCTCTTAATATTATTCACTCTTATAGAATAAGGTAAACCTAATTTTCAAAGGCCTCTGATTCAATCGATCAGTAGAACTGCTCCAAAGGGGTTAAGATAAGATTCGGATACGATCATATAGCCCCAATGGCTTTGGCGATGCCGATCAAGTGGGTATCGACAGCTATGTTCTCTTTGGTTCGAATACGACCTATGTTTGAACAGGAAGCCCCCAAGTGACCATGAGAGTTGTTTAATGACGTTGATTCGAATACGATCCACGTCAGACCCAAAGGGGTTAAGCTATGATTCAAATATGATCAAGAAGCCCCCAAGTGGGTTTGGCAGTATGCCGATCAATTGGGTATCGACAGCTATGTTCTCTTTGGTTCGAATACGACCTATGTTTGAACAGGAAGCCCCCAAGTGACCATGGCTCGATTCAGATATGATCATAAGCCGGACCAAAGGGAAAACCGGATTCAGATATGATCCGCTCCCTGTTAGTCGTTTCCACCACCTGGTAAAGAAGACACATAAACCTTGTAGGATGGAAAGGAAAGAGGTCCTGCTTTATTGCTTTATATAGTATATACATTGCTAAAAAAGAAAAACAAATATACTCTGAAAGCCGGTGGCTTAAGTATAGTAGGGCCGGAGATGCGCTATGTTCCACGGCCGACGGGTCTCTTCCTCCGACTTACGTGAGTCTTTGTGCTCTCGAACATCAATGAGGTAATATGACCCGTTGTTGAGATTCTTGCTAACCACGAAAGGTCCTTCCCAAGGAGGGGACAGCTTGTGCATATCAGATTGATCCTGGATGAGCCGGAGCACTAAATCGCCTTCCTGGAAAGTTCTGCTTCTAACCCGGCGGCTGTGATAACGGCGCAGGTCTTGCTGGTAAGTCGCCGAACGGGCTATTTCCAAGTCTCGCTCTTCATCCAACAAGTCAAGTGCATCCTGACGAGCTTTTTCATTATCAGCCTCAACGTAAGCCGCCACCGGGGGTGAATCATGCCGGATGTCACTTGGCAGAACCGCCTCTGCTCCGTACACCATGAAGAAAGGTGTATAACTAGTAGACCTGTTAGGCGTTGTGTTGATGCTCCATAGCACAGAGGGTAACTCCTCCACCCAACAACCCGGAGTTCGCTGTAAGGGAACTAAAAGCCGGGGTTTGATACCATTCAAGATCTCTTGATTAGCTCTTTACGCTAACCATTAGATCGGGGTGAGCAACAAATTAAACATCAAGTCGGATGTGCTCTTGTTGATAGAACTCTTCCATGGCACCCTTGGAGAGATTAGTACCATTATCAGTTATAATACTATGCGGAAAACCAAAGCGAAAGATCACCTTTTTGATGAACTGAACCGCCGTGGCTGCATCACACTTACTGACCGGCTCTGCTTCAACCCACTTGGTAAATTTATCCACTGCCACCAACAGGTGTGTCTTCTTATCTTTAGACATTTTGAAAGGTCCAACCATATCAAGCCCCCAGACTGCAAACGGCCAAGTAATCGGAATCATCCTCAATTCTTGAGCCGGCACATGAGCTCATCATGAGAATTTTTGACATCCATCACATTTGCTGACCAGATCCTCCGCATCAGCATGAGCCGTCAGCCAATAAAAACCATGATGAAAAGCCTTAGCTACCAGAGACTTTGAACCGCATGATGACCGCAATCACCTTCATGAATCTCACGGCATCTCCCGACCCTCCGTAGGTGATACACAACGTTGAAACGCCCGACGCCGCTGCGGTGATGCAACTCGCCATGAACAATCGCTATGGACTTGGACCGCTGATGATTTGTCTTGCCAAGGTCTCGCCCCTCGGGCAACTCTCCCCGGTCATATAGGCCAAATATGGGATCGCCCAATCCGGGATGGCATGGAGAGCCGCCACCAGCTTGCGCCCGGTCCGCATCGCAAGCTCTTCCTCCAGTAGGCACTCGGCTGTAAGGGTTATGCAAAATGTCAAGAAAACTATTAGGCGGCACCGGCTTACGCCGAGACCCCAGCCGGCTTAAAGCATCAGCCGCCTCATTCTTCCTTCGATCAATGTGCTCTACTTGATAACCTTTGAAGTGCCCAGCCACCGCATCAACTTCACAACGATAAGCCGCCATAAGGGGATCCTTAGAATCCCACGTGCCTGACACCTGTTGAGCAACGAGGTCTGAATCGCCCAAGCATCTTACCCGGCTCAAATTCATCTCTTTGGCCATCGGGAGGCCATGGAGTAAAGCCTCGTATTCAGCTGCATTGTTAGTACAGGGAAACATAAGCCGGAGCACATAACAAAATTTGTCACCTCGGGGGGAAGTTAAACGACTCCAGCCCCCAAGCCTTCCAACTGCCTGGACCCATCAAAGTGAATAGTCCAATATGTGTTATCCGGCTTCTCCTCTGGTGCCTGCAACTCCGTCCAATCATTGATAAAGTCCACTAGGGCTTGAGAATTGATAGTCAGCGCTGCATATACTTCAAACCGTGAGGCCCAAGCTCGATGGCCCACTTGGCAACTCGTCCCCGTGGCTTCCCTGCTCGATGATGTCTCCCAAGGGGCTGAACTTACTACGCTTATAGGATGACCCAGAAGTACTGTTTTAGCTTCCGCTTGCCATGAACACCCCATAAACAAGTTTCGCCAATGCGGATACCTTTGCTTGGACTCTATGAGCACCTCACCGATGTAATAAACCGCCGCTGAACTGGATGCTCCTTGCCGCCTCCTTACGCCCACCACAATGGCCACACTAACAAAGACGTGAGTTAGCAAAGAACATACAATAGCAATGGCTCTTTATCAATTGAGCTGCGAGAACCGCGGCTTAGACAATTGTCTCTTTAAGTCTTCAAAGGCAGCATCAAGAGCCTCACCTGCATAAAGGTGTCTGCTTTCTTCATCATCCGATACAGCGGTAGAGCCTTCTCTCCTAGCCGCTTATGAATCGCTTAAAGCAACAACGCGACCCGCCATCGCTGAACATCATTGACGCACACCGGTTTAGCCAGAGAGGTAATCGCCTTGATCTTCTCCGGTTAGCTTCAATGCCCTGCTTGAGACCAGAATCCCAAAAGTTTGCCTGCAGTACACCAAATACACACTTATCCGGGTTAAGCATCATCTTATAAACCCGGAGATTATCAAAGGTTTCTTTAAGTCGGAGATCAAGGTTTCTTTCTCTCGACTTCACCACAATGTCATCCACATAAGCATGAACATTGCGCCCAATCTGATTGTGGAGACAATTTTGCACACACCGCGATAAGTCGCCTGGGCACTCTTGAGCCCAAACGGCATAGACGATAGCGAAGGCTCCAAATGGAGTAATGAAAGCCGCCTTCTCCTGGTCCTTAATCGCCATCTTGATCTGATGATAACCAGAGTAAGCATCCAAAAACTCAACCGCCGCAACTCGGGTAGCATCGATGATTTGATCAATGCGGGCGAGCAAAGGGATCAGCCGGACAAGCTTTATTTAGGTCCGTAGTCCACACACATCCGCCAGTGCCATTCTTCTTGAGCACAAGCACCGGTTAGCCAACCACTCCGGGTGAAAAACTTCCACGATGAACCCGGCCGCTAAGAGCCGAGCGACCTCCTCCCCTATAGCCTTTCGCCTTTCCTCATTGAATCGCCGGAGAAACTGCCTGACCGGCTTATACTTCGGATCAATATTAAGAGTGTGCTCAGCGAGTTCTCTCGGGACACCCGGCATGTCAGAAGGTTTCCATGCAAAGATGTCCCGGTTCTCACGGATGAACTTGATGAGCGCGCTTTCCTATTTGGGATCCAAATTGGTACTGATGCTGAACTGCTTGGAAGAGTCGCTTGGAGTGAAGTCAACCAGTTTTGTCTCGGCGGCCGACTTAAATTTCAACGCCGAGTCTTGCTCCGTGGTTGGCTTCTTTAAAGAGGTCATATCTGTCGGGTCAACATTAGTTTGATAAAACTTCGCCTCTTCAAAGACAAACGGATTCAGCATAAGCCGCGATCGCTTTCCTCGCACTCCAAGGCCACCTTTCACTCCCATGCACAAAGTGATGGTGCCCTTGTAACCCGCAACTTGAGTTGTAGATAAACATAACACGGCCGTGCCATAAACTTGGCATAAGCCGTCCGTCCAAACAGAGCGTGATATGGGCTCCTGATTTTGACTACCTCAAACGCCGACTTCTCAGCCCGGAATTATATTCGCTCCAAAAGCCACTTCCAGCTCGATCTTTCCAACGGGATATGCCGACTTACCGTGTACCACCCACCTAAAAATAGTGTTAGACGCCCTCAAGTCCTTATCGATCGACCCATACGGCGAAAGGTCTCATAATAGAGAATATTGATGCTGCTTCCGCCGTCCATGAGTACCTTAGTGAATTTATATCCACCAACCTAAGGGCCACCACCAAGGCCAATCGACCGGGTTATCACCTGTGGGGTGATCTTCTCTACTCCAAATGATAGGCTGCTCGACCACCTCGGATAACGGGAACCGCCGTTCAACCAATTCACAGCCCTTTATGAACCTTCAGGTCACGTTTACACAAGTTAGTGGTAAACACATGGTATTGCCCACCGTTCAACTGTTTTGGATGGCTCTAATAACCTGACTGCTGCTGCTGCTGTCCTCCTTGACCAGATTGCTGCTGATTATAGCCACCTTGACCACCTTGAAAACCGGAACTTGAGCCCCCACCCGGGCCATGGAAACCACCTGCTCCTGAATCGCCGCCTAATCCGTGATTGCTATCAAACATGTTTGAATTCTTGAAAGCCTTCATGATCGCGCAGTCCTTCCATAAGTGGGTGGCAGGATTTTCCCGAGTACCGTGTCTTGGACAAGGCTCATTCAGAAGCTGTTCGGGAGAAGGACCTGAGCCACCAGATCGAGGGGGTGCTCTCCCCTTACACTTCTTGTTATTACCTTGGGCATTAGCATTGGCCACCAACGCTGGTTACCGTCCGCTTACGCTTGTTGCCACCTTGACTTACCGGTGATGTCAACCCTTTCCATTGTCGTTTTCTTTCCTTTCCTGTCTTTTCCTCCTCGGATGCGGGATCATCGGTAGTATCGTAATCGGCATATTTAACCAAAGCCGCCATCAGCGCACCCATGTCATTGCAATCACGCTTAAGCGCCCCAGCTTCGCTTCAACGGCACAAAACGACAATTCGATGGAGCGTAAGTACCGCAGAGCGGCGCCCATCTTATCGATGAATGTATTATTTCCTTGACCCGCGCACCCAATGAGTTGTGGACTCACCCTCCTCCTGCTATAATTGGTCAAGTCCACAATGGACATAGATTGCTTGCAAGTATCCTTAAAGTTCTGATAAACCGGCCTTTAACTCGCCCATGAACTGATGGAATTGGGAGGCAAACTTTTCAACCAAGATCGGGCCGCTCCATCTAACATCATGGTGAAATACTTAGCCATTGCCGCGTCGCTGACTTCCAATAACTCCATGACCATCTCATAACTTTCAATCCATGCCCCGGCTGTAAGTCGGCCGTGTAATTCGCACCTTCGAGGTCCCTTGAAATCCTTGGGCAGACGCACATCTCGCAGAGCCGCACCGCATAAGGGACACCACCGGTTCTAGTGGCTACTCCTGCTCCAACGAAGTCATTGGATACTCGGGAGACCATCATATGTCGCCCGCTGAGCCGCTAATTGAGCCGCCTGCTCATCCTCCGGATGCAATCGATCTGCACCGGGTTATAGCCGCCGGGTTGGTTGCGACGCTGGCATTGCTTGATAAAGCTTCGACTCCATGTGCTCGCCAGAACTCGGACTCCAGCTTTGACGAGGTGCTATCCAAGGCTGAGGAGTGGAATGAATCATGTCCCCGCTTTGAAGAATAGGTCTCTTGATGTGCCAAGGCCGTCGAAGAAGATCCTCACCCTCCGGGTTTCCACCGCCGGGTCATCACCATCTACTGGAAGAGCCGCCAGACGCGCCGATGCTGCTATCAAGTTCTCCATGGGGTTGGAAAAGTGGCCCGGAGGTGTCGGTATGTATCGGGGCGGGGCCATGCTCCCGTGAAGAGGTGCCATCTCTCGAGGCTGAGCCGGCCCTCCAGTTCCGGGTGTCATAAATTGATTGGCTTCGGGCGGATTGCTTGGACCAGCTCCGGGTGTCGTGAAAAGATTCCGAGGATCGTAAACCGGAGGCGACGGACTGGGTCTTCGATGTCTCCTTCTCATCACCTCATTGGATGCATTCAGACTCATGTTAAGTCAGTAAAGCCTCGACCGAGTCGCCGCCCGTGCATCCAAAGCCGCCCGCTCTGCAGCTAGCCTGGTGTCCTCAGCCGCCAAGGCCTCCTTGGCCAGGGCTATCTCCTCACGCACTTTTGCCACCTCCTCGTTATGCTCATCTGGATTTGCAGGAATAACCGTGGTGGTTAACAGAGCGGTCAACTTGTCCATAAGATCTATTAGCACCTGAGCCGGCGAGCGCACGGGGCCTCCTGCCCCGGCTGCTCCTGACCCGGACGTTATTGTTGTCGCAGCCGTCGAGTTTTTACCGGGTTGGGTACCGGCCATGAAGACTCCTGCCCAGCTTGGCGGCTCATAGCCATCTGGAATGCTAGAGTCGTCAGAACAACCCCCAAGCATGCCTTCTTGGACCTGATACAGAGAGTCTGTTGAACCGGAGGATGAATCATCATCTTATGGGACGGCTGTCTTTTCGCCACCTTTAGATCCTTCAGAAAGTGCCTCTCCGTGAATACAACCCACAAAAGCATGCTTCATGGTAGATTGAATCCGGGCGGGTCTCGCACGCTGGGCCGTCTCAATGAGGTCGGCGCAGCTATCCGGCTCTGGGCCCGGCTCACCAATCCGGCCGATGAAGACATGGATTCCGCCAAAGGGGACCCGGTACCCGTACTCAATTGAGTCGGCCTCGGGGCCCCAGCCTTCGTTGTCGATGTAGATCTTGCCGCGATGACTCTTGGTCATCCGCCCATCACAGATCCCTTGAGCCCTTCAAGCTGCCCTTCAAGAACTCAACCACTGCGTCGCTGGCCCCACGGTGGGCGCCAACTGTCGTGGAATTGTCACGCAGATGTCCTCTTGCAAGGACTTAGTCGTGGAGCCATCGCAACTAGGAAGCTTAAAGGGTTAATCGACAAAGGACACAAGAGGTTTTATACTAGTTCGGCCCCTTACGGTGAAGGTGAAGCCTACGTCTAGTTGGGTTGGTATTGCTTGAGGTTTCGATGACCAGGGAGCGAGATACGCTATGCCCGGTTCTCGATTGGTTGTTTCTTGCCCTAAGCCGGCCACAAGTCGTCCCCTTATATACATGGGTTGACGCCCTGTGGCCTTACAGAGTCCCGGCCGGCTTATAAACAATGTCCGGCTCGGTGACTAGTCAAGTCTACCTTATGATACAAGTCATGCCATTATGGCGGTTTACTACAACGGGCCTTAAGTCGCCTGTGGGCCTTAGGCCCATTCGTTGAGACGCCATCTTCATGCTTGGACTTGGGCTTCTGTCTGGTAATCTCTTTACGTAACCCGGCCCCACCTGGGCGGCTTACACAAATAGTTATATCCCCAACAGATCTCTTTGGCCCTAATCATTATGCCACATTCGCCAATGAAGCATCTCGATATGGCTTTGTTATTGTTGATGACTATTCTCGTTATACATGGGTGCATATCGTCACTTACAAACGTGAAGTGCAGGAAGTCTTCAAATGATTTTCCTCAAGGGCTTCAACCAACTTTGGTGTGAAGATCAAGCACATCAGAAGTGACACTGGGACCGAGTTCAAGAATACTGGTCTTGATAACTATCTTGACGAACTTGGTATTAGTCACGAGTTATCTACTCCTTATACTCCTCAGCAGAACGGCGTCGTGGAGCGCAAGAACAGGACTCTTATTGAGATGGCTCGCACTATGCTTGAAGAATACACACTGGTACGCGTCGGTACTATACAAACGGTTTTTAACCCATTTCCGCGACGGTGTTCGGAACCGTCACCTAGTGAGCGTGGGCGATAGGGGGGTCCTTCCCACACGACCCAGAAACCGTCGAGGATATGCCCTCCTGGCACACACGCTCGGCAAAATGAGGTCGTAGCATGCGCGTAGCACTCAAATACAGAAATACATACAGTAGTGCTAAAAATACAATTATACAGGAAAATCATTTCCGTCGTAAGTACATCCCATTACGTCGACACCGCTAAACGCTTCCGTTCGTACATACATCCCACACAGTCACTCCAAAGAAAACGTTTGCGCAAGGTGGCGTAACGCAAACAGTTTTCAAGAGAATGTCGTGTGTGATTGTTCATTGATCCAACACGGTTTATTCCTAGAAACTGTGTGCTTTGCTTGAGGTCATCGCCCACGGTGTTTTCTCAATAACCGTTTGCAATAGGAAAACCGCTAATTGGCCAATTAGTGGGCTAATTGCACTATTATTAATAATCTATTTACTAATCTAATTGACAATCATATTAAGCGCATAATATATTCCATTTCCATATTAAGGAAGCAGGATTTCATAATTGAAATACATCGGAGTACAACATGATATAGCTTCAAAGACTCAGCTAGCCCATTACACAATCGCACCAGCAAAGAAGTTTCACATGCAACATTTAGAACCTTTCAAATTAGCATCACAGTGGTACATAGAGAGATGCATCCCATCTGGAAAACTGCTGAATTGGAAGGCGAATATTGAGCCTTCATTCATGTTGAAGGTCTTTGCAACTTTAGGCCAGTGCCTGTGGATGATTAACCGTCCATCCTTCGAACTCTTCAGGAACACTTCAATATTGAACCGTGGGTGTTGTATGAAAACTTTCCTCGCCTCCTGACCACAGAAGTGGTTTGAGAGGTAATCATCAGTGAAGCCTGAAAACAAGGATGCACATAAATATCTTCTCCATATTGGAAATGGGGCAAAGGAAAATAAAAAGGCAAGGTATAATAGTTAGTACCATCTTGTAAACCTCAGTGCTTCCCATTGTTTCCTTGCAACACATATAAGGTAGTTAGTCATCAGGTTAAGTAAGGGTTCGCATGCTATTAGTAAAATATGTTGATGATAAATAAGCACATTGCAGATTCATCGGATTAATTCAAGCCACATGGAAAACCCATTTATCCAAACCAAGCATGATTAAGAACAAGGAAATATAGCACTTGTATATGTTTCTCATGTATTAAGTGCAGCCAAATTCGATTTATTCCTCACATGGTATACAATAACAGAATGCAGCCACAACAATTGAACATCGCATTGCAGAATTGAACCAAGCAGTTAACTAAACACCACAACAAATTAACCAAACGTTAACTGAGCACCACATTGCACAATATAACATACTCCTAATAGAAGATCAGACAGTTAACCAAACCAAGCATGCATAACAACTTGGAAATATAGCAATTGTATTTGTTTCTCATGTATTTAGTATAGCCAAATTCAATTTATTCCTCACATGTATAAAATAACAGAATGCAGCCACAACAATTGAACATTGCATTGTAGAAGTAAACCAAGCAGTTAACTAAACACCACAACAAATGAACCAAACGTTAACTGAGCACCACATTGCTCAATATAACATACTTGTAATAGAATATCAGATAGTTAACCAAACCAAGCATGCTTAACAACTTGGAAATATTGCACCCTGAAGAATTGAACATCACATTTGCAGAATAGAACAAAGCAGTTAACTGAAAACCACATTGCACAACATATAGAACATATAAACTATAGCAGAAGATTGCATGGTAAAAGTAGATAGCAAAATTCACTAGAATTTGTTAAGGAAAGGCAGTAGCTAGCAAACTGAACATGGGTCCTTATATTGAGCTAATAAGACAAGCTACTCCTCATTGTCAGAGATATCGATGACGATTGGCTCCTTGGACATGGAAGAGGGTGAGACCTCCGCATTATGGGTGCCCTCGTTGTAGTGGTGAGTTGCCTGAGCCGCTCCGGGCACCAACCTGCCGGCTCTCCAGATGAGGTAAGCACATGCACGCTGAGAAAACACCTCGTAGTCTTCGTCGAAGGCACCGACGGTGGCCTCGAGAAAACGCCATGAACTGTCGTTTAAAGCAGCCAACCACGCCGCGTGAAGCGTCAATGGTGGCCTCGACGGTGAGGTGCTCCTCCAAGATCTGGGGGTCGGCACGAATGGCATCCATCGCGACCTCATCCGCGCGTGCGGCCGCAATTTTCTTCTCCGCTGACAAATGCTCCTTGATATCTTGGCTATACTGCGTGCACCATGGCTTAGGGCGGCACTTATTTGGTGGAAGGGTCGGTGATTTGGGTGGAAGGTGCCGCACTCACGCCAGCGGTCGGAGCATGTGCGATGTGGAAGGAGGAGGAGGATGGGGGTCGGGTGTGGATTACTTGCCTGGATAGGCGAGGCCGAGCAGCGTGAAGGAGGGTCACCGACAAGGAGGCGGCGCTGCAAGCAAGGAGTGAAGGTTTCAACTTGGAAAGGAAGGCAGAAACAGGGGAAATGTGGCTTTCGGTAAGGGGGAGGGGGCGGGGAGGTAGATATTTCCGCGGAAGCCGAAAATTTGGAATCGCTTCAGCGAAAAAACTGGTGCGCAAAGTGTCATCAGACATGGTCCCTTATTCAAAGCGGGCTGTGGATTGTAGCCGTCGCACCTTCTCGCGTAAGCCGTATGCGTGCTATACCCCGACGGTGCTCCAAGATATTTTGTGTTGCATCTCACACGGCTGGTTATCATAAATTGTGTGGGATCTACTTGATTTTTCGTCTTGATTTAAATTACATAATGGGGTCACAGCGGCCATGGACGGTGTTTGAGTTGCTAGACCTTTTATCTGCAGTGAACATGCAACTATATGTGTGTCATAAAAGAATTGGAATTATTCAAGGTTCGTTTGGACATTTTTATGCATTAACTGATTTTTCAATGCATTTATGTGCATAATTCAAATTAGAACTACATGCACATGCTCCAGTGCATATAAATTGGTTGAAAAATCAAATCTTTGTCCTTGGGTGCATGCTTAAGTCCCATGCAAGAAATGGGAATGAATGTCAAACACCCTGCCACCGTCACTCGGCCGCAAACATTGAGATACCTTGTTTTTAAATTCTAGTAAATCCAAAACTCGTCTGAAATTCATGAAACTTGGCATGCTATCATGGAGCGGCATCAACATGCCGTGGTAAATTTTTTGTCCCATTGTGGGCAGGTTTGGGTATATGCTTCTGACACACCAGAGCTTCTCACAACAGGTATGATGGTTTCGGTAGGGAACGCCCCACCTTTGGGGACGAAACGATATCCATTGCCTCTTATTGCTTTCAAAAAATTTCTCGTGTCAACATAGAACAACAGGAGTGTTGTGTTATTTTTTGTGATTTTTCGGGGTTCGTTTGGACATTTTTATGCATTAACTGAGTTATCAATGCATTTATGTGCATAATTCAAATTTGAACTACATGCACATGCTCTAATGCATATAAATTGGTTGAAAATTCGAATCTGTATCCTTGGTTGCATGCTTAGGTCCCATGCAAGAAAAGGGAATGAATGTCAAACACCCTGCCACGGTCACTCAGCCGCAAACATTGAGATACCTGGTTTTTAAATTCTAGTAAATCAAAAGCTCATCTGAAATTCATGTAACTTGGCATGCCATCATGGAGCGGCATCAACATGTCATGGTAATTTTTTTGTCCCATTTGGGGCAGGTTTGGGGATATGCTTCTCACAAACCAGAGCTTCTCACAACAAGCCGGATGGTTTCGGTAGGGAACGTCCCACCTTTGGGGACAAAACGATATCCATTGCCTCTTATTGCTTTCAAAAAAATTTCTCGTGTCAACATAGAACAACAGGAGTGTTGTGTCAATTTTTGGGATTTTTCGGGGTTCGTTTGGAGATTTTTATGCATTAATTGAGTTTTCAATGCATTTATGTGCATAACTCAAATTTGAACTACATGCACATGCTCTAATGCATATAAATTAGTTCAAAATTCAAATATGTGTCCTTGGGTGCATGCTTAGGTCCCATGCAAGAAATTGGAATGAATTTCAAACACCAGGGCAACGTTGATTGCCGGCAAAACGTTGAGATACTTTGTTTTTAAATTCTAGTAAATGCAAAACTCGTCTGAAATTCATGAAACCTGGTATGCTTTAATGGAATGGCATCAACATGCCATGGTAAATTTTTTATCCCATTTGTGGCAGGTTTGGGTATATGCTTCTCACAAACCAGAGCTTCTCACAACAAGCATGATGGTTTCGGTAGGGATCGGAACGCCCCACCTTTGGGGACGAAATGATATCCATTGCCTCTTATTGCTTTCAAAAAATTTCTCGTGTCAACATAGAACAACAGGAGTGTTGTGTTATGTTTTGTGATTTTTCGGGGTTCGTTTGGACATTTTTATGCATTAAGTGAGTTTTCAATGCATTTATGTGCATAATTTAAATTTGAACTACATGCACATGCTCCAGTGCATATAAATTGGTTGAAAAATCAAATCTTTGTCCTTGGGTGCATGCTTAGGTCCCATGCAAGAAATGGGAATGAATGTCAAACACCACGCAATCATCACTTTCGACCGCAAACATTCAGATACCTGGTTTTTAAATTCTAGTAAATCCAAAACTCGTCTGAAATTCATGAAACTTGGCATGCTATCATGGAGCGACATCAATATGCTGTGGTAAATTTTTTGTCCCATTTGGGGTAGGTTTGGGTATATGCTTCTCACAAACCAGAGCTTCTCACAACAAGCATGATGGTTTCGGTAGGGAACGCCCCACCTTTGGGGACGAAACGATATCCATTGCCTCTTATTGCTTTCAAAAAATTTCTCGTGTCAACATAGAACAACATGAGTGTTGTATTATTTTTTGTGATTTTTCGGGGTTCGTTTGGACATTTTTATGCATTAACTAAGTTCTCAATGCATTTATGTGCATAATTCAAATTTGAACTACATGCACATGCTCCAGTGCATATAAATTGGTTGAAAATCTAGTCTTTGTCCTTGGGTGCATGCTAGGGTCCAATGCAAGAAATGGGAATGAATTTCAAACACCAGGGCACCGTTGATTGCCGGCAAAATTTTGAGATACTTTGATTTTAAATTCTAGTAAATCCAAAACTCGTCTGAAATTCATGAAACTTGGCATGCTATAATGGAATGGCACCCGACATGCTGTGGTATTTTTGTTGGGGAACGTTGCAGAAAATTAAAATTTTCCTACGGTTTCACCAAGATCCATCTATGAGTTCTACTAAGCAACGAGTCAAGAGAGAGAGTTTGCATCTACATACCACTTGTAGATCGAGTGCGGAAGCGTTCGAGGGAGTGGTGATGATGGAGACGTTCCCAACGTGATTCCGATCACCGATGACCAAGTGCTGAACGGACAGCACCTCCGCGTTCAACACACGTACGGGACGACGGCGTCTCCTTCGTCTTGATCCAGCAAGGAGGAAGGAGAGGTTGAGGAAGACAACTCCAATGGCAGCACGACGGCGTGATGCAGATGGAGTGACTGTTCTCCGGCAGGGCTTCGCCAAGCTTACGCGGAGGAGGAGAGGTGCTGGGGAGGGAAGGGGCTGCGCCTTCAATAGTGTGTCCAGCCTCCCTTCACCCCTCTATTTATAGGGAAGTGAGGAGGGCGGCCCCCTAGATGCATCTAGAGGGGGCGGCGGCCAAGGGAGGGGCTTGCCCTGCAAGCAGGCGCCTTTAGGGTTCCCCCTCAACCCTAGGCGCATGGGCCAAGGGAGGGTGCGCCCAGCCCACCAGGGGCTGGCTGCCTCCCACGCAGCCCAAGTGGCCCCGAAAGGTGGCCCCTCCCGTGGTCCTCCGGAACCTTTCCGGTGGACCCTCCATAATACCGATATGACCAAACTTTTCCTGTCCGCTTGACGACTTCCCATATATAAATCTTTACCTCCGGACCATCCGGAACTCCTCGTGACGTCCGGGATCTCATCCGGACTCAACAACATTCGGTAGTCACATACAAGTCTTCCTATTAACCCTAGCGTCACCGAACCTTAAGTGTGTAGACCCTACGGGTTCGGGAGACATCTGAACATGACCGGGGCGCTCTCGGTCAATAACCAACAGCGGGATCTGGATACCCATGTTGGCTCCCACATGCTCCTCGATGATGTCATCGGATGAACCACGATGTCTAGGGTTCAAGCAACCCGTATTCTATTCCCTTTGTCGACGGTATGTTACTTGCCCGAGACTCGATCGTCGGTATCCCTATACCTCGTTCAGTCTCGTTACACGCAAGTCACTTTACTCGTGCCGTAATGCATGATCCCGTGACCGGACACTTGATCACTTTGAGCTCATTATGATGATGCACTACCGAGTGGGCCCAGTGATACCTCTCCGTCATACGGAGTGACAAATCCTGCCTCGATCCGTGTCAACCCAATGACACTTTCGGAGATACCGTAATGCACCTTTATAGTCACCCGATTCGTTGTGGCGTTTGGTACACCCAAAGCATTCCTACGGTATCCGGGAGTTACACGATCTCACGGTCTAAGGAAGAGATACTTGACATTGGAAAAGCTCTAGCGAGCGAACTACACGATCTTTGTGCTATGCTTAGGATTGGGTCTTGTCCATCACGTCATTCTCCTAATGACGTGATCCCGTTGTCAATGACATCGATGTCCATAGTCGAAACCATGACTATCGTCGACCAACGAGCTAGTCAACTAGAGGCTCACTAGGGACGTATTGTGGTCTATGTATTCACACGTGTATCACGATTTCCGTATGATACAGTTATAGCATGAATAAAAGACAATTATCATGAACAAGGAAATATAATAATAATGCTTTTATTATTGCCTCTAGGGCATATTTCCAATAATTTTTCGTGTCCATTTTGAGAGAAGGCGCACTCGAATAACAACCAACAAAGGCATCTTGAAAAAATAGTTGCCATTTTAATATCTCAAATGCTTTTATTATTGCCTCTAGGGCATATTTCCAACAGTCTCCCACTTGCACTAGAGTCAATAATCTAGTTTACATTGTGATGAATCGAACACCCATAGAGTCCTGGTGTTGATCATGTTTTGCCCGCGGAAGAGGTTTAGTCAACGGATCTGCGACATTCAGATCCGTATGCACTTTACAAATTTCTATGTCTCCATCTTGAACATTTTCACGGATGGAGTTGAAGCGACGCTTGATGTGCTCGGTCTTCTTGTGAAACCTGGCTCCTTGGCAAGGGCAATAGCTCCAGTGTTGTCACGAGAAGAGTTTGATCGGCCCCGACGCATTGGGTATGACTCCTAGGTCGGTGATGAACTCCTTCACCCAAATTGCTTCATCGCTGCCTCCGAGGCTGCCATGTACTCTCCTTCACATGTAGATCCCGCCACGACGCTTCGCTTGCAGCTGCACCAGCTTCTCGCTCCACCATTCAACATATACACGATCCGGTTTGTGACTTAGAGTCATCAGATCTGTGTCGAAGCTAAGCGTCGGCGTAACCCTTCTGACGAGCTCTTCGTCACCTCCATAAACGAGAAACATGTCCTTTGTCCTTTTCGGTACTTCAGGATATTCTTGACCGCTGTCCAGTGTTCCTTGCGGGATTACTTTGGTACCTTCCTACTAAACTTACGGCAAGGTTTACATCAGGTCAGTACACAGCATGGCATACATAATAGATCCTATGGCTGAGGCATAGGGATGACACTCATCTCTTCTTTATCTTTTGCCGTGGTTGGGCATTGAGCTGAGCTCAATCTCACACCTTGCAACACAGGCAAGAACCCCTTCTTGGACTGATCCATTTTGAACTTCTTCAAAATCTTATCAAGGTATGTGCTTTGTGAAAGACCTATGAGGCGTCTCGATCTATCTCTATAGATCTTGATGCCTAATATATAAGCAGCTTCTCCAAGGTCCTTCATTGAAAAACATTTATTCAAGTAGGCCTTAATGCTATCCAAGAATTATATATCATTTCTCATTAAAAGTATGTCATCTACATATAATATGAGAAATGCTACAGAGCTCCCACTCACTTTCTTGTAAACGCAGGCTTCTCCATAAGTCTGCATAAACCCAAACGCTTTGATCATCTCATCAAAGCGAATGTTCCAACTCCGAGATGCCTGCACCAGCCCATAAATGGATCGCTGGAGCTTGCATACTTTGTTAGCGTCCTTAGGATCGACAAAACCTTCCGGCTGCATCATATACAGCTCTTCCTTAAGATAACCGTTAAGGAATGCTGTTTTGACGTCCATCTGCCATATCTCATAATCATAGTATGCGGCAATTGCTAACATGATTCGGACGGACTTAAGCTTCGCTACGGGAGAGAAAGTCTCATCGTAGTCAATCCCTTGAACTTGCCGATAACCCTTAGCGACAAGTCGAGCTTTATAGATGGTGGCATTACCATCCGCGTCCGTCTTCTTCTTAAAGATCCATTTGTTTTCTATCGCTCGCCGATCATCGGGCAAGTCAGTCAAAGTCCACACTTTGTTTTCATACATGGATTCTATCTCGGATTTCATGGCTTCTAGCCATTTGTTGGAATCTGGGCCCGCCATCGCTTCTTCATAGTTTGAAGGTTCACCGTTGTCTAACAACATGATTTCCAGGACAGGGTTGCCGTACCACTCTGGTGCGGAACATGTCCTTGTGGACCTACAAAGTTCAGTAGCAACTTGATCCGAAGTACCTTGATCATCATCATTAATTTCCTCTTCAGTTGGTGTAGGCATCACAGGAACATTTTCCTGAGCTGCACCACTATCCTGTTCAAGAGGTAGTACTTCATCGAGTTCTACTTTCCTCCCACTTACTTCTTTCGAGAGAAACTATTTTTCCAGAAAGGATCCGTTCTTGGCAACAAAGATCTTGCCCTCGGATCTTAAGTAGAAGGTATACCCAATGGTTTCTTTAGGGTATCCTATGAAGACGCATTTTTCCGACTTGGGTTCGAGCTTTTCAGGTTGAAGTTTCTTGACATAAGCATCGCATCCCCAAACTTTTAGAAACGACGGCTTAGGTTTCTTCCCAAACCATAATTCATACGGTGTCGTCTCAACGGACTTAGACGGTGCCCTATTTAAAGTGAATGTAGCTGTCTCTAGAGCGTATCCCCAAAATGATAGCGGTAAATCGGTAAGAGACATCATAGACCGCACCATATCCAATAGAGTGCGATTCGACGTTCGGACACACCGTTCTGTTGAGGTGTTCCAGTGGCGTTAGTTGTGAAACGATTCCACATTTTCTTAAGTGTGTACCAAATTCGTGACTTAAATATTCTCCTCCACGATCGATCGTAAGAATTTTATCTTTCGGTCACGTTGATTCTCTACTTCATTATGAAATTCCTTGAACTTTTCAAAGGTCTCAGACTTGTGTTTCATCAAGTAGACATACCCATATCTACTCAAGTCATCTGTGAGAGTGAGAACATAACGATATCCTCCATGAGCCTCAACGCTCATTGGACCGCATACATCGGTATGTATGATTTCCAACAAGTTGGTTGCTCGCTCCATTGTTCCGGAGAACGGAGTCTTGGTCATCTTGCCCATGAGGCATGGTTCGCATGTGTCAAATGATTCATAATCTAAAGACTCCAAAAGTCCATCAGCATGGAGCTTCTTCATGCGCTTGACACCAATGTGACCAAGGCGGCGATGCCACAAGTATGTGGGACTATCATTATCAACTTTACATCTTTTGGTATTCACGCTATAAACATGTGTAATACTACCGAGAGATTCATTAAGAATAAACCATTGACCATCGGAGCATGACCATAAAACATATCTCTCATATAAATAGAACAACCATTATTCTCGGATTTAAATGAGTAGCCATCTCGCATTAAACGAGATCCGGATACAATATTCATGCTCAAACTTGGCACCAAATAACAATTATTAAGGTTCATAACTAATCCGTAGGTAAATGAAGAGGTAGCGTGCCGACGGCGATCACATCGACTGGAACCATTCCCGACGCCAAGATCGTCACCTCGTCCTTTGCCGGTCTCCGCTTATTCCGCAGCTCTGCTGTGAGTTACAAATATGAGCAACGGCACGGTATCAAATACCGGGAGTTACTACGAGTCTTGGTAAAGTACACATCAATTACATGTATATCAAATATACCTTTGGTGTTGCCACCTTCTTGTCCGCTAAGTATTTGGGGCAGTTCCGCTTCGATGACCCCTCCCTTGCAATAAAAGCACTCGGTCTCGTGCTTGGGTCCATTCTTTGACTTCTTCCGGCAACTTGCTTATCGGGCGCGGCAACCTCCTTGCCGTCCTTCTTGAAGTTCTTCTTGCCCTTGCCCTTCTTGAACTTAGTGGTCTTATTGACCATCAACACTTGATGTTCTTTCTTGATTTCAACCTCGGTGACTTCACATAGAGAACACTTCAGGAATGGTCTTTACCATCCCATGCATGTTGTAGTTCATCACAAAGCTCTTGTAGCTTGGTGGGAGCGATGGAGGATTCTGTCAATGACCGCCTCATCGGGGAGGTTAATATTCACCGGGGTCATACGGTTGTGCAACCTGACATCTTGAGAATGTGCTCACCGACGTAACTGTTTTCCTCCATCTTACAACTATAGAACTTGTCGGAGATGTCATATCTCTCGACCGGGCGTGAGCTTGAAAACAAGTTTCAGCTCCTCGAACATCTCATATGCTCCGTGATGCTCAAAACGCTTTTGGAGCCCGGTTCTAAGTCGTAAAGCATGCCACATCGAACGAGGGAGTAATCGTCAAGACGAGACTGCCAAGCATTCATAATGTCTTGGTTCTGCGGGGCGGAGCGTCACCTAGCGGTCCTTCTAGGACATATTGTTTCCTGGCAGCTATGAGGATGATCCTCAAGTTCCGGACCCAGTCCGTATAGTTGCTGCCGTCATCTTTCAGCTTGGTTTTCTCTAGGAACGCGTTGAAGTTCAAGTTGACATGAGCGTTGGCCATTTGATCTACAAGACATATCATTCAAAAGTTTTTAGACTAAGTTCATGATAATTAAGTTCATCTAATCAAATTATTTCAATGAACTCCCACTCAGATTAGACATCCCTCTAGTCATCTAAGTGATACACGATCCGAGTCGACTAGGCCGTGTCCGATCATCACGTGAGACGGACTAGTCTCGTCGGTGAACATTCTCATGTTGATCGTATCTTCCATATGACTCGTGTTCGACCTTTCGGTCTCCGTGTTCCGAGGCCATGTCTGTACATGCTAGGCTCGTCAAGTTAACCCTAAGTGTTTTTGCGTGTAAATCTGTCTTACACCCGTTGTATGTGAACGTAAGAATCCATCACACCCGATCATCACGTGGTGCTTAGAAGCGACGAACTTTAGCAAGGGTGCACGCTTAGGGGAACACTTCTTGAAATTGTTGTAAGGATCATCTTATTTACTACCGTCGTTCTAAGTAAACAAGATGTATAAACATAATAAACATCACATGCAATTATATAGTAGTGACATGATATGGCCAATATCATAAAGCTCCATTGATCTCCATCTTGGGCTCCATGATCATCTTGTCACCGCATGACACCATGATCTCCATCATCATGATCTCCATCATTGTGCCTCCATGAAGTTGTCACGCCAACGACTACTTCTACTTCTATGGCTAACGCGTTTATCAATAAAGTAAAGTAAGTTACATGGCGTTCTTCAATGACACGCAGTCATACAAAATAAAGACAACTCCTATGGCTCCTGCCGTTGTCATACTCATCGACATGCAAGTCGTGATTCCTATTACAAGAACATGATCTCATACATCACAATATGTCATTCATCATTCATCACAACTTGGCCATATCACATCACATGTCAATTGCTGCAAAAACAAGTTAGGCGTCCTCTAATTGTTGTTGCATCTTTTACGTGGCTGCAATTGGGTTCTAGCAAGAACGTTTTCTTACCTACGAATAACCACAACGTGATCTTGTCAACTTCTATTTACCCTTCATAAGGACCCTTTTCATCGAATCCGCTCCAACTAAAGTAGGAGAGACAGACACCCGCCAGCCACCTTATGCAACTAGTGCATGTTAGTCGGTGGAACCGGTCTCACGTAAGCGTGCACTGTAAGGTTGGTCCGGCCGCTTCATCCCACAATACCGCGGAAGCAAGATAAGATTAGTAGCGGCAAGTAAGTTGACAAGATCCACGCCCACAACTAAATTGTGTTCTACTCGTGCAAAGAGAACTACGATAGACCTAGCTCATGATGCCACTGTTGGGGAACGTTGCGAAAATTAAAATTTTCCTACGGTTTCACCAAGATCCATCTATGAGTTCTACTAAGCAACGAGTCAAGAGAGAGAGTTTGCATCTACATACCACTTGTAGATCGAGTGCGGGCGTTCGAGGGAGTGGTGATGATGGAGACGTTCCCAACGTGATTCCGATCACCGATGACCAAGTGCTGAACGGACAGCACCTCCGCGTTCAACACACGTATGGGACGACGGCGTCTCCTTCGTCTTGATCCAGCAAGGAGGAAGGAGAGGTTGAGGAAGACAACTCCAATGGCAGCACGACGGCGTGATGCAGATGGAGTGACTGTTCTCCGGCAGGGCTTCGCCAAGCTTACGCGGAGGAGGAGAGGTGTTGGGGAGGGGAGGGGCTGCGCCTTCAATAGTGTGTCCAGCCCTCCCCTTCACCCCTCTATTTATAGGGGAAGTGAGGAGGGGCCGGCCCCCTCTAGATGCATCTAGAGGGGGGCGGCGGCAAGGGAGGGGGCTTGCCCCCAAGCAGGGGCCCCTTGGGGTTCCCCCTCAACCCTAGGCGCATGGGCCAAGGGAGGTGCGCCCAGCCCACCAGGGGCTGGCTGCCTCCCACGCAGCCCAAGTGGCCCCGAAAGGGTGGCCCCTCCCGTGGTCCTCCGAACCTTTCCGTGGACCCTCCATAATACCGATATGACCCAAACTTTTCGGTGTCCGCTTGACGACTTCCATATATAAATCTTTACCTCCGGACCATCCGGAACTCCTCGTGACGTCCGGGATCTCATCCGGACTCGAACAACATTCGTAGTCACATACAAGTCTTCCTATTAACCCTAGCGTCACCGAACCTTATGTGTAGACCCTACGGGTTCGGAGACATCTGATATGACCGGGGCGCTCTCGGTCAATAACCAACAGCGGGATCTAGATACCCATGTTGGCTCCCACATGCTCCTCGATGATGTCATCGGATGAACCACGATGTCTAGGGTTCAAGCAACCCGTATTCTATTCCCTTTGTCGACGGTATGTTACTTGCCCGAGACTCGATCGTCGGTATCCCTATACCTCGTTCAGTCTCGTTACGGCAAGTCACTTTACTCGTACCGTAATGCATGATCCGTGACCGGACACTTGATCACTTTGAGCTCATTATGATGATGCACTACCGAGTGGGCCCAGTGATACCTCTCCGTCATACGGAGTGACAAATCCTGTCTCGATCCGTGTCAACCCAATGACACTTTCGGAGATACCGTAATGCACCTTTATAGTCACCCGATTCGTTGTGACGTTTGGTACACCCAAAGCATTCCTACGGTATCCGGAGTTACACGATCTCACGGTCTAAGGAAGAGATACTTGACATTGGAAAAGCTCTAGCAAAACGAACTACACGATCTTTGTGCTATGCTTAGGATTGGGTCTTGTCCATCACGTCATTCTCCTAATGACGTGATCCCGTTATCAATGACATCGATGTCCATAGTCGAAACCATGACTATCTCGTCGACCAACGAGCTAGTCAACTAGAGGCTCACTAGGGACGTATTGTGGTCTATGTATTCACACGTGTATCACGATTTCCGTATGATACAGTTATAGCATGAATAAAAGACAATTAGCATGAACAAGGAAATATAATAATAATGCTTTTATTATTGCCTCTAGGGCATATTTCCAATAATTTTTCGTGTCCATTTTGAGAGAAGGCGCACTCGAATAACAACCAACAAAGGCATCTTGAAAAAATAGTTGCCATTTTAATATCTCAAATGTTTGTATAATTCAAACAGCGTGTGTTATGTTAACCATTCACGTGATGCCACGTGTCTTGGTTTTAATGGCTATAGGTTTTAATGGCTCTTGATCGCAAACATTTTAGATAGAACACCTGTATGCAAAGTGAGAGCAGGATTTGTGCATCTCTTGAACACAAACGGTTCTTTTGGATGACCCGTGTGAACCACTTATAAACAATTTGGTGCGATTTGCATCTGTCATATTTGGTATGTTGCCATTTGTCCAACTAGAAAAATTGACATTTGTTGATCTAGTAACATTGCCATTTGCCAACCTTGTAACACTGCGATTTGTCATTATATGAAGCTAAAAATCACTAGCAGTATCTATTTTTTGCAACTAAAATTCAGTAATTAAGCATAGATGGAGGCGAGGAGGCGTGTTCAACCAGGAGTGCAGCGGGCGGCGCAGTACTATTCGATTTGACAGCGGGCGGTGCAGTTGCAGATACAGCTTTAATGCAGACGAGGGAGAGGGTAGCGGTTCTCGAAATGTTGAATGACCAATGATGCATCCTCCTTCAATTAGTATGGTGTGAATGCATGAGGGAAGTAATGGGAGGACGACCGGGGAAAGAGGCAATACAATGTGAATGCAACGCAGTTTGCACTCATATAAAGGCGCCCCTCCATTCGAATGCATCTACCACATCGTACGCACCTAAGCATCTGCCTAAGCACCTACACTAATAAGCGCAAAAGTGCTCACTCCAGACCCATGGCGGTGATGCGTGCGAGCGGCCAGCGGTTGTGCCAGATGGTCCACGACGCCGGCCTGTGGCATGGCACCGTGGATCGTCTCCACACGGTGTTGGCGACCGGCTGGTGGATGGTCGCCGTCGACCCAGCTACGACTCTTAGTACGACCAGATGATCGTCGCACCACCAACAGGTTCACCGTCGTCAAGAAGCTGGCGGACGACATCGCCGTACTCCTCCAGCCCGCGCGCCCGGGCTCCTTATTATTTGCCACCCTAATCAGCCTCCATGGTCGGAACCTCTTTCAAGCACTGGTGGCCCTGCGACTGCCCGCCGACGCCACGAAGAATGTCCACCTGGAGGTCGCGCTTGCCGAAAGGCGCCTTACCCTGCAAGAAACCATAGACCTACACATCCATGTGTACGAGCAAATCGTGTACATAGGTATCTACAAGGCCAGTGAGGACGCTACGATGTTGGCCTTCTTCAACCGGCTGGAAGCCTTGGATGCCTTAGCTGAGAAGCACCTTGACCTCGCCACAAAAGCCACCGCTCCTTAGCCGCCGGACGGTGGCCCGGCGCACTAAGTTGAGGAGGAGGAGGTTGTACGTTGATGGATGCATCTTTCTTCTTGCCTCCTGTAACCACCACTGCGATCGCATCATCGTGGCCTTAATTCTTATTGTGTTATTGCATTCTCGTTCTAGTCGATACAGACATGTGCGATCCCTTTGCTTAATTATATGCATCACTGTAATTAGTATTCCATCCGTCAATTTATAAGTTGTGCTGCCAGTGTTTGGGGCCGGCACACGATCACGCATGTTCGTGTTCATGCGGTTGCGCCGGGCGCGTCGCGATGATGAAGTTACCCGCTGCAAAAACTGCCATGCGGGGGACATGGCATTGACCATTGGGCGGCAACAGTCGGTCATCCGGGTGCCCAATAAAGGATGCAAAGAGGGATCCTACAGCAGCAAGGACCAACTTCCCTACCGATAGCTCATCTAACAGAACTCTCGTTACTTTACGACATGTTTCTGAAACATGGACCTCGAGGTTAATTCAACTAATAGGACGGAGCATTATATATATTCAACACAATTAAATGTTTTCCAAAAAAATAAAGTGATATGATTTCTGTGAAACTTATTAGTCATGTATGTCAAATTAACCTCTGTGTACTCGTTCTCGAATTAACCTCTGGGCCTTTTTACCGTGTATCACACACATCTTGTTAAGTTGAACCGTTTATGTTCTCTTCCTTAATCAAAAACAGTTCATTCGACTGAACCGTATGTCGTATATCACACACACCTTGATCTAGCTGACCGTTTCTGTTGCTTTCCCTAACAGCAAACAATTCATCGGAGCGAACCGCATGCTGTATATCGCACACGCATTAATATGGCTGCTCGTTTCTGTTGTTCTGTCTAATCGCAAACAGTTCGTGTGGATCAACCGTATGCCCTACTTCGCACACGCAACTAAAATCTGAACCGTGTTTGATGCATCTGTCATCGCAAATGTTTTGCATCTTTTTTGACGGGTTTTTTACACCACCGTTTGTGATTATGGCATCGCACACACTTCCGTCGAAGGGTCTCTGATCGTAGTGTCGCGTTAGCAGCATCCTATAGTAGTGACAAGACGCATCGTCATTTTTGGCCTGAGGCCATTGATATTGCGTGCCACATCATCAACAGGGTATATCTTCACAAATTCTTCAAAAATACCTCATATGAACTCCTCACTGGCAAGAAACCCAATGTGAGTTATTTCAAAGTCTTCAGTGCTAAATGTTGGATTAGAGATCCTCATCACAATTTTAAATTTGCACCCAAAGCACATGAAGGTTTTATGCTTATTTACGGAAAGGACTCGCACACCTACAGAGTCTTCAACACTGTTCATCACAAGGTTGTTGAAACTGTAGATGTGCGGTTCGATGAAAATAATGGCTCGCAAAGAGAGAACCTACCTCTTGTGCTAGATGAAATATCACCTGAGGAATCCATCAAGTTCAAGGCTACTGAGGGTGTCATTCCTATCGAAGAATCTGCTGAAGAAGTCATTCCAGAACATGAAGAACATCATGCTGGTGCACCTGAGGAAAATGGCTCTGAATAAAATGTTGAGCCTGCTCAACGTCGTCAACCCGCTCATCCTCGCATCACAAATGACGTGCAGATTGAGAGAATCATCGATGACATCAAAGCACCAGGTCCTCTCACACGCTCAAAGGCTTCACATTTGTCTAACTTTTGTGGGCACTTTGCTTTGTCTCTATCACAAAGCCCACCAAAGTAGATGAGGCATTTCTGGAGCCTGAGTGGATTCAAGCGATGCAAGAGGAATTACATCAATTCGATCTCAACAATGTCGGGAACTTGTCAAGCGACCAGACCCACGCAAGCACAATATCATCGGCAGCAAATGGATCTACCGCAACAAGCAAGATGAAAATGGCCTTGTGGTGAGGAATAAGGCACGACTTGTAGCTCAAGGCTACACACAGGTTGAAGGAATTGATTTCGATGAAACTTTTGCACCTGTTGCTAGACTTGAGGCTATTCACATATTGCTTGCTTATGCTAACCATCATAATATCATCTTATATCAAATGGATGTGAAAAGTGCATTCCTCAATGGTAAGCTTGAGGAAGAAGTATATGTTGCTCAACCCCCAGGTTTTGTACATCCAAAGCATCCTGACAAAGTCTTCAGACTCAATAAGGCCCTCTGTGGCCTCAAGCAGGCCCCTCAGGCGTGGTATGATACTTTGAAGGAATTCCTCATGAAGAAAGGCTTCAAACCCGGTTCACTTGACCCAACTCTTTTCACCAAAACC
This sequence comes from Aegilops longissima, assembly GCA_021605205.1. Lineage (NCBI taxonomy): Eukaryota > Viridiplantae > Streptophyta > Magnoliopsida > Poales > Poaceae > Aegilops > Aegilops longissima. The sequence goes on from CM038678.1 coordinate 128,548,207, forward strand.
TATGATGATGAATTATTCATGTGCCAAATATATGTTGATGATATTATCTTTGGTCAGATTGACCAACGTTATGATGATGAATTTGCCTATATGATGAGTGAAGAATATCAAATGTCTATGATGGGGGAATTGAAATTCTTCTTAGGTCTTCAAATTCGTCGACGGCATCTTCATATCTCAAGAGAAATACCTCAAGGATGTGTTGAGGAAATTCGGCATGCAAGATTGCAAAGGCGTCAAAATCCCTATGCCCACAAATGGCCATCTATGCACTGATGAAAATGGTATTGACTTCGATTAAAAGGTATACAGCTCCATGATTGGCTGTTTATTGTATGTACGTGCATCTAGGCCAGATATTATGCTTAGTGTTTGAATGTGTGCCCATTTTCAAGCTACACCGAAGGAATCACACCATAAGGCTGTGAAGCATATTCTTCGATATCTAGCTCACACTCCAACACTTGGATTATGGTATTCCAAGGGCTCGGCTTTTGATCTCATAGGATATTCTGACTCTGACTATGCTGGTGATTGTGTGGACCGCAAGTCAACATCAGGCACATGCCATTTCCTCGGCGATCCTTGGTATGTTGGTCCTCGAAGAAACAGAACTGTGTATCACTCTCTACTGCTGAAGCTGAGTACATTGCTGCTGGTTCGTGTTGTGCTCAATTGCTTTGGATGAAGCAAACCCTCAAGGACTACGACATCAATGTGAAGAATGTGCCACTCTACTGTGAGAATGAGAGTGCCATCAAGATTGCTCATAACCCAGTTCAGCACTCGAAGACAAAGCACATCCAGATTCGTCATCATTTTTTTCGTGATCATGTGTTGAAGGGTGACATTTTTATCGAGCACGTGAAGACTGAAGAACAACTAGCCGATATCTTCACAAAGTCCTTGAATGAGAAGAGATTTAGCAAGTTGCGGTGTGAGCTAAATATCTTAGAATCTTCGAATGTCCTTTGAAAAGGACACACGTCCTAACATGTAACATCCCAAAATTTTACAAATTTTGGAATGTTAATAAATGAGTAATATTCTGTGAATTGCTTAAATTTTCACGGGAATTTATAACTTTTTGAGACCTTGTTATATAAGTTGGATAATGTTCTTTATCTAATAAAGAAAACTATGGTTGGAAAGTTTATTCAATGGCATTCCATTTACTTTGTGAAATATTTTGAATCCACATTCAAATATATGAGTGAGAATAAATTGACTTTCTCAAATGTGGTGGATGGATATTACATTTGAAGTTCTTTGAATTTTGGGAGTTCCATTTGAATTGGGTCTTATTTGGAGCTTAAATGACATTTAAATATTTCCAAATTACTCAAATAAAATTTTAATGAGAGGAGATAATGTGACTTCTCCAAAAAATATTTGGAAATATTTAATACAGTAGAATTATCCTTTTGTGAATTTGCAAAACTCAAAATTGATTTGTTTGTGTAATTTAATTATGTCCATAAATAATGTATTGTGGATTGTGCACACAAATAATTTTATTAAAATCTGAAACTATATTTTGTAGGCACCAAATTATAATTAAGTGTATGTTTATTTTTGTCTGTTAAAAGTTTTTTCTGCGCAATAAAGGTATTAGCAAAAAGAAAACCTACAGCCATGAGGCAAGCCCAGCACCAATCTTCACTTCTATTTTTCTCCTCCCATTTTCCCTTTGGGCCTATTCTTTCACTAAGGGCCATACCCAACTCCACGTAACTCCTTCCTCCTTGTCTCAAAAAAAAAAAAACGTAAGTCCTTCCTCCTCTGTACGTTCATCTGGAGCAGGAACAGAACAGAAACAGCTATGGCCTCCTCCTCTTCCTCCCCTCCTCACATTCAATTCCTTGCCCGTTTCACTCCGGTGTCTTCACGAAAAATGCGGAGAACATTATGACGAATCCATTCAGGGAATTAGAATTTAGAACCCAACATTATAGCTTTAATTGGTCGAATGGATCCAACATACGTATATGCACGAAGAGCCATTGATGGCCACACTAAACTCCCCGTGGATCTCATCGTATGGACTTCCCTCGGACCTATATAAATCACCCCGATAAGCACCACATATCCCTCCATTCCCACACCCAAATTCATTCTCAAATTCGCCCTATTCGACGAGGAAATTTCTCGCCGGAGTTCCAAACCGCAGCCCCTGCCCGCACACGATTTCGTCGCCGTCGATGAGTCCCAGGACCCCCGCTTATTCCTTTATCTTTGTCTCTCTTCCACGCACCTAGGTGACCCTTTTTTCCACCCTCGATTTATTATCCAGAGCACACGAACAATGAAGTTGAAGCTCGCCGGCGTACTGCATGACTCAAGCCGCTCCTACTCGATGCCATAGGACGCGAGCGACATCGCGCGTGCCTCCGTCGTATTCACCGTGTCTCTCTGAACGCCGTCCCATACCCCGACGTCGCCGGAGACCGTCTGACCGCCGACACCGTGCACACCCGAGCCGCACCGCTCAACTCCAGCGACCTAGCCGCTTAAACTCCGGTGAGCTATCCTCTGTTCTTCACATATTTTTCTTTAAAAAAAACGTATGGGTATCAGCCAACAGAAATGCGACACGTGCAGCTGATGTTAAATCCCGTAATTCATTTCCAGAAAAATGCCCAGTCTTTAGGAATTCATATCTTTTGATCTACTTATCCAAATTTGACAAATAAGATATCCCTGAGTTGCTTAGAACTTCTAGTTTATTATAAAAATTTGAGATCTCAGTTGTTGGCAAGTTAAAATATAGTTCTGATTTAAATGGTAATTTGAGTATTTCGGCTATATCTTTTATTCTGTAAACCATATGAAAAAGTTTTATATAGAAAATTGGTCTTTGGAACCATACCAATCTGCTAGAACTCATAGAATAATTTTTCAGTATGGTTTAGTTACGGTTTTAGCACAATACCGTAATTTTAACCTTCTTTGATCATCCATTAATAAACTAATTAAACTAAAATTTGTTTCATTGTTAAAACCATTAGATTGATTCATAGAAAACCTATCTGGTTAGTTGTTATCATCATAAAATTTAGAGTTAGAAAATTATTAATTAGTTTATTAACATGAACTATATGCCATTCATACGAACCGGTCCAATTGCATAAACTTGAGTCATATGTAGTTAACTTGCTAGGGTTGTTTGGCAAGAATTGTGTGTTGGATGGTTTTGCTTGAGTACTTGTTATGTGAATGTTGATGTGTGAAGTGTCTTACTTAAGTTATCTATCGCGTTAGATTGCGACGAGTGGGAAGGTGAATTCTACGAGGAGGTAGAACCATGTGACTATGAAACCGAAGGCTAGTTGCGATTTGATCATGCACTGACCTATATTTTTATATTATGCATATCTTTTAAAATTTAATACTATTCATGTTTTATAAAAGTTTTGCAAAGTATTATTTATATCTAGAGCTATAGGTTCAAGACTCACCACCATGCTTGGCCACGCTTTCACAAAATGGGTGGGACAAAAAAACTAAACATGTTTTAAACCTTAAACTTGCTCTCTTTGGAGCAAAGTTTTGAGAAAATATTTTTAAACAAAATTATATACTATTTTACTTCTATTCCCTGGGTGAAATGATATTGACGGGAGCGTCTACAAGTGATTGCGCCCATCGAGGTCTTGCAGTGAATGAGCCCGACTGGGGTCTTGCACACAGGTTTTTGTTGGGGACTGCCGTCTAGGGAAATGAGATCAGTTTGATGTAGCTTCCAGTACAGCCACATGCTATTATGGGCTCTGGCTTAGCTTAGTACTAACGGGAAACCCTTACCTCAGGACCGCCATCAGAGAGGGGCTTTCATTGCCTAAGTTGCGGGCGGCTTGGTCAGGTATAGGGGGCTGTTACGGAAAGGCTTCGTCACAATCTCCTCCTAGTCGTACACCCAAGTGTGTAACGATAAATGGGGTTGGTTGTGTCATGTGGGGAACGTGTACGGCCTCTACAGAGGGTTTAACCTAATCGATTAGCCGTGCCTCCGGTTACGGGCAAATTTGAGCAACTGAAGACTTGGACTGAAGAAGAATCTCCCTTCTCTTTTCTAAAAATCTGTTTTAAGGGTTAAAGTTGAGATGAGCACAGTGAATGTGTTTCACTTCAATCTTATGTATGGTTTAAAACTATTTTGGAGAATGAGCACTGGTGCGTATATCCAAGTGTCTCACTCCTACCTTTTATACTAGAAACTATTTCTATTTCAAAAGAAGTTTACAAAATTTAGTATAGGAGAAAATTGGCTTTATGCAAAGGAAACCTTCACCAATACTTACCTTGCATATATATTCTGTTAAATTTTCCTTTGTAACTTGCGAGTACATTCCACGTACTCATCTGTACCTGTCATGTGCAAATCTCGACAGATTAAGAGACGATAGGGTTATGATCTACACTCAACGAGCCAAGTGGCATTGATGGAGCCTAACTTAGCAACTACGTATGATTCCGCTGTATTATGTGCCAGCATTGAGATGTACCTATGGTATGTATTTACTTATTTCTGGGTCTATCGTTGTAGTAAGATGATGTATGTTCTACTTATATTCATTCTTGTTACAGTGTGTGCTAGCTATGATCCAAGGATAGCACAGTAAGCACAGAGACTTGGATTTTATCAAATCCGGGTCGTGACATAACACTTATGCAAAATTGATGACTTAGATGTGCAACATATGAAGTAACGTTTTTCTTCAATCAATGAAGACTAACCCTCTTAGTGTGAAGAAATTAACGAAGAATTTGATTCTCAGAGCCCTATGACAATTGTGCGCGGCGTCTGAAATCATCATTCTTATACGGTGGGTCACACCACCAACAAAAGTTGAAATTCTTCAATTTGAGTTTTTCCTCAGTTTTGAAATTCCTTAGTTGTTCTTTTTCTTCAACTTTTCATTGTCTTCACTCTTTCCGTCTTTGTTCTTCATTGACTATATATATTTGAGTTTTCTGTCCTCTACAACATTCACTTATTGCTATTTCTTCAAGTTGACTTTTCTGCTAAGTGAATGTGATCGGACCCGTCCCCCTCTATGCTAAACTCAACCCAGTCTGTTCACAAATTCTTCATGTGCGTTCTATTTGAAACATGTTCAAAATCTTCACTATGTCCTTGTCAGCCGAAGAATTTACGAACGAAACTTTAAAATAATCTTATCTAAATTTTTGTCTTTTGCCACTCAAACCGTCCAAATCCCACTATATGATTATCCTATTCACCCACGATCTCAGACGATCTCCATCTCTTTGTACATGGGTGACACATCTCGCTAGGATGAGAAGGGTCAGGGGCACGTTCGTCCATTTTCCCCGGGCGAGCGGTTTTTCACCTTGTTTATAAATACCCCCTCACCCTCCTCGGACTTCATTTACCCCGCTCGAGCTCTCTGACCTAGCGCCGCAGCTACTTCCATCATCGCCGGTGAGGAAGAGCTTCACTGCCTCGACCTCGTCGCCGTCATACTCACGCCGGCCGCGGAAATCTTCACTCCGCCGTCACTGTAGTTGTCTTCCTCTGCCAAGTTAGGGCGTGGGAGATCTAAACGGACGAACTTCCAATCTTCAACTCCCAGTTCATCGTGTTCTTCGTCAAGGTTAAATAAAATTTATTTTTACTGCCCTTGTTGATTCTGTTGATTTCCACAAAATCTTCAAAAGGTGTTTATTCTTCAACTTCCACACAAGTAAACACCTCACAAGCATCTGTTCTTGATCTGTTTCTCTAAGCAATGTTTTTCTTCAAGATTCCTCAATTGTGTGGATTTTACAATCTATACAACTCTGGAACCTAAGTCAAAGAATGCTTTAGTGAAATTCCTCAAGACAACTCTGATCAAATTCCTTAAACTTGTCCATTTTGCAAAACTTCTGAGAACGCATATGACCTCTCCAAATTCTTCGCACCTATACTCTTTTCACAGGTACTCATGTCCGCTGCTAAATCACTAGGTTCTCATCAACTTAACTTATTTGCAGCGTTCCTCGAAGACAAGTTACATACTCTTCAGAGAATTTAATTGTTCAAAATCCTCAGCTGAAGAAAATGGCTGATGGACAGAAACCTCAGAAGGGAGGCAAGAGACTAGAGGTTATAACAATGTTTGAGATCCCTGATGACATCTATGCAGAATATTGCACTCCTGAAGAAGCCAAACATGGCAAGGAGAACAAGAATCAGCGCAAGGTGCGCATTCAGAGGATCGAAAGAAGATGGGCACGGGAATGGAGGGAGGACAGATATGTTACTCCTAAGTATATGAAGAAATTCGCTCTACACCCTCCTTGCCCAAGACCTCCATTGGCACCTAGCCAAATTGCTGATCCCACTAGCCTCAAGTGTGGAGAGGACTATCTTGATGAATGAGTCAAACAGCAAGCTAAATTGGCCAAAATGACTAGAGAAGCAGTGAGGAAATTTAACGAAGACTCTGCTGCTGAGGCCTCTGCTAGCAAGCCTAAGAAGGCTATGCCCAAGAAGCCAGCTTGCAAGCCCAGTTCCTTAGATATGCCCTCACGGCCAAGCTTGTCAAAGCCCTCATGGCAAATTCCTCAAGCAGCACCAGTCCCCTCTGCTCCAAGACCTTCAGCTGCTGCTACAAAGTCCTCGGCACCTGGGCATCTCGCCTCTTGCCAAAGGACCACAGGCATCTCAATTGCTTCAGGATCATCAGCAAGGTCTTCAGCTCCTCCGCAGTCCTCAACAGGCCCAACATTGTTGAAGACCAAGGCCACTGCTGGACGAGGCACTAGACCAAGTCCTCACAAGAAGCAGGTTGCCTTAAATATGTCGTCCAGTGAAGACGAAGCTGATGATGAAGAGCTCGCTGAAATCATCAGAGACAGACAGCAACAGGCCGCTAGAGCCAAAGGCACAGATGTGCCTCTTCTGTTGTATCCCAAGTTGATCCTAGATTTCATTGATCTCTGGCACAAGGACCCCAACACTCCTATGCCTGACTTCAACCTCACACCTGGCCAAAGTCACATGTTGACAGCCTTCATAGGCGAAGAAAAATGGAAATTTGAAAAGGCCAGGCAACTGAAGAAAGCTCAGTACAAGAAGGAGTGTTACTTGAAGAAGAATGTTGTCAAGATGACAACTGATGAACTTGTGACCATGCAAGCTGAGATCAAAACCCTCAGTGATGAATTTGACGCCTATCGTGCAGATTGGCTGGGAGCCAAGGTCAGATTCGTAAAGATGGCAGAAAGAATCACCTCAAATGGTGCAGGCCCAATGCAACGTGAATCTCCTCAGGCTGATGCTTCTGCACAGCCAACTGAAGAACATGCCAGCACCGCTGATGAAAATCAGGTAGCTGATGATTCTAAAACCACCAGGGCCGATGAAGAAATTCTAGCCGCTGAAGAAATTGCCAGGGCAACCTCTAGTGTTGCACCTGAGGATCAATCCAGGCTAGCTGAAGCATCTGCTGCTGCGCCTGAAGACACTGAAAATGCCAGGGCAACTGCATCAGTTGGGCCCGAGGAAAATGAACCAAATTCCTCTGCTCCTCCTGCACCAACGACAAGTTCTATCCTTCCTTCTGCATCAGAAGCAAAGAAGACCAAAGCTGCGGAGCGAGCAGTTGTGAAGAATAGGAAAGCATCTGCTTCCTCAGAGTCTTCAGCTCCAAAGAAAATGAAGACTTTGACAAGCTCGTATGAAAATCCAATAGATGATGTTCCTGTTTTAAGCATGCCATCAAAGGAGATTGTTCCCTTTGGTTAGGATTATGAAATTCCCAATAAATCAGATGAAGAAGATCCTTCTGCTGCTTCGTCAAAGCAGTTGGATGAAGAAACTGAAGTGGACAATGTCCCTTCAACCCCTCTGGTATCATCGCCCATGCCTCTCTTCACAGTTGAAGAGGCCGGCGTTGAAGAAATTGATGAGGAAGATGAAGACGTGGACATTGGGTGCACCACTCGTATTCTGAATGATGACTACTGGGAAAGTCACCACCCCAATTCACCACTGTTCACACCTCTGCAACAGATTACTCAGTCCCCTGTTCAGACCGAAGAAATTCACACGGGTTCTGAAAAACACCAGGCATCTCTTCTCACTATACCTTAAGAAGTTCCAGCCACTAGTGCTGATGAAAATGTTGCTGAAGAGATGGATATCCAGGCTGCTGCTGATGACTTTGTACCTGAAATTCCTCAGCCTGCGGCTTCTGAGACTGTGATTCTAGAGGCTGTGAAGACTTTAACTGATACTCCTCAACCCAAGCCCAAGAATCCCTTCTCCAAGAAACAGAAGTTCAAACCTGATGATTTCTTCAATGAACACATATTCTTCACGGATTACAATCCCTATGACACAGCTCGTCTTCAACGCAAGCTCTTCTGGATAGCAAGTCAGATGAACTTCTGCTCTTCACTGTTGTTCGATAAGGACAAAATCTTTGACCATGAGCACATTCCTCATGTGGATATGGAGTCATTGCCCTGCTTCACCCCAGTCCTCAGTATTCTTCATGACGCTGGGCTGCTCAACTTCGGCACCTACATCTGCGACTGGAATGAAGAACTCATTCTTCAGTTCTATGCTACGTTGCACATCATCGGCAACGCTGAAGATGTGAATTCATGGGTGTTGGACTGGATGACTGAAAACACTCACTACAAAGCACTGGCCTCTGAATTACTTCATGCCATCCCAGTCAGTCCTCCCCTTGAAGGCGCAAGGCTCATCTACCATGACGCTGAACTATCTGATCATTTCATGCAAGTGTTGCTGAAGCCTTCGGAGCCTGGCCAAGCTCCGAGGACCAAATTCCTCGTCAAGGAACTGCTCTATGTGCCAAGGACAGTTTACATGATATTGACCAAGACCCTAAGTCCAATCAAGGGCCACGACTCTAATGAAGAAGTTGTTGGCATCATGAAGAATCTACTTTTCAATATCATACATGGTGTGCCTATCAACTACCATGATTTCTTCATGATGACTTTGGCCAATGTCGTTCGTTCACCATTTGAATTGAAGCCTTACACTCCCTAGATCATGAGATTCATCAGATCAAGGTCTTCAATCAACTATAAGGCCGACACTCTCAATCATGGCAGCTTCTTGCCCCCAATTGAAGTCCTCAAGGGGACTATTTCCACAGCGGATGAGAAGGGCAAGGCCGCTGTTATTGATGAAGGCACTCATCCATTGGATGGCCAGTTTTGCAAAGCTGCATCATACTCCACTAATGATGACTCTGCCACTCATGACACTGCCGCAAATGCTTCAAAGCCAAATCCTCAAGGCACTGCTCCAAGGGTGATGACTGATCATGAGCTTCTCCTCAGTCTTCATCAGAAGGTTGATCGCAACCACAAATGGGTCAAGCGACAGTTTGGTTCAATTCTTTGGAACATGACAATCACTCAGAACTCTGTGAAGAAGAACCATTACTATCTTCATGAAGTATTTGATCGCACCTGGGCTGTTCTGTCTCATCTCTACAGTGAAGAAGATCTCAAGCAGATGGGCTTCAAGCAAGACTTTGACTGGTCTCAGCCACCTTCGAAGAAATTCAAGAAAGTCAAAGTTCCTCACTTGGTGGCCAGCTCGTATTCCTCATCGTGCGAGACTGATGAACATGAAGACTTGGACGACACTGCGGCATGCCCTACATCGACAAACGACCCCAACAACACTGGTGCTCCTCCATCGACTTTGTGATGATATTCTTCAGGGGCGTCAGTCCTCATTTTTCGTCCCTTTTGGTCATTTGATGACAAAGGGGGAGAAATTTGAGTTAGTCTTCAAGCGGTTCTATATATATGGGCTTTTTTTTTGCTAAGTTACAACTCTCGTTCTTCTGAAGATTTGTTGGATTGAGTTGTAAACTTAAGTCTGATGGCGGTCTAATACTTTTGCTATGTTTTTCTGCATGCTATTTCCTCATATATGTTAATGCATGCATGCTGAATTACATAAGTCATCATATTTCATCATGCATTTCAAATTCTTCATATCATATGTCAAATGCGTGTATGAATTACAAGATATAGGGAGAGATCTCCATGATTCCACTCTTCAATGTGCATTTGCTATCAAAGCAAATTCCTCATATATGCACATCTTCAGGGGGAGTTCTTCTATATCTTGCAATCAAATTCCTCAATATCAGTATTTACACTTCATATGTTTATTCCCGTTGAAAACTTAACCTATATTGTCATCAGTCACCAAAAAGGGGAGATTGTAAATGCATCTAGTGCCCCTTAGTGATTTTGGTGTATTGAAGACTTCTAGGTTAAGGGACTAATGCATTTGTGAGTGTACACAGGTCTATAAGTCTATGAGGACTTTGATATTTACAGAGAAAGTCGACCCCTAAAAATGAATGTTTTCAACTGAAGACTTTGGCTTTCTGAAGACTTTGAAAGTGAAGAAATTGGTGTGACCATGAAGACTTGATATTCATGCGAGGAACATGAAGCGTGAAGACTTTTATTTTCGTAGTTTCATTTTCTCTTTCTTGAGTCATAGAAAACACCGTACTATTAAAGGGGGTCGAGGTAAAACTAAGGAAAAGTTTCCAAGTGATGCTCAACTCAAAATCCTACACCTACCAATCCCTTTGAGTGAAGCCATTGGAAATCTCATACAGTTCAGTCAATTTCTTCAGTGACAGAGATGAAGTTCTTCTGGTCTCTGAGGAATTTGTTCTGACTGAGGAGTTAGGAATTCGCCAGTGCGGATTGCCTACAAGTGAGGTGAAAATGCGTTATATCGACTAGAGGGGGGTGAATAGGCGATTTTTATGAATTCTTCAGTGAGGAATTTTAGGGTGAGGAAATTCCTAAGCGAAGAACTACTTGCAGCAGAATAAGTACTCAGATGTAAACATAACGGAACACAAGCATGGTCATCATGATGAAATGAAGACAAGCACAGAGTACAGAAAGCGTAAACACAGGATAACACAGGATAGAGATAAACAGACTGAAGAAATTGAGCTGAGGAAATTGAGAAGTCTTCAGTCAAAGTCTTCAAATAGATATGAACAAGCACACAACACAGTTATAAGGAAATGAAAGAGTTGAGGAAATAGAACCAGTAAGCTTGGTGAAACAATGATTTGGTAGACCAGTTCCAACTTTTGTCTCATTTGTACGTCTGGTTGGAGCGGCTAGGTATTTAAACCTGGGGACACACAATCCTCACCATATTCTCCTTGAGCTAAGGTCACACAGACCTCGCCCAATCACTCATGGTAAGTCTTCAGGTGACTTCCAAACCTTCACAAACTCGGCCACTCGGCGATCCATAATTTCCTTTTGGATGCTCTAGACCATGGCACCTAACCGCCTGGAAGAAGCACAGTCTTCAAAGGTAACAAGCGTCGGATCCACGCAGGATCAATCTCTTCAGTGATGCTCAATCACTTTGGGTTTCTAGGTGTTTGGGTTTGGGTTTTCCTCACTTGATGATTTTTGCTCAAAGTCCTCGGAGGATGGGATGCTCTCAAATGACAAGTGTCAGTTTCTCTCGGAGCAGCCAACCAGCTAGTGGTTGTAGGGGGCGGCTATTTATAGCCTAGGAAGCAGCCCGACATGATAAGACATAAATGCCCTTCAATGATATGACCGTTAGGTGGGTAGATATTTTGGGACATCTGGCGCATAGCACAGCAACGGTCGGAATTTTGAGTATCAAATTTCTCAGGGCTATCATGCTCCTCACTGTGTAGGCAATCTGCACTGGCGAATTCCTAACTCCTCGGTCGAATAAATTCTCGAGAGATCGGAAGAACTTCGCCTCATCACATCAAGAAATTGACTGAACTGTATGAGATTTCCAATGGCTTCACTAGAAGGGATCGGTAGGTGTAGGATTTTGAGTTGAGCATCACATGGAAAAAAAATTCCTTAGTATTTCCTCAACCCCTTTAACAGTACGGTGTTTCCTATGACTCAAGAAAGAGAAAATGAAACTACGAAAACAAAAGTCTTCACGCTTCATGTTCCTCGAATGAATACCAAGTCTTCAAGGTCACACCAATTTCTTCACTATCAAAATCTTCAGAAAGTCTTCAGAATTACAAAGTCTTCAGGTGAAGAACTTCATTTTTAGGGGTCGACTTTCTCTGTAAATATCAAACTCCTCATAGACTTATAGACCTGTGTACACTCATAAACTCATTAGTCCCTTAACCTATAAGTCTTCAATACACCAAAATCACTAAGGGCACTAGATGCACTTACAATCTCCCCTTTTGGTGATTGATGACAATATAGGTTAAGTTTTCAATGGGGATAAACATATGAAGTGTAAATATCGACATCGAGGAATTTGATTGCAAGATATAGAAGAACTCCCCCTGAAGATGTGCATAGTGAGGAATTTGCTTTTGAAGCAATGCACACTTGAAGAGTAGAATCATGGATATATCTCCCTATATCTTGTAATTCATACACGCATTTGACATATAATATGAAGAATTTGAAATGCATGATGAAATATGGTGACTTATGTAATTCAGCATGCGTGCATTAACATTAATGAGGAATGAGCATGCATAAAATCTCAGCAAAAGTATCAGACCACCATAGAGTTTAAGTTTACAACTCGATCGAATAAAGTCTCAGAAGAACGAGAGTTGTAACTTAGCAAAAAACACCCATATAGATAGACCCGCTTGAAGACTAACTCAAATTTCTCCCCCTTTGTCATCGAATGACCAAAAGGATCGAAAAATGAGGACTAACGCCCCTGAAGAATATCATGTTGATGGAGGAGCGCCAGCGTTGTTGGGGTCGGTTGTTGTTGTAGGGCCTGTCGCAGTGTCGTCCAAGTCTTCATGCTCGTCGGTTTCAAGGTGATGAAGAATATGAGCTGGCCACCAAGGAAGGAACCTTGACCTTCTTGAATTTCTTCGGTGGAGGAGCAGACCAGCCAAAATCTTCCTTGAGACCCATTTGCTTCAGATCTTCACCATACAGATGTGACAGAATAGCCCAGGTGCGACCGAAGACTTCATGGATGTAGAAATGGTTTTTCTTCGCAACATTATGTGTAGCAGTCATGTTGTGAAGAATAAAACCAAACTGACGCTTAATCCATTTGTGGTTTCGATCCACCTTCTGGTGAAGACTAAGAAGAAGCTCACGGTCAGTCATCACTCTTGGAGCAGTGGCTTGAGGATTTTGCTTTGATGCATTAGCGGCAGAATCATGAGTAGCAGAATCATCATTAGTGGAGTACGATGCAGCTTTGCGAAACTGACCATCCAATGGACGATTGCCTTCATCAATAACAGCAGCGGCCTTGCCCTTTTCATCAGCTGAGGAAAACGTCTGCTTGAGGACTTCAATTGGGGGCAAGTAGCTGAGGTGATTCTGAAAATCAGCCTTGTAGTTGAGTGAAGACCTTATTCTGAGGAATCTCATAATCCAGGGTGCGTAAGGCTTCAACTCAAACGGAGAGAGTGCAACATTTGCCAGAGTCCTCATGAACAAATCGTGATAATTGACAGGAATGCCATGTATGATGTTGAATAGCAGATTCTTCATGATGCCAACAATTTCCTCATCAGATGAGTCGTGGCCTTTGATTGGACTCATAGTCTTCGTCAGAATGCGATAGACAGTTCTTGGCACATATATCAATTCCTTCACGAGGAATTTGGTTCTTGGGGCTTGACCGGGCTTCAGAGGCTTCATTAGCACTTGCATGTAATGAGCAAAGGAGTTCAGCTCTTGGTACGCATAACGAGCACCTTCAAGGGGAGGACTGATTGGCAGGGCATGAACTAATTCAGAGGCCGGTGCTTTGTAATGCGTATTTTTGGTCATCCAGTCCAACACCCAAGAGTTGATATCATCAGCATCGCCAATGATGTGCAGGCTTGCATAGAATTGAAGAATGAGCTCTTCATTCCAATCGCAAATATCCATGCAAAAGTTGAGCAGTCCTGCATCATGAAGCACACTAAGGACTGGGGTAAAGCAAGGCAGTGATTCCATGTCCACATGAGGAATATGCTCGTGGTCGAAGACTTTGTCCTTGTTGAAGAGCAGTGAAGAATAAAAATTTGCTTGGCTGGCAGTCCAGAAACGCTTCCTTCTAAGACGAGCAGAGTCATATGGGTTGTAGTCGGTGAAGAAAACATGCTCGCCTAAGAAGTCATCAGCCTTGAATTTCTGCTTCTTCGAGGAGGGATCCTTTGGCTTGGGCTGAGGAGTATCACCAATTGCATCACCACCTCAGAATCGCAATCTCGTGATCCACAGCCGAGGAATTTCAGGTTCTTCTTCAAAGGATGTACTGGTCTTCACTTCTTCATTAACATTTTCATCAGCACTAGTGGCTGGAATTTCTTCATGGACAGATGGGTTGCACGAGGTTCTCAGATCCCATTTGTACTGTAGTCACTGGGGACTGAGGAATTTTTTGCAGAGGTGTGAACAGAGGAGAATTGGGGTGCTGACTTTCCCAAAAGTCATCATTCAGCACTGGTATTGTACATCCAATGTCCACATCTTCATCTTCACTCTTTTCCTCAACGCCGGCATCTTCAGCAGTGAACTGAGGCCTGGGCAATGAGACAATTGGGGTTGAAGGGATTGCATCCGCTTCAATTTCTTCATCCAACTGCTCTGACGAAGCAGTAGAAGGAATCTCTTCGTATGATTCACTTGGAATCACATATTCTTCATCAAAAGGAACAAGGTCCTTTGATGGCATGGATGAGACAGGAATAGCATCAATTGGATTTGCAAAAGAGCTGGTCAATGGCTTCATCTTCTTCGAAGCTGAAGAATCTGATGAAGTTGATGCTTTCCTTTTCTTCACCGCTGCACGCTCTGCAGCCTTGGTTTTCTTCACATCTGATGCAGACGGAAGGATCGGAGTTGAGGTAGGTGCAGGAGGAGGAGAGGAATTTGGTTCAATAACTTCAGGCACAACTGATGCAGTTGTCTTGACTTCTTCAGCTTCTTCAGGCGCAACACTGGTGGTTGCCATGGTAATTTCTTCAGCGGCTGGAATGCAGTCATCAGCCCTGGTACTCTGAGTTTCTTCAGCAGCCTGATTGTCATCAGCGGTGCTGGCATTTTCTTTAGTCGGCTGAGCAGATGCCTCAGCCTGAGGATTTTCTTGTCGCATTGGGGCTGCAACATTGGAAGTGAACTTCTCAGTCAAATTTACAAACCTGACTTTGGCTCCAAGCCAGTCAGCGCGGTATACTTCAAATTCATCACTGAGTTTCTTGATCTCAGATTGAATTGTGACAAGTTCTTCAGTTGTCATAGAGACAACGTTTTTCTTCAGGAAGCGCTCCTTCTTGTACTGCGCTTTCTTCAACTGCCTGGCCTTTTTAAATTTCCATTTTTCTTCTTGTATGAAGGCAGTCAGCATATGACTTTGGCCAGGAGTCAATTTGAAATCAAGCATAGGAGTGTTGGGGTCCTTTTGCCAGAGATCAATGTAATCAAGGATCAATTTTGGATCCAAAAGCAGGGGCACATTTGTGCCTTTGGCTCTAGCGGCCTTGAGCTGCCTGTCTCTGATGATTTTGGCAAGTTCTTCATCATCAGCTTCGTCTTCATCAGACGGCACTTGGAAGGCGACCTGCTTCTTGTGAGGACTTGGGCAAGAGCCTCGTCCAGCAGTGGCCTTTTCCTTCAGCAGAGAGGGGCCAGTTGATGAATTTGGTGCAACTGAAGAACTAGCAGAAGCTCCTGAGGCAATAGAGATGCCTGTAGTCCTTTGGCACGTGGCGAGATGCACAGGTGCTGAGGATTTTGTCGGAGGAGCTGAGGACTTTGGACGAGCTGAGGCAGCTTGAGGAGTTGGCCGTGAGGGCTTTGAAGAGTCTAGCCGTGAGGGCATTGCTGAGGAATTTGGCCGTGAGGGCATTGGGAGTGAAGCAATTGGCTTATGAGCTGGCTTCTTTGCCATGGCCTTCTTTAGCTTGCATGCAGAGGCCTCAGTAGTGGTAGCAGCAGCAACAGAGTCTTCATTAAATCTCCTCACTGCTTCTGTAGCCATTTTGGCTAGTTTGGCCTGGCGCTTGGCCCATTCATCAGGATAGTCCTCACCACGCTTGAGGCTGGTGGGATCTGCTTCTTGGCCAGGTGCTAATGGAGGTCTTGGGCATGGAGGATTTAGAGCGAATTTCTTCATATACTTGCGAGTAACATACTTGTACTCCCTCCATTCCCGTGCCCATCTCCTCTCTATTCTTTGAATACGCACCTTGCACTGATTTTTGTCCTCCTTGCCAAATTTGGCCTCATCAGGAGTGCAATAATCCTTGTATATGTCATCAGGGATCTCGAAAGCAGTATTGACCTCAGGCATCTTTCCTCCCTTCTGTGGATTTTTACCGTCAGCCATTTTCTTCAGTTGAGGAATATGAACAACAGAATTTTTTGAAGAGGTATGCAACTTTTCTTCGAGGAAAGCTGCAAATGAGTTAGGTTGATGAGAACCTAGTGATTCAGCAGCGGACATGAGTACCTGTGAACAGAGTATAGTTGCGAGGAATTTGGAGAGGTCATATGCGTTCTCAGAAGTTTTTCAAAAAGAACAAGTTTGAGGAATTTGACCATATGAGTCTTGCAGAATTTCACTAAGCGTTCTTTGTCTTAGGTTCCAGAGTTGTACAGATCAAAAATCCACACAATTGAGGAATCTTGAAGAAAAATGTTGCTTAGAGAAAGGATCAAGAACAGATGACATGTGAGGTGTTTAGTGTGTGAAGATTTGAAGAATAAAACACCTTTGAAGATTTTCTAGAAAACATTTGAATCAAAGAGGGCAGTAAAAGTAACTTTTAATTACCCTTGATGAAGAACACGATGAACTTGAAAGTGTAGATGAGAAGCTCGTCATTTCAGATCTTCCACGCCCTAACTTGGCAGAGGAAGACAGCTACGGTGGCGGCGGAGTGAAGAAATCCGCAGCCGGCGCGAGTACGACGGTGATGAGGTCGAGCAGTGAAGCTCTTACTCACCGGCGACGATGGAAGTAGCGGCGGCGCTAGGGTTTGAGAAGCTCGAGCGGGAGAGAGAACGAGTGGAGTAAAAACGAAGTGAGGAAGGGGAGGGGTATATATAGTCAAGGTGAAAACTGTTCACCCGAAGAAATCGGACGAACGTGCCCCTGACCCTTCTCATTCGCTTGACATGTGTCACCCACGTACTGAGAGGTGGCGATCGTGTGAGATCGTGGGTGAATGGATAAGTATTATCGAGGGATGCGGAACGGTTTAGGCGGCAACAGCTGAAAATTGAGATAAGATAAGTTTTAAAGTTCCGTTCGCAAATTCTTCAGCTGACAAGGACACAGTGAAGATTTTGAACGAGTTTCAAATAGAACGCACATGAAGAATTTGTGAATAGACTAGGTTGAGTTTAGCATAGAGGGGGAAGGGTCCGATCACATTCACTTAGTAGAAAAGGCAACTTGAAGAAATATCAATAAGTGAATGTTGTAGAGGACATAAACTCAAGAAAAACGACGGAAACAATGAAGACAATGCAAAGTTGAAGAAAATGAACAACTGAGGAATTTCAAAAACTAAGGAAAAACTCAAATTGAAGATTTTTTAAATTTTGGTGGTGGCGTAACCCACCGTATAAGAATGATGATTTCAGACACCGCGTACAATTGTCGTAGGGTTCTGAGAATCAAATTCTTCGTTAATTTCTTCACACTTAGAGTGATAGTCTTCATTGATTGAAGAAAAACGTTTCTTCATGTGTTGCACATCTAAGTCATCAATTTTGCATAAGTGTTAGGATGAGTGTCCTTTTCAAAGAATATTCGAAGATTCTAGGATATTTAGCTCACACCGCAACTTGCTAAATCTCTTCTCATCCAAGGGCTTTGTGAAGATATCGGCTAGTTGTTCTTCAGTCCGTACATGCTCAATAGAGATGTCGCCCTTCCACACATGATCATGAAGAAAATGATGACAAATTTGAATGTGCTTTGTCTTTGAGTGCTGAACTGGGTTGTGAGCAATCTTGATTGCACTCTCATTGTCACAGTAGAGAGGCACATTCTTCATGTTGATGTCGTAATACTTGAGAGTTTGCTTCATCCACAACAATTGAGCACAACAAGAACCAGCAGCAATGTACTTAGCTTCAGCAGTAGACAGTGATACGCAGTTCTGTTTCTTTGAGGACTAACATACCAAAGATCGTCCGAGGAAATGGCATGTGCTTGATGTTGACTTGTGGTCCACACGCCTCACCAGCATAGTCAGAGTCCGAATATCCCATGACATCAAAAGCCGAGCCCTTGGGGTACTATAATCCAAGTGTTGGTGTGTGAGCTAGATATCGAAGAATATGTTTCACAGGTTTATGGTGTGATTCCTTTGGTGTAGCTTGCAATCGGGCACACATGCAAACACTAAGCATAATATCTGGCCTAGATGCACATAAATACAATAAAGAGCCAATCCTGGAGTGGTATACCTTTTGATCGAAGTCAGTACCATTTTCATCAGTGCATAGGTGGCCATTTGTGGGCATAGGAATTTTGACCCCTTTGCAATCTTGCATGCCGAATTTCCTTAGTACATCCTTGAGGTATTTCTCTTGAGATATGAATATGCCATTGCGCTGTTCACGAATTTGAAGACCTAAGAAGAATTTCAATTCTCCCATCATAGACATTTGATATTCTTCACTCATCATATAGGCAAATTCATCATTCATGAGGAATTCCTTCAAAGTATCATACCACGCCCGAGGGGCCTGCTTGAGGCCATAGAGGGCCTTACTGAGTCTGAAGACTTTGTCAGCATGCTTTGAATCTTCAAAACCTGGGGGTTGAGCAACATATACTTCTTCCTCAAGCTTACCATTGAGGAATGCACTTTTCACATCCATTTGATATAAAGTGATATCATGATGGTTAGCATAAGCAAGTAATATGCGAATAGCCTCAAGTCTAGCAACAGGTGCAAAAGTTTCATAAAAATTAATTCCTTCAACCTGTGTGTAGCCTTGAGCTACAAGCCGTGCCTTATTCCTCACCACAAGGCCATTTTATCTTGCTTGTTGCGGTAGATCCACTTTGTGCCAATGATATTGTGCTTGCGAGGATCTGAACGATTAACCAGTTCCCAGACGTTATTGAGCTCGAACTGATGTAATTCTTCTTGCATAGCTTGAATCCACTCAGGCTCCATAAATGCTTCATCTGTTTGGGAACGTAGTAATTTCAAAAATTTCCTACGCACACGCAAGATCATGGTGATGATATAGCAACGAGAGGGGAGAGTGTTGTCTACGTACCCTCATAGACCGAAGCGGAAGCGTTGACACAACGTAGAGGAAGTAGTCGACGCCTTCCGGGTCCAACCGATCCAAGCACCGCATCCGCACCTCCGAGTTCTTGACACACGTACAGCTCGACGACGCACCCCGAGCTCCGATCCAGCAAAGCTTCGGGGAGGAGTTCCGTCAGCACGACGGCGTGGTGAGGATCTTGATGTTCAACCGTCGCAGGGCTTCGCCTAAGCACCGCTACAATATGACCGAGGTGTAATATCGTGGAGGGGGCACCGCCACGGCTAAGGAACGATCACGAAGATCAACTTGTGTGTCCATGGGGTGCCCCTGCCCCAGATATAAAGGAGTGGAGGAGGGAGGGCGGCCCTCTCTATGGCGCGCCTAGGGGAGTCCTACTCCGCCGGGAGTAGGATTCCCTTTCCTAGTCCAACTAGGAACCCTTCCATGTAGTAGGAGTAGGAGAGAAGGAAAGGGAAGAGAGAAGGAGAAGGAAGGAAGGGGCGCCTCCCTAGTCCAATTCGGACTAGTCCAAGGGGAGGTGCGCCACCCTTTTGGCCCTTTCTCTCCTTTCCCGTATGGCCCAAAGAGGCCCAATACGAATTCCGTAACTCTCCCAGACTCAAAATACCCAATCACTCGAACCTTTCCGAACTCCGAATATAGTCGTCCAATATATCGATCTTTACGCCTCGACCATTTCGAGACTCCTCGTCATGTCCCCGATCTCATCCGGGACTCAACTCCTTCGGTACATCAAAACTCATAAACTCATAATAAAACTGCCATCGAAACCTTAAGCGCAGGGACCCTACGGTTCGAGAATAATGTAGACATGACTGAGACACGCCTCCGTCAATAACCAATAGCGGGACCTGGATGCCCATATTGGTTCCTACATATTCTACGAAGATCTTTATCGGTCGACCGCATAACAACATACGTTGTTCCCTTTGTCATCGGTATGTTACTTGCCCGAGATTCGATCGTCGGTATCCAATACCTAGTTCAATCTCGCTATCGCAAGTCTCTTTACTCGTTCGTAATACATCATCTCGCAACTAACTCATTAGTTGCAATGCTTGCAAGGCTTAAGTGATGTGCATTACCGAGAGGGCCCAGAGATACCTCTCCGATATTCGGAGGACAAATCCTAATCTCAAATACGCCAACCCAACAAGTACCTTTGGAGACACCTGTAGAGCACCTTTATAATCACCCAGCTATTGCCAGACGCTTGGTAGCACACAAAGTGTTCCTCCGTAAACGGAGTTGCATAATCTCATAGTCATAGGAACATGTATAAGTCATGAAGAAAGCAATAGCAACATACTAAACGATCGGGTGCTAAGCTAACGGAATGGGTCATGTCAATCAAATCATTCAACTAATGATGTGATCCCGTTAATCAAATAACAACTCTTTTGTCTATGGTTAGGAAACATAACCATCTTTGATTAACAAGCTAGTCAAGTAGAGGCATACTAGTGACACTGCTTGTCTATATATTCACACATGTATTATGTTTCCGTTAATACAATTCTAGCATGAATAATAAACATTTATCATGATATAAGGAAATAAATAATAACTTTATTATTGCCTCTAGGGCATATTTCCTTCAGTCTCCCACTTGCACTAGAGTCAATAATCTAGATCACATCACCATGTGATTAACATCGATAGTTCACATCATCATGTGACCAAGACCCAAAGAGTTTACTAGATTCAGTAATCTAGTTCACATCGCCATGTGACCAAGACCCAAAGGGTTTACTAGATTCAGTAATCTAGTTCACATCGCTATGTGATTAACACCCAAAGAGTACTAAGGTGTGATCATGTTTTGCTTTGTGAGAGAATCTTAGTCAACGGGTCTTTCACATTCAGATCCGTTATGTATTTTGCAATTTTCTATGTCTACAATGCTCTGCACGGAGCTACTCTAGCTAATTGCTCCCACTTTCAATATGTATCTAGATCGAGACTTAGAGTCATCCAGATCAGTGTCAAAACTTGCATCGACGTAACCCTTTACTTACGAACCTTTTCCACTTCCATAATCGAGAAACATATCCTTATTCCACTAAGGATAATTTTGACCGCTGTCCAAAGGATCTACTCCTAGATCACTATTGTATTCCTTGCCAAACTCAGTGTAGGGTATACAATAGATCTGGTACACAGCATGGCATACTTTATAGAACCTATGGCCAAGGCATAGGAATGACTTTCATTCTCTTTCTATCTTCTCGCCGTGGTCGGGTTTTGAGTCTTACTCAATTTCACACCTTGTAACACAGGCAAGAACTCTTTCTTTGACTGCTCCATTTTGAACTACTTCAAAATCTTGTCAAGGTATGTACTCATTGAAAAACTTATCAAGCGCCTTGATCTATCTCTATAGATCTTGATGCTCAATATGTCAAGAGCTTCACCGAGGTCTTTCTTTGAAAAACTCCTTTCAAACACTCCTTTATGCTTTGCGTAATAATTCTACATTATTTCCGATCTACAATATGTCATTCACATATACTTATCGAAATGCTGTAGTGCTCCCACTCACTTTCTAGTAAATACAGGCTTCACCGCAAGTCTCAGATAAAACTATATGCTTTGATCAACTTATCAAAGCGTATATTCCAACTCCGAGATGCTTGCACCACCATAGATGGATCGCCGGAGCTCTGCGTATTTTGTCAAGACCTTTAGGATTGACAAAACCTTCTGGTTGCATCATATACAACTCTTCTTTAAATCCATTAAGGAATGTAGTTTTGTTTATCCATTTGCCGATTTCATAAAATGCGCAATTGCTAACAAGATTTGGACAGATTTACATCGCTACGAGTGAGAAAATCTCATCGTAGTCAACACCTTGAACTTTGTCAAGAACCTTTTCGACAAGTCTAGCTTTGTAGATAGTAACACTACTATCAACGTCCGCCTTCCTCTTGAAGATCCATTTATTTTCTATGGTTTGCCGATCATCGGGCAAATCCATCAAAGTCCATAATTTTGTTCTCATACATGGATCATATCTCAGATTTCATGGCCTCAAACCATTTTGCAGCATCTGGGCTCATCATCGCTTCCTCATAGTTCGTAGGTTCGTCATGGTCAAGTAACATGACCTCCGTAATGGGATTACCGTACCACTCAGTGCGGATCTCACTCTGTTGACCTACGAGGTTCGGTAGTAACTTGATCTGAAGTTACATGATCATAATCATTAGCTTCCTCACTAATTGGTGTAGGAATCACTGGAACTGATTTCTGTGATGAACTACTTTCCAATTTGGGAGAAGGTACAAATTACCTTATCAAGCTCTACTTTCCTCCCACTCACTTCTTTCGAGAGAAACTCCTTCTCTAGAAAGGATCCATTCTTGGCAACAAATGTCTTGCCTTTCGGATCTGTGATAGAAGGTGTATCCAACATTTTGGGTATCCTATGAAGACACATTTCTCCGATTTGGGTTTGAGCTTATCAGGATGAAACTTTTTCACATAAGCATCGCAATTCCAAACTTTAAGAAACGACAACTTTGGTTTCTTGCCAAACCACATTTCATATAGTGTCGTCTCAACGGACTTAGGTGGTGCCCCTATTTAACGTGAATGCAGTTGTCTTTAATGCATGACCCCAAAACGATAGTGGTAAATCAGTAAGAAACATCATAGATTGTACAATATCCAATAAAGTACGGTTATGACGTTCGGACACACCATTACGCTGTGGTGTTCCGGTATGGTGAGTTGCTAAATTATTCCGCATTGTTTCAAATGTAGACCAAACTCAGAACTCAAATATTCTCCTCCACGATCAGATCGTAGAAATTTTATTTTCTTGTTACGATGATTTTCAACTTCACTCTGAAATTCTTTGAACTTTTCAAACATTTCAGACTTATGTTTCATTAAGTAGATATACCCATATCTGCTCAAATCATTTGTGAAGGTCAGAAAATAATGATACTTGCCGCGAGCCTCAATGCTCATCGGATCGCATACATCAGTATGTATTATTTCCAATAAGTCAGTTGCTCGCTCTATTGTTCCGGAGAACGGAGTCTTTAGTCATCTTGCCCATAAGGCATGGTTCGCAAGCATCAAGTGATTCATAATCAAGTGATTCCAAAATCCCATCAGCATGGAGTTTCTTCATGCGCTTTACGCCAATATGACCTAAACTGCAGTGCCTCAAATAAGTTGCACTATCATTATTAACTTTGCATCTTTTGGTTTCAATATTATGAATATGTGTATCACTATGATCGAGATCCAACGAACCATTTTCATTGGGTGTGTAACCATATAAGGTTTTATTCATGTGAACAGTAACAACAATTTATTCTCTTACTTAAATGAATAACCAGATTGCAATAAACATGATCAAATCATATTCATGCTCAACGCAAACACCAAATAACACTTATTTAGTTTCAACACTAATCCCGAAAGTATAGGGAGTGTGCGATGATGATCATATCAATCTTGAAACTACTTTCAACACACATCGTCACTTCACCCTTAACTAGTTTTTGTTTATTCTGCAACTCCCGTTTCGAGTTACTACTCTTAGCAACTGAACCAGTACCAAGTACCGAGGGGGGTTGCTATAAACACTAGTAAAGTACACATCAATAACATGTATATCAAATATACTTATGTTCACTTTGCCATCCTTCTTATCCGCCAATCACTTGGGGTAGTTCCGCTCCAAAGGACCAATCCTTTGCAGAGAAGCACTTAGTCTCGTGCTTAGGACCAGACTTGGGCTTCTTCACTTGAGCAGCAACTCGCTTGCCGTTCTTCTTGAAGTTCCCCTTCTTCCCTTTGCCCTTTTCTTGAAACTAGTGGTCTTGTCTACCATCAACACTTGATGTTTTTCTTGATTTCTACCTTCGTTGATTTTAGCATCACGAAGAGCTTGGGAATCGCTTCCGTTATCCCTTGCATTATAGTTCATCACAAGTTCTACTAACTTGGTGGTGGTGACTAGAGAATTCTGTCAATCACTATCTTATCTCGAAGATTAACTCCCACTTAATTCAAGCGATTGTAGTACCTGCATAATCTGAGCACATGCTCACTAGTTGAGCGATTCTCCTCCATCTTTTAGCTATAGAACTTGTTGGAGACTTCATATCTCTCAACTCGGTATTTGCTTGAAATATTAACTTCAACTCCTGGAACATCTCATATGGTCCATGACGCTCAAAACTTTTTTTGAAGTCCCGATTCTAAGCCGTTAAGCATGGTGCACTAAACTATCAAGTAGTCATCATATTGAGCTAGCCAAACGTTCATAACGCTCGTGATCTGCTCCTCGCAAAGGTTTGTCACCTAGCGATGCATCAAGGACATAATTCTTACGTGCAGCAATGAGGATAAACCTCGATCACGGATCCAATCCGCATCATTGCTACTAACATTTTCAACACAATTTTCTCTAGGAACATATCAAAATAAACATATGAAAGCAACAACGCAAGCTATTGATCTACAACATAATTTGCAAAATACTACCAGACTAAGTTCATGATAAATTTAAGTTCAATTAATCATATTACTTAAGAACTCCCACTTAGAAAGACATCCTCTAATCCTCTAAGTGATCACGTGATCCAAATCAACTAAACCATAACCGATCATCACGTGAAATGGAGTAGTTTTCAATGGTGAACATCTTATGTTGATCATATCTACTATATGATTCACGCCGACCTTTCGGTCTCCGTGTTCCGAGGCCATATCTGCATATGCTAGGCTCGTCAAGTTTAACTCGAGTATTCCGCGTGTGCAAAACTGGCTTGCACCCGTTGTAGATGGACGAGAGCTTATCACACCCGATCATCACGTGGTGTCCGGGCACGATTTAACTTTGGCAATGGTGCATACTCAGGAGAACACTTCTTGATAATTAGTGAGAGATCATCTTATAATGCTACGATCAAACAAAATGAATAAGATGTATAACAGATAAACATCATATGCAATCAAAATATGTGACATGATATGGCCATGATCATCTTGCGCCTTTGATCTCCATCTCCAAAGTATCACATGATCTCTATTGTCACCGCACGACACCATGATCTTCATCATCTTGATCTATATCAATGTGTCGTCACATGGTCGCCTCGCCAACTATTGCTCTTGCAACTATTGCTATCGATAGCGATAAAGTAAAGCAATTATTTGGCACTTGCATCTTATGCAACAAAGAGACAACCATAGGGCTTCGCCAGATTGCCGATAACTTCAACAAAACATGATCATCTCATACAACAACTTATATCTCATCACGCCTTGTCCATATCACATCACAACATGCCCTGCAAAACAAGTTAGACGCCCTCTACTTTGTTGTTGCAAATTTTACGTGGCTGCTACGGGCTGAGCAAGAACCGTTCTTACCTACGCATCAAAACCACAATGATAGTTTGTCAAGTTGGTGTTGTTTTAACCTTCGCAAGGACCGGGCGTAGCCACACTCGGTTCAACTAAAGTGAGAGAGACAGACACCCGCCAATACCTTTAAGCAACGAGTGCTCGCAGCGGTGAAACCAGTCTCAGCGTAAGCGTCTGCGTAATGTCGGTCCGGGCCGCTTCATCTCACAATACCGCCAAACCAAAGTATGACATGCTGGTAAGCAGTATGACTTGTATCTCCCACAACTCACTTGTGTTCTACTCGTGCATATAACATCAACGCATAAAACTAGGCTCGATGCCACTGTTGGGGAACGAGTAATTTCAAAATTTCCTACGCACACGCAAGATCATGGTGATGATATAGCAACGAGAGGGGAGAGTGTTGTCTACGCACTCGTGAGACCGAAGCGAAGCGTTGACACAACATAGAGGAAGTAGTCGACGCCTTCCGTGTCCAACCGATCCAAGCACCGTTATTCGCACCTCCAGTTCTTGACACATGTACAGCTAGATGACGCACTTTTGAGCTCTGATCCAGCAAAGCTTGGGAGGAGTTCCACAAGACGACGGCAGGTGGCGATCTTGATGTTCAACCGTCGCAGGCTTCGCCTAAGCACCGCTACAATATGACCGAGGTGTAATATCGTGGAGGGGGCACCGCCACGGCTAAGGAACGATCACGAAGATCAACTTGTGTGTCCATGGGGTGCCCTGCCCCCATATATAAAGGAGTGGAGGAGGGAGGGCCGGCCCTCTCTATGGCGCCTTAGGGGAGTCCTACTCCCGCCGGGAGTAGGATTCCCTTTCCTAGTCCAACTAGGAACCCTTCCATGTAGTAGGAGTAGGAGAGAAGGAAAGGGAAGAGAGAAGGAGAAGGAAGGAAGGGGGAGCCCCCCCCCCTCCCTAGTCCAATTCAGACTAGTCCAAGGGGAGGGGTGCGGCCACCCTTTTGGCCCTTTCTCTCCTTTCCCGTATGGCCCAAAGAGGCCCAATACGAATTCCTCGTAACTCTCCCAGACTCAAAAATACCGAATCACTCGGAACCTTTCCGAACTCCGAATATAGTCGCCCAATATATCAATCTTTACGCCTCGACCATTTAGAGACTCCTCGTCATGTCCCCGATCTCATCCAGACTCGAACTCCTTCGGTACATCAAAACTCATAAACTCATAATAAAACCGTCATTGAAACCTTAAGCGTGCGGACCCTACGGTTCGAGAATAATGTAGACATGACTGAGACACGCCTCCGTCAATAACCAATAGCGGGACCTGGATGCCCATATTGGTTCCTACATATTCTACGAAGATCTTTATCGGTCGATCAAGATAACAACATACGTTGTTCCCTTTGTCATCGGTATGTTACTTGCCCGAGATTCGATCGTCGTATCCAATACCTAGTTCAATCTCGCTATCGCAAGTCTCTTTACTCGCTCCGTAATACATCATCTCGCAACTAACTCATTAGTTGCAATGCTTGCAAGGCTTAAGTGATGTGCATTACCGAGAGGGCCCAGAGATACCTCTCCGATATTCGGAGTGACAAATCCTAATCTCGAAATACGCCAACCCAACAAGTACCTTTGGAGACACCTGAGAGCACCTTTATAATCACCCAGTTACGCTGTGACGCTTGGTAGCACACAAATTGTTCCTCCGTAAACGGGAGTTGCATAATCTCATAGTCATAGGAACATGTATAAGTCATGAAGAAAGCAATAGCAACATACTAAACGATCGGGTGCTAAGCTAACGGAATGGGTCATGTCAATCAAATCATTCAACTAATGATGTGATCCCGTTAATCAAATAACAACTCTTTTGTCTATGGTTAGGAAACATAACCATCTTTGATTAACAAGCTAGTCAAGTAGAGGCATACTAGTGACACTGCTTGTCTATATATTCACACATGTATTATGTTTCCGTTAATACAATTCTAGCATGAATAATAAACATTTATCATGATATAAGGAAATAAATAATAACTTTATTATTGCCTCTAGGGCATATTTCCTTCATCATCTACCTTAGGGGCTCTATGATAGAGACGAAAGCAAAGTGCCCACAAAAGTTAGACAAATGTGAAGCTCTTGAGCGTGTGAGAGGACCTGGAATGTTGATGTCACTGATGATTTTCTCAATCTGAACTTCATTTGCAACGCGAGGATGAGTGGGTTGTTGTTGAGGAATTTGATCAGCATTTTCTTCAAAGACCATTTTCTTCAGTGCATCAAGATGACGCTCTTCACGCTCGAATGATTTCTTCAATGATTCTTCGGTAGGAATGACATCCTCAAGAGCCTTGAACATGATAGTTTCCTCGGTGACTGCTCATCTAACATGTAAGGTAGGTGTTCTCTTTGCGAGCCATTAGTTTCATCGAACTGCACATCTACAGTTTCAACAACTTTGTGGTGGACGTTGTTGAAGACTCTGTAGG
Organism: Aegilops longissima; assembly: GCA_021605205.1. NCBI lineage: Eukaryota > Viridiplantae > Streptophyta > Magnoliopsida > Poales > Poaceae > Aegilops > Aegilops longissima. The sequence goes on from CM038678.1 coordinate 128,576,380, forward strand.
TGTGCGAGTCCTTTCCGTAACCAAGCATAAAACCCTCATGTGCTTTCGGTGCAAATTTAGAGTTGTGATGGGGATCTTTAATCCAACATTTAGCAGCGAAGACTTTGAAATAACTCACATTGGGTTTCTTGTCAGTGAGGAGTTCATAAGCAGTCTTCTTGAAGAATTTGTGAAGATATACCATGTTGATGATGTGGCACGCAATATCAATTGCCTCAATCCAGAAAAGACGAGGCGTCTTGTACTCATCAAGCATAGTGAGAGCCATCTCAACAAGAGTCCTGTTCTTGCGCTCCACGACGCCATTCTGCTGAGGAGTATAAGGAGCAGATAACTCATGAGTAATACCAAGTTCATCAAGATAGTCATCAAGACCAGAATTCTTGAACTCGGCCCATTGTCACTTTCGATGTGCTCGATCTTCACACCAAAGTTGGTTGAAGCCCTCGAGGAAAATCGTTTGAAGACTTCCTGCACCTCATGTTTGTAAGTGACAATATGCACCCATGTGTAACGAGAGTAATCATCAACAATAACAAAACCATATAGAGATGCATCATTTGTAACTGCTGAATAATGATTAGGACCAAAGAGATCCATGTGAAGCAATTCAAATGGTCGAGTGGTAGTCATGATAGTCTTTGTTGGATGTTTGGCCTTGGTCATCTTTCCAGCTTAACAGGCTCAGCATAGGTGATCCTTGAGGAATTTGACATTCTCAATGCCAATGACATGCTTCTTCTTCACGGGCATGTGCAGATTCCTCATGCCTGCATGACCAAGTCGTCGATGCCATAGCCAGCCTTCTAAATCTTTTGCAAGTAGACATACGGCTGGTTGAGGTCCTGTAGAGAAATCAACAATATACAAGTCTCCTCTCCTAAAGCCTTTGAAGACTTTGGAATTGTCAGCTTCCATGATCACAACACAACGATACTTGCCAAAGACAACAACCATATCAAGATCACAAAGCATTGAGGCAGACATGAGGTTGTATCCTAAGGACTCGACAAGCATGACTTTGTCCATGTGTCGATCCTTTGAGATTGCAACCTTACCTAGACCCAATACCTGACTTTTGCCTTTGTCAGCGAAGATGATATGCTTCAGATGCGATGGAGATAAGGGAACATCCATCAATAGATTCTTGTCACCAGTCATGTGATTTGTACATCCACTATCGAGGACCCACTCATAGGCTTTGGGTTGATCATCCTGCAGATGAACTAGTGCAGCTTACGAACTCATATACTTCATCAGTGAAGAATTTGACATCAATTTCATCAGATCAATTTCATCAAGCAATAGAACATATAAAGCAGTATGAGGACGTGAGAAATGAGGATTCATTTGTTCATGATTAGCCTGCGTCCTTTCAGGCATTTTCAGGTCTCCAGCAAATTCTTCAGACGTTTAAGCATGTCTGGAGACCTGACCCTGCATAAGAGATTAGTTCTTTTTCTTCACCACCCACATATGAAGGGGTGGCAAAGAGTTCATCACTCTGTGAGCTCCATATGAGAAAGGTGGCATAGAAGCCAGTCCACTTCGTTTCACATAAGAGGATTTAGGGTAAGCATAATAAGCAGAGAAATTCTTCGAGGACTTATGAACATAATGGTTTGAAGAATAATGCACATATTCATAGCCCTTAGCTCTTCCCTGCAAAACAGAGGTGTTAGCACGATGATGTTCATATGAGGACTTTGGTCCTTTTGAGGAATTTGATCCACATGAGGAATTTGGTCCGTATGAGGACTTGGATCCATATGAAGAACTTGGTCCATATGAAGAATTTGATCTGGGGTTCCTATTCTTCACAGGTGGTGTCATGATGACATTCACCTGAAGACTTTCAAGGCACCTTTTGGGAACCCAGATTTTCTTCACAGGGGAACTGTTCCTGCAGTTAGTGCCAACATATCTAGCAAATACTTCACCATTCTGACTTTTGAACAGTTTATAGTTTTAGTCAAAGGACTCATCAAGAATGACGAGATTCACATGTAAAGCCGATAAAGTAGATGGATCTCATCGGAGGTCCCTTTGCAAAGAACCCATGAGGTTTTGGGGTACCGCTCAGCTTCCAATATGTTCCATTAGCATTGATTTTCCTCTCAAAGGCAATACCCTCTTTCATAGGGTTCCTGTTGAGGATCTGCTTTTTAAGCACATCACAAAGAGTCTGATGCCCTTTGAGGCTTTTGTACATGCTTGTCATGTACAATTCCTTCAGCCCTGCATCATCAATGATACTAGCAATGTCCTCAGATGAGGAATTAGTGATAGCAGACACAGGTGAAGAATTTGTAACATTGGAAGCATTTGAACATTCAGGTGAAGAATTAGCAGATTCTCGTTCAATGCACTTCAAACATGGAGGAATGAATTCTTCCTGAGTAGCGCTGATTTTTGAGCAAGTAATGAATCGTGCTCCTTCCGAAGATCTTCATAACTCACTCTTAGCTTTTCAAGATCTTGCTTTCTTTGAAGAAATTCATAAGAAACTTCTCATGATCAGATAAGAGAGTGTTATGATGACCTTGAAGGTTGTCAAATCTAGATCAAGTCTCTCAAGATTTTCACCAAGGTTTTAGTGCGATCCATTTCTTCACCCAACATATCATCACTTTTGTCTAGCATGTTTTGAACCTTTTCAAAAGCCTTTTGTTGTTTCACAGCAATCTTAGCAAGTTTAGAATAGTTGGGCTTTAGATTTTCATCAGATTCATCCTCACTTGATTCAGAGGAGGTATATTTGAGTACCTTGGCACCCTTTGCCATGAAGCAATAGGTGGGAGCGTAGTCATCATTGCCTTCATCAGCCTTGTTGGTGAAGCCATTTTCTTCAGAGTTCAAGATGGATTTGCTGACGAATGCAGTAGCGAGAGTAGGCTCGCCACACCGGAATCGGACTCCGCAGATGCCTCCTCTTCCTCATGTTCCTCAGATTCAGCCTCAGAGTCCATTTCTTTGCCAATGAATGCCCGAGCCTTCTTGGAGCTGCTCTTCTTGTGCGATGAAGGCTTTGAGGATTTTGATGATGAAGACTTTGAAGATTTCTTCTTCTTCTTCGCATCATCAGAACTGTAATCCTTGTATTTCTTCTTCTGTGATTCCTTTTCCCACTGAGGACAATCTTGAATATAGTGACCTGGATTCTTGCATTTGTGGCATAGCCTCTTCTTATAGTCACTGGATGATGAATCATTGCTTCTTGAGGATTTTCCAAAATGACCACGTATAGAGAACTTCTCGAATTTCTTCACGAGCAGTGCTAGCTCCTGGCCCAGTTCTTCAGGATCAGCAAGGCTACTACCAGAGTCTTCACCTTCAGATTCAGAGACAGCCTTGGCCTTCAGGGCACGTGATATGGCATAGCTCGAACCATAGAGATCTCTCTTCTCGAAGTCGGAACTCATGAGTGTTTAGCCTCTCGAGGATATCGGCGGATCAAGTGACTTGTAATCTCCACGTTCTTGTATCATTAGTGCCAGAGTATCAAATGAGGAATCAAGCGATCTCAGCAATTTCTTCACCACTTCATGGTCAGTGGTGTCAGTGGCACCAAGTGCTTGAAGCTCATTTGAGATGTCAGTGAGGCGATCGAAGGTTCTTTGAACATTTTCATTGTCGAGTCTTTTGAAGCGATTGAAGAGATTGCGAAATGTCAACTCGAGAGTCACGTTGAGTTGAGACTCCTTCATTCACTTTGGGTAGCCTATCCCAGACAAGCTTAGCAGTTTCCAAAGCACTCACTCTTCCATACTGCCCTTTGCTCAGGTGGCCACATATGATGTTCAAGCTCTTGAGAATCAAGTTGTTTGAATCTCTTCACATCAGCAGCATTCACAGAAGGTGTGATAGAGGGAACATCATTTTCCACAACATACCAGAGATCGTTATCAATTGCCTCAAGATGCATTCGCATCTTATTCTTCTAGTAGGGGTAGTCCGTCCCATCGAAGATAGGACACCCAGCAGAGACCTTGATCATACCTGCGTCAACATAACTAAAACTCCAAAGTGGTTAAACTAAAATCACACGTAACAAGGAGTACCTTGCTCTGATACCAATTGAAAGTGCGTTATATCGACTAGAGGAGGGGTGAATAGGCGATTTTTATGAATTCTTCACTGAGGAATTTCAGGGTGAGGAAATTCCTAAGCGAAGAACTACTTGCAGCGGAATAAGTACTCAGATGTAAACATAACGAAACACAAGCATGGTCATCATGATGAAATGAAGACAAGCACAGAGTACGGAAAGCGTAAACACAGGATAACATAGGATAAATACAAACAAACTGAAGAAATTGAGCTGAGGAAATTGAGAAAGTCTTCATTCAAAGTCTTCAAACAAATATGAACAAGCACACAACACAGTTATGAGGAAATGAAAGAGTTGAGGAAATGGAACCAGTAAGCTTGGTGAAGACAATGATTTGGTAGACCAGTTCAATCTGATGTCTCAGTTGTACGTCTGGTTGGAGCGGCTAGGTATTTAAACCTGAGGACACACAGTCCCGGACACACAGTCCTCACCGTATTCTCCTTGAGCTAAGGTCACACAGACTTCGCCCAATCCCTCACTCGTGGTAAGTCTTCAGGTGACTTCCAAACCTTCACAAACTCGGTCAATCGGCGATCCACAATTTCCTCTTGGATGCTCTAGACCATGACGCCTAAGCACAGTCTTCAAAGGTAACAAGCGTCGTATCCATGCAGGATCAATCTCTTCAGTGATGCTCAATCACTTTGGGTTTGTAGGTGTTTGGGTTTGGGTTTTCCTCACTTGATTATTTTTGCTCAAAGTCCCCTGAGGATGGGATGCTCTCAAATGACAAGTGTCAGTTTCTCCTGGAGCAGCCAACCAGCTAGTGGTTGTAGGGGGTGGCTATTTATAGCCTAGGGAGCAGCCCAGCATGATAAGACATAAATGCCCTTCAATGATATGACCGTTAGGTGGGTAGATATTTTGGGACAGGTGGCATAGATAGATAAAGAACAGGTCGGAATTTTGAGTATCAAATTCTCGGGGCTATCATGTTCCTCATCGTAGGCAATCCATTTGGCGAATTCCTAACTCCTCGGTCGAATAAATTCTCGAGACCGTAAGAACTTTGTCTCATCCATCAAGAAATTGACGGAACTGTATGAGATTTCCAATGGCTTCACTAGAAGGGATTGGTAGGTGTAGGATTTTGAGTTGAGCATCACATGGAAAGTTTTTCCTTAGTATTTCCTCGACCCCCTTTAACAGTACGGTGTTTCCTATGACTCAAGAAAGAGAAAATGAAACTATGAAAACAAAAGTCTTCACGCTTCATGTTCTTCGAATGAATACCAAGTCTTAAAGGTCACACCAATTTCTTCACTATCAAAATCTTCAGAAAGTCTTCAAAATTACAAAGTCTTCAGGTGAAGAACTTCATTTTTAGGGTCGACTTTCTCTGTAGATATCAAACTCCTCATAGACTTATAGACCTGTGTACACTCATAAACTCATTAGTCCCTTAACCTATAAGTCTAAAATACACCAAAATCACTAAGGGGCACTAGATGCACTTAAACGAGGAACATGATAGCCCTGAGGAATTTGAACCTCAAATTTTCGACCATTGTTGTGCTATACGCCAGCTGTCCCAAAAATATCTTATCCACCTAACGGTCATATCATTGAAGGGCATTTATGTCTTATCATGTCGGGCTGCTCCCTAGGCTATAAATAGTCGCCCCCTACAACCACTAGCCGGTTGGCTCCTCCGAGAGAAACTGACACTTGTCATTGAGAGCGTCCCATCCTCCCAGGACTTTGAGCGGAAATCATCAAGTGAGGAAAACCCACACCCAAACACCTACAAACATAAAGTGCTTGAGCATCACTAAAGAGATTGTTCCTATGTGGAACCGATGCTTGTTACCTTTGAGGACTGTGCATCCTTCAGACGGTTAGGCGTCATGGTCTAGAGCATCCAAGAGGAAATTGTGGATCAGCGAGTAACCGAGTCTCTGAAGGTTTGGAAGTCACCTGAAGACTTACCACGAGTGATTCGGCGAGGTCTATGTGACCTTAGCTCAAGGAGAATACGGTGAGGACTGTGTGTCCTCAGGTTTAAATACCTAGCCGCTCCAACCAGACGCACGATCGTCATCAAAGAGCTTGAACTGGTCTACCAAATCACTGTCTTCACCGAGCTAACTGGTTCTATTTCCTCAACCCTTTTATTTCCTCATTACTGTGTTGTTGTACCTGATCGATATTGTTTGAAGACTTTGACTGAAGACTTTCTCAATTTTCTAAGTTCAATTTCTCCAGTCAGTTTATCTTCAACCTGCTTATCTTGTGTTTACTCTTCCTGTACTCATTGTTTGTTTTCAATTCATCATGATGACTGTGCTTCCGTTCTGTTATGCATGCATCTGAGTACTTATTCCGCTGCTATTTGTTCATGACTTAGTAATTTCCTCTTCCTAAAATTCCTCAGTGACGAATTTGTAAAAATCGCCTATTCACCCCCTCTGTAGTCGATATAATGCACTTTCAGGACATTCAGTTGACAATCCTAGACCAAGTTCATGTATATGCGAAACTGAATATGCATGCTTAAAATTGGAAGTGGCAGTAATCCACTCATCAAGCAGAACAAAAAATCTTAGCTATACTCAACATAGCAGAATGTTATGCTGGGCACTGATGCATTGCTATGGAAACATAGCTATACTGACACATAACTGAATGTTAAGCTTGGCACTGATCATAGCTATATTGATACATGGCTGAATGTTATTTGATTTTCAATGGCTGGGTGCTTTTGTTCTCCTTAAGAAAGATGACACATCCTCTCGGAGCCAAAACAGTAAATTGGCTGACACTTCGGAGGTACCTACTATGTGATATTATTAAAGGAGAGTTGGAAGTCTCGCCTCACCGGTTTAATCTCATAACTTCAGTCGTGGTTCGTTTGATGTACTGATTGTGTTGGTTTCATACCTGCACAAAACTTCACAAGAAGAGATTACCAGCATGTGTTGGTTGGATCTTTTTTTAATGAAAGGATGCACCGTAGAATCTAGATTACTTACTGGTTCTAATTTTCTAGGGTATTGTAATTAGCGGTAGAGAAATGTTTGCACATATTTTTTTTACCTAGGAGACCATATTATACTTTCCCGTTTTTCTATCTGTAAGTACGAGATACAAGCAATAACAATATATTAAAGTTTATTCATGAATGAAATGATTCATCTCAAGATATTTACGATTCATGCTTCTCTTCCTGATATGCCTTTGGTGAAAGTCATAACCTAATTATTTTTCAACTTTTAGGCAACCTTCGGCTCTGTATGTGGTATTTTTTCAGGATCCATTGTTGTTCTTTCATTGAATATATGTATATCTTGGTCTGTCATTGTGTTAATATGCAAATCTAAAACATGAGCCTTTATACCGCTGGGCATTGATAAGTACCATTCTCTTCATGCCTTCCTGTTCTAGACCAATACAAATTGGAAAACAAATGGGCTTAAATAAATGTTCAGATATTTCACTTATTGTCTTCTGAATAAAAACATCTACTACTTAGATATCTTAGAATTTTATTCCTTTCAAGAAAGTGGCAAGATCAGAGGTGGTGCTTATGTTTAATTATTTTTTACATTGCATGTGTGAGTTTCCATCCTTCAGAAAGTTACCCTCTTATTTTTGTAATTGACCTTGACCCTTATAGGTCATCTCCTGAAAGGTTTTCTGAAGAAAAAAACCTCCCTTCTAAGGATGAATACTGCTTCATTTGGATTTGGGTTATTTTGCTCGTAGTTACTTAGATTTTTACATCAATGCATGATGGATTAATAAAATTTTGTTAATTGGTTGTAGGTGTAGGACTGACAAACATGGTAGGCGCAGATGGAGTTGACCGTGGAGGAGCTTTCTCAGTAGTTAGCGGAGTCGGAGGACGAATATTAGCACGCCATGGACGTGTTCTTACACGGTGCTTGCCGAGGCAATGGGGATGCCTAGGGCCATGTCTGTGGGCGTGGCCATGCTGGTGGCCGAGGCGTTGAAGGTGCCCATGGACATCCCATGGGTGCTCGCAGTGGGGGTAGCCGTGGGCATGGCCGCAATTAGTCCTCGCCATGGTCGTGCCTATAGTTATAATTTGTTGTGACTATTGCATGAATGTAGGCCGCAGTGCGACAAATTTTCTGCTTTTGTTTATAGGAATAAAATCAAAACTTGTGGATTTGTTGTTCCTGTGGGTTCTTTGATTTTTCCGCAGGCTCCATACGGACCACTGACGGGCCACGGAGAGTCGCCATGGACTAGGCTTTAGAGCTTTGTGCATAGGAGGCACGGATGCAAGCAGTCTTGTCTGTATGTTTGCACTGATGGGTGCCAGGGCTGAGCAACTATCTGCCCCGACTCAAGGAGTTACGTCGGTGCTCGAAATAGCTATTAGTTGTGCTTCTGCTCTGCTCGACTAATTTGACATGGCCCCCGTTTGAAAGGTTGTTGGGCCGGTTTAGAGTCCTTTAGTTACGGCTATCTGAGCGGAATAGTTTTTCTATTTCAAAAAATATGGCAAATTGTATTTCATTAGAGGTGGCTTTGCAGCATGTATGAGTGAGTGGTTCATTTTTTCCAACAAGTCATATGATTTTTTTGGTTACGAAAGAAGGGTAAATGCATTGGTTGGTTGCTTCAAGAGTTAATAACGAACACAGTATCAGTTGCATGCCCAACAACGAATATCATATTTCTCCGTGGTAATGCACGTCATTCAGCTATATGTTACAACGTGGGAATGGCTCAGGAGACATCAGACGATCTACCTTCATGGCTCAGGGGGCGTCATGGGCGGCACACGCCTCCTCCCACTTTATGGCGGTGGTGGATGGAGACGACCACAGGGGAGGAGTTCAAGGTGGAGAGTAGGGCAGTTGGTGGGGGACTCCTCATTGGCGGTCCGTGGGAAAGTATTGTGTGATAGCGCATATGTCATGGTGAAGGTGAGTGAGCATTGTCCTGTTTTAAAGGAGAGGGCTCCAGTGATAAATGTCCCGCTACTGTGGGAAACCGAGCAGGAAAAATGAAGTGTGCCTTGTGGGGTGGGATTTTTTTGTTGGACCTATATGTTGGAGGTAAAATCGCAGATAGTCAGGACAACCACATTTCTTTCCCACATTTGTGCCAGATTCAAGAAAGCCCGGACAGTCCATACGGTTGAATTTTGGGACCCGCTGGACGCATGCTCAATGTCAAAACATGCCTGAACATATGAGAGAGAAATGAGTTTTAACCTTGAAAATGAACTTGATCATCTTTCTGATTCATTTATATGCATTGTAGCCCGTAGCAACGCATGGGCATTCTTTCCTATAACACACGATCTCCTTCCTCTGTCTAGTCATCCTATTTCCTCTAACCCACAATCTCCTTCCTCTGCCTGGTCGTCCTATTTCCTCTAACCCACAATCTCCTTCCTCTGTCTGTACATGAGGACGATGCGCTGCTTTTCTCAAAAAAGGGAGGAAGATGCGCTGCTTGATCCCACGGCAACGTTTCTCTTCTCTAATTCCCAAACCCTAGCCCCGCGTCGGATTTGGATCTGGCCAGTGCTGCGAGTAACAAGCAGCGGATTTAGATCCCTTGTGACGACGAGATGATGAAGGTTGCGGATTCAGATCCCCGTGTGACGACGAGATGGCAAAGGAAAGCAAGCGAGGAGCCAGGCTACCGAAGTGTTCACCGGCGTACACGCATCTGATCCGGCTGATACAAGCGGGTGTGGGCTAGCTTCTGCTGGTAAGGGTACAAAGGACAGGGAAAAGAAGCCTCGGAGTGTCACAACCCGATTGCCAGGGAGCAAGGGGGCGACGGTGGCCGGGTTGTGGCCTGACCACAAGAGCACGACCACGGGCAAATTCCTCTGGCTCTTTCCATGACTATCCTTTCTCATCTCCCTGATCGAAGCAGATGCTCCAAAGTGAGAACAAGTCATGAATTCATTAAGACGTCTTTAGCTTGCATTATTCCAAAATCATACTATGATGGGAGACTCTGAATCAGTTGACACACTTAACTTAATGTGATTCTTCTATGGGCGTCACACTGAATTTTATCTTTCGTCGTATGTGCTAATTAAATTGATTTCAAAGCGTGGATCAAGTTGTGTCAAGATGTGTTCCCAACTTTTAATCCCACTGCTCCCTTGCTTCAGACCAAATCAGTAACACTTCCTTCAGGTTCAGACCATCAAAGTTTTGGATGTTGCTCTAATTGGAAAATCTTGCACGGACGAGAGAATGAGTTGGAGGCCCTTGGTGAGAGGCCTCTGAGATGTTATTCTTTTAGGTTACCTTTACTCAAGTTGCTACACGTTTCACAGTGTCCATAATGCAGAACACATAAGCCAATGATTTTGTGCTTTTAGCCAAAGTCAGGTTCAGAGTTGTTCACTGTATTTTTTGGGCACAGCCATCAAGCAAGCTAGCACCTATTATTTTACTGAAGCAAAGGGCAGCTAAGCTATGAATGCTTCATTCTTTGTTCTGAACAAATGCAGCTACTACTTTGTATTTGATTTTAGTAGAGGTGCAACCATTTGAAGTTACTTTGAAGAACCTACACCTGAGTATATATGTTCTGGTCTGTACAGTAAAGTTTGTACATTATGTGAATCGTTTTGTTGTAGTTTCCCTTAGTAGACAGTTTATATATACTGTATCAGGTTATTTGCTATGTGCAGGTTTGCTTTTGCCATTGTCAATCATGTACTTCTTGTTAAATCCATTGGATCGGGTAGGCTAGATCAATCGGTGGTCCTACCTTCACTCGTGGCTCGAGGAGGTCTCGGTGATGGCCATGGTGACGGTGATGGTAGAGAGTAGTGGTGGCGGTGCTTCCCGTCAGCACTCCACTAACCCTAAATCGGTAGGGGATGTAGGTGGGGTATAGCGTCGCGACGAACCTCGTGTTGCGAACCGCCGGCCCCCACCTCTATATATATGTGCAGGTGACAGGGGCCCGTCAACCATAGTGGGTTGAGTGCCCCGATCAGAGCGTAGATCTAAGGGCCCGATGGGCCGTTGGGCCCACACGGTGGAGATCATCCTAACATTCTCCCCCTTGATCTCAACTTTTACTTTTGATCTTATGCTTTTACTTTACTCGTTTCATAACAGATCAATACATAGAACATGTTTCATCTTCACAGCTCAATTGCCGATAGAATCAGACAGCCACAACGTACCTCTTTGTTTTGAAACAAATTCTTTAACCTTGGGCCCTTTATTGTCCGGAAATCTTAGACTATACCATAAACCCATGTCGACTGTGTATTCTCCGAACACACTGGACGGTAAGCCTTTAATAAGCAGATCTGCAAACACTTGTCTGTTGCTTTTATGCTTCAAGCATTTCTACATAATTCTAGACTTTCTCCTTTACAACGCATAACTCTGTGTCAGTGTGTTTGGCATCAACACTTGACTCGTTGTCATAGGAGCGAAAAACTTAAAATGGTTATCGCTGTTGTCAACCATTATCAACTCCGGGTACAGGTCTCCTTAACCATTTTGCCTGTCCGTCAGCCTCATATCAAGCTATAACATGTTTTTGCATCACATTGATGATAATTGTGTTACTCTTTGGAGCTTTTCCACACCAAAACTCCAAGTGTGAAATTTAGCGACAATTGTGGATTTCGCTATACATTTCACAAGTCATGTCTTTGTACTCACAATCTCTTGAGAGCACTTATTTGTTTCAGCATGAGGCTGATATCTTTGACTCCATTCATGTGATCTATATATGGATTGGACATTGCCAAAACAACCCGGATACGTGAACTATGTTAGGGTAAAATCATACTTTTGCATTCATTAAACTTCCAACAGCTGAAGCATATGGTACCATATCCATTTTCAATCTTTTCTCATTAACTTTTGGAACACCATAGTTTCCAGTTCCATTACCCTTGACTATAAGAACAGGCGTAGGTTTTCTCGCATGCATACTTTAGAGACCTTTCTTAGCATGTCCATGTGACATTCCTAATACCCCCTTTTATTCTTTTCTTGGTGAATCTTGATACTTATAACGAGAGACACTCTACCGAGAACATTCTTTTGAACTTTGAGGACAAGAACTTCTTTTCTCCTCCTGCAGTAGATTGACATCACCACTAGCAAGTAGGATGTCATCCAGATGCACAGGATTAGGAAATGAATTTCCCATTCTATAACTTTGCATGAATACAATTGTCCTCTCATTTTCTTTAACCCAAAATAACATCTGATTCTTTTAACTTTAAATGCCACTGTCTAGAGACTTGCTCTAGACCATAAAAAATCTTCTTGAAGTTGTATCCCTTATGTTCTTTACTTTCATCTGATGTAACTCAGATCATGATGTGCCACTAACACTCATTGTAATCTATTCATTCTCTTTGCACAAAATCTTTTGATTTAAGTTGGCTTTACACCTTTACATATTTCCTTTGGAGTCACATTGACCTTGTAGACCCTTTACAACCTACTGTTTTGGCTCCATTAGAAATTACTTATGAGTTCCAAACATCGTCGGGATTCACCAATTTTATTTCATCTCACATAGTATCTTATCATTTAGACAAACAGACACTTCTCAAAGCTTGATTGAGCGCTTTAAATGAGGTGGGATCAACCTCCATATGATTTTCTCATTCCTTGAGACCATCTGTGTCTCAGGTACTAGCACTTCTTTCATATGGGGCTGTTGTTGCTCTGTCATTGCCAAGAGGCAAATTAATTGTGTAGTCTTTCATTTCCAAGAGGCAATAGGTTTTACAGGGACCTTTATCACAAGATCCATGTTTACTCATTCTTCCTTTATAGAGCTAACAACAGGTGTTGTATAGGTCATACAACATGCTCCCCCAGATACAATCTATTCGAGTCTTAGGTATTTTTATACCATGCTCCCCTAGATTACTCCGTCTTCACTAAAATTGGGGTATCTTTAAACTTTATTATTTGGGTTTATTCTGTTAAAAACTTTCATCTTTATGGCACTTTACGCACCGTCTTAGTATTCCTTAGTCTGCTTTCGGAACTGTAAAAGATCTAGGAATACAACTATTTCTTTTCTTTAGGGGTATTATTATGACCGCCGTACTCCCCCAGACGACCTCATTTTCAGTAAGCACCGTCTTAGTTTCATCATTCTTAATTTATCTCATATTTCTCCCCCCCCCCCTCGGAATGTGGCAAGAACTTTTCTGTCACAATTTCGAAAACCATTCATAACTCTTGTGAACTGAGGAAACTTCAATTATCTACTTCATTCATCTAATTACTTCATACGAAATGGAGTTATCTGTTAACTGGTATGGGAGTACTTTTCCCTCATTCCATTTCGGAAACTCAACAGAGTTCTTTATCATTAGTACTTTTGCAAGTCACCCTTGCATATCATTCTTATCTTTAGGTTCGTCTGTAACTTTTATTCTCTTTGGATTTATTGAGTGCTTAATGACCTTTACACATAACGTGTACGGTCGATACTAGGAAAGCATAATAGCTACTCCATACTTCTCTCCCAGAGTGGGACACATTAAACGCACATGAGTCATCATATCTTTCTCCTGTCATACATGATAATCCCTTGCCAAAATTTCTCCCGCCATACAGGATATTTTTACATAATACTATGTCAACTTTACCCCGTTACGCAGGTATTTTTCCAGACTTTTCCCGCCATGCGGGTTTTATCATAATCATCTTTTCCCGCTATGCGGGTAATTCCCTGTAAGGGGCATAAATGCCAGAATTGGCTCTTTTGACTGCATATTCAATCATCAAATTCAGAAATAAATTTGAATGCTCTTTGACACACATGCTTGATCCGACGTTGGTCAAATTAAGCACACATGTTGCTTGTTTCAACTCAATCATGTTGACTGAATAATCTTCTTCATAGAGAGTACATGAAAGACATTCGTCAACCAAGACTCTCAATGATCTATCTCTTTTCTTTTCTTGGATTAATATCCAAGAATCCTTTCCTTTTGAAGCCATTCTTTAGAGAGAACATACTCCCTCATGTTATGTCCTTTGTTGGTCATCTTTCGGGTCACAAGTACCAGCCATTCGCTTTCACGAATGAAAGCATGGAAAACTTTCAGTCTGAGAAAAGTTAGCCAATAATCAACAATAATGAGCATAAAAATAACCCCATGTTTGTCTGGTTAAAAAATATGCACATTAAACTTTTAGAACTTTCTTTTATATTCTAAATCATCATTGGGCAGAATTAGAATAAAACATCATCCTTCTACATTAGTTCCATATCACCGTTGGGCGGAAACGGAAATAATGCATACAACTCATAAACAATGTGTATGTTTACTAAACAACTTTGCTAAGAAATAATCATCATCATCAACTTTATTGCAGAGGGAACAAGAAATATACATTTCTCTAGTTCAAGAGCATTTCTTGATCTTTATCTGCTGAAAATTTATCACTTTGATACAAAATTCATCAGAGATTTAATCTTTGAACATGAGACTCATAGAATTATAGTACTGTTATCATCAACGTTGGTCAGAAAATAACAATACCAAATTTTAACTTCAAAACAAATATCTTTCTTTTGTCATAGCGGAAACTATCTGCATCTTTTTTCACCCACAGGGTAAAAACATTGCTAAGAACAGTTCTTCCAATCAAATTTTCCCGTTGGTTCCAATTTAATCGAGGGATAAAACTTTTAATTTGCAGCGGAAACTTTACAATATTCTATTCAGAAATAATTTTTTACTCTTTTACTCTCTAAGCAATTTTAAGCGGTTGGTTCAAAAATGCATTAGAGAAGCAACAATTTAATCTTTACTTTAGTTATATTCACTTTTAAAAGAGCACTTTTATTTTTATTTGCAGCAGAAAAACATGAATAAAAAATTCATGAACTTTTTATTTTCTGAAACATTACTTTTACTTTTCTAGACAGAATTTTCTTTTGATAATTTTGCATAGAAAAACGGTATGAAATTTGCCAGAAACTGGACAAAAAATGCAGTTGGCCCGGCGTGCGGCTGCGGCATCGCCCAGCGCGCGGCTGTGGCCTGGCCACCCTTTCCGGCCCAGCGGCCCGCTCCAACGGCCACGCGCGCATCTAGGTCGAACAAAACCGACCATCGCTGCCGTTCCCAACCCTAGCCTCATTCTCTCCTCCCCCGCGCGCCTCTCCTTTCTCTCTTGCTCCCGCGGCGGCGGAGCTGCTCCAGCGGTCCAGTCGCGCTGCCGGCGAGCCGGCGACGGCGTCAGCCGTCACTGCGCCGTGCGCCACCTCTTCTTCCTTTTCCCCTTCCCCTCTGTCCTATCCTCCAACGACAGAGAAAAAATGACGCGGCGCAGCGGTCCTCTGCTCTCCTTCTCGCCCGTGATTCTCTCTGACCGCCGGCCAGCCGCCGACGGCGAGGCTCCCTGGCGCGGTGAGGGTCCTCCTTTCTTTTCCCCTTCTCCATTTCACCCTCCGCGTCCCGCGACAGAGAGAGAGAGAGGGAGACGCGCGGTCGAGCCCTCCTCTGCTCCTTTTGAAGACGACGACGGCGAAGAACGTCACCGCACCGCGCGAGCCTTATTTTCTTCCCCTTCTTTTTCTTCTTATCCACCACCGCTTACAGCAACAGAGAGAGTGATCCGGCGGCTTTCTGATGCGGCGCCCCCGCTGACCCCTTTGCCGGCGTGCGCGAGCACCTCGAGGGTGAACGCGCTGCCGTCAAATGGCTCTGTGGTGGTGCCCTTTGCCCCTGTGGGGTGAGTTCTTCCGAACGGCTCGACTTGCCGGTGCCCGTCCGGATCGAGAGGAACAGGCGCGGTCGGAGTGTGTCACATCCTTGCCGGTGAACGGATCAGTTCGCCGGATTTGGGGTGGGTTCGCCGGCGGTCTCTCGATCTGGAATGGGGAATTGTCGAGAGAGAGAAGGTAGGAGACGACAGGCAGGAAGGAGGAGAGGATAACAGAGACAGAATGAATTCCAATTCCAATCGATGACTTGCTACAGACTCCACCGCGAGCTTATAACTGCGCTCGGTTGGCTTGCTCCCGGCCCACGGCCCACTCTACTCGTTACACCCGGCCCATGGCCCAACTATACTTAAACACCCTATCCCGCTCTGCCTTGTGCTCAGATCGAACGGTACGCTTGCTTTACGCCCAGCGATAGCAAAATGATATCGACAGCTTCCTCTCCTTGAGAACCAATTGGTCCTCAGTCGGTGCATCCGAAAACGCTCGATCACTTCATAATCTTCCCATGTAAGCGCTCGTTGGTCGAGTAGACCACCGACCAAAGACTCGCAAATCTGTTGCATTTCCTTTCTTAACTAACCTTCGTCAATAATCTCTTCCTAACCATTCCGCAAAGACAAGTCCAACGGCTTTGGCAATATCAGAAACATAGGTGTATGATCCGGAACATGAGATTTGAGTCATAAACGTGGAAAACGGGTGCACTGACGCTTTTGGGTAACTCCGACCAATAAGCACTGTCCAATCTTTTCCGAATCCGAGAAGGACCAAAGAACTTGAGCGCCAACTTCGGACAAGGGCGATTGACAACCGACGATTGCGCGTATGGTTGAAGCTTCAAATAAACTTGCTCCCCACCGCAAACTCCCGAGGTGATCTGTTTTATCGTGTAATGCTTATACTTGCATGCGCCTATGCGATGCCTCTTGATTTGCGGATGCTTTGTCTGACGCAGATATCCAACTTTGTACATCCATATTGATGTATAACAAAAGTACTTAATCGCCAATATTAGGCTCTCGACCATATAAAGCTTTGTATGGAGAACACCCTAACGCAGAATGAAACGAAGAATTGTACCAAAATTACGCTTGTGGCGATAATCTGCTTCCATTTTGTTGGGCAATCGTGGATCGCATAATCAAGATACATCTCAAGACATTGATTGACCCGCTTCGGTTTGGCCATCCGTTTGAGGATGGTAGGTCATACTCATTTGCAACTCGGTTCCCCAGACTCAATAATTCTTTCCGAAAGCACCGGTAAATACCTTGTCTCTGCTCAAACTATGGATAGAGGCGCACCATGCAATCGCACTAATCAATTCATAAAAGCTTTTGCTACCACAAAGAATAAAGGAAAGGGTGTTTCAAGGGTATGAAATGACCGACCTTCAAAACCGATCCACCACAACTAAAATAGAATCAGAACCATCGACTTAGGCAGCCCTTCAACAAAGTCCATATTGATCGATTGCCACGGTCCATCCCAAGACAGAGCAATGGTTGCAAAGCAGACCGGATATTTGCACGCTTAGTGCTTAGCTTGTCGACAGATAGCACATTGTTTGACCACATTTTCCACATCGGTTTTCATCCTCGCCAATCAATAATTGCTTGACTTTGAAATAAGTAGGCAACAAATCGAATGTACCCCACCGAGATGCATGAAAAGCCCTAATGAGTTTAGTATGTAGCCCCGCATTGGCTCCAATCCACACCCTCTCATTATGCTTTATCAACCCATTCGAAGTTTGAACCACGGACATGCATTTTCATCAACTGCCAGGTTTACAGAATATTTCTTGAGCAAGCGAGTCCATTGCATAAGAGTTAAGCACTTCTTGTAACCACACCGTTGGGAAGTAGAAATGGCTTGAATAGGAAACAAGTGAGCCACCCCGATAGAGCATCCGCCATCGTGTTTTCTACCCTTTCTTATATTGAATAGTAAACTATGCCCAATCAACTTGGTCATGGCCTTTCTCTCAGAAATCGAAGTGAGTACTTGATCTCCTAAATGGCATAGGCTTTGATGGTCTGTCTTGATCACAAATGGCCCTCTGGATAGGTAAGTTCTCCACTTATCCACTGCCATCATAATAGCTAAAAGTTCCTTCTCATATATAGACAACTTCTGATTTTTGACTCCGAGAGCTTTGCTGTAAAAAGCAATTGGATGCCCTTCCTGAGTTAAAACAGCTCCAACCCCAGAATCACAAGCATCTGTTTCTACACAAAAAGGCTTGTCAAAGTTGGGAAGAGCTAGGATTGGAGTGGAAGCCATAGCTTGCTTTAATTGTTCAAAAGCAGCTTGAGCTTCTCTGCACCATGCAAAGGCTTGTTTCTTAAGGAGCATTGTCAAAGGTTTGCAATTATCCCATAATTTTGCACAAACTTTCTGTAATAACTCGTTAAACCCAAGAAACCTCTTAATTCAGCTTACACTTGTGGGAACAGGCCATTCCACCATAGTCTGTTGTTTCTATCGATCAAGAGCCACACCCTCCAATCAAATAATCGACCCAAATATTCCGAGATCTGCCGAGCAAAAGAACACTTGCTCTCTTTCACATAAAACTGATTTTCTCTGAGCACTTGAAGCACTTCTTTCAAATGTTTTATGTGATCTGTCAGAGTTTTGCTAAACACCAGAATGTCATCCATAAATGTCAGTACACACTTTCTGCCAGGAAATAAGTAATTCATGACACATTGAATGTACCAGAGCGAAGGCCAGCCCCATAGGAACCACTTTGAACTAAACTCGACCATGGTGAGTCTTGAAAGCAGTTTATGCTCATCTTCGTGTAACATCCTAATTTGGTGATACCGCCCTAAGATCCAGCTTTGAAAACCATTTAGTGCCAGCCAGTTCATCCAACAACTCTTCCACCATCGGCATAGGAAATCGCTCTTTATAGTTTGAGCATTGAGCTTTCTATAATCCACACAAAACGCCAAGAGCCATCTTTCTTTTTAACTAATGAATCGGAGAAGCAAATGGATGAGACTGGGTGTGATCAACCCACCTTGAGCATTTCGGCCCACTAGGCGCCAATCTCATCCTTCAGAAGGAGAATACCAGTAGGGTCTGCTGTTAATGTGAACCGAACCAGAATCAAATTTATTGCATGATCAAACACTCTAGCCGGTGGCGAGACTTGGGTTCACCGAACACATCCCGATCATCGCTGAGAACCTCCTTTATTTCCTCTGGCATGGCCTCGATGTTTAGATTTGTCAAACATTGGTGGATTAGGGCCACACCCATATGTCATTGCCTTTATCCCACTTCATAAGTTGTTCCACAGACATTTCTTGTAGCTGAGTAGGTGGCTTGGAGATCACACCGTAACTTCACGCACTTTCCTTGATCCTCAAACTGAATCCACTTCTCAGCCCAATGACATTGCATTACCCCCATTTCTCCAACCAATCCATACCTAAAATAATATCATATCCACCCAACTGTAACACTTTCATAGGGTCAGTGAAACTATGGCCTTGCAACCACCAGTGAGATTAGGGACTGCTTTCAAGACATCAGAGGTGATCACCATTTGCCACCTTAATGAAATTGGAACAGTAAAGTTTCAGAGTAACTTTAATCCTCTCCAACAATGCTTGGTCCACAAATGTATGGGTACCGCCAGAATCCAAGAGAAGTAACACCACTTGATTTCCAATCGAGCTCGAATCGAATGGTTTTAGGATGAGGTGCACCTGACAGAGCTTGCACTGAGATAGTTGCACATTCATCATGATGTTCCTCCAACAAGGCATCCAACAGAGCATCTGAAATAATTTCCTGAGGATTTACACATTCAACAGCTTTCAACTAAGCGTTAGCACCTCCTGTTGCAGCACAAACATGTCCTGGAACAAATTTTTCTCCACAACTGTAACACAGGCCATTTGCCCTCCTGTATTCTTTAAGTTGTCTTGCTTTCCACAACTCCCCTGGAGCAAAAGAAGTTCTGCTGTCCTATTTATTGTGCAGCCCCTTCTGGTAACTAGGCTTGCCTCCCTTTGACTGCACCAAGAGACGCCCCTGCACTATAGCATACAGCAGCCTTTTGCACATTAGCAGCAATCGCATTTCCACCGCAAAGACGCAACTCCTCTTTTAGCCCTAGAATGAAACGAGTGACCAGAGAACGTATCACTAAGAGCAGGCTCATATAACCTGATGTTATACACTAGCCGGTAGAACTGATTTTGTACTCCTCCACTGCTCCCACTTGTTTCACTTCATCAAGTCCTGCAATAGCTCTCTGTGGACATTGATGTAAAACTCCTCTCACTTTGCTTCACAAAATTTCGCCAGTTGGCGGATCCCCATCTGCTTGTATGATCGAAACCAATGCGCAGATTGCCCACCAAATTCGAGAAGCAGACGTGACACGAAAATTTTCAGGAAGCAGACGTGACTCAGGTCAGGATTTACACCAGTCGAACCCTAAGGTGACCGGAGACCGTCGCCTCGGAATTTGCTGGGTACGCTCTCGAGGTTGCGGAAGCGAGCCACGGACCGTCGCTCTGATACCAGATTGTCACGCCCTTGCCGGTGAACGAATCAGTTCGCCGGATTTGGGGTGGGTTCACCGGCGGTCTCTCGATCTGGAATGGGGAATTGTCGCGAGAGAGAAGGTAGGAGACGATAGGCAGGAGGAGAGGATAACAGAGACAGAATGAATTCCAATTCCAATCGATGACTTGCTACAGACTCCACCGCGAGCTTATAATTGCGCTCGGTCGGCTTGCTCCCGGCCCACGGCCCACTCTACTCGTTACACCAAGCCCATGGCCCAACTATACTTAAACACCCTATCCCGCTCTGCCTTGTGCCTGTACTGAACGGTACGCTTGCTTTACGCCCAACGATAGCAGTTGCATACTGACAGAGTGGCGGCGCACTTTGCCGGCGAGGCCCTCCGCCAGTAATCTTTCCTTTGCCCTCTGATTAGGGTTTGAAAGGATATGCGGTGCCCCCATGTGTGGTTTGGTAATTGATGACATTCTCCATGGACTAATGGTTGCATTGAGTTATATTTGAAGGATTTGTCCATAGGAATTTCTTGAAGTCCATGTGTTGGTTTCAAGGAGTTTATGTGTTGACCAAGGTGCTATTAAGGAATTATCCAAAGATTGGTCATGAGTTTATGTGTTGACCAAGGTGCTATTAAGGAATTATCCAAAGATTGGCCATGTGAGTGTTGAGCTTATTGCAAGCATGTCTTGAAGAAGAAGATTGTGTGATCATTCATGTTTACCTTCAAGACATCATCCAAACGAATAGAGTTGGAAAGATTCAAGGTTGATCAAGACTAAGTCAAGAGTGAATCAAGTTGATCAACTCACAAAGCGTAGAAGATGTACCGAGAGGGATCAAGTGATCCCATGGTATGGTAAGCATTATCCATTGCACTTTGTGTACTAACCCATGGTCTATGTGAGAGTTTATGTGGGGTTAGGTGCGTGTCCATGGGCTTGCGCCAAGAGGAAGATATCATACAACCCATGGAAAGGATGACATCAAGTGGTGATCGTCATCAAGATTGCCGTGTGCAAGTTCAAGTGGAGCATCACGAAGAGATCAAGTGCTTGAAGCTTGCCATCCATTGTGGTGTCAATGGACTTGTGAAGATGTGTCGAAGAGTGGCTCACCCATAGTGGAGTATGGGGGAGCAATCATCTAGTCTCCATCGACCCAACACAATCAAGAAAGGTGGTCCATCTTGAGGAGGACAAGATCGTCATCATCTAGCTCAAGTGGATCATGTGCAAGGCAAAGGTTTGCCCTTGATAGGTGTTCTATTTTACCGGTCTCATGGTGGTAGTTGGGAGACCGGGTTATAAGATCGATAGCCGTACTATCAAGGGGGGCTCTCAAGTGAGTAGCTTGATCGTATCGTTCGTCGAGAGCTCAAACCATTGCATCCTTGCATCATGTTTCTTGGTTCTTGTTTGGTTCTCTTTGTGAGTCTTAGAGCTTATGGTCATCTTTATGACAAGCTTGAGTTCATCGAAAACGGAGTTTGCATGCGTCTTCTATGATGTTTTCGGTGTTGGAGGTTTTACCGGTCTTTTCCGAGGAAGGGTTCTCACCATTTTATTTTGGGCCTTTTCTCATTTGCTTATTATTGGTATTTCTCTCAAGATTGTGTTAGCCCTTGTCCCTAGCTTTCCAACAAACTTGGTTTCGTCGAATTCGGAGTCCGAATGCGAAGTTATGGTAGTTTTGGTGTTACGAAAAGGTCTGCAGCGGTACTACTACATGGTAGGAGCGAAGTAATTTTTACTACCGCCCTTGGGAGCGGTACTACCACTCTTGGGAGCGGTACTACCGCTTGGAGCAGTACTACATGGCTACTTCCGTGGCTACTTCCGCTCGGGACCAAAAACTCGTCACAAGTCCAAATGGTGGTAGTCACGGATGTAATTTTTTAGTACCGCTTGCAAGCAGTAGTACCGCTACCCTTAGCAGTAGTACTGCTACCCCTAGCAGTAGTACCGTGATGCCGAGCGGTACTACCGCTCGGTGCGGGCTGTGAGCATAACGGTTGGATTTTTCCCCACCTATAAAGGGGTCTTCTTCCCATTGAACCTTATCCTTTGGGCTCGTGTTCTTCCCCCATTGTTGACCTTCTTCGAGCTTGCTAACTCTCAATCCCTCCATGGATTCTTGCTAGTTTTTGAGGGAAAAGAGAGAGGAGATCTAGATCCACATTTCCACCAATCACTTTCTCCTCTATGTGAGGGGAACCCCTTGGATCTAGATCTTGGAGTTCTTGGTGTTCTCCTTCTTGTTCTTCCTCTCATTTTCTTCCCTAGCATTAGTTGCTTCGGTGGAATTTGAGAGAGAAGGACTTGGGCACTCTGTGTGCCCTTGCCATTGCATTTGGTGCATCGGTTTGAGTTCTCCACAGTGATACGTGGAAGTTACAAGTTGAGAAGCTTATTACTCTTGGGTGCTTGGTGCCCTTGAGCTTGTTCCTCTTGGGTGCTTGGGCGCCTAGACGGTTGGTGGTGTTGAGCTCAATCATTGTGGCGTAAAGCTCCGGCAAGCCTCGGGTCTCCAATTAGGTTGTGGAGATCGCCCGAGCAATTTGACGGTACCGTGACCGCCCCAAGGGTTGCCAAAGTGTACGGGTTCGGTGACCGCCCCAAGGGTTGCCATTTGTACAGGTTCGATGACCGCCTCAAGGGTCCCTTAGTGGAATCACGGCATCTTGCATTGTCTTGGGGCGTGAGGAGATTACTGGTGGCCCTAGTGGCTTCTTGGGAGCATTGTGCCTCCACACCGCTCCAAACGGAGATTAGCATCCGCAAGGGTGTGAACTTCGGGATACATCGTCATCTCCGCGTGCCTCGGTTATCTCTTATCCGAGCCCTTTACTTATGCACTTTACTTTGTGATAGCCATATTGTTTCTTGTCATATATCTTGCTATCACCTAAGTAGTTTTTCTTGCATAGCATAAGTTGTTGGTGCACATAGGTGAGCCTAGTTGTTGTAGGTTTTGTGCTTGACAAATTAACCGCTAGGTTTATTCCACATTTGTTCAAGCCTCAACCGTAATTATTTTAAAGCGCCTATTCACCCCCCCTCTAGGCGACATCCACGATCTTTCAATTGGTATCGAGCCTCGTCTCTCTTTGTTGGGCTTAACCGCCTAGAGAGTAAAGATGTCGACTAGGGATTAGGATTCTCGACACTCTATTAGTTTCGATGGCACAAATTTTGATGTTTGGGTAATTCGCATGCTTAATCTCTTTAGGGTCATGGACCCAAATTTGGAGCGAATTGTAGATATGGGTTTTTCTCCTCCAAAGGATCCCCAATGATTATCTTTAGAGGATGAGAAAAACTCTTATCTCAATGCTCAAGCTTCTAATGTGCTTTTGATGCTTTGAGCAATGTAGTTATATTTCAACTCATGCCATTCCGGATGCTCATGAGTTGTGGACGAAGCTTCAAGATAAATATGGTGTGTCCAAGATTTGTAGGGATGATTGTTCTCCCTCCACCTCCGGCCGTATAGTCTTCTCAACTTCTTCTACTTCACCTACATGTGGTTTGCCACAAGGTAATGATATGGTGAGTAGTGTCGGTCATTGCAATGATGATAGTGTGCTTTTGTGGATGATTCTTCATCACTATATTATTGCAATGCTCTGCCTTTGGGCTTTAGCACTTGAGCACTCCAAATGTTTCACTTGCTTGTGTTGATAGTCCTTGCATATCATGTAGAAATTGCTTGACTAAATCTCATGATGATATGCTTGCTATATCTTGTTGCCATGATAAAAATGCATGTATTTCCTCGAGTTGTTGTGCTAACAATGTAGTTGAAACCCAACACTGCATGGAACAATATGTGGTCTTGAATGGTGCTTCAAGGGATCTTATATCATCATCTACTGCATTTTGCCTTATGCCCAAGGCTTCAAAGGTATCTCCCACATTGAATCCCAATATATCTTGTGATGATATTGATGATGGCAAGAGTGATGATGATGTTGATTATGACGAAGAGAGTGATGATGTCGCCTCCTTAAAAATTAAGGGGGAAATGATTTTTAAAGCTCTTCTTAAGAATAAAATTGCTCGTTCCAACTTCATGGGAATCATGTCTATTGCTATTGAGGGCAAGAAATATATTGATGAGTTGGAATCTCGTCTTGAGGAGCATGAGGTCACCATTGATAAAATGGAAGGTCATGAGCGTGATTACGCTAATGAGATTGCGGACCTCTCTCAAGCTCTTGAACTTGAACAAACCACCAAGGAATCTCTTGAGGAGACTTTTGCTCTAAATTATCTAGAGTGAGGGAATCTCGTGATAGAGCTCTTGAGGTGGCCAATGATTTTGAAACTAAAAATGAGGAGCTTGAAGTTGTGCATGCTAAACTCCTTGAGGACTTTGAGCACCTCGAAAATGGCTCAAGGGTCATTAAGAGTGAGCTCATCAAAATCACCGAGTCTCATGCTCAACTTAAAGCTTCATATTCAAAAGAGCTTGCCAAGTTGTCTTCTCCTCTTGTTGCTGATGATGATGCTTGTGCTACTAACTCTATCTCTTGTGAAGCATCCATTTTGAAGGAGAATGTTGAGCTACGGGCTCAACTTGAGTTGCTATCTAGCAATTATGGGAAATTGGAAGAAAGCCATGAAAAGCTCTCAAGCTCTCATGACTATCTTCTAGTATCCCATAATGTGCTAAAGATAGCTCATGAGGCCATGCTTGCTAAGGTAACATCTAGTGAGCCTCATGTGGATACTAGCACTACTTCTAGTCAAAATGCTATATTGATATGTGCTAGTCCTTGTAATTCATCTACTCACAATGTTGGTACATCTTGTGATGAATTGCTTTCCTTGCCTTGTTGCTCTAACAATGAAGCTTATACTTCCTCTAATACTTGTATTGAGACTAACCATGTAGAGGAAATCAAAGAGCTCAAGGCCCAAGTCACTTCTTTGAAGAAAGACTTGGAAAAGAGTCATGAAGGGAAATCCACACTCAACAATATCTTGAGTGTGCAAAAATCCCCCAATGATAAAGGTGGACTTGGATTCAACTCCAATAATAAGAAGAAGTCCAAGATGAACAAAAAGAAGGGCCAAGAACAAGTCAAGAAATTGGCCAAGATTGTTTGCTTCAAGTGCAAAGTAGAAGGGCATCATGTTAGATCTTGCCCATTGAAGAAGAAGGCCATTAGTGTCAAGCAACAAGGGAAGAGGGCACAAGTTCAATATCATGCTCAACCTCAAGTTGAAGAAAGGCCACTTCCCAAGAAGATTCAAGTTAATGCTTCTCTTGTTGAGAAGTCAAGTGAGAAGAAAGTGAAGAGTAGACATTGCTACTTATGTCGTGAGAAAGGCCACGTCGCTTCTTCATGCACTAGTGGTAACTTATCCAACCCAATTATTATTGATGATGTCTATTCTCTTGGGAAGGATAAGGTTGGCAATGTGTTTGCCAAGTTTGTTGGTACTCAAAGTGGTGTCAAGAAAAGAACCATTTGCGTGGCCAAGCCTATTGTGACTAACCTCTTAGGACCCAACTTGGTTGGGGACCAACTAGCTCAAACTTGATCAATAGGTATTGTTGGAGGTCATTGGAGACTTGGCTACATTATGAAGATTTAAGGGGTCCTCATCATTCATATTGTGTCAAGCCAAGTCATTCGAATTATCTTTCTATCATATATCCAATGTTCCTCCTTATGTAACTCGTGCTTAAATTGCTTACATTAAAAGTTACTTGTCCCTTAGCATGTTGTGGTTTTGTATCTTGCATGTGCTTGTATATGTTGTGCTTCCAAATTGCTTATCTTGAGAAATCAAGTATGTGCATGTTGGTTTGCACATCATGTACATGTGTGTTGTGTGTTGAGCCTTTTTGCATCTTGTTTATTTCTTAGTTGGCTCTTGTGAGAGATTAATGGAATATCCCATTATGGGGGAGTGATGTGCTTTGTGCACCTCACAATCCTATAAATGTGTGTACATGAGTAATACCATCTAGTATTGATATTTCAAGATTATCTAGTCTCTAGGTGGTGTATCTCTCATGAGAAATTCAAATTCTAAATTGTCCATTAATTATATCTTGTTGGATCCTTTTAATTGCCTCTTGTCTATCTTTAATTGGTATCACATTATGGGGGAGTAATATGCTATGTGTGTATTACTAGCCTAGAAAATGTGTACATTTGAGATATTGTCACCTAGAATTGATATTGTAAATTATCTTGTTCCTAGGTGGCATGATAGCTCTACAAGTTGCAATTTCCTTGTGTTTGGTGTGAAGATGATGTCGGATATCCTTGCTATCTACCACCGGGAATTATTTCCAAATACTTCTTGTCTTTTGACAACTGGTACTCACTTATGTGTGGTAGAATTTATTGATCATCTTTACATTGGCTTTTATTTTTATTTGCCTTTTCTCTTGCCAAGGTTTGTGTCAACTCCCGTTGTCTTCCCTACCACTTGTGGATCTTGTTTATTTCTCGTTCTTGTCTAGTGCTTTCTAGATATAGTGAAAGTGGTGATCCCACCTTGTGCATTTTGTATTCAAATGCAAATCCTATATAATGCACAACTCGTGGGGGAGCTATCCTATTTTATTTAGAACACTCTTCTTGTGATCCTTATCAAGTGTGTGTTGGTGGAAGGCAAGCCGTTTTCATTTTGGTACTTTCTGCCATCATGAAACTTTGTAGAGAGCTTGGTTTGTTTGGAACCATCCTCTCTTTTGGGAGTTTGATATCTTTTATTTTGAGTGTATCAATGGATATCTCATTCCTTGATGTATCTTTTATGGATATCCTCCAAGTGATGTTTTATTCATTTGGTATCCTTTTCACTTGGCATTTCTTTGTCTTTTGGTTTTGGGTTTTGAAGTCTTGAGCATGCATGTTTTCTTCATGTATTTTATTTGGCATGCTTTCTTTCTTTGACTCAATATACGGGAGAAACTCCACCTAGTCTCAATTTGGATGAGATGCGCATGATATTCATTTTCATGTCTATATGCACATATTTATGTGGAGTTTGTCCTATGTATTGGTGTTTCTAACTATTTGGTCCCGATGAGTTTGGGTACCGTTTAGTTTGTGTTGTTCTTATAGGAACAGTTGGAGATGCATTGTATGCTCGGCTCACTCACAAGGAAGGTGTTGTCACCATGTGCATATTGGAGTCAAGCTAGGATGATCAATGAACTACTATATACCTTCAATTGGTATCTACTACATCCTTCCAATGGTATCTCGGTAATAAGTATCATCATCTACTACATGCACACATTACTTGCATCAACCTTGTGTAGGTTGTATCATGGCATGTATTTCATTATTTCTTGTGATACTTGTTTCCTTTCTCAAAGCATCTCAACGATGATCTCATGTTGCTAGTTGTGATGTCTTTGATGTTCATGCGTTAGGAATTCATTTATATACAATAAGACCATATCTAGCCAAGTGCTATGCTTTCAAGCAAATATCTTATTGGTATATTTATGACTTCCTTGTGGATATCTTGTTCCTTCATGTTGTAACTATTTCGGTGTACATCCTCTTTGTAGATATATATCATCATGATTTTGTCTACCTAGAACCTTATACACTTGAGAGAAATTACATCTCTAGTTGATATCTTTTCTTTCACGTCCACCTTGTCTTTCTTATGTTATTTCTTTGGTGGCTCCGTGAAAGCTTTTGCCTTGAGTGAGTGTCCTCTATCGTTGCATCTTGTTGCACTCTTGTGTGGTGAAGATTATTTTCCTCTTGCTTATCTTTACGAGGCTTTTGCCATCTTAATTGGTACCCTCGTCTTGATGAGCCTCTCATCGCCTATCTTCACCACGGGTTGTCACAAGCATAGGTTCTCTATTTTCTTATTAGTAAGCTTGTGAACCCATTTGCTAGTTGTGTGTGAGAATGAAAGGCTTTGCACCGTGTATCTCATTCATTCGAGACTATGTTGATGCTTATGCTCATCCGTATATTAGTCTTCTCATGTGCTTTGCCATGACTCACACACATCATTTTGGTTGAGCCTATTCTTAAGTTGCCTCTTTTACAATGTTGCTCAACCATGTGCTTGTTGCAAGCGCTAGGCTTAGTTTCCTATATGCTCTCTTGCACTTGTTGTTAGTTTCATTGACTTTGGGGAGCTATGATCCTATTTTGTGCACTTTGTATCCAAATACAAAATTCTTGATGTGCACAAATCATGGGGAGCTTCTCTAGTTTCTTTAGAACAATCCTCTGCTCATATCATAATATCTTTTTCATGTGGCTCGTAGGATCTTTGGTCTAGTTGGTTCAGTTGATATCTTTTGATAGCTTGCTTCAATTGGTATCTTTTGATTGCTTGATTGCTTGTTTCTCTCTTTGTTATGTCTTTGTGGCATATCATTCTTTTGCAATCTTGGTGCCTCAATATAGTTGTTCTTCCTCCAAGTATTACCTTTGGATATGTGTATGGCATTCCACTCTCTTGTTGAAAAATACACAACTTTTGGAGGAACACCTTTTATATTGGTCTTCTTAGCTTTTCGCCCATTTTGGCAATCGATGCCAATGGGGAGAAGTTTCATAGAGTTTTATGGAGAAGTCTTGAGTTTTCTCCTTGCTTTGGTTTTGTTCCTAAGCATTTGCATCTCATACGCATGCATTATTGGTTGTTGCATTGCATGGTGATGCATAATTCCTTATATAAACTCTCTTGAAAGTGATTGTCATCAATTACCAAAATGGGGGAGATTGAAAGGACATGCGGTGCCCCCATGTGTGGTTTTGGTAATTGATGACATTCTCCATGGACTAATGGTTGCATTGAGTTATATTTGAAGGATTTGTCCATAGGAATTTCTTGAAGTCCATGTGTTGGTTTCAAGGAGTTTATGTGTTGACCAAGGTGCTATTAAGGAATTATCCAAAGATTGGTCATGAGTTTATGTGTTGACCAAGGTGCTATTAAGGAATTATCCAAAGATTGGTCATGTGAGTGTTGAGCTTATTGCAAGCATGTCTTGAAGAAGAAGATTGTGTGATCATTCATGTTTACCTTCAAGACATCATCCAAACGAATAGAGTTGGAAAGATTCAAGGTTGATCAAGACTAAGTCAAGAGTGAATCAAGTTGATCAACTCACAAAGCGTAGAAGATGTACCGAGAGGGATCAAGTGATCCCATGGTATGGTAAGCATTATCCATTGCACTTTGTGTACTAACCCATGGTCTATGTGAGAGTTTATGTGGGGTTAGGTACGTGTCCATGGGCTTGCGTCAAGAGGAAGATATCATACAACCCATGGAAAGGATGACATCAAGTGGTGATCGTCATCAAGATTGTCGTGTGCAAGTTCAAGTGGAGCATCACGAAGAGATCAAGTGCTTGAAGCTTGCCATCCATTGTGGTGTCAATGGACTTGTGAAGATGTGCCGAAGAGTGGCTCACCCATAGTGGAGTATGGGGGAGCAATCATCTAGTCTCCATCGACCCAACACAATCAAGAAAGGTGGTCCATCTTGAGGAGGACAAGATCGTCATCATCTAGCTCAAGTGGATCATGTGCAAGGCAAAGGTTTGCCCTTGATAGGTGTTCTATTTTACCGGTCTCATGGTGGTAGTTGGGAGACCGGGTTATAGGATCGATAGCCGTACTATCAAGGGGGGCTCTCAAGTGAGTAGCTTGATCGTATCGTTCGTCGAGAGCTCAAACCATTGCATCCTTGCATCATGTTTCTTGGTTCTTGTTTGGTTCTCTTTGTGAGTCTTAGAGCTTATGGTCATCTTTATGACAAGCTTGAGTTCATCAAACGGAGTTTGCATCGTCTTCTATGATGTTTTCGGTGTTGGAGGTTTTACGGTCTTTTCCAAGGAAGGGTTCTCACCATTTTCTTTTGGGCCTTTTCTCATTTGCTTATTATTGGTATTTCTCTCAAGATTGTGTTAGCCCTTGTCCCTAGCTTTCCAACAAACTTGGTTTCGTCGAATTCGGAGTCCGAATGCAGAAGTTATGGTAGTTTTGGTGTTCTGAAAAGGCTGCAGCGGTACTACCGCATGGTAGGAGCGAAGTAATTTTTACTACCGCCCTTGGGAGCGGTACTACCACTCTTGGGAGCGGTACTACCGCTTGGAGCAGTACTACCGCGGCTACTTCCGTGGCTACTTCCGCTCGGGACCAAAAACTCGTCACAAGTCCAATGGTGGTAGTCACGGATGTAATTTTTAGTACCGCTTCATAGCAGTAGTACCGCTACCCTTAGCAAGAGTACCGCTACCCCTAGCAAGATACCGTGATGCCGAAGCGGTACTACCGCTCAATCTTGGCTGTGAGCATAACGGTTGGATTTTCCCCACCTATAGAAGGGGGTCTTCTTCCCCATTGAACCTTATCCTTTGGGCTCGTGTTCTTCCCCCATTGTTGACCTTCTTCGAGCTTGCTAACTCTCAATCCCTCCATGGATTCTTGCTAGTTTTTGAGGGAAAAGAGAGAGGAGATCTAGATCCACATTTCCACCAATCACTTTCTCCTCTATGTGAGGGGAACCCCTTGGATCTAGATCTTGGAGTTCTTGGTGTTCTCCTTCTTGTTCTTCCTCTCATTTTCTTACCTAGCATTAGTTGCTTCGGTGGAATTTGAGAGAGAAGGACTTGGGCACTCCGTGTGCCCTTGCCATTGCATTTGGTGCATCGGTTTGAGTTCTCCACGGTTATACGTGGAAGTTACAAGTTGAGAAGCTTATTACTCTTGGGTGCTTGGTGCCCTTGAGCTTGTTCCTCTTGGGTGCTTGGGCGCCCTAGGCGGTTGGTGGTGTTCGAGCTCAATCATTGTGGCGTAAAGCTCCGGCAGCGTCGGGGTCTCCAATTAGGTTGTGGAGATCGCCTGAGCAATTTGATGGTACCGTGACCGCCCCAAGGGTTGCCAAAGTGTACGGGTTCGGTGACCGCCCCAAGGGTTGCCATTTGTACAGGTTCGGTGACCGCCCTCAAGGGTCCCTTAGTGGAATCACGACATCTTGCATTGTCGAGGCGTGAGGAGATTACTGGTGGCCCTAGTGGCTTCTTGGGGAGCATTGTGCCTCCACACCGCTCCAAACGGAGATTAGCATCCGCAAGGGTGTGAACTTGGGATACATCGTCATCTCCGCGTGCCTCGGTTATCTCTTATCCGAGCCCTTTACTTACGCACTTTACTTTGTGATAGCCATATTGTTTCTTGTCATATATCTTGCTATCACCTAAGTAGTTTTTCTTGCTTAGCATAAGTTGTTGGTGCACATAGGTGAGCCTAGTTGTTGTAGGTTTTGTGCTTGACAAATTAACCGCTAGGTTTATTCCGCATTTGTTCAAGCCTCAACCGTAATTATTTTAAAGCGCCTATTCACCCCCCCCCCTCTAGGCGACATCCACGTTCTTTCAGGTTTCTTGGGAGGGGAAATTATCTTTGAATTTCTTTTCTGCCAAAAGGTCTAAACCCAATCTGGCTGGTACCATTATTAAATCCATTGGATCGGGTAGGCTAGATCAATCGGTGGTCCTACCTTCACTTGTGGCTCGAGGAGGTCTCGGTGCCGGCCATGGCGACGGTGATGGCAGAGAGTAGTGGTGGCAGTGCTTCCCGTCAGCACTGCACTAACCCTAGATCGGTAGGGGATGTAGGTGGGGTATGGCGTCGCGACGAACCTCGTGTTGCGAACCGCGGGCCCCCACCTCTATATATATGTGCAGGTGATAGGGGCCCGTCAACTATAGTGGGTTGAGCGCCCCCGATCAGGGCGCAGATCTAAGGGCCCGGTGGGCTGTTGGGCCCACACGGTGGAGATCATCCTAACACTTCTTCCTTTGCTAGGAAGCATAGTTTCATTGTATCCCCTACATCAGTATAAGTATATTTAGCTCACGTACACTTGGCATTTGTTCTTTAAAAGGCGCCCCTTTGTGTCCTCTCGCCCTCCGTAATCCTCCCAAGGCCATGCGATCAACATATTTATTGATCCTTAGTGTTCCTTTTTCGTTGTTCTAATCATTATTCAGAAGGGACACTGCATGTTCCTAGATGCACTGGATTACCAAATCTGGTGTGAGTTTGCCTTTGTCCTTCACTTCACTGGAACAATCAATAATGTACACCAGATCAAAGACTACAAATGAAAAGTTAGTTGGCGTCATTTGTGACCAAACTTGGTACCTGTTTTCTTAAATTTAATTGCACAACTCAATGGGAAGGCTCAGTTTGTTTGAAGCTTGACTTTCTTACCTATGGGGCACCATCGGTTGGGGGCTAGTGCAATGGTGCTTTAAGAGAAATGCTAATCTGCAGTTACACTGTAATGTGGTGATTGTTCTTAGTTTTTATTATAGGTACTGTTCTTACTTATTTTACAGGCTATAAGAACTAAGTTATGCCTTTAGTGTTATACCAGTGTAGTCGGTGGAATAGAATAGTTCATCGAGATGATAATTGACAAAACCAAAATTAGGGAATAATTGTTTACAGTATGGTTTACTCCAGTGGTATTAGCTCTTGATCGTTTGGCAGCTAACTAATTTGTGATATTTAGTGTTGTTTCACATATACATTAGTGGAGATGTGCCTTGCATCAGGTTAAAATTTTGGAAAGTAGTGGCTACTCTCGGATGTACTACACCCGAGTTGGTTAAAAAAATTGAAAAAACATTATCAAACAACATCCAGAAAATCAGAAATTTGTGACATCAAACTCTATAAAACGTTTGTGGTACTTACAAAATTTCAGCCAAAAATAACATCCGAGGAGCTCTCACAAAAAAAATCGCTGCTTAAAGTTTTCTGCACTTTTTGAGAAGCGATTTTGTTATTTTTGGTGAGAGTTCCTCAGATGTTATTTTTGGATGAAATTTGTAAGATCCTCAAACATTTGATGGTGTTTGATGCCTCAAAATTTCAAAAAAAATGGAAGTTGTTTGATAGCGTCTTTTCAATTTTTTTACAACAAAATTCACTCTCATAAATTTGTTTGATCATGTTCATGCCAACAATTTAACTATTATATTTCCAGAAGTGAATTAAAATGTCTTTACTGTTTCTGTGTCCACAATCTATGACAATTAATAGTGGCATCATGTCAAAAATCATTATGTCCTCAGCCAAGAGTGAACAGACGAACATACCTTCATTATTGTCTTCTATTTTTCATTCTTGAGCAATGCTTATTGAGATAGGGGTCTGTTGAAAGAAAAAAAATCTACCGTTGCAACGCACGGGCATGTTTGCTAGTACAAATCAAACAAAATTGGACCCCAGCAGCAGGATGAACTACATTAGCTAATATATAGTGAAAAGTAGCACTATGAACAGTAATATTCAGATCATCAGTCCACATAAGCCAGAGACCTCCCGAAGCACCTCTAGAGGGAACTACAAAGGCATTAGTAACATTAAACCTATTAACAAGATCAACATTTGGAAGACTTAATTTCTAAGACAAAAGTTACCTGCGCTTTAGTGGAACGGATCAAGTTGGCCAAGAAGAGCATACGATCATTGCCGAGGCCCCGGCCCATACCTCGGCAATTCCAAGGGCCCTCATGGCGCCCAATTTATAATCATAGCCTCTTCCAACTGATAGAGATTATCACTGCTGCAAGTGGAGCCCGACTCATCCTGTTGTTGAACATGGTGGGGATTAAAAGCAGGAGCCTGAACGCGGAGCTGCATCTTCCCGGCTGTAGCGAGGACGAGGTCATTAGTTGGGGCGATGGGGAAATCAGGGCGAACTCCATCAGCTTGGATCCATAGCACCAACCTCTAACTCACGAGACAAAGGATGCCGATGAGGTGGTCTCCACGGACCCTCCTTATTGAGAGACAAGAGAAGTGGCCGTATCATCCATGAATAGGACAAATCCATGGTCTCTGCCCGCAGAAACAAAGGGATGATCTCCTTATCCGTATCAATGAAAGGCTTGAGCGGATCATGGATTTGAATTGAGCAGATTTGGATTAGGGATGGAGATGGTTGACAGAGATGGAACAGCAGCGGAAGAGGATGAACAGCAGCAGATGGCCAGGTAGGTACGTAGATCAGAGCAGAGACTGGAACGGAGAGTGGAAGAACCAAAAGGAAACAGGGGAGGAGGGCGGAGAAGAGAGGAAGAAGGGGATCGGTGTCGCGCCGCCAAGTGCGATGTGGGAGCACGATCCAAGTCCTGAGTCCGGGTCCGTCTCTCGTTCGGTCATGAGTCCGGGTCCATCTCTCGTTCCAAGGGGCAAAGGTGAACCAATCAATATAAAGTCAGACGGCAACGCGCGCCCCCCTCCAGTCTAGCTCCACCCAGCGGATCATTGGAATCCCGTTCGCGAGAAGAAGGGCGACGCCGCGCACAGAGCATGGCAGTCGACCAGCAGCGCCGCGTGAAGCTGATGGTTAGCTACGGCGGGAGGATCGAGCGCGCCCAGGATCAGCCGCCGAGGTACGTCGACGGCGAGCACCTGCTCCTCAACGTCGTCTCGTCCGTCTCGACGAGGGGCTTCCGCGACCTGCTGGCGGCGCGCGCGGGCTTCTCCGACTTCTCCATCAAGTACTGCTACTCCGGCGAGGGGCTGGACTCGCTCCGCGGCGTGGACACGGACGAGGACCTGCGGGACATGCTGGACATGCTGCTCTACCGTGATCTGCGGGTCCGGCTGTTCAACGACCAGAACACGCGTCGGTTCCGGGTCTACCTGTTCCGCGACGCTGCTGCCGCCGCCGCCCCATCGCCGACCTCCCAGGCCCTCGGAAAACCAGCTCCCATGCGGCGTAGCGTGACGTCGCCGGCTCTGTTGCCGGCGAAGCCGGCCGACGTCGACCGGCGGCCCTCCCAGGGCCTGGCCGCTCCCGCTCCCTCTCTCGTGCCGCGGATCATGACTTCGCCGAATCCGTTGTGCGAGACGTCGACGGCTGGCACGGCGCCCTCCAAGCCGCCGCTCGCCCCTGCTCTCGGACGGCGGATAGCGTCGTCGCCTTTGTTGATGGCAGACTCGATAAATGACACGGCTTCTTTGATCACCACTACGTCGACATCAGCAGCCAGAGCTACCCAACATACACAACCCCATGCTGCGGCATTCCGGCCGGCAGAGCTGAGTAATCCTTTGTGCAAGACGTCGACGGCTGCCACGGCGCCCTCCAAGCCGCCGCTCGCCCCTGCTCTCGGACGGCGGATAGCGTCGTCGCCTTTGTTGACGGCAGACTTGATAAATGACACGGCTTCTTTGATCACCACTACGTCGACATCAGCAGCCACAGCTACCCAACATACACAACCCCACGCCGCGGCGTTCCGGCCGGCAGAGCTGACTAATCCGGTGTGCCAGGCGGCTCCAGTATTCTTGGTGCCAGCAATGCCGCAGGTCATAATCCACCGCCCGGCGATCATCCTCGTACCCGTGTTCAATTCTAAGGTGGCCATGGGCCGAGAATTGTTTTAGTCACAATCGATTATGAAAACTAGATAATACCCCGCACGTTATTGCGGGAGTAGTTTGATATATGTTTTGATGAAGTAGAAAAATGAATATTTGATTGATGTACGTATAATGTAAAATATTTATGAAATATAAGTTGTGTAATGGTTGCATGTTCTTGTGTGTCTTTTTCCATTGATGGTAGCATGTTGTTGTCGCCCTTTTTACATGCATAAGTGCATGTTTGACGTGGGATAGCTGCATGTTATCATGTCCATCACCTAATTGTGCCTAAATAGAAGCTGCTCGCCATAATTCCGATTTGAGATTTTATGCGGAGGCTACTACAAACTGGCATTCATGGCCTAGATTAACACATGATGAAGACGGAAACCCATGCCACCAAACTAAACTAGGATTCTAAATTTCTAACATCATGCCGAGAGAATTTGAAACATATCTACAATATCAACAGCATTAGCAGACTCGATTAATCTCTCAAAATAAATAAGGGATAATAATGGTCAACGATACCCACTCCCTCATCCAAAAATATCTTCAGACTTATTGATGGTGTTATCCACTGCCCTGGAGGCCTAAACAAACATGTGAACAATAGAACTATCTACCGTGATGAAAAATAATGTGGAATGTGTTGTACCTTCTTTACTATGTCAAGCTTACCATTTTCACAGATCTTGTGCCACCTTGTATGCCATGTTGGTAACTTCACTTCAGTGATTAAAATCCATTGTCTCCTCGTTGAACTGGTCTTCAAAATAAAAATCGTAAATAAGGACTGAGCATACAGAAAATAATTCAAGCAATCACATGACCAAACAAAAGACACCATGTTAACATCGATGGTGCAGCCATTGGCGTGAAGGTTGCACCAAAAGGAAAACTGCAATGATAACTTCAGAGTCAAGGAGGCTACAAACCACCATTAGGCATGTAGTAGAAAGAGTAGCTCATCGCCAGCTCCACCTGGAAGCTCGCGAGCATGTGCAGTAGGGTGCCTGCCGCCAAGGTCCAGCCTCATGGCTAGCTTGAGAGTTGAGACCACCCAGCGCCGCCACACACACGAGTCGTTGTGGCCGGCAAATTTGTACTACGCCGCCTCTTGCCCGCGCTGCAGTAAACATCCAGCCCTAGCAAGGTACGAAGAACGCTGGAGCCTACAGTCCTATTCCCTGGCCAGAGCTCATACTCCATACATGTACTCCCTCCGTTCCTAAATAATTGTCTTTCTAGAAATTTCAACAAATGACTACATACGAAGCAAAATGAGTGAATCTACACTTTAAAACATGTCTACATACATCCGTATGTTGTAGTCCATTTAAGATGGCTAGAAAGACAAATGTTTAGGAACGGAGGGAGTATATTTCAATAAATAGCTGATGTGCATGACGAACTCCGCATCACCACCTCAAGGCAAGCCCACCATGAACTCTGGTACTATGTGCTGGTAGGAACAGGAACAATCATGCCGGAGTCAGAGAGCCGTAGAAGGCGAGGGGACCGGCGGTCACACCGGAGTCGGATAGTCATCAAAGGTGAGGGGACCGACGGTCGTGCCGGAGTAGCCCGCCGGCAAGGGGACCGAAGCGCGAGATAATCCCGCGGAGAGCTAGCGGAAGCGAGGCGTTTCCGGAGAGCAGTTGGAGGCAAGCCCGTCTCGGCCGAGCCGGATGAGACGTCAAAGCCGACACCGATCGACAGTCGTGCCGGAGCAGGAAAGTACTCGAAGGTGAGCAGACCGGTGGTCCAAGGCAGAAGAGCCCTCACGCAAGATTGTCGTCCAGTCGCCACACCGTGCAGAAAATATCAATTTCTTTTTCTGATGATGGAGAGATGACCTGGCCGATGAATAGGGGCGAGGAAGCAGAGGAAGTTGGGAGAGCGCGCGTGGCAGTGTGGATAGCGATGTGAGGCTGCGTGGCGAGCGCCGCAATTTATAGGCGCGCCGGAAGCGGTGCGTCAAATCTAACGCGCGACCGCCCGCTTTGTCTCGTGCGCGCTAGTTTCCCGCCTCCGCTGGAGCGCACGAAAACGTCCCACGCGCGCTAAAATGGCAGTTTACCCCGCGCGCGCGTCTTTTGGCGCCACTGTTGAAGATGCTCGAAAATGAATAACCGGGTGCTACGGAAACGTCTTGTGCTTCATTTGTGTTGATGTGTGATGCGTGGCTGCATGCCAGGAGAATTAGGTAACTGATCGCTGAAGTGGATCTTCTTTCTGTTGCTGAACTGCTGGTTGGTCCCACCTGTAAGTCAATGGTGAAATGATGATGTGGCTGACTCGTGATGTAGATAGGCTGCATGTTAAGATAATTGATATAGTGGGGATAAACTTCTTAAGTATATAGGATACTCAGTCAAGTGAGAATTAGCCAACCCATGTAT
The DNA here is from genome assembly GCA_021605205.1 of Aegilops longissima. Classification (NCBI taxonomy): domain Eukaryota; kingdom Viridiplantae; phylum Streptophyta; class Magnoliopsida; order Poales; family Poaceae; genus Aegilops; species Aegilops longissima. Next base: position 128,614,544 of record CM038678.1, read on the forward strand.
TAAAGTAAGTAGGTTGTAGATATTAGGTGACAAATCAAAATCCCAGATTGATCAATGGTTATGCACTATGGGATGTAGTGACTTTAATTTTTGTATACTTTACTATAAATTGTTTATATATTTTATAATTAATGATGTCAATTCCTCTATATTCATTGTTAGTATCACCACACGTGTTTTGTTACATTTGTAAACCTATTATTGCATGCGTGTACACCCTAATTTTAGTGTGCCTTTTTTTGAACTACACGCTGATCTTGTATGGTGCAATATCTTTAGACGAGTTTCGTTTCCAATATTTTGTGTTTTAAGATGTGGATATTCGTTTTGGTTCTGGGTTCATATGCTACTAAGATATGCGCAGTCCATCTTCCTATAGATTCATGTGTCAGGTTGTACTCTTCTTTGTATTACACAATGTGCTCTTCGTTTTAGAACAATAATGTGGCCCACGTCTGGTCCTTATTAGATGAGCGCAGTCCGTTTGTTAGTCGTTGGTCTAGATGGGGACGAGACACTCATGTCCCACGTCTTAATTTTTTGCATCATTAAGTGAAATGAAAAATACTAAAGAGAACACCTCGCTGATGAAAGTGTCGATATTGGAGGAATCTCTACTCCTATTGAAGGAGTCCGTACGTCGTTTCATTCGTTCGCTCACCTCCCCCCCCCCCCCCCCACCCCCCTCGATCGATACCTACACCCCCCCCACCCCCCTCGATCGATACCTGCACCAGATCCCATCCCCATCGATTTTTTATCTCCCCTGAAAAACCGGTACGCATCAAACCAAGGAGAAAAAAACCCAAGCTTTCCTAATCAAATCCGATCTTTTATCTCCCTAAAAAATGGTAGGCATCAACTCAGGGAGAAAAAACCCACGGTTTGCTAATCAAATCAATATATACTTCCACGTTTTCCTAATCAAATCAAATCCGATTGATATATTGAATAGATTAGGAAACAAGACTTTCCTCCATTGATTAGTACAATCTATTGTTTCCTTCCTTCCCACATTCAAAACTTTCCAAAGGCGGAAACGGTGCTTTTTTTGAACATCAATACAGACACAAGCCCTTATATACACGTGCATACACTCATCCTTATGAACGCACACACGCACACCCTATCCTTATGAGCACCTTCGAAAGACTGAGCCGGCATATCATCTTGAGATTTACTACGAAGTCACCGTAGGCGCCTCGTCGTCAACGGGAACGTCTCCTCTCACTAGATGTGCGTCGCGAAAAATCACGAAATAAATCAGGGAATAAATCGCGGCCTTGCGGGATTTGAAGCACGATGGGATGAGGATCTGCGCCTCTAACCATCCAATCATAGGTTGGTTCGCAGGCGGAAACAGTGCTGCGGACCGACGTCAGTGGCGGTGACTATCTTCTCGTCAACGAAGGGCAGGTCGAAGCGGAGCCTCGGGTAGGGGAGCAGGTGCGCGCATATCCACCGCGGGTCAGCTCTCTCCTTGTCCTTTGGAGCGGAGACGGTGAGCGGCATAGCCTCGATGGGCTCGCCGGCCACGTGTGGTAACACCACCAGAGCAGCCGCGTCCGCCGAGAGCCTGGCCACGTCGTCATCGGCCCGTTGCTCTGCTGCGGCTGCAGGGTCGTAAAACCTAGCGCGGCTCTGCCCTAGCAAGGATATAATGGCTCGTTCCGGCGCCGGAGCACATCGTGAATGTGTTCGTCCTGTGTCGTGGCAGACAGGGTTACGTTATCGCTGGTATGTGGTTTTCCAGGCGCCGGCGTCCCCGTTCGGCTTGGTACTGTTCGGCTTGGAAGAGACTTCAAGGAACTTTGTTGTTGATTTCTCTTTTAGCTGCTAAGGCCTCATTTGGCTCATAGGATAGGAAAATCGTAGCAATAGCAAAGTCATATGAAATGCGATGACATGTATCTTAAATTTTATGAGTAGGAATAGGAAAAGAGATGCCCTTTGATTCACATCATATAATTTTTTTTCATTGAGTCTAGGCTAATGTTTATTTTACTATGAAATGTGAAGGACAGGAAGAATTCCTCCATAGAAATATGATTCCATTCCTATAAAGCAAAGGGCTCTGTAGAAATTTTTCTTATAGAAATCCTATCCTATGAAATTCCTACAAGATTCCTCTAAATCAAAGAAGGCCTAAAATTGGTTTCATGTGCACCAGCAACAGATTTAAGCAGTACTTTGAATTTTGGTCTTGGCCAGAATTATGCGCACCTGTTCCGATTTCTTGGGTTTATTTGCCTGAATTATGCGTCTTTGCTCTGAAAAATACTGTTCTGCCGCTTAATTTTGCGAGAATTTGGGGAATTCTCTTGACAGATGCTGTTCTCGACCCACCAGGCACGTGAACTGCGCCGTGCGTGCTGGAGAATTGCGGCGTTAATTGGCTTGACCAGTTCGAGATAGTCCACAATAGTTGCGCCATGAATTTACTTGGGCTAAACTCGGGAACATGATAGTCTGAATTTGTGCTGCAGTTCTGCGAGGATCTCCTTGCTTGGAAAATTTTCCTTCTCTGGATCTTGGTTCCTTTAATATGATGTGCCGAATTCACATTTAGCAGAAAAGTTTACTGTGTGCACAAACTGTTCAGTTGTCCAAATATACAAACGTATATTTTGTTTTTCGTTATTTATCTCTATAACTCAGTTTTAGTACTCAACTGAAAATAGGTTTTTTGGAGATGGTACTTGAGAATTATTCTAGTAAAGTGGACTGTGGAGTTGGCACTTGATCTCCAATGACTCTTCGTCATAGAAGGGTGCTAAGTACTTATTTGCCGAACTAGAATTAGTAAGTGGTGCTCGTTACTGCTCTTACATCTTCAAAAAATTTAGTGTGCTTTACAAGCTTCATAATCCATCGATATACATGTAGCTTATCTGCAGGAAAGATATTCATTGGGAATGTAATATTCCTCTAGAGAATTTTTTTTTGGAAGATTGGTATATATTTAGTAGTGGATATTCAGCTAGCACACATATGCTTTTCCCGTGTACTTCATTGAATTTTTTTTATCACTTGAGAAAGGGGATAACACATAATGGTTGTTGTCACGGTACAAGCCAACTCCATTGTGCATTTATATCTTTAAATTTTGCGCAAGTAATATCATGCATGAGGTTGTCAATATATTTGTAGAAGTTTTTTCCCTTGAGATTTTTTTGGTTTCAGCTGCTGCTGTAAAGAATACGCCTCTATTTATCCTTGGCATCTTCTTTATATTCACCGGTTTGTATGCAATATATAACATAATGAGAAATATATGTTGCAATTGGCTTTTGTTTGAGCATGTCTATTAACATTTGCATCTTATCCTATTAGGTTGTGGTCTACACCAGAGCAACCAGGCATGGATATGGATACTTTACTAGAAGGTCACCGAATAATTTTAAAGGACATAGGATATGTTGTGCACCATATCTTCTCTGTGACTTCCCTCACCAATTGTCGGGCACTTTTCTATTTTTATGTTATAATACTTAAAGCGCAACTGTCATGTATGCAATTAGGAGAATAGTGTAATTATAGTTTACATGAACCTGTTGAATATCCTATTATTAGTATAAAAAAGGATATACATTTTTGCCGACAATCTAGCATTTGCACTCCCTTTTCTTTTACTATTTTTTATATCTGGACAATTTGTTACCTATCTTCCAAAGGGAGCTAGAAGGGTACATGGTGGCTGCTAGAGTGGGATAAAGCAAGAGCAACACCTTGTATGCCCCAAAAATGTCATTGTCGACAATTCTTATATTCATCTCCATGAGGAACAATTGGCTGTTTGTTAAACATGGTTGAAAATCATAATGTAATTCCGTAGTAATGCAACGGTATTTAAGTAAGAGGTTCAGATGTTAGACATGTCTTTTTGATAATAAAAAATGGACAGGATGAAAACATGTGACTTATTTAGAGGTAATATTTCTGCCAAATCGCCATCATCCACAATTTTTTATTATTCTCTCCATGTTGTGGAAAGTGTTGCCAACATAGTTTTGATACTGCAGTAGGTAGTTCGATCCAATGATTTATGTTTGTCAAGCTTGGATCTCATAGACGGAGATAATTCATATAGGAAGAATAAAAAGAAAAGGAAGAGTCATTTGACGTGAAAAAAAAATTAGCATGTCACCTAATGTGCTCTAAACGTACATGTTCGAGATGATTTTTGCTGAATCACTAGAATATGTATTGCAGTTTGATCCGATGATTCATGTTTGGCGTGCTTGTATCTCGGAGACAGAAAATTTATAGAGGCGGAAGAAAAAGGAAAAAGAAGAGTCCTCTGAGACGAGATAATTTTTCCAACTAGAGTCGAGGAGGGTGTGGGAAAGAGCTCATGATCTCTCGTGGAAGCCACACCTAGGTTATTCTCGTCGGGGCACCACGTGCCCCATCCTTCCGTCATCGACCTCGTTATCGCTGGATCCTCTACCAAAGGCCTCGTTGCTGATGTCGAATCCTCATGCTGGCCATTCTCAGCTTCAGAGCCTACGTCTCCCACAACACCCCGTGCGGGGAAGGCGCTGGAGGGGGCCAAAATGGGTATCATCCCGACCAGGGACGGCCTCTTCAATGGCCTATGGAACTCATTTGAAGGTAAATTGGTCCTTAGTATCTTCATAAGCACAACAGTAACAATTCGATTATCTACATATTGTATAGTTGTTATGATGCATACGATCTAACTTTGGCTTTGTCAATGACTAATATACTCTAGAATTTTTTCATCACGATAAATTATAATTTGCTAAGAGAGGTGAAGGAAACAATCAAACTTGAAAAAAAAATAAGTTGTCTGATCTTATTTTATATTCACAAGACAGTTTATTTTTTGGAAGATTAGATAGGAAAGCAAGCAGATGATCTATTGTACTCAAGTTGAGAGTGGTTGTATCTCAGTTCATGCATGTACATGCTTTCGAGGTGATGTGCCCAACATGCTTCTGCACAACAATGACAATGGGAAATGAGCATAACTCATGCATAGATCACATTGATTAATGTTGGGAAATTTGAGGTGTGCCTTCTTGTTGTGCCATTTCCTTTTGGTGATTTTGCATGCTGAGTGGTGATGATTCTAGGTTATGGAGGTCCACTTGATTTCTACTATCCCTTCAAATGGTTCAACTCTTTGTACATACCAGTACTTCAAAAATGTGAGGAATTTCCAACAACGGACACGGTGGTTTCTTTAAGAGTTAATAATGAACACGGTGTCCTATCAGTTGCATGCCCAACAACTAACATCATATTTTTGTTTCGTGGTAATGCACGACATTTAATTGTATGTTACAACGTGACAATGACTTAGGAGACATCAGATTTGCCTTCTTAGCTGGGGCGTCATGGCGGCGCCGCCCCCCTTGATGGCGGTGGCGGATCGCCAGAAACACGTGGGGAGGGGATCAAGGCGGATAGCGCAGCGGTTGGCAGGGGAATCCTCCTTGGAAATCCATGGGGAAGTCTGATGTGAAGGAGAGAAGGTGCCTTGGCGAAGGTGAGGTGGGTGTCATCTGGTTTTAAAGGAGAGGGGACCAACGAGGAATGTCCCACTATGGCGTGAAACCGAGCGGGAGGGTCCCACATAAAAAGGGAAGGGATTTTTGTGTGTTGCAGATAACATGAAGGATAGTTCGGACAACCACAATCCCTTGATCTAGATATATGAGTGCCAAACTGTATAGATGTCCATTTGATGTCCAAACACGCTCGGATGTACAAGGAAGAAATGATCTCTGGCGGGTCCAAATGTCCGGCGGCAAGGCGTTCAGGTACGTGCACTCTGGCCTGCTTGCGGACAACGAGGACGTACCCGGAGGTAGATCACGCCGTTGCCGACGATGTGGACGTGCACGGAGGTCGATCACGCCGTTGCTGACGGCGACGGCGTCCGCATAGGCCACGTCACGGCGACGACGTGCACGGAGGCCAGATCACGTACGGCGGTGACTTCAATGACGTCCACGGCGGCCAGATCTGGGGTGAAGACAGGGAGAAAACTGAGATGGTCGGACGGGGCGACAGCGGGCAAGGGTGGCGATCGGCCGGACGGGGCGATGTTGGAACGGGCCGCGTGATCGTTGCTAGATCATGGTTTTTTTTTGCGTGCGAGGGGCGCGGGGTAGATGTCAGTCCGCCGTATCGGCTCGAGCCGTCCGCTCGGCTCTACGCATATGCGGATGCCGCATACGGCGCGGGTATACTTAAGCACCGTATGACCTAAATGCCCTTATACGTTAAGCAGGGGGGTGTACACTAGTGCAGAACCGGCCTTTAGTGCCGGTTCTCCAACCGGCACTAAAGAGTGGGGACTAAAGGCCCCCCCTTTAGTACCGGTTCGTCACGAACCGGCGCTAAAGTGCGAATACGTGGCACGAGCCAGGCCCGGGTGCGCGTAGGACATTAGTACCGGTTGGTAACACCAACCGGTACTAAATGTTTGGGGTTTTTTTTGCTTTATTTTCCATTCCATTTTTTTTGTTTGCTGGTATTTCACGATACTACAAATTGTACACGTTATGCATATATATAAATAGATTTTCTCGTACGTATAGAACCGTATATATATATATATATATATATATATATATATATATATATATATATATATATATATATATATATATATATATATATATATATATATATTATATAAACTAAGCTTGAGTATAGAATAGCTTATTTTACACCCTAGTAACGCTCTATACAAAATATAGTAATGTAACATGTAAAATATAGTAAATTTTTGACCATGTAAGAAATCAAAAACTTGGATAGTAAAATATATATCTCATAATTACTACATTTTACATAGCGTTTTACTAGATTTTGTACATACCGTTACTGGGGTGTAGAATAAGCTATTCTACACTCACGCTTAGAATAGCGTTTATATATCTCACAACCAACACCATTATTCACACATACACTTAATTATTAAACACCAAATAAGCGGGCATGTGCATAAAATTAATCAACTACCGTAAACCGTATACACTTAATTATTAACATCTAGCTAGCTAGTAAGCAAAAACAGAATTTGTAGTACAAGACAGTGTGACTCACGGGAAGTTGTAAGGAAGTAGTATATCTTCATTGCTATTGATGCGCTTCAAGAACTCTACCATGCTTTCCTCTACACCTGCTTGATAAAATGGAAACTTTCATATGCCCTCATTAATGGTATTTGGGTCAATGAACCCAATGCCATAGCGTCCAGATTTTTTCATTTCATACATCTTCATCCTGCATATAATACCACAGAAAAGAATATAGTGAGGATAATTACATGTAATGATTGATCAAAATTATCACTACATAATTAGCTTGAGACTTAAATTACAGAAAGAAATCACTTACGCACAATAGCAACTGATTTATAGACTTGTCGAGTGCGTCTTGATTGTATAACTGAAAAAGTTCTGTATACTCAATGGACAGAGCTTTCTCATGGTAATAATGCTCCTTCTTGACATTCATCATGAGAGACACTCGATTGAAAATTTTGGTAATGTTCATGTACCATTGATGCAATTCATACATTCTCGTTGGGAGGTCCTTGACCTTGTCTGGATGGACCAAAGGTTGGCCCCAGGCATATTTCCATTTTATTTCCGATTCTTTAAGCGGAGACATGGGCTCGATTTCGAGGAGTTGTCCAACAGAGATCTTGAGCATTTTAGCCTGCATTATATGCTCCTCCGTTATTACCACATCGCCCTGCTGGGGAACGCTAACGGTTTGCCCACAATAATATTTGGCAGCGTACTCCTCTCATGTGTTGTTGGCACAACAAGCGGGGATCGCTTACGCCGCTGTTCTCCCAATTTGGGAACGGTTTTCCGCATTTTTGCCACCTGCTTGTTGCCTCGAGCTCGAGCTCGCTTCCTTCTTTAGCCGTTCGATGTAGTTTCCTGATTTGGCGCTCATAGTCCGAGTCAACAGGCTTGGGAGCTGGTTCTCTAGCCATACGAATGAAGTGGTCAATTACTTTCTCAGGCACTTTCTCCTTTGGCAGCGGTGCCGGTTTTGGTCCAAAATGGGCGTCCACTTGGGCTTGCACTATGGCTGCATTTTGCTCCTCGGTCATGTCGTAAGGCCTCTGAGGAAGAGGAGCGAGGCTTGGACCATATTTATATCGCTTGTCTCCGCCTGTACTTCCTGAACTACCTCGACTCGTACCGCTACGCACCAAAGCTGCGGCATGTCTCTTCTGCGATTGCTGAGACGGCGGAGACGGCTGACGTGGAGTTGGACCAGGAGAAGTGGCTGACGATGTGCGGACTTGAAGCGGGAGGTGTGGCTCGACACGGTGCGGACTTGAAACCGGAGAAGTGGCATGACGCTGTGCCGGACTTGAAACCGGAGGAGTCAGCTCACGCGTTCGGGGACTTGGAGGAGGTGGCGGACTTCGAGGAGGAGTCGTCTCACGCGTTCGTGGACTTGGAGGAGCGGGAGTCTGCTGACTCGGTGGCGGACTTCGAGGAGTCGGCAGACGACGCGGTGTCGGTGGACTTCGAAAGATGATGCAATCCTTTCTCCATAGGATGATACGATGTATGGCCTCTCCCGGTGTCGCTCGTCTTCACCTCCGGGAATGTCAGCGTTAGCCCTGAATATGGGTCCACCACTTCATCAACCATGACACGAGCATAGCCCTCTGTAATCGAGATGCAATGGTAGGTTGCTTCGGGGGTCACTGGAAAAGCAACGCCGTCCGCCACCTTCATGGATATGTTCTTCATTTTGGAGTGTAGCTCACAGTTAGTGTTCTCTATGATGTCATCCACAGGGTATGTATCCGGCAGTGTGTCGCCCGGGGCAGAACCAACGCTGCTTCTCGGCATGGATGGGACGATGCTATCCAATGTTTGGGCGATCATCCGCTTCTTGATGCCGCTCTTTGAGACCCCTTTCTGGCTAAGTGAGTCGATCTGCTGCTGCTGGAATTTGAGGGCCAGGTCCGCGTGCCTTGCTTCTAGGCCTTGAAGGCGTTCTGCGTCCTGCTTCCTCTGCTCCTCCTCCAGCTTCCTCTTCTTCTCCTCCTCCATCTTCTTTCTTGCACGGGACCTGTAGTCGTCATTCCAGTCCGAAAAGCCCTCATACCAGGGAATAACGCCCATGCCTCGTGTTCTTCCCGGGTGTTCAAGATTTCCTAGGGCGCGCGTAAGCTCGTCGTTCTCTCTGTTGGGCGTGAACACCCCCGCTCGAGCTTCTTCTATTGCATCAAGTATCTTTTGTTCGGCTCCTTTTAGACTTGCCTTCTTCAAAACCAGGCCTATCTTCGGGTCCAACACCCCCCCATGCGCATAGAACCAAGTTCTGCACCTGGGGGGCCAACTCCTAGTAATCGGAGTGACCCCTGCACCCTCCATCTCTTGCTTAGACTTATCCCACTTAGGCAATCTCACCGCGTAGCCACCTGGACCCAGCCTATGGAACTGCGTCTTTCTTGCGGCATTTGCCTTGTTTTTCATCGATCGTTCCTTAGATAATTCTGAATCCTTGAAGGTCACGAAATCGTCCCAGTGTTCTCTTTGCTTCTCCAGTGTTCCCTTGAAATCTGGAGTCTTCCTTTCATTAGCGAGGTAGTTGGCCCATACAGTTTTCTTGTGGGTGTTGAATGCAATTGCCATCTTCTTAAGAGCAGCGGCCTTAACTTTCTCCACATCTGCTTTAGTGAAATGATCTGGTAGGGTGAAATGTTCCATCAGAGATTTTACCAGGTCTTTTTTGGCTCTGTCGTCGACCCAAGTAACACCTGGACGTTTAGTCTTTGGCTCTTTCCATTCTTGAATGGAGATCGGGAGTTTGTCCTTCACAAGAACTCAACACTGATGAGTCCACTTGTCCGCAACGTTCTTAGGCGTGAGGGGTTCGCCACTAAGTTTGGTGGATTCAATGTGGTACTTTACACCATCCTTCAACAATCTGCCCGGGCCTCGCTTTGTCTTGCTGTCTGTAGAAGCAGATTTGCTTGATCCGGAGGGCTGAAAGAAGAAAGATCGATTCGTTAATATATCTTCAATAAAAAAACATGTGATGATCACCAGGATGCATGCTTATATAAATATACCTCGCCGGAAGTCTTTGTTATTTGAAGATCAACATTGTCTGTGTCATCACAAACATTGTCTGTGTCATCATAATCATAGTTCATGACTTCATCAGCTCGGTCGTCGAGATCGAATATCTTTTCATCACCCTCTCCGGTATTGTTCAGATATTGGGAGCCGTTATCTTCATTCAGATCATCTAGCCTATGAGGGCTGCGTATGATGTCGAACAATTCCTCTTCTCTCTCTCTGCCGGTATTGTCTGCCATAGCTTTTACTTTACTAATTAATACAGAAGAAATATAAAACAATTTAGTATTCAAATTACAATGCATGGATGCAATTAATCAATAAGGAAAACTGAATCTCGAATACATCATCGTCTTAATATATATAATCTCGAATACATCGTCTCGAATATTATATATCGAATACATCACTGGCTAGGTACCTAATAAAGATTGAGTACTACAGAAGAATCTAGGGCGCCACTCGCGGTTCCTGGGGCGCGGGCGGTGCACACCCAAAGAGAAGGAACCATCACAGGATCATATCTCTGGTCATCTGCCCAAAGAACCCGCCAAGTAGTGGAGAACCTGACGTCGTCCATAGCAGCCATGTAGCGATGGACGTGCTCATCTTCCTCCCTGACACGGAGACGCACCACCTCCGGCAGGGCCGGCTGCCTCTGCACCGAATGTGGCCCACGCGAACGCCACCAAAGAAGATCAGGATCGACGACGGGACCCGAGGTCGGGTTCCTCACCAAGCGGCGCGCCCCTCCAGGTAGCACCTCCCAGTGCCAGCCCGACGGAGCCCAATCCCGGACATGGGTCCTCTGAAGCAGGACGTCGTCGCGAACGGGTCGACGGCGAGGATGCGGGCCGGGCATATCGTCGGGAACAAATACTATATGCCCGCAAAAAGTAACATTTTTTAAATGATTGGATTGTGATAACTAAAATTCTATATATATGCAAATTCTAACAATTTGACATTAATCTAATTCATCTAACTAAAACTAATTCTGAAATGTCCTGATTATATAACTAACATTTCTATAACAATTCTAATATTTATATAACTAAAAAACAGAAAAACTGCTAACATTTCTATAAATATTTCTATAACTAAAAACAGAAAACATTTATAACATTTCTATATAACTAACATTTCTAATATTTATATAACTAAAAAACAAAATAATTTCTGACATTTCTATAACTAAAAAACAGAAAAATTTATAACAAACAAACTAATAATGTGTGTGTGTGTGTGTGTGTGTGTGTGTGTGTGTGTGTGTGTGTGTGTGTGTGTGTGTGTGTGTGTGTGTGTGTGTGTGTGTGTGGACATGGCGGCCGGGGCGAGCTCACCGGCGAGGCGACGACGGGGCGGCGACGACGGGCGACGGACGGGCGGCGGCGACGACGGGCGGGCGGCGGGGCAACGGGACGGGCGACGACGACGGGAGGCGGCGCGACGGGACGGGACGGGGACGGGCGACGCCGACGGGCGGCGACGAGGGCGGGACGGCCGGGTCGGCGACGAGGGCGGGGCGGCGACATCGACGGGACGTCGTCGATCGGGCAGGGCGGCGACGGAGGGAGGAAACAGAGGAAGAAATAGAGGGAAACTGATTTTTTTTCAAGTGTTGTATATATAGGATGGACCTTTAGTACGGTTGGAGCCACCAACCGTACTAATGGTCTATTTTGGCCAGCCAAGCGGCGAGAGCGCCTTTAGTACCGGGTGGTGGCTCCAACCGGTACTACTGAGGGGGTCTTTAGTACAGTTGGAGCCATGGCCCAGACTAAAGGGGGTGCGCTGCTCAGGCGGTGCGCAAGTTTAGTCCCACCTCGCTACCCGAGGGGCTACCGCCCGGTTTATAAGCCCAGTCAGTAGCTCTCTCGAGCTTCTCTCCTAAGCAGGCCCACTGGGCCTACTGTCCTCTTCGCCTGTGGGCCCATCAAGCCTTCTTGGCCTGCATCCCGCCCAACTAAAGGTTGTGTTCCTAGTCGTATGCAGGCTGCTTTGGCCCAGTAGGCGGGCTTTTTTATTTTCTTAATTTTTTTCGCTTTATTTATTTTTGTTTTATTTATTTTTGTTTTATATATTTTGAGTTGTTTTTTGCTGTATTTAGAGTTTCTTTGTGAATATTTTTGCTTTAGGTACAAAAATTACAAACTTTCTCGTTAGTGCGGTAGTTTTCAAATTTGAATAGTTTAAATTTTGAATTATTTGAAATTTGTGTGAATCACTAGTTTGTGAATAACTTAACTTTGAAAAAGTTTTTCAGTGATTCTTTTTTCTTATGTTTAATATTAGTGTGTTTTATCATTATATTCAATTTGGTAATGCTTAGGTTATTTAAAAATGAAATGCCTTTGTAACAGTTCAGTTTTAAATTGAAACCCTAATACTTGAAAGAGATTGTCCATTTTGTACACGAAGTGTATCCAGCTTTTGTAAACCTCTCTACTTTTTGCACATGCTATTTGTATGAAAAATTATGATACCATGCCAACTTTCAACCTTTTCTAAGTTCATTTGAAATGCTTTTCAATTTCAGGGTCATTTAGCTGGAAAAAATCAGTAAATGCATGAAAAGAATTTGTTTGCACATAAAATTTCTTCACGTTTCAAATGCCAAAACACATAATTAACTACCCTAACTATTACAGACATTCCCTCCTGGGTGTGAAACATAGAAGAAAGTGATGATAGTGAAGCCGATCACATCCTGCATCTTTGGGTGTGAAACTTTTTCTTCGCGTGTGTCCCTTTGCGCCAGTAGCCATGGAAAATCTTCATCATTTAACTGGATGCTCGGGTCAATATTCACTGTGAATGGAGCAATTTCATCAAACTTTTCATAATCTTCTGACATGTCGGTCTTGTCATCCACTCCCACGATGTTTCTTTTTCCTGAAAGAACTATGTGGCGCTTTGGCACGTCGTATGATCCATTCGCTTCCTTATCTTTTCTTTTTCTCGGCCCGGTAGACATGTCTTCCACATAAAAAACCTGCGCCACATCATTGGCTAGGACGAATGGTTCGTCTGCATCACGCAAGATTGTTGAGATCCACTGTTGTCATTCCGCATCTTGGGTCTTCCGTTACCCGCCTCGTGTCATATTGACCCATTTGCACGAAACAAAGGGACCTTCAAATCACCTGATCCATAGTTAAGTTCCCATATGTCCTCTATGTAACCATATTATGTTTCCTTTCTCGTGTTGGTTGTTGCATCAAAGTGGACACCACTGTTTTGGTTGGTGCTCTTCTTATCTTGGGCGATCGTGTAAAATGTATTCCCATTTATCTGGTACCTTTGAAAGTCATTATATTCGAAGATGGTAATCGGGACAGCGAGTACAGGTCATTTTGAATATCGCCATCATTCAGAACGCGTTTACGCAACCAACCGACGAAAGTCCTCGTTTGTTCGCGTGTAATCCAATCGTCGAGACTTCTCCGGTGTTTGGACTGTAGAAAATTCTTGTGTTCCTCCATATACGGAGCCACCAAGGCGGAATTCAGAGAACTGTAGTGTGCTTCAAAGGAGAGAATGGCCGTCCATACATATTATTTGATGCCCTCCTAGCGTGCCTTTTCCTTCCAGCCTGCCCTTATGCCGCGATTCAGAACACCAACCGCTTAAGGTCGAATAAAGTCAATACAAAACTCAATGACCTCCTCATTTTCATGGCCCTTCGAGATGCTTCCTTCGGCCTAGCACGGTTATGAACATATTTCTTGAAGACTCCCATGAACCTTTCAAAGGGGAACATATTGTGTAGAAATACAGACCCAAATGTTAATCTCTTCAAGAAGGTGAACTAGGACGTGCGTCATGATGTTGAAGAAGGATGGTGGGAACACCAACTCAAACCGACAAGACATTGCACCAAATCATTCAGTAACCTTGGTATGATTTCTGGATCGATTACGCTCGAGAGATTGCATTGAGGAATGCACAGCTTCACAATGGCTAATCGAACGCTTTTCGGTAGAAGCCCCTCAATGCAACCGGAAGGAGTTGCGTCATAATCACGTGGCAGTCATGAGACTTTAGGTTCTGGAACTTTTTCTCTGCCATATTTATTATTCCCTTTATATTCGATGAGAAGCCAGACGGTACCTTCATGCTGAGCAGGCATTCAAAGAAGATTTCCTTCTCTTCTTTGGTAAGAGCGTAGCTGGCCTGACCCTGTTGTATGCCGTCTTTTCCGTGCATACGTTGCTGGTCCTCCCGTGCCTCTGGTGTATCTTTTGTCTTCCCATACACGCCCAAAAAGCCAAGCAGGGTCACGCAAAGATTCTTCGTCACGCGCATCATGTCGATTGCGGAGCGGACCTCTAGGTCTTTCCAATATGGCAGGTCCCAAAATATAGATCTCTTCTTCCACATGGGTGCACTTCCGTCAGCGTCCTTCGGAACAGGTTGTCCGCCAGGACCCTTTCCAGAGATTACCTTCAAATCCTTGACCATATCATGTACATCAGCACCAGTACGGTGGCGAGGCTTCGTCCGGTGATCCGCCTCACCTTTGAAATGCTTGCATTTCTTTCTTCTGAATGCCTTGTCGGAAGAAATCGACGATGTCCTGAAACACATTCTTCCTACAACTATCCAAATATATCTCGTCGATATCATCCAAACAGTGAGTGCATCCGCGGTATCCCTTGTTTGTCTGTCACGAAGGTTACCGAGAGCAGGCCAATCATTGATGGTCACGAACAACAACGCCTTTAGGTCAAATTCTTCCCGTCTGTGCTCATCCCACGCATGTACACTGCTCCATTCCACAGCTGTAATAGTTCTTCAACTAATGGCCTTAGGTACACATCAATGTTGTTGCCGGGTTGCTTAGGGCCTTGGATGAGCACCGCATCATAATGAACTTCCGCTTCATGCACAACCAAGGAGGAAGGTTATACAAACATAGAGTCACAGGCCACGTGCTATGGTTGCTGCTCTGCTCCCCAAAAGGATTAATGCCATCTGCGCATAGACCAAACCATACGTTCCTTGGGTCACCGCAAACTCCTCCCAATACTTTCTCTCAATTTTTCTCCACTGCGAACCGCGTCGGTGGGTACTCTCAACTTTCCGTCTTTCTTACGGTCTTCTGCGTGCCATCGCATCGCTTTCGCATGCTCTTTGTTTTGGAACAACGTTTCAACCGTGGTATTATAGGAGCATACCACATCACCTTGGCAGGAATCTTCTTCTGGGCGCTCACCCTCGACATCACCAGGGTCATCGCGACGATCTTATAACGCAATGCACCGCATACCGGCAAGCGTTCAAATCCTCGTACTCACCGCGGTAGAGGATGCGATCATTAGGGCATGCATGTATCTTTTGCACCTCTAACCCTAGAGGGCGACAACCTTCTTTGCTTCATACGTACTCTCGGGCAATTCGTTGTCCTTTGGAAGCATATTCTTTATCATTACCAGCAACTTTCCAAATCCCTTGTCAGATACACCATTCTCTGCCTTCCATTGCAGCAATTCAAGTGTGGTGCCCAACTTTTTTGTCGACTTCGCATTGGGTACAACAATTTCTTGTGATCCTCTAACATGCGCTGCAACTTTGTCCTCTCCAGATCACTTGCGCAGTTTCTCTTTGCATCGGCAATGGCCCGACCTAGATCATCAGCGGGCTCATCTGATGCCTCTTCTTCAGCTTCTTCCCGCATTGCCGGCTCAGCTTCTTCCCCCATTGTTGTATCATCGTATTCAGGGAACCCATGGCCAGGATAGCCGTCGTCGTCCTCTTCTTCTTCATTGTCTTCCATCATAACTCCTATTTCTCCGTCCTTGGTCCAAACATTATAGTGGGGCATGAAACCGGACTCAAATAGGTGGACGTGAATAGTTCTTGACATAGAGTAACTGTGACCATTCTTACAGCCAGCACATGGACAAGGCATAAAACCATCCGCCCGCTTGTTTGCCTCGGTGGCAAGCAGAAAAGTATGCACTGAAGGAAATATGCCCTAGAGGCAATAATAAAGTTATTATTTATTTCCTTATATCATGATAAATGTTTATTATTCATGCTAGAATTGTATTAACCGGAAACATAATACATGTGTGAATACATAGACAAACAGATAGTCACTAGTATGCCTCTACAAGACTAGCTCATTGATCGAAGATGGTTATGTTTCCTAACCATAGACATGTGTTGTCATTTGATTAATGGGATCACATCATTAGGAGAATGATGTGATTGACATGACCCATTTCGTTAGCTTAGCACTTGATCGTTTAGTATGTTGCTTATGCTTTCTTCATGACTCATACAAAGTTCCTGCAACTATGAGATTATGCAACTCCGTTTACGGAGGAACACTTTGTGTGCTACCAAACGTCCACAACGTAATCGGGTGATTATAAAGGTACTCTACAGGTGTCTCCAAAAGTATATGTTGACTTGGCATGAATCGAGATTAGGTTTTGTCACTCCGATTGTCGGAGAGGTATCTCTGGGCCTTCTCGGTAATACACATCACATGAGCCTTGCAAGCATTGCAACTAATGAGTTAGTTGTGAGATGATGTATTACGAACGAGTAAAGAGACTTACCGGTAACGAGATTGAACTAGGTATTGGATACCGACGATCGAATCTCGGGTAAGTAACATACCGATGACAAAGGGAACAAAGTATATCGTTATGCGGTTTGACCGATAAAAATCTTCGTAGAATATGTAGGAACCAATATGGGCATCCAGGTTCCGCTATTGGTTATTGACCGAGAATGGTTCTAGGTCATGTCTACATAGTTCTCGAACCCGTAGGGTCCGCACGCTTAACGTTTCGATGACAGTTCATTATGAGTTTATAAGTATTGATGTATCGAAGGTAGTTCGGAGTCGCGGATGTGATCACGGACATGACGAGGAGTCTCGAAATGGTCGAGACATAAAGATTGATATATTGGAAGCCTACATTTGGACATCGGAAAGGTTCCGAGTGAAATCGGGAATTTACCGGAGTACCGGGAGGTTACCGGAACCCCCCGGGGGGTCTATGGGCCTTGATGGGCCATAAGAGAGAAGAGGAAGGGCCGCCCGGGCAGCGCGCCCCCTCCCCTCTAGTCCGAATAGGACAGGAGAGGGGGCGCCCTTCCCTCTTCCCTCCTCCAATCCTAATCCAACTAGGAGAGGGGGGAGTCCTACTCGGTGGGAGTAGGACTCCTCCAGCGCCTCCCCTAGGGCTGGCCGCACCCCTTGGCTCCTTTATATACTGGGGGGGCGCCCATGACACACAAGTTGATCTACGGATCGTTCCTTAGCCGTGTGCGGTGCCCTTCCACCATATTCCACTTCGGTCATATCGTCATGAGCTTAGGCGAAGCCCTGCGCGGAGAAGTCATATCGTCATGGAGCTTAGGCGAAGCCCTGCGTCGGTGGAGCATCATCATCGTCACCACGCCGTCGTCTTGACGGAACTCATCCCGACACTTTGCTGGATCGGAGTCCGGGATCGCCATCGAGCTGAACGTGTGCGTAACTCGGAGGTGCCGTGACGTTCGGTGCTTGGATCGGTCGGATCGTGAAGACGTGCGACTACATCAACAGCGTTGTTATAACGCTTCCGCTTTCGGTCTACGAGGGTACGTGGACGGACACTCTCCCCTCTCGTTGCTATGCCATCACCATGGTCTTGCGTGTGCGTAGGAAATTTTTTGAAATTACTACGTTCCCCAACATGCACGCCATTAATGAACTCGGGAGAGCATCGGTCATCATACATCCATTGTCGGCTCATCTTCATTACACAACACCGAATAGACCAAATTAATACAAGTTCATACATAAAGTTCATATACATCACTTAATTAAATGCAACATACAAATAACTCTCTAGCTAAAGAATTTAAATGCAACAACAAATGCGATGAAGATCGCAACTAAGGTAACAATTGATCCAACAGCATAATGATACCAAGCCACACTATCAATGGCATATTTTCTAATTTTCTAATCTTCAACCTCATTTTCTCCATCTTGATCTTGTGATCATCGACGACATCGGCAACATGCAACTCCAATTCCATCTTCTCCCCCTCAATTCTTTTCAATTTTTCTTTCAAATACTCGTTTTCTCTTTCAACTAAATTTAACCTCTCGACAATAGGGTCGGTTGGAATTTCCGGTTCACATACCTCCTAGATAAAAATATCTATGTCAACTTGATGGGAATAATTTGTCATAAACACGAAATGCAACAACTAGTTTTAAAAGAGAATATACCACATCCGAATCATAACAAGGACGAGGGCCGACGGGGACGGATATCAAAACCATGGCACTATGTATAACAAACAACGTACGTGTAAGATAATTATACGAGTAACTATATATCCAAATCACACAAACATCAATTTGGTAATGTAAAACATTCATGAACAAGAGCCTCACCACAAGGTGGTGCCATGACAGGACGGTCTGCGGGCGATCGACGGTGGTTACGACGGAGATTTAGAAGGCACTAAGTAAACCACACCTACATATGCAAATTAAGTGTTTTTGACCTCAAATTGCATATAAATCAAATACTAGCAAATATAATTCCTCCCAAATTAATCACTATACAAAGCATTGCAAGAGCTAATCTAGCAATGAGAGTTGAAAGGACAAAGTTGCTAACCTTTGTGATCATTTGAATGGATGGGGGCCTTCAAATCTTGACAAATTTTGGGCAAAATTTGTGAGGAGCTCGATGAAGAGAGGGGAAGAACAGAGGAAGTGAGGGGAAAGGGGAAGAACGGAGTGGCTCGGGTGGACGAAGGGTTTATGTAGGTCGACCTTTAGTACCGGTTCGTGCCACGAACCGGTACTAAAGGTGCTGGAGGGCCCCCAGACTGACAACACCCTGCCACCACTCTCTTTAGTACCGGTTTGTGGCACGAACTGGTGCTAAAGGTTCGCCACGAACCGGTACTAATGAGAACGGACGGCTAGCCGTTGGAACCGGCACTAATGGACACATTAGCGCCGGCTCAAAATCAAACCGACACTAATGTGTCTCATATTAGGTCCTTTTTCTACTAGTGGTACCGAAGCAAACCTTGATTTGATTATGTAGTCACAACATGGCTGCCCATCAATAGGCATGATAAACCCATATTTGGTAACAGAACATAATATGAAGAAACCGTGGAAGGTAATGTGTAGAAACTCCTAACAAAATCTGGTTTTCGTGATGGATAATTAGTACATATTGTTGAGTAAAAATGTCCTTTTGATTCCAACGTCGAATAGTGTGAACACCTTACACCTGATAAGATCGACTCCTAAGATAAGGCAATTGTTGTGCGGATATTTACATGTAGATTTTATTCTAGTCATATTTCTATTAACTGACTTAAACTTATCTTTGAGTCAGGTATTAAGCAAATCGTGTAATGTTGTGTATAGTTAGATGCTTGCTGGAACAACAATTCTCGAAACATGGCTCATAATCATGGATCTCATGCCACGGTTGTGAAGTACACCATCATCAAGTAGAGAGTGTGCTATTCATTAGTATCCAGTAATAATGTCACAAGAGTAGTGTATTTCAATTAAGTGGCATACTATGTAATGTGTCCTCCTTGGTTGTTTCGTGAAAGAAGAAACACTTGATCTTTGCCAATGTTCCCATGTTTCCTATGGAATGCTTGCCATCTAGTTAGACATCAATTGTTAACTTCAGCGAGAGCATTCGATGGTAAGTTACATGCCACCTAGATACCAAACTATGAAGAATGTTGAACACAAAGTTCTTGGATGTATTTTGTGGTAAGAAAAAAATCATAGTAAATGATGATTATTCCAAAAATTCAAATATTCAATTCATGTTTAATTTATTTGTTATCTAGGAACAACGGCACCTTCAAAGAAGAAAAGCTTTGGTCAAGTCAAAGGCTGATACGGCATTCAAGCAAAAGGAGTATAAGATAGCAACAAAGCTTTATGATTTGGTACACCTCTTGCATTATATCTATGATACTGGGGACTGGTTGAACATATGTAACTCTTTTTGTAATGTAAAATATGAAGGTTCGATTGGCAAAAATAATTATTATTTCCTCTAATTCACAAAAAAAATGACGTTTTGGACATTGACATGGTCTTGGGAATATAATTGAACACCAATTGATTTTCTGACAGTACTTCTCTACACAAATCTATGTGTATGATTTTCAACCCAATTTGAACGTTTTAAATGGTATTATTGGTCTAAGTTTGACTTGGGACGTCTCTTTTTTGTGTACTGGAAGGAGTAATGATCAGTGCGACTAGGATACAATGATTCCATGGAAACCATCTATTTGACTATAGATCAAACTAAAATTATGATTAGATCTGACCAAGGGTCATCCAAAATGTATATGATCTGAAGCCAGTATACATTAAGAATGTGCTAACATTCATGCATTACTATTTGCGGCAGAATGAATGAAGATTCTATCATCAAACTTGGTTGTTGTCTTACATCCCCAGAACCCATAAGAAGTTCATGACAGTGCATCAAATTATTTAGCTTTATCCAGATTGATCGTACAACAAGCCAATCTGTGTAGCAAGAGAATGTGCTCCATATTCTGCAGTATTATTGTCTTACTGAGTAGTAATTTAGACAGTTTCCTACCTGTTAGCATGTGTGAACCATTAAAATAGAACTTTTGTATGTCACCACTCTATCTGCTAGCCTGCATGAATCCCATGAATGAGCATTAATTAAAATAGAACTTCTATATGATGATATTTTAAGTTGAGATTAATATCTGCATGACCTCCTATGTTTGACCTTAGGCAATAGCTCATGGAGAGAGTGCAACACTGTATGCAAACAGGAGTGTTTGTAAACTGCTCACGGGTGATGGTGAAGGTGCTTTGTCACATGATCTCATGTGCAGAATGCTGCGACTTGATTAGGCAAAAGCTTGCTACCGTCAAGTTGCAGCTCACATGCTACTCAAGGTGCGTCTAGATAGCCAGTGTGTTCAATTATGACCTATTTCATAATTCATACTGATAGTCATGCTCTTTGTTTGCTCTACACCCAGAAGTATAAACAAGCCTGTGATGAGAAGTTGTTTTGTAAAGTGCCATCAGTAATCTTTAGGGACCTATGATGTTGTCCCCAGAAAGAGGAATTATATAATAATTTTTCTTTTTTCTTTTGTCAGAACGGATAATTATGTAGTTATTGGCTGGCATATCGAGGACCTTTTTAGCTGACGTCTCCATTCCTTTCGGTTGAAGTCATCAGGAAGGCAAGGGAACTCATGAAGCACCCTCCCGGCGAAGAAGAGCAGTGAGACACGGACTCCGGGATGCAACATGTGCCAGTTTTCACTAAACTAGAGCAAGCAGGACCTTCTAATCCTTATGTTCTGATAGGAACCAAAACTCTCAAATTCATGTGGAGCTATGTCTTAAGACTGCTAACGCAACTTGTATGAATTTGTCTTGTCTGGCCTGTGGATCTTACTGGCCCTATTCAGTCCCTTTACATTTGGCTAGACTTCATGTCCCAGGCCAAATCAAGAGGGGCCTGCTATATTTCTTATGAGTATTATGTGTTCAAGTCTGACCGTGACGGCAGTATTATATAGTGTACTATGTATTCAGTAAACAAAGTGATTGGCCGGTAAACTAACATCAGAGTTATGAAAGTCAATAGTACTCCTTGCATCAGGGCCGTTGAGTTCCCTGTAACTTGATCTGGGACGAGGCTGACCGTCGGATTTCAATTGAAGCGTTTCCCGGAAAACCAACAGTAACCTGAACTTAGCTGAATCTTTCGACAGTTATTCAGGAAAGAGGAGCAAGGCTGACAGGGCTGCAACCTTGAGCCAGTTCGTCCGCCTTCTCGTGTCGTGTTCCAGCGCAGTGGAATGCTTCGTCATCATGGACGTGACTTTTATTTTTGTAGTGATCTTAACGTCCCCGTCGTGTCATGCCATTACCATTAAATCAAAACTCCTTGGCCAGATTGACCTGACAGCCTCGCCAATTATTGCTTGCCCGGCCTGGATCAGCACTCCAAATCAGCGCCCCGCCCGCCTGAAAGCGGCGCAAGTGCAACTTGCGAGGCATCTCGTTAGTTATCCTCGAGAGAGACGTGACACTTGCTCAATTGGTGTTACTTGTACTGTTGTACACCTTCCCGGCGGGCGATCGTTTGTCCTTGGGCATATGCTGCGGTCGTGCGTTGCGAGTTGCCGCCCACCGTCGTCGCCTGGAATATATCGCGGCGTGTGAGGTGCGCGAGAGCATTTTGCACCCGAAAATGGCATCGTCGTCGACATACGTAGACGTAGGGCCAGGCTTGGCAGGACTCATTGGGATTTTACCACGGGAAGTTCGTAGGTGGGCTCCTGGTTCCTTGACCGAGTTTCGGTTTGACGGCGTACGCCCATTGATCAGTCTTGGCCTATGACCATCAGAAGAAACAGAACAGTCGCCGTGAACGCAGCGTTGTGCAACGGCACGGCAGGGAGAACGGGCGTGGCCGTGAACGCAGCGGACGGACGGACGGGCGTGCACACGGCGCACGACAAAATGGCCACGTGGAAACGGTCCACGTCACCCGGCCCGGCCAGCTACCGGTGCGTGTGCCGCTAGCTGCACGCATGCGCATCACGCACGGCGCTGGTTCCTCCGTCCGACGCGTCCAACGGCGGAGCGGCCGCGTGCCATGGACCGTGGCTGGCCAAGCTAGCTAGGAAACGCGAGGGTTACTGTCACCGCGCGCCAGACGGGAGACGTGCTAGCCTGCTAGGTCGCACACGGTTGGACCGCCAGAACCTTCCTGCACGCAGACAAAACACCGCCGGTGGCTGGAAAAGCCGTCCACGTCGACCCCGGCCGGGTCGCCGTCGACGAGCTAGGCAACATGACGGAAATGCGCTTCACGTACGAGATCTGCAACAGGGACATTTTCATTTCACCTGCGTCCGTCCGTTTTAAGGTCTCTAGAAGCTCCTGGTTTCGCGTAGTTGGTTCATTCGGACCGGTGATTGATTGCAAACAAAATTAGACCACGTAAAATTCGAGTAAATAATTTCGCATTTGTTGCTAATTTTACTGCACGGTTCACATGTTTTAATTGCATCTTTTTACCTGTTGCAGTCGGTGATGATAATGATGCAGCTGACGACGATGTGGTTGACAAGGACAACGAGGCAATGAGCAGTGATGCTTTCAGGGCATCTCTAATGTTGACACGCAAATTTACTCCGACATCGGTTCACGGACAATGGAGCCGGTCATCAAACCATATCCACAAATGTCCCTTTTTATTCACTTTAAAAAAAATTACAGGAACCCCACACAATTTTTTTGAGGAAACAACTTTCCGCCAAATTAGTAGCCTTCCATGTAATTACATGTGAAAATCGTCTATCAACATGTGATTAGGAACTTCCACCATCTGCTACGTGATGTGCACTATATAATTTGGACCTTCGGCCAACCAAAGGAGTTGCTTTGCTTCCTTGGACGAGGTCCAAATTACATAGTGATTACTAATAGTGTTGCGTGATGATCAGTAGCTTCCGCCAAATCTTAAAGTACTCCTTCCATTTTTATATACAAGGCTATAAAGCCATATTACATGTATCAAGGTAAAATTTAATGTCTTGCTTTGTAGACTCATTTTTCTTTTCCTTAGTGTGATCATTAATACACCTCATGCATTCAAGGAAGGGATAAAAAGCTAATTGGAGGGTTACTATGACTGCATGCATGCAAGTATTAAATAGGTTGCTAGTTTGAGGAAATATCATTAACTTTTGTCTCGATTACTGTTGATGGCCTTATATAGATGTAAAGTGTATTTTTCATAGTGGCCTTGTATATAAAAGTGTATAGATGCAAAACACTTACTAGCTTTCGCCAAATACTACGCTAATTAACAAGCTTCCACCATCATGTGTTAGTGGCTTCCGCCAAATAGCAAAAAAAAAAAAAAAAATTGCAGTGCATTCAGACCGAGAGGATACATGGTGCATTTTGGTTGGCCAGATGGATGTCTAAACTCCCGCAACTCCCTCCCTAGTTTGTCTTGGTTTGCGGAAAAAAGTACGTCCGGACCGCCAAGCGGAAGGACAACGCTGGATGGCAAAACACGTCCGAACAACGTGGTCGAACGGATGCGGGTGGTTTGAGGGTCCGCGTTGTTGATGTCCTTAGAGCAACTCTAGCAGACCCCGCATCCGTCCCTGACCCGCAAAATAACCGCCAAAATGCGGGTATGGGCCGGAAAGCCTGCCCGACCAGACCCCGCATCCCGCCCCGGCCCGTAAAAAATTTTAGGGGGTGCGGCAAATTTCCGGCCCCAACCCGGGAAAACGCGGGTTTCCCCCTCGCGGCTGTGGTGCCCTGCATCACAGAGAAGCAGTTGGCGGGAGGGACATTTCAGCCCGCGCTCTTTTCCCCCTTCCTTCCGCCACCGCCTACCCTTGCTTCTGCCCGGCGATTCCGGCCATATCTGCGGGCGGAATCGCTCCGCGGGGCCGCCCCACACCCTCCCGCGCCGAGCCGCTGCACCGCCCCCGGATCCGGCGAGAAGAGCCGCCCCCAGTCGCCACCGCCGCCGGGATCGACCACCGCCGAGCGCACCACCCTCGTCGCCGTCGCCGAGCGCACGGTTAGTCCCTTTTTTGTGATTTTCGCGAGCTGTGTAGTAGATTGACGCGCCGCGTGTGTGTAGATGGAGTTGACCCCGTGCGAGAAGTTCTTGCTATCCGATTCGTCCGATTCGGACGACTCGGATGTGGAGACCATGCTTGCGACCTTTCGGCAGCAAACATTGGTCATGGCGCTTGCCGTGAAGGAGCATGAAGACAAGTACCGAAAGAGGAGGCGAGGATCTACTGTCGGGCGTCTGTGCATTCCGCGGAATCGCCATCTTGGAAACGAGATGTTGATGCAAGATTATTTTTCGGCGAATCCTACATATCCTGCACACCTCTTCCGCAGAAGGTACCGAATGCGTCGATCCCTTTTTGTGAAAATTGTTGAAGCTTGCGAGGCAAATTGTCGGTATTTCACTCAGAGAAGGTATGCCGCGGGCTTGAAGGGATTTAGTGCATATCAAAAAATCTCCGCAGCTATGCGGGTGATTGCATATGGCGTTCCGGATGACTATGCCGATGAGTATCTTCGCATTGGTGAAGATAGCACAATTGAGTCTGTGCGTAGATTTGCGAAAGTGATTGTCCGTGTCTTTGGTCCTAGTATCTTCGGGCACCAAATGAAGATGACACAAAGAAATTGATGGCAGCTAATGAGAGGAGAGGTTGGCCTGGGATGCTAGGTAGCATTGATTGTATGCATTGGAATTGGAAAAATTGCCCCAAGGCTTGGCAAGGAATGTATTGTGGCAAGTCTCGTGATGCAACAATTGTGCTAGAGGCCGTAGCATCCGAGGATTTATGGATTTGGCATTGCTTTTTTGGTATGCCCGGCACACTCAATGATATCAATGTGTTGCAGCGCTCTCATTTGTTTGCCAGGCTTGCTAGTGGTGATACTCCTGCTTGCAACTACACTATCAATGGGCATGAATACACAAAGGGGTACTATCTTGCAGATGGTATATATCCTCCTTGGTGCACATTTGTCAAGAGCATCAAAGAACCCAAAACAAAAAACAATGTGAATTTGCAAGGGTGCAGGAGGCAGCCCGAAAAGACATTGAAAGAGCATTCAGTGTTTTGTAATCTAGGTTCGCCATTGTCCGAGGTCCTGCTCATTTTTGGGATAAGAAAAACCCAAAGAACATCATGACTTGTTGTGTTATCCTGCACAATATGATTCTTGAAGATGAGAGAGGAATGGACTTAGAATTTTTTTACGATAATGTGGGTAGCCGTGTCAAACCAGCTAGAGACCCAAACCGCATTAGAGCTTTTCTTCAGACATACAAAGAGATTGAAAATGCAGAAACACACTTTGAACTTCAAGAAGATCTCATTGAGCACCATTGGCAAAGGGCTGGACAGTGACTAATTTTTGTATTCATTTGTATTGGTATTCATGACAAGTTTTGTATTGCATTATTTTAAGTTTGCTACGGTGATTTGAATAATTATTTGTAATGCGTATGATTATTGTTTTATGTTTGATTTGAATAATTTAGTTTGTTTCGATTGTTGAATTATGTTGGATTTGAGATTTGCGGGCTGATGATTTGCGGGGATGCAGCGGCTCAAAGAGCAGATTCCGCATAGCCGACCCGTAAAAAAACATATTCCGCGAATATACTTTTTTACGGGTCCGTTTGGGGGGTCTGCATCTGTGCTAGCCCTCGCCGGCCCGCAAAAGCAGTTTTGCGCGAACTGCAAAGGCGTTTTGCGGGGTCTGCTAGAGTTGCTCTTACAAATTAAGGGTACAATTGACAACATGCTTGAGGCAATAATAAAGTTATTATTTATTTCCTTATATCATGATAAATGTTTATTATTCATGCTAGAATTGTATTAACCGGAAACATAATATATGTGTGAATACATAGACAAACATAGTGTCACTAGTATGCCTCTACTTGACTAGCTCGTTTATCAAAGATGGTTATGTTTCCTAGCCATGGACAAAAGAGTTGTCATTTGATTAACGGGATCACATCATTAGGAGAATAATGTGATTGACTTGACCCATTCCGTTAGCCTTAGCACTTGATCGTTTAGTATGTTGCTATTGCTTTCTTCATGACTTATAAATGTTCCTATGAGTATGAGATTATGCAACTCCCGTTTACCGGAGGAACACTTTGTGTGCTACCAAACGTCACAACGTAACTGGGTGATTATAAAGTAGCTCTACAGGTGTCTCCAAAGGTACATGTTGAGTTGGCGTATTTCGAGATTAGGATTTGTCACTCCGATTATCGGAGAGGTATCTCTGGGCCCTCTCGGTAATGCACATCACTACAAGCCTTGCAAGCAATGTAGCTAATGAGTTAGTTACGGAATGATGCATTACGTAACGAGTAAAGAGACTTGCCGGTAACGAGATTGAACTAGGTATTGGATACCGACGATCGAATCTCGGGCAAGTAACATACCGATGACAAAGGGAACAACGTATGTTGTTATGCGGTTTGACCGAGAAAGATCTTCGTAGAATATGTGGGAGCCAATATGGGCATCCAGGTCCCGCTATTGGTTATTGACCGGAAACGTGTCACGGTCATGTCTACATAGTTCTCGAACCCGTAGGGTCCGCACGCTTAACGTTTCGTTGACGATATAGTATTATATGAGTTATGTATGTTGGTAACCGAATGTTGTTCAGAGTCCCGGATGAGATCATGGACATGACGAGGAACTCCAGAATGGTCCGGAGATAAAGTTTGATATATGGGATAATAGTGTTTGATCTCCGGAAGGGTTCCGGAATTCACCGGAAGGGGTTACGGATGTTTTCCGAAATGTTTGGGGTACGAGAACACGTTATTTGGGCCAAAGGGAAAGCCCACAAGGTTTTTGGAAAGCGCAAAAGGAAGTTTTGCGGAGTCCAGGGCCGATGCCGAGGTCCTGGCGTCTGGTCGAACGACGGAACCCCTGGCGTCTGTCCCTGGAGTGTGAGAAGGACTCTTGCCTTTCGGGTGAAACCGACTTTGTGGAGTATTTTACTCCAAGTTTCGACCCCAAGGCTCAACATATAAATAGAGAGGAAGGGCTAGCACCAAAGACATCAAGAAACACCAAGCCATGTGCCAGCAACCCCGTCCACTCTAGTTTATCCTCTGTCATAGTTTCCGTAGTGCTTAGGCGAAGCCCTGCGGAGATTGTTCTTCACCAACACCGTCACCACGCCGTCGTGCTATCGGAACTCATCTACTACTTCGCCCGTCTTGCTGGATCGAGAAGGCGAGGACGTCATCGAGCTGAACATGTGCAGAACTCGGAGGTGCCGTGCGTTCGGTACTTGGATCGGTCGGATCGTGAAGACGTACGACTACATCAACCGCGTTGACAAACACTTCCGCTTAGCGATCTTCAAGGGTATGAAGATACACTCCCCCTCTCGTTGCTATGCATCACCATGATCTTGCGTGTGCGTAAGAATTTTTTTAAATTACTATGTTCCCCAAAAGTGGCATCCGAGCCAGGTTTTATGCGTTCATGTTATATGCACAAGTAGAACACAAGTGAGTTGTGGACGATACAAGTCATACTGCTTACCAGCATGTCATACTTTGGTTCGGCGGTATTGTTGGATGAAGCGGACCGGACCGACATTACGCGTACCCTTACGCAAGACTGGTTCTACCGACGTGCTTTGCACACAGGTGGCTGGTAGGTGTCTGTTTCTCCAACTTTAGTTAAACCGAGTGTGGCTACGCTCGGTCCTTGCGAAGGTTAAAACAACACTAACTTGACGAACTATCGTTGTGGTTTTGATGCGTAGGTAAGAACGGTTCTTGCTCAGCCCGTAGCAGTCACGTAAAACTTGCAACAACAAAGTAGAGGACGTCTAACTTGTTTTTGCAGGGCATGTTGTGATGTGATATGGTCAAGACGTGATGCTATATTTTATTGTATGAGATGATCATGTTTTGTAACGAAGTTATCGGCAATTGGCGGAGCCATATGGTTGTCGCTTTATTGTATGAAATGCAAGCATACTGTAATTGCTTTACTTTATCACTAAGCGGTAGCTATAGTCGAGAAGCAATAGATGGCGAACGACAACGATGCTACGATGGAGATCAAGGTGTCGCGCGGTGACGATGGTGATCACGACGGTGCTTCGGAGATGGAGATCACAAGCACAAGATGATGATGGCCATACCATATCACTTATATTGATTGCATGTGATGTTTATCCTTTATGCATCTTATCTTGCTTTGATTGACGGTAGCATTTTAAGATGATCTCTCACTAATTATCAAGAAGTGTTCTCCCTGACTATGCACCGTTGCGAAAGTTCTTCGTGCTGAGGCACCACGTGATGATCGGGTGTGATAGGCTCTACGTTCAAATACAACGGGTGCAAAACAGTTGCACACGCGGAATACTCAGGTTAAACTTGACGAGCCTAGCATATACAGATATGGCCTCGGAACACGGAGACTGAAAGGTCGAGCGTGAATCATATAGTAGATATGATCAACATAGTGATGTTCACCATTGAAAACTACTCCATCTCACGTGATGATCGTACATGGTTTAGTTGATTTGGATCACGTGATCACTTAGATGACTAGAGAGATGTCTGTCTAAGTGGGAGTTCTTAAGTAATATGATTAATTGAACTTAAATTTATCATGAACTTCGTCCTGGTAGTATTTTGCAAATTATGTTGTAGATCAATAGCTCGTGTTGTTGCTTCCCTATGTTTTTGCTTCCCTATGTTTTTATATGTGTTCCTAGAGAAAACTAAGTTAAAAAATGTTAGTAGCAATGATGCGGACTTGGTCCGTGATCTGAGGTTTATCCTCATTGCTGCACAGAAGAATTATGTCCTTGATGCACCGCTAGGTGACAGACCTGTTGCAGGAGCAGATGCAGACGTTATGAACGTTTGGCTAGCTCAATATGATGACTACTTGATAGTTTTGTGCACCATGCTTTATGGCTTAGAACCGGGACTACAAAAACGTTTTTTGAAACGTCATGAAACATATAAGATGTTTCAAGAGATGAAATTAGTATTTCAGATTCATGCCCGTGTCAAGAGGTATGAGACCTCTGACAAATACTTCGCCTAAAAGATGGAGGAGAATTGCTCAACTAGTGAGCAAGTACTTAGATTGTCTGAGTACTACAATCGCTTGAATCAAGTGGGAGTTAATCTTCCAGATAAGATAGTGATTGGCAGAGTTCTCTAGTCACCATCACCAAGTTGCTGGAACTTCGTGATGAACTATAATGCAAGGGATGACGAAAACGATTCCCGAGCTCTTCGTGATGCTGAAATCGACGAAGGTAGAAATCAAGAAAAGAGCATCAAGTGTTGATGATTGACCACTAGTTTCAAGAAAAGGGCAAAGGAAAGAAAGGAACTTCAAGTAGAATGACAAGCAAGTTGTCACTCCCGCCAAGAAGCCCAAAGCTGGACCAAAGCACTGAAACCGAGTGCTTACACCGCAAAGGAAATGGTCACCGGAAGCAGAAATACCCTGAATATTTGGTGGATAAGAAGGATGGCAAAGTGAACAAGGGTATATTTGATATACAAGTTATTGATGTGTGCCTTAATAGTGTTTATAGTAGCCCCTGAGTATTTGATACTTGTTCGATTGCTAAGATTAGTAATTCGAAACAGGAGTTACAAAATAAACAGAGAGTAGTTGAAGGGGAAGTGACGATGAGTGTTGGAAGTAGTTCCAAGATTGATATGATCATCATCGCACACTCCCTATACCTTCGGGATTAGTGTTAAACCTAAATAAATGTTATTTGGCGTTTGCGTTGAACATGAATATGATTTGATCATGTTTATTGCGATACGGTTATTCATTTAAAGTCAAAGAATAATTGTTGTTCTGTTTACATGAATAAAACCTTCGATGGTCATACACCCAATGAAAATAGTTTGTTGGATCTCGATCGTAGTGATACACATATTCATAATATTGATGCCAAAAGATGCAAAGTTAATAATGATAGTGCAACTTATTTGTGGCACTCCCGTTCGGGTCATATCGGTGTAAAGCGCATGAAGAAACTCCATAAAGATGGATTTTCAGAATCACTTGGTTATGAATCATTTGATGCTTGCGAACCGTGCCTTTTGGGAAAGGTGACTAAAACTCCGTTCTCCGGAACAATGGAGCGATCTATTGACTTATTGGAAATAATACATACCGATGTATGCGATCCGATGAGTGTTAAAGCTCATGGCATGTATCGTTATTTTCTGACCTTCACAGATGATTTGAGCAGATATGGGTATATCTACTTGATGAAACATAAGTCTGAAACATTTGAAAAGTTCAAAGAATTTCAGAGTGAAGTGGAAAATCATCGTAACAAGAAAAATAAAGTTTCTACGATCTGATCATGGAGACGAATATTTGAGTTACGAGTTTGGTCTTCATTTGAAACAATGTGAAATAGTTTCGCAACTCACGCCACCTGGAACACCACAATGTAATGGTGTGTCCAAATGTTGTAATCGTACTTTACTAGATATGGTGCAATCTATGATGTCTCTTATCGGTTTACCACTATCGGTTTGGGGTTATGCATTAGAGACAGCTGCATTCACGTTTAATAGGGCACCATCTAAATCCGTTGAGATGACATCGTATGAACTATGGTTTAGCAGTAAACCTAAGCTGTCGTTTCTTAAAGCTTGGAGTTGCGATGCTTATATGAAAAGGTTTCAACCTGATAAGCTCGAACCCAAATCGGAAAAATGCGTCTTCATAGAATACCCAAAGGTAACTATTGGGTACACCTTCTACGACAGATCCGAAGGCAAGTTATTCGTTGCTAAGATGGATCCTTTCTAGAGAAGAAGTTTCTCTCGAAAGAAGTGAGTGGGAGGAAAGTAGAGCTTGATAAGGTAATTTGTACCTTCTCCCGAATTGAAAAGTAGTTCATCACAGAAATCAGTTCCAGTGATTCCTACACCAATTAGTGAGGAAGCTAATGATGATGATCATGTAACTTCAGATCAAGTTACTACCGAACCTCGTAGGTAAACCAGAGTGAGATCCGCACCAGAGTGGTATGGTAATCATGTTCTAGAAGTCATGTTACTAGACCATGATGAACCTACGAACTATGAGGAAGCGATGATGAGCCCAGATTTCATGAAATGGCTTGAGGCCATGAAATCGAGATAGGATCCATGTATGAGAACAAAGTATGGACTTTGATTGACTTGCTCGATGATCAGCAAGCCATGTTAAATAAATGGATCTTCAAGAGGAAGACGGACACCGATAGTAGTGTTACTATCTACAAAGCTCGACTTGTCACAAAAGGTTTCGACCAGTTCAAGCTGTTGACTACAATGAGATTTTCTCAAGCTGTAGCGATGCTTAAGTCTGTCCGAATCATGTTAGCAATTGCCACATTTTATGAAATATGGCAAATGGATGTCAAAACTACATTCTTTAATGGATTTATTAAAGAAGAGTTGTATATGATGCAACCGAAAGGTTTTGTCAATACTAAAGGAGCTAACAAAATGTGCAAGCTCCAATGATCCATCTATGGACTGGTGCAAGCATCTCGAGTTAGAATACACGCTTTGATAAGTTGATCAAAGCATATAGTTTTATCTGAGACTTGCGGTGAAGCCTGTATTTACAATAAAGTGAGTGGGAGCACACCGCCTTTACGATAAATATATGTGAGTAACATATTGTTGATCGAAATGATGTAGAATTTTTCCGAAAGCATAAAGGAGTATTTGAAAGGAGTTCTTTAAAGAAAGACCTCAAGAAAGCTACATACATATTGAGCATCAAAATCTATAGAGATAGATCAAGGCGCTTGATTAGTTTTTCAATAAGTACATACCTTGTCAAGATTTTGAAGTAGTTCAAAATGGAGCAGATCAAAGAAAGAGTTCTTGCTCGTGTTGCAAAGGTGTGAAACCGAGTAAGACTCAAATCCCAACCACAGCAGAAAATAGAAAAGATAATGAAAGTCATTCCCCATGCCTCACCATAGGTTCTATAAAGTATGCTATGCAATGTACTGACCTATTGTATACCTTGCTCTGAATTTGGCAAGGAGTACAATAGTGATCTAGGAGTAGATCATCGGACATTGGTCAAGAATATCCTTAGTGAGGACTAAGGAAATATTTCTCGATTATGGAGGTGATAAAAGAGCCCGTCGTAAAGAGTTACATCGGTGCAAGCTTTTTACACCGATCCAGATGACTCTAAGTCTCAATCTGGATACATATTGAAAGTGGGAGCAATTAGCTAGAGTAGCTCCGTGCGAGCATTGTAGACATAGAATATTTGCAAAATACATACGGCTCACGAATGTGACAGTCCCGTTGACTAAGCTTCTCTCACGAGCAAAACATGATCATACCTTAGTACTCTTGGGTGTTAATCACATAGCGATGTGAACTAGATTATTGACTCTAGTAAACCCTTTGGGTGTTGGTCACATGACGATGTGAACTATGGGTGTTAATCACATACAGATGTGAATATTGGTGTTGAATCACATGATGATGTGAACTAGATTATTGACTCTAGTCAAGTGGGAGACTGAAGGAAATATGCCCTAGAGGCAATAATAAAGTTATTATTTATTTCCTTATATCATGATAAATGTTTATTATTCATGCTAGAATTGTATTAACCGGAAACATAATACATCTGGGAATACATAGACAAACATAGTGTCACTAGTATGCCTCTACTTGACTAGCTCGTTTATCAAAGATGGTTATGTTTCCTAGCCATGGACAAAAGAGTTGTCATTTGATTAACGGGATCACATCATTAGGAGAATGATGTGATTGACTTGACCCATTCCGTTAGCCTTAGCACTTGATCGTTTAGTATGTTGCTATTGCTTTCTTCATGACTTATACATGTTCCTATGACTATGAGATTATGCAACTCCCGTTTACCGGAGGAACACTTTGTGTGCTACCAAACGTCAAAACGTAATTGGGTGATTATAAAGGAGCTCTACAGGTGTCTCCGAAGGTGCATGTTGAGTTGGCGTATTTCGAGATTAGGATTTGTCACTCCGATTGTCGGAGAGGTATCTCTGGGCCCTCTCGGTAATGCACATCACTACAAGCCTTGCAAGCAATGTAGCTAATGTGTTAGTTACGGAATGATGCATTACGTAACGAGTAAAGAGACTTGCCGGTAACGAGATTGAACTAGGTATTGGATACCGACGATCGAATCTCGGGCAAGTAACATACCGATGACAAAGGAACAACGATGTTGTTATGCGGTTTGACCGAGAAAGATCTTCGTAGAATATGTAGGAGCCAATATGGGCATCCGGTCCCGCTATTGGTTATTGACCGGAAACGTGTCACGGTCATGTCTACATAGTTCTCGAACCCGTAGGGTCCGCATGCTTAACGTTTCGCTGGCGATATAGTATTATATGAGTTATGTATGTTGGTAACGAATGTTGTTCGAGTCCGGATGAGATCATGGACATGACGAGGAACTCGGAATGGTCCGAGATAAAGTTTGATATATGGGATAATAGTGTTTGATCTCGGAAGGGTTCCGAATTCACCGGAAGGGGTTCTGATGTTTCGAAATGTTTGGGTGCGAGAACACGTTAGTTGGGCCAAAGGGAAAGCCCACAAGGTTTTTGGAAAGCGCAAAGGAAGTTTTGTGGAGTCCGGGGCCGACGCCAGGTCCTCGGCGTGCAGGTCGAGACGCCGGAACCTGGCGTCGGCCTTGAAGTCTGAGAAGGACTCTTGCCTTTCGGGTGAAACCGACTTTGTGGAGGCTTTTACTCCAAGTTTCGACCCCAAGGCTCAACATATAAATAGAGAGGCAGGGCTAGCACCAAAGACATCAAGAAACACCAAGCCGTGTGCCGGCAACCCCGTCCCCTCTAGTTTATCCTCCGTCATAGTTTCCGTAGTGCTTAGGCGAAGCCCTGCGGAGATTGTTCTTCACCAACACCGTCACCACGCCGTCGTGCTGCCGGAACTCATCTACTACTTCGCCCGTCTTGCTGGATCGAGAAGGCGAGGACATCATCGAGCTGAACGTGTGCATAACTCGGAGGTGCCGTGCGTTCGGTACTTGGATCGGTCGGATCGTGAAGACGTACGACTACATCAACCGCGTTAATAAACGCTTCCGCTTAGCGATCTTCAAGGGTATGAAGATACACTACCCCTCTCTTTGCTATGCATCGCCCTGATCTTGCGTGTGCGTAGGAATTTTTTTGAAATTACTACGTTCCCCAACACCAAAAACTGTGGTTTCTTTTTTTTCGAGGGTACGCCAAAGGCGTACCTTAGCTTTATAGAAGGGAGAAAATATGTACACGAGTTTTACAATTGCGCTAGTT
Organism: Aegilops longissima; assembly: GCA_021605205.1. NCBI lineage: Eukaryota > Viridiplantae > Streptophyta > Magnoliopsida > Poales > Poaceae > Aegilops > Aegilops longissima. The sequence goes on from CM038678.1 coordinate 128,649,626, forward strand.
GGTAGTCACAAGCCGACCCCAACCAAGCCTCCACCCCACTCCTAATGCTACTCTACAACTCGGATATAGGTCGTCCTCCAAAAGCTCCTGCTGTAGCCCAAGTCCTCAAATCGCCGAAAATCAAGTCCACAGTATCCCATTCATTCTTGATTTGGTTGGATCCGAGCACTCTCGCGTTCCTCTGTTTCCAAAGTGTCCAGCAAATGAGCATCACGAATGGGTCGAATCCTTTCCGAGTTTGCTTATGTATGCGTTTTCTAGCTTCCGTCCACCATTGCACCAATCGTGACTCATATGTTGGGCAAAGCTCCGTCCTCAACCCCATCCTGGTCATGCATCTGTACCACACTTGCCTTGAGAACACACATTGCTGCAAGATGTGGTCAACCGTGTCTTCCTCTTGATCACAGAAGTAGCATTTTGACGTTTGGTCTTGCAAACCGTATCTAGCCCTTCTGTCAGACGTCCACAATCGATATTGCACAGCCAGCCACATGAAGATTTTACACGCAAGTGGCGCCCAACATTTCCATATTGCTCCGAAAGAGTGAAATCTAACTCCTCCCTCACAAAGCATCTTGTATGCGGATGATGCGGTGTAGACTCCTGTCACATTCCAAGCCCAAATGGGGCTATCCTCAGTTTGAGCATCCAATTGAACCTCTGATATGATCTCCCAAAGTCTGATTAATTGGGTAAGACCCTTCGTGCACAGGTCACCCACAACGTCATTCATCCAATCATGCATGCACACCGCATCACGTACCAGCCTCCTGTTGGCCACCTGCGTACGTACTGTCGCCACAACCAAGGGAGCTAGCTCTGTGATGGTTGCACCATGGAGCCACCGATATTTCCAGAACAAAATTTTGTCTCCCGCTCCAACCTTCCATTTAACCAGGCTCCCAAAAGCTTGGGCAACCTTTTTGTCCACGGTTAAGTTGAGCCCTTGCCAAGGCCTGGAAGCATCCGTGCGTCTAAGCCATTCCCATCGTAATCTTAAAGCAATGCAGTGCTTAGATAAGTCAATAACACCCGAGCCGCCCAAGTGTTTTGGCCTGCATACCCTTGACCAGGAGACCACACACTTGCCGCCATTCACCTCCTTCGTCCCGGCCCAGAAAAAAGCCCGACAACCTCTGTCCACTCTTTCCAGGGCCCATTTAGGCACCTCGGCAACCATAAGGTGGTGTGTGGCCCGCACCCTCATGACTTGGTTGACGAGGATAAGCCTCCCAGGTCTAGTCACCAAGCCCCTTTGCCATCCTGGCAGAATGTGAAGGGCCGCATCCACAATCGGCTGCCACTCGGATCTCTTGAGTTGTTTGATGCTTAACTGGAGGCCTAGGTATTTGCATGGAAAGGTGGTGATCTTCCAGGGCAGCACCGACTTACCGTGCTCTTCATCCTCAGTCTCAGCTCGGATCATAATTGCCGCTGATTTGGCGAAGTTTACTTTAAGCCCCGATGCCACTCCAAAGATAGTGAGGGTTTCCTTAATGAAAAGGAGATCAGGCCATGTTGGTTTGATGAATAGTACTACGTCGTCCGCGTACAAAGACAGGCGCTGCATCGGGCCAACAATTGATCTTGCTCATCAGTAGAGCCTCGTGCGCCTTGATAATCATTGTCGTAAGGACATCCATGGCGATGACGAAAAGCAAAGGGGAAATCGAGTCCCCTTGCCTCAATCCTTTAGCGTGCATGAACTTATCGCCAGCGCATCCATTTACCAGCACTCTTGAGCTGGCAGTGGTAAGAAGAATGGCGATCCAAGATATCCAACGTTCCGAGAAACCTTTTGCTCTTAGCACTTCAAACAAAAACGACCAAGCCAGGGAGTCAAAAGCTTTTGTGATGTCAAGCTTGAGCAGCACACCTTTCACTTTCCTTCGGTGCAACGATCGTGCCATTTGCCTCACTAGCAGAAAGTTATCATGCAAGCATCTCCCCTTGATGAAAGCGGACTGGTTCGCCTGTACTAGCTCTCCCATGCGTGGTCTGAGCCTTGCGGTCAGGAGTTTGGAGGCAATCTTGGGCATGCTATGCACTGGGCATATGGGTCTGAAGTCGAAAACAGTGCAAGCTTCCGGTGACTTCGGCAGAAGAGTGATCAAAGCTTGGTTTAGCCTCCCAAAACCCCTTCTGTTTCCAACAAAAAGCTTGTGAATCGCGGCAATGAGACCCACCTTGATCACCTCCCAAGCTTTCTGGAAAAACAATCCAATGAACCCGTCCGGCCCAGGTGCCTTGTCCGAGGGCATGTCCTTAATAACAGCCGAAATCTCTTCCTTGGTAAACACTCTGTCCTGCTCAGACAGATCAATGCAACCTACTCCCAATCCATCCAAGTCCAGAGTGAATTCTCGTGCCACATCCTTGCCCAACAGATTCTTGTAAGCTTTGTAAAATGCTTCCTCCTTGCCTTTCTGGTCGGTGATAATACAACCATCCATATGCAAAGCAGGGATGTAATTCTTCATACGTCTCCCATTCGCCACCAAGTGAAACAACTGCGTGTTTGCATCCCCTTCTTGCAACCATGTTATCCTCGACCTTTGCCTAGCAATGGTCCTTTCAAGGAAGCCAACCCTAGCACAAGCTTCTTAAGGGTTCTTCTAAGCCATCTCTCTTCCTCCGTAAGCATCCGAATTTCCTGAGCGCAGTCGAACCACATGATGACAATTTTAGCAATGGCTATTTGCAGCTTGATATTTCCTATCTCCTTTTGACCCCATGTGGCCAGAGCTCTAGCTGTGTTACGAAGCAAGATATCGAGCCGCATGAAAGGATCGGTGATATCAGGATCACAGGTTTAAGCCTCTTTGACGACATCAAGAAAACCCTCCATTTTGACCCAAAACTTCTCAAAGCGGAACCTCCTCCTAATGTGCATGGACTCTTGGAGCGTGAGGTGTAAAGGGCAATGATCCGAGTACTCGGTGGATAAAGCTTGAAGCATGCACTCCGGGTGCTCAAGCTCCCAGTCGATGGATACGAACGCACAGTCTATCTTTGTGAGGGTAGGCGTCCCCCTTTCATTGCTCCAAGTGAATTTGCGCCCATGCAAGAAAAGCTCCTTGAGCGCGTTATTGTCGACAAAGCGTTTGAACTTCCCCATCATTCTCCGATCCAAGTTGGAGTTGTTCTTGTCTGCCGCGAAAAGAATAAGGTTGAAGTCACCAATGACAAGCCATGGCCCAGGACTAAGCGATCTCCTCTCCGATAGATCATTCAGGAAGCAGATCTTTTGATCGTCCTCCTGCGGCCCATAGACTACTGTTAACCACCATGGCGTCCCCTCAATAGGCGAAACATACGCAGTAATGCTATGGGAGTCGTTGACATAATTTGTCAACCGAATCGTGGTGTCCCAAGCCACGAAAATGCCTCCTCTAGTCTCCGACGCCGGTAAGTAAGTGAAGCCATCATAATTAGGTCCCATGCATTGCAAGATTACATACTTGTCCACCAATTCTAACTTAGTTTCTAGAATACAAACGATCGCCGCATGAACAGATTCCACGAACCCTCTAAGAGCCTTCCTCTTGGCTGGATTGTTAAGACCTCTAACATTCCAGCACACTAACTCCAAGGTGTTGCATAACATCAGGCAAAGATGACTCCAACACCACGGCGGCTAACGCCCCTACTGCGCCAAAAGGGGTTCAGCCATCCCTGTCTCCCCCGCTAGATTTAGCGCTATTGCCTTCCCGAAGATGGCCGCTATAGCCCTCAACTGCGGCTCCTGTAGCGGTGAGTCAAAGACTGTACGTAGTTGACCTAGCGCATCCTCGGAGACTGCCAGATCATCACATTCAAATCCCAGGGTTTTCAGCAGCACCATTTCCGCAGCCGATGCCTTCGTCTTCCTGGCGCCACCAGAGCAAATGGACCGAGTGGTGCGGCGTGGTGTGAAAGGATCCTGACCCGCTTTGACGCCTCGTAGACCCTCGAACTCCTTAAGAAGAGGTGGTGCAAGCTTCTTGAGAAGGCGTGCACAAAAAGCCTTGAACCACCTCCCCTTGGCCGAGAGCTGCTCATATTGGTGTTGCGTAGCCACCACACATGACACAGCCAACGCGTCATTTGCGCCATGCAGCGGCTCCTGCATGCATGCGCTAGACGTAGTCACATCAGCGCACTCCAACTCCTGTAGCGTGGGTCCGTTGTCCAGCGTATCATCTCCTGGAACCACCTCCCCTTCCTCTGTTGCAGGGTGTGTCAAATCCGCCACCGGGCACTACTAGGGAAAAGCCTATACACAGAATCTTAGCAGTAGTGCGGGTCAAAAAGGAGCGCTGCTGCTAATTAGTAGTAGCGAGTGTGCGGGAAACTCGCTGCTGATAAGTTTTTAGCAGTAGCGCGCTCTGTGTAAACCGCGCTGCTACAAATATCCACCGGAGGTGTTCACCGAGCTCCATTTAGCAAGAGCGCCGTTGCCCAAACGCGCCATCACTACGGATATAGTAGCAGCGCACTTTTCTTTGGGATCGCTGCTGCTACATTTCAAATTGGCAATTTTTTGTCATCATTAGCGATGAGCGCCGTTGCCCAAAGCGCTGCTGCTAATTCTTTTTAGCAGCAGCGCTTTCTTCCCAGCCATCGCTAACCCGCACTAACCCACCACCTTTCCCCACCCGTGCCTCCCTCCCCTCCTCTCTTCCCTTCCCCTACCTCCCCACATGCTCCCACTCTCACTCTTCTTCTTCCTCAATACTTCTCCCCATTACTCTTTCTCTTCTATCCACCTTTCTCTCTCTTCATTACTCCTACCTAACTACACCACCTCCATTAATGCATCTCCTTTCTTTTCCTTTCCCTCCACTAGTTGAAGTTGTCTCCTCCCAAATTAGCTAGCTAGGTAGATGTAGCATTTAGTTAAGGACCTATTTTCCCCTAACTAGATCTATCTTTGTCAACAAGAGCTTTGTGCACTTTTGATCTCCCTACAACATCATCTCCACCGTGTGCTCGATCTCGATTGAGGTGATGAAAATTTCATGCTTTTGCAAAATGAAAATATGTTTATGTGTGTGTGATATGTTTGTGGAAATTGTGTGTGTGGCACGCCAAATTGTGCTTTTGAGTTGCCTATGTTTTGCCGAAATGTCGATTTATTTCTGTTTCGGCGAATTCCGGGCAAACTCTAGATCCATATATGTCCTATTTTTAGGGAAGGTCATGCCAAATTTTTGTATGACTTTGATGCATGCATGCATTTTTATAATCAATTTGTTTACTATTACCGTGCAGAGTTGACGATGGTCAGTGGAACGATGGTGGACAGGTGGTTGCGGTCGGCGGTGCAGGACATGAAAGAAAATAACCGGACAGAGGTTTTATGTCCGTGTCGAAAATGCAAAGGAATAGTTTGGCTCGACCCCCATGACGATGGTCGTGTCGAAGCGCACCTGCTCATGACTGGTTTCATGGATGGCTATACGCGGTGGATAATTGAAGAAGAGGATGACGATGTTGAGGATGCCGACGGGGCAGGCAATGATGACACGGGGCAAGACGAAGAGATGATCGATAATGGCGGTGGGGAAGAGCCCGGACATGGCGGCGGAGAAAGGGCCGGACATGGCGGAGGAGAAGGGGCCAGACATGGCGGCGGAGAGAACGACACGGACTCCACGCTGCAGAGTTCGTCGGTACTAAGTTCAATCGTGCGGGACCCTCATGTTCAAGCATTGCTTCGCAAGGAGACGAGTACTGAGAGAGCTGCTTCTAGAGAGGAGGCTAAGCTGGAGCAACTGGTGGTAGACTCGAACACTCCATTGTATGATGGTTGCAATCCTGAGGTGACCCGCTTAAGTTTCACGCTCCAACTCCTGAAGACAAAGGCTAAAAACAAATGGACTGACACTAGCCTCGATGGTCTCTGCAACTTTTTCGACGTCATCTCTCGAAAGTCGATCAGTGTGAAGCAGCTCCAAAGGCTACATGAAGAGATCGTTGTGATACTGAATGAGCTTGAGATGTACTTCCTGCCCACGTTCTTTGACGTGATGGTGCATCTGTGTGTCCATATTGTGGATGACATAATAGACCTGGGGCCGTCATTCCTGCACAACATGATGCCATTTGAGAGGATGAATGGGATCATCAAAGGATTCGTTAGAATATGTCCCGTCCGGATGGAAGCATCGTCTGAGGCTATTTGGCACAAGAGTGCATCTCTTTCGTGAGAATTTTCTATATGGCGCAGACCAGCCACCGGTGTTAGTGTTGGTTTGCCCGCTAACAAGCACGATGGGAGGCTCAAGGAGATGGTCACCGCAAGGGTCGCAAGGAACTGCACGTGGCATACTCAGATCGACGCAGCGACTTTGACAGTGCAAACTTGGTAGTGCTACAACACCTAGACGAGGTAGATCCTTTCGTGGCACCGCACAAAGAAACTATCGCAAAGAAGTATCGTGACCGGGGGGTATGCAGGACGAACGCCGGTTACTAGAGAGCACAACTCCACTTTCCGCATTGGTTCAAAGAGCATATTATTGCTAATCCTCCGGAGGAGGGCTCTAAGGATGGATTGCTCATATACGCTTTAGCACATGGCCCTCGCCCAACCTCGTAACCTATCGTGCATATGATATCAACGGATACACGTTCTACACGGAGGCCAAAGATATGGACAGTGATGATCGAAACTCGGGGTGACGATGGAATGCATGACCGCAGCGACAACGGCGCAATCGAACGATTTTATGGAAGGGTCGAGGAGATCTGGGAGCTTAACTACTCGACTGCACAACACGATGATGTTCCGTGTCGATGGGCTAAGAATGTCGAAAGAGAAAGCCGGATTTTCACTACCATGACTATACCCGACGCCAAGAGCGCTACCGTGAACGCTATCGCAAAAAATGAGCCATGCGTACACGCTAAGCATGTGACACAATGCTTCTTCGTAACTGACCCGCGCAATCCCAGTCGTGTTGTCCCGAGGAGAGGCAAAAGGAACATCATTGGAATGGATGGAGTCGCCAACGAGGAAGACTATGATCAGTACGGCAACCCAATGAGGGAAGATGATGATGATGATGAAGTATACGTCAAAAGAAGAATCAATACTACATTACCTAAGAAAAATCATACTCCATGGAAAAGGCAAAGTCACAATGAGGGGCTCAATTATTCTTCGACGAACAAGAAGGAAAGAAGCTGACTCAAAAACGAAAACGCCAAAGTGAGGAAACTTATGTTATCGGTCAAATGATGTAATATATATATATATATATATATATATATATATATATATATATATATATATATATATATATATATATATATATATATATATATATATATATGTTCCTATTTTGTATACACACTTAGCCATTATTATGCATGGGTCCAATGATGTGTAATATATATGTTCCTATTTTATGTATATATTTAACCGTCAAATGATGCAATATATATCGCCTCCCTTTGTTCACTGCCCTCGGAAATAAAAGTGGGATAAAATAAAGGAAAAGGAAAACTAGCAGTAGCGAAGGTAGTAGCAGCGCTTTTTCCTAAACCGCTACTGAGACATCGGGTTAGTAGCAGCGTGTTTTGTCCAAATGCGCCATCTGCTACGCCCACTTAACCCAAAATTCTCACCCGCCTGCTTCATCCCGCCCCCCCCAAATCCCAACTCTCCTCGTCAGACTGCCAGGTTCGACCTGCCCCAAGGCCTTCGCCGACTCGGCGCGGCGCTTAGCCTCGACCCAAGCGCTCGCCTCGACCTGCCTCGCCCCGACCTCGACCTCGGCGCTCGACCCAGCGCTGCCCTCGCCTCGACCCGGCTCCGCTCGCCCCGACCCATCGGCCTCGCCTCCTCCTCCCCCTCCCGGTCATCGGCCTGCCTCCTCGCCTCGCACCCTCAGAAACCCCCTCTCTCTCTGCTAGGGTTCTTCGTTAATTTACTTAGGTTTTAGTTAGGAAGTATGTTAATTAGTTTATCTATTTAGTTATGAATTTAGCTAGGTTTCAAAATTTGAACTGGACATGTGATATGTGCAAATTTGAACTGGACATGTGATATGTGCATATGTCATGTTTTGGACATGTCATGTTTGGAAAATGATCCGAGTGGCCTATGTTACGCCGAATGTTGATTCATTTCGCTCCGGTGAATTTCAGCGCCGATATGTCCATTTTTAGCAAAGGTCATGCCGAAATTTCCGTGAATAAAGGCATGATTTTGTGCTACATAGTTGGTATATCGAGTGCTGGCACATAGATTTCTTTTATGTCATTTATCATTTATTCATACTTTTAGAAATAAATGAGGACACTTAATCATAGGAAACATGTCGAACAACGAAGAAACCGGGCCTTCACCAAGATGCGAGCGAGATGGATTATGAGGGTGAACAAGAGTACTCTCGACTATTTGACTGCTAAGCAAGGTTTGCAGGTCGGCCTCGATGATGGTAATCGACGCCGACATCTACACCGACAGCGCCGCACCGATGGCGGCACCGAGACCGTGGGGAAGGTACCGGCACCGATGGCGGCACCAAGATCGGGAAGGTACCGCCCCGATGCCGCCACGAAAAGAGGAAGCATAAGAAGCAGAGGATACGAAAACCTAACAAACTAGGGATTGGACGACTTGTGATCACAAAGATGGCACTTGGCAAGTTTGAGCCGTTAGAGCCGGAAGAACCTCGCAAGTGCTATGGGAACCAAGTAGGATGCATCCTACGGGAATGCGCGAGCATCAACGATTTATGACTTAAGGAGTAAAGAACATTTGACGCAGTTGCTCCTAACAAAGTTGCACAAGAGATTCAAGTTCCCCGACCGGGATGATAACATAGAACAACCGTGGGATGATCCCAAGATGAAAAAGATTAACAATCACGCCATGGGCATGTTCAGCAATGATTTGGCCTCCTGGAAAACGAGGGTGAAACAAGCTATTGAGGCTGATGAACCCCTATCCAAGATTCTGGAGGAAAATCCGACACTTACGGAAGAGGAGTTCGAAAAGTTCAAGGACACTTGCGCTACCGAGGCAGCCAAGGCTAAGGCTGTGAAATTCAAGAGCCTTCAGCAAAGGAACACGGGGAAGCATCGCCTCGGAAGCCGTGGCTACCTCGGTAAAAGGCCCATATGGGATAAGGAGGACGCGGAACGTGAAGCTGCGGGTCTCCCAGATCCCTTCGCGAAGTTCACCAACCCCTTGGAGCATGACTTCATCAGGGCCCGCTACAAGTGGGATAGGGAGAAAAAGGTTTTTTACACGGACAAGATCACGAGGAAATTGATTAGACTACTAGAGAAGCAACACCAGCTTGCAGCCGAAAGCCCTACTTCTCCGATGAGGCCCAAGTGGGACATCCCTCTCAACCGGGCCTTGAACGAACTTAAGGGACTCCCTTTGGATCAGCGGCCGCAATATGGTCGTGTGCACGGCGCTGGAGTCGGCGCCACGTGGAAGGTGTTTTACAACGAGCGCCCGGAGGCCAAGAAGCTGAAAACGAAGTTTAGTCAGCGGACATCGACGCCAAGGTGAAGCTTGCGGTCGAGAAAAAGCAGCCGAGGACGCGAAAAAGCAGCCGAGGACAAATATGAGTTGCTACACCAGCAGTCAATGCAGCAGAATCGTCAGAGAAATGATTTCGCTATTAACTTGGTTCCAGCTATCATCAATCGGGCGAAGGAAAATCGAGACAAGACGGTACATGATTTCCGATGCCCAGCTTTCGGAAGCAACTCCATGAACAACAACACCATCGCACCATCACTTGCTCACGCAACCGGCCTCCTCTCGCAACCGCCTCCGCCATAGCAGCCCGCCCTCGGTCTCAAAGTGCTAGGTGGGCCTTCGTCTTTGGCTGAGCTCGACGCCACGGTAATTACATGTCGCACCAACATATATATATATATATATATATATATATATATATATATATATATATAATTCCATTTTGTTGCCTTTCGTTGTTTTACGCCACGTATATGTGTTTGCAGGTGAAAGAAACCCCGTGCACCATACTCTACTTGATCAAAGGCCGAAGGTGGACGTGGGAAAGGGATGATAATGGACCCTCTCAACGCACGCTCCACAACCAGCCGATCCCACTGGGCACTTCAGGTTAGCTTGACCAGTGTGAAATCGGGCACGAGGATTTGCCTCCTCCAAGATAAAGATGTGGGAGCGGACGACGAGACCCCGCCATGATTGAAGCTGCAAGAATTAGGTGCTGCTATGGTCAAGAATCTTATTCGTCTGGAGCCGGTCGAGAGCTCACTAATAACTACCACACATCAACAAGCATGTGCGAATACCACCACCCCGCCACGCAATTACCAGCTCTGTAGTGCCGGGTGAGAGCGGCGACGACATGATGAAGGGGTGCAATAGTATCGGCTGATGTAATTTCTCCCAGAGAATGAGAATGAATGATGAGACGGAGGTCGACCCTATGGATTACCTCAATACAAACGCGTATGAATGTGACATAGATATGATGAGTCAACCATATGACGAATCGGGCTATCAGCTTGCTAATGAGGATATGGATGATATGCCCGGGCAGGGTCATACCAAGGATTGCAAAAGTCTCTTCATGAAATCCTCACAGACACGCTCAAGATGCCGCCAACACAGGCTCAACTAGCCGGGCGAGGGTCGACAGTTCTTAGCCCGGGAACACTGGGCAGGGGTTAAGGAAGGGTCTGGAAGGTGTGCCCAAGAAAAAGGAGAGGAAGAGATCGAGGAAGGTACCTGCCTCCAAACAAGCCAGAGCACATAGCAGCCAGACGATGCATTCTGAAGAGCGTGTACCCGTGAAAAGTGCGGTCATGTTCCATCTCACGGGCGAGCCGATGCTACCGCCAAACCACTGGAGGCACTATCGGGGATCTCAGAGACCGCACGACCATGTGTTGTCGATCGAGAAAAGCCTACTAGCCTCAAAGGATCCAGGATATCCGACATACGCGCTCGTGTGCCCGAGGGAAGTGCTACGTCGACACACAGCCCATGGAGGTGTTCTTCCCGGTTTGACCATATCTTTGAGATGATTCTAACAAGGCGGCTTGATTTTACTATCGTCACTTTTTTGCGCTACATATGAGCTCCGTCCATGAAGAGTGAAGAAGTCTCACAAATATGTGTGGCGGATCCATACTACATGCACGAGTCTTTCTTGAGTCTCGGCGACTTTGAGCGTGAAACTGCTAGGGAGTACCTCCAAAACTTCATGGTACAGAATAAGGACCGGGAAATTGTCCTCGTGCCTTATCATCCAAAGTAAGTGAGTTCCGACAACCCTTTCGTACATTTCAATCATTCCTTCTCTCTCATATGGGGAATAATTTGAGGTGTCTTTTCCTCAGCAGCAGGCGCGCCAGTTTATCTTTCTTTACCCGCAAGTCTCCCACGCCGTATTTTGACCCTTCCGAGACTACGAGAAAAAGACTACACCCACATAATGAATATTCTAGATGATGCTCTCCAAGGCTTCACTTTAGAGGTGGCCACGTGCAGATCAAGAAACAAAGGAACAAGAAGATGGGTTTCACGATAAAACTAACTTCTCCTGCATCCATGTCCCAAAACCAAGCAAGAAGGATGGATTCTACATCGTCCATCTCATGATTCAGTTCAACACGGATCACCAAAGCTTCGCATTAACAAAGCAGAATGATGATCGATCCACAAGTGGCTAGAATCTCATGGAGAAGCGGATTATAAACTTAGAAATGACTTCTTTCGCATCCAAAGCGACATTGCGACGATCATCATGAAAGAAGTCGCCGATGAGAAGGGATGTTCCACCACGGCCCTATATCGCGAAATGACGTCCGAACTCGCATAGGCATGCAACGCCTAGACCTCACGCCGCTCAAGAAGCTAGGGTTCGTCCTCGATGATATGGAAGGATGGAACTTCTAGTGATTTATGATGCCGATGATGATGATATGTGTCGGTTGAACTTGTATACTTCTTGCAGCGATGAAACTTTGTGATGTCCACGGTTCATGTGCCGAACTTGCATAACGCTACTTTGTTAGTTTGCGTACGATGACCTGCGTACCTCTAGTTAATTAATTTGCGTATTGTATGTTGCATCTAGTTGCTAACCCTTTCTTTTTCGGTGTTGCTCTAGTATATTTTGTTGCATATATATGATTGTACATCCTCTTCATAACATGCATCTCTAACAGGTACCTAGTTTCTTGACGGCAAGATGGAATTGCTATGTCGTGTACAAAGGGAAGGTTCCAGGGGTGTACAACGAGTGGCATGAGTGTCAGGCGCAAGTGAATGGGTTCACGGGCGCCAGCCATAAAACTTCAAAAGGCATAAGAAGGAGAAGCTAGTTACTTGAGGTTCACGCTAAGCGCGAGAGGACTCAGAATCGCCACCTCATGTATCTGATAGTTCCGCCTCACTCATAGTGATAGCACTTCTTGCGTATACCTTTGTTTAGATGGATGACGTTGTTGTAGTTGCAAGTATTCGAGACTTGCATGTATCGCTATTTTCGAGATGATGACAAGATATCACTTTGTGTTGGATGATGATTATGATGAGACTATTTGTATGTACATGCTATGATTACATTTGTGGTCTCGCAGACATTTGTATGTGTATCATGATGACATTTCTATGTGCTAAAGATTCTTCTATAAAGCCTGTTCAAATACAAAACAAATATGCCAAAAAATAACAAAAAACCTACTTAAATTAGCAAGAGCGAGTGTACAAAAGTTAGCAGCAGCGCGCTATAGCGATGGCGCATCAAGGTAAAGCGCTAGAGATACTAGCAGTAGCAAGCTTCATGAACAACGCTGCTGCTACACTTGTGTAGCAAGAGCCGGTCAAAGACGCGCCATCGCTATATGTTAGCTGTAGCGCCTTATTAGTAGCGCCTATCCCCGCGCTGCTGATACATCTAAAACCCGCGCTGCTGCTAGCCTTTTCCCTAGTAGTGGGGGTCCACCTGTCTGCTGCCTTGTCGGCCAGCATCGCCCCGTGGGATCGCTGCATAGTCTCCTCCTCGGATTCCGCGGCATGATGGTTTGTGGTGGCCCCCACCGACCGGTCCTGCAATCCCGCGTCCTGTTGCACCGCACCCATGCTAGCCTGAACTGGTTCCACCAATGCCGCTACATCCTGAGCCTTATCTGTTCCCCCGGGATCCGCAGAAGGCCCCATATTAATCATCATTTGCATGCATCCATTAGGCTAGTCATAGTGGAGAGTAACTTAGACTAGTAACATACATATGTTACTAGTCTATGTTACTACCTTCCTAGTGGGTAGTGTCATAGATGTGGTAACATAGTTGCCTTCATTTATTACTTTGTAGACTCATGATGCATTGGAAAGCTCTATGTGATGGTAACATATTATGTTATTCTATTTGCCTCTCTCCTCATTAACTACTTGCCACATCATCATTTTTTCTTATGTGGCATCTATGTTACTACCTATGTTACTCCCACTATGACCAGCCTTAGTGGCCACGCAAACCTCAGTCCCTCCTTGGTCAAAAGACGTTTCAAACGAGCCAATCGAATCACGCTGTACCAGATCAGCCACCGCAGCCTCTGGCATAGGCCTGGCCCCACAACTCTGACCCGGATCTTCTGTGGCCAGCCTCGCTGCTGGTGGCACGCGTATGGCCGCAGCCTCGACCTCTCGTTGCGCAACTGGTGGCACATGCGCAGCCGTGCCCTCATCCTCATGTCTCGCTCCCGGCGCCGCAGTCGCGGTAGTGATCACCGGTGCGCGCACCGTCGCCGCCAAGCCGCGTGTCATAGGCTGAATCCTCCATTCAGACGGCCCGATGCGTCCCGTCAGCGCATGCAGATAAGAACCGCCATGCACTCCGCTTGCCGGCGCCCCACCGCGGTGATCACGAACTCCCCTTGTCCACGGCAAGACACGCCACTCGCCTCGACCGGAGAAGTCCTCGGAGCCATCCGGCATCCCGCTTTGGCCGCTCCCATCAGAACTAGGCGGCCGCAGCCAGCGCTCCGGACCCTCATGATCTCGCATATGCCCAATGTGAATGAGCGTCTTGTACTCCAGCAAGGCTCGGGATGTAGGCCGCCGCGCCGCCGGACCTCCAAGCACCTCCGGCTCCGGCACCCATATACTCTTGGCCACCGGCACCTTGTCCGGGTCAATGCACCATGCCCGAAGCTTGAAGAGGGACAAGTCCTCTCTGTTCTCAATCTCCGGCGCCAAACTCTCCACCAGACATGACAAGCCAAGGATCTCCACCGCCGTCTCGGTCGTCCACCCATGAGATGGGATCCCCTCAATCATAATGTCCACTTGTGTGCGCATCACTCTCGTAACAGCTTGAGCTTGCTTGAGCCACGGTTTGACGAACAGCTTGAAGAACCCATGCTCGACGGTGCCCGCCGCCAAAGCTCTGTTGCGCAACTCCGGTGCCGCAAAAACAACCAAGACATCCTCAGGGTGGTATTTGTGAACGGAGAAACGGTGACGAGGTATGTGCAGCTCCTCCGACAAGGCTTCCGCAGCCTCCTGGCAAGACACTGCTGGCCGTGTGCCTCCCACATAGGCCACCACCGCCAGCCTCAGGCGTTGCTCGAGATCCTCCATCTCCTGCGTCCGGCAGAGCACGCAGAAACTCCCGGTAGCGGCAGCGGCAGCCGATGCTTGCCCAGACCCCACAGGTGCGGTGTCAGCCGGGACTGACGAGGGCCTCTCCAAGGGAGTGGCCTGCCTAGTCGCCGGTGAAAGCCTATTCGCAGGTCCGGCCTGCATCGACGGCTGCGACGCTCGCGCTACCTTGGCCACCGCATCTCGCCGGAGATCCTCCTCTGACCTGGGACTCCTAGGCCGCTTGCGATCCGACCCTCCAAGCCACACCGGATGCAGAGCGGAGGGAACCAGCAATCTTCGACGATGGCCCTCGCGAAAGCAGTTGAAACAGAGCCCAAACAAGTCCGTCGGGATCTCCCCTCGCTCCGGTGACGAAGCCGGGGAGCGTGATGAACGTGGCCGAGCACCGCCCGCCGCGGCCTGCTTCCGAAAGGCCTTCCTTTTGCGCCACAGAGCCTTGCGCGACGGCCCTGGCTTGCGCCACGGCACGGCGGAGCCCGCGGCTGGCCCAGGGTTGGCTCCGGCCGGTGCGCCTCCAGCCCCGGTCGAGAACTCCCCAGATCGGGACGACGCAGACAACCCTAGACCGGAGACGATGGGCTGGGGTCTGGAAGAGACCGAGGCCGGGCTATCGGAGCCGGAGGCCATGGCGATTGGCGAGTCCCGCGCAGAACCTACGCAGGCGGAAGAGGGGCGCCGGGCCCGAGTGGCCACCGGCAGGGGAGGGAGGGCGCCGAGGCCGAGATGGCCGCCGGCGGAGGAGAGGGTGGACGCCGGGGCCGGAGTGGCCGCCAGCGGGGACGCGCTCGCTAGGCAGGGATGCACTCGCTGGAGTTGCCTTCCCTCTTTCTATTGAGTAATTAATTTTGTAAAACTGTGGTTTCTACTTCATCAAAAAAGAAAGCTGCGTTGTTCATGGGTTTCACGACACTTTGCTTTTCTTCTATACCGACACACAACCTTCTCAAGATATTTCAAAGAGGAGAAACCCCCCGCCCACGGGACAACCGTGCCCGGTCGAAACGACCCGAGGAGCCGAAGCCCGGCGCGTCCCGGTTTCTCTTCGGGTGTGTTTGGTAGCTGTTCCCACCCTAGCATAGTTGTTCCCATTTGAGACATGCTTAGTCTAGACATGCTCAGTACATGCACCTGCAGTTGTTTGGTAGCAATGTATGTACTAATGCATGCTGAGCTGAGATCTGTGTTTGGTAGGCTGCATCGACAAGACATGTTGCATGAGACGTGTTTGGTAGCTCAGATTCCGAGGTATGATGCATGAATGATTTTTTGCCGCCAAGACAAATATTGAAACAACATTTTGACAATTCAAGGAACAATTCGAGCAATAAAATGTTACCATGCCAACATAATTTGAACAATGATAATATAAATAAAATAATCAACAATTAACATAACACATGATAACCTTGATTTGAAGCGATTGCATCACTAGATTCATATTACATAAGAATAATAACCATAATTCAGCAAAGGCATCACTAGATTCATATTACATAGTCTCATTTGAAGTACACTTTATAATAGGCATTACAAAAGGGACAGTCTCATCAAGCACCAACTAACAACAACTCAAAGAAGACTGGGATTGGCTTTCAAGATTTGCTTGAACGATGCTTTTCGGACTTCATCATCCATCTTCACAAAGTTAAGGCCTTTTGCCTTATGTTCTGTGAGATAATCTAAAACAGCCAAGCGCTCATCTTGATTAAACACAAGAAGGTCCATGACAGCCTTGTACAAGTCAGGGTGTGTTTCAACATGGCAAGTGTTGTTGATAGCACTTGCAATCTCACGCATAGCATCACTCATGTTGCTACACTGGATTGAGTCCTCCTCTGTCAAGCCAGATGCCCTCTTTCTCTTCTTATTTGAAGTAGGGGAAGGGTCCTGAGTGGCACTAGCAGTAGGAAGTACAAAGTTAGATCTAGGAAGATGTTGCAATACCTCATCCGTTGTTGCTTCCCCCTCCATGACATTCGGTTTATCCTTGTCTTCCACAACAATAGGCGTTCCTAGGGGCACACCGGGGCCCATTGCATATTTCCCAGTGGCATGCTTATTAGCAAAGCAAAGTTCCATATAGTCGTAGTTCTCCAGTGGAGAATTGAGCAATTCAGCATCTGCTGGATGATCCTGCAACACCATTTGAACAAAAATAATTAACCGAGACATCATTTCAGCTATGAAACATCATTATTTTTGGCAAAACTATATCATTTTAACACTCTTTGAGCACTAAGATAACTCATTTCAGCATTCAAAAAAGGCTGGTACATGGACATGCATACCTGAGTGTGGCCCAAATAGTGTTGTTCTTCTAGCACTACCATCTTCTTGTCATCATCCCAAAGTGGCCCACTTAAAGCCTTCAAATAGACAAGCCTTGTCCACCTATTCCTCCACTTGCGAATATGATTGTGCACTTGCGTAATAGACACGTCATAACCAACGAAAGAAGATATACGCTTTGCAACTTTCAATTTTTCAACCTCTTTGAATCCTTTGTCAGTCTTGGCACCTCTTGCCGCCACCTCTGAAAGGCCTTTCAACATCAACGCCGACATAGGAGGAGTCCAATTCATGACCTTGGGGGCCTTCTTGGGAAGAGCACCAACACTTGGAACCTCTTGCACCTCATCATCCATCTACAACATAGACAATCCAGAAGTTAATAACATATTTCAACACATAAATAAGCATAATTCAGCAGCTCAAAATCATGTTTCAACTCATAAACATGAAGTCCAACACACAAAAACACGTTTCAGCACATAAAAAGCATATTTCAGCAGCTCACAATCATGTTTCAGCTCATAAATATGAATTCCAGCACACAAAAACACATTTCAGCACATAAATAAGCATATTTCAGGCCATCAAGATCATGTTTCAGCACATAAATATAACAGTACAGTAATAGTTTTACAACACCAGGACACATGATACATCAAATGTTTGCTAGCCCTCTATTCACCCACATCTGATTTGCAAATTCATCTCTCTTATGAGCCCAAGAAATATTGTCATGGACAATATCATTTTGATCTTCATCATTGGGTTCCGGATCCCATGTTTCCTCAGGTGGGAAATACTCATCCTCACCATATTGAAGTACCCAATTGTGAAGAATTGCACAAGCTAGCACTACTTTTACTTGGGTCTTGTAACCATGGAACGGCTTATTGTAGACAAACTTCCAACGGTTTTTGTATGCAGCAAAAGCCCTTTCAACCGTTGTCCTCAAAGAAGAGTGTCTTAAGTTGAACAACTCTTTAGCATTTTGAGGATGGTTCCCTCGTCCATACTCTTTCAAGTGGTACCTCGTACCACGGTATGGTGGAAGAAAACCCGCCTCACAAAGATACCCGCATCAACAAGGAAGAATTTTCCTATGAAATAACAACTATTAGCTATGGGTAGAAATATTAATATATTTAGGTAGTAGGCCCTAGTTTATTACCTGTAGGAACTTTCAACCCATCTTCCTCTCCAATGCATTTGCAAGTATAAGGGCATCATGAGTGATCCTCCCAACCCATAAGTACATAGGTAAACTTTAGATCAAAGTCTACCGCAACCATGACATTTTGGGTAGTCCCCACCTTTCTACCCCTAAAGGTAGCTGAGATACTTTTTGGGACTCTAGCAAGAACATGAGTCCCATCAATTGCTCCAACACAATCCTAATTAAAAAAGGCAAATTATTGTTATTCATAAGTCAGATTGATTGTTTGTATTTGTTTGCAAAAATAATTACCTTGAAATATGGATTGAAGCGAGTGCTTTCTTGTATTTTATGATGACAATGGTTGGAGGGAGGCCGAATCATCTCATCTCTCAACTCCCCAATAGCATAAAGCACTGCCTTAAAATACCTACTAATGACTTCGGTAGATCTTCTAAAGATCGGTTGAAGTGTCCTATACCTTTGGTTATGGCCAACTACTAGAAGAAACATGGCTACTTGTTCCCCGATAGAAGTATGGATGCTATCCAACAACAAATTTCTCTCTCTAAATATAGCACACAAACGGAAAAAGGAGCTTTTCTCATTCTTAATTGATTTGAACAATTTATGTCACTAGAGTGATAAATATATCTCAAATTGGACTCTCTAGATATGGCACGATCGGCCATGCTGCCCACGGTTATCCTCGTTGTTTGTTGCCTAGCTCTTCTAAACATGATCATCTTGTATGCATACAATCCAGCCACTAGACCGGCTCCTCTCACAATTAATTGCCTTCGTTTTCTTGCCAATTCATCCATCTATGACAATACAAACAGATTGATACTTAGCACAACAGATTTTTTTTCCAGCATGACAAGCACTAAAGAAACTAAAATATGAGCATAATAGGTACAACAATCATAAGTTATACATCTATTGTAATCATTTTGACCACCTATACATGATAATCATAAGGGAACAGAGGAGCAGTTTTTGGTCACGTAGCAGCGGCTACTCCCTGTGAGCCCAAGTTTGGAAGGAAGGGGTGAGGAGGGCGGAGGGGAACGAGGCAGGAAGGAAGGGGTGAGGAAGCTACCTCTCAGGCGGCGACAAGGGGCTATTCGGCGGCGAGATCCACGTCGCCGACCGCGATTTGAAGACCTGGCGGTGGCGAGGTAGACCCCATGCATGGCGAGGTAGACCGGGCGGCGCGAGATAGACCGGGCGGCGGTTCTGCGTAGAGGTAGAAGAACAAGGGGCCGGCGAGGATGAAGATCAGGCGCCAGTCGCCATGGTTGTTCGCGGCCTCGCGGGAGAGAGATGGAGATGGGGGCGAGGGGTGGCGGCTAGGTCAGCGAGAGGGGTGGGGCGAGCGTAGTGGGTCGGGAGGAGAATTTTGCTAGGGTCCAACAGAGCCACGCTGAGCCCAGCTCGCATGTATGTGGGTGCTCCAGCGAGCATAGCTCGGGGCCTTTTTTGCATCAGATGGGCTATGCCCAGAAAAGCCCATACACCCTGCCAAACACCTGAAAGTGGGTTGGGTAGGAAACTTTTAGTCTCATGCACCCTCCGCACAGGCTAGCAAACACACCCTTCAAGAGAGCGCACGCGCCCACGGTCACGGGCGCACACAACACCCCCACCGTAAAAGCGACGGCGGAGAGCGCCCCGTGCGATTCGCGCCGCGTGCCCGCCTCGGCCCATCCCCTTCCCCCTCCCCAGCGCCCAGCCCGCGAACCTTATCCACCCGTGCGCCCCCCTCCGCTTTATTAACCCCGCCACCATTCTCGGCTCCGTTCCATCCCATTCCCATCCCACCACCTTTTCTGAGCAAGCAAAAGCAGCGAAGCGGACGAAAACAATCCATGTCATCTCCTCTACTCTGAATTCCGAATTAAACCCACCCGTAAACCCTCCGATTCTTCTTCTTCCTCTCGCGGCGCGAAGCAACCAATCAATGGCGGTGGCGTCGGGGCCCGCGGCCACGTTCTCCGCCCGCCCCGCGGCGCCGGGCGCCGGCCGGCCCAGCTCGTGCGCCGCCGCGGCCACCGACGGGGCGAGGTTCCGCGGCGCCGACGGGAAGTGGTGGGCACCGCTGCTGGGTTGGTCGGGCCAGCCCGACTACATCGACGCTCAGCCGGCGCCGGAGGAGGAGCGAGCTGCTGGTGCAGCAGGGGCGAGGCGGTTCGGGGTGCTGACGGAGGAGAAGGCGCGGCAGCTGCGGATGCGGATGATGGAGACGGAGAGCTTCCACGACGCCATGTACCACTCCGCCATCGCCTCCCGCCTCGCCTCCGCCGCGCGCGACGGCGACGCCAAGCCGTAGAGCGAACATCTCAGCTCCCCGGCCGGCGCGAGCGCGGAGCCATGCGCGCGCTGTCTTGCTGTGTACATATGCTCTTTGGTTCTTCTGCCTGTTCTCCTGTTGATCGTTACCGTACCCGAACTCGAAGAAGGGGGCGGTGATATTTAGGATGGCGAAATCACAGTCGATTATCAAATTCAGATGCTTCCGAGTTGCCAAAATGACCAATGTTTCTCCGGTCACTGTGGACTGCATCCAGGATGAAGGCTCGCAAGGGCGCAGTTGCACGTCGTCTTCAGCAATAATTAACCCATGGCACGCTGTCTTGCTGTGTACAGAGGATTAACACATCGCACGTCATCGCCATTTGATTCAACTCTATGTCGTAAGCTGCCGAGCCGCCATTGGCCGGCTCATCGTGGAGAGACTGACACCGACCTCTGCCTTTGATCCGATCCATGTTATGTTAGGTCAGGTATCGATTGAGTGTTGTAACCTCCTATGTAGTAAGCGTATTTTAGTTTTGAATACATCTATGTTTATCAATTTATGTGACAAGTAAAAATGCTCATCATATATTTTGAAATTTAAAGAGAAAAATATATTTTTCGTCCCTCAACTCTTGGCAGAGTCTAAATTTGGTGCCTCAACTTCGAAACCGGACAGCTTGCACCTTCAACTACTTAAACCGGACAAGGTTCATCTCTGGACACGGTTTTGGTGTAGACTTCCCTGGTTTTGACCGTGTTTTGACTCAAATTCGCGTACTTTCTTCGAATTCGTTTATTTTTTTAGGTCCGCATACCATTTTCAAGTTCACGTGCTTTTTTCAAATCCACGTACTTTATACAAAAGTTCATGAATTTGGAAAAAGTACATGAATTTGAAAGCAGTACACGAACTTGAAAAAGTACGCGTATTTGAGAAAAAATGAGGACTAGAAAAAGTATGCAAATTTGGAAAAATTACGTGGATCCAAAAAAGGTGTGTGAAATTTGAAATTTTTACGTGAATGTGAAAAAGTACACAGATTTGAAAAAAGTACATGAATTTCAAAAGATTCACGGATTTGAATTATATACACGTATTTAAGTCAGCACCGGTCAAAACCGGTGTGAGTCAGCACCAAAACCATTCAAAGCCGAGACCAGAGATGAACCTTGTCCGGTTTCAGTAGTTAGGGGTGTAAGTTGTCCGATTTCGAAGTTGAGGGACCAAATCTAGACTCCATCGAAAGTTAAGAGACGAAAAGTATATTTTTCTCAAATTTAAAGTAGGCAAAACTCAAAATGCTGGTGGGCCCATAACAACTAGCCACGCACAATAAAGCGCATGCGCTCGCTCTCTCTCCCCCTAGCACTCTTGAAGTTTACGTTGTTGTTTGCTGCTACTATTGAATTTGCGGTTGGTTTTCCCTTAAAAAGAAAAGGGTGATGCAGCACAATAGAGATAAGTATTTCCGTTAGTTAAGAACCAAGGTACCAATCCAGTAGGAGAAACGCGCAAGTCTCCAATAGATGCGCCTACACAAACAATCAGACACTTGCACCCAACACGATAAAGGGGTTGTCAATCCCTTCATGGTCATTTGCAAAGATGAGATCTGATAGAGATAGATAAAACTAAACAAAAGATAAATTATTTTTGCGTTTTTTGGTATATAGATCTGAAAATAAAAGATTGCAAAATAATAGATCGGAAACTAATATGATGGAAAATAGACCTGGGGGCCATAGGTTTCACTAAAGGTTTCTCTCATAAAGGCAAATAATACGGTGGGTGAACAAATTACTGTCGAGTAATTGATAGAAAAGCGCAAAGTTATGACGATATCCAAGGCAATGATTATGCAATATAGGCATCACGTCCGTGTCAAGTAGACCGAAACGATTCTGCATCTACTACTATTACTCCACACATCGACCGCTATCCAGCATGCATCTAGAGTATTAAGTTCATAAAGAATGGAGTAACGCCTTAAGTAAGATGGCATGATGTAAAGGGATAAACTCAAGCAATAAGATGAAAACCCCATCTTTTTATCCTCGATGGCAACAATTCAATACGTGTCTCGCTACCCCTAATTTGTCACTAGGTGAAATCACGCAAGATTGAAACCAAAGCTAAGCACCTCCCCCATTGCAAGAAAAACCAATCTAGTTGGCCAAACCAAACCGATAATTCAAAGAGAAATACAAATATACCAAATCATGCATATTAGAATTCAGAGAAGATTCAAATAATATTCATAGATAAGCTGATCATAAATCCACATTTCATCGGATCTCGACAGAACACACCGCAAAAGAAGATTACATCGGATAGATCTTCAAGAACATCGAGGAGAACATGGTATTATGAATCGAAGAGAGAGAAGAAGCCATCTAGCTACTAGCTATGGACCCGTAGGTCTAAGGTAAACTACTCACGCTTCATCGGAAGGGCAATAGGGTTGATGTAGATGCCCTCCGTGATCGAATCCCCCTCCGGCAGGATGCCAGAAAAGTCCCCAAGATGGCATCTCACGGGAACAAAAGGTTGTGGTGGTGGAAAAGTATTTTCGTGGATGCTTCTGATGGTTTTGGAATATATGTGAATATATAGGAGGAAGATCTAGGTCAGGGGGTCACCGAGGGGCCCACAAGGTATGGGGCGCCCCCTAGGGCGCACCCTCCACCCTTGTCGCCACCTCATGGCTCTTCTGACTTGCACTCCATATCCCCTAGGTGTCTTCTGGTCTAAGAAAAATCATCGTGAACTTTTATTCCGTTTGGACTCCATTTAGTATTCCTTTTCTGCGAAGCACAAAAACAAGGAAAAAACAGAACCTGGCACTGGGCTCTAGGTTAATAAGTCAGTCCCAAAAATAATATAAAATAGCATATTAATGCATATAAAACATCCAAAACAGATAATATAATAGCATGGAACAATAAAGAATTATAGATAAGTTGGAGACGTATCAAGCATCCCCAAGCTTAATTCTAGCTTGTCCTCGAGTAGGTAAATGATAAAAACAGAATCTTTGATGTGGAATGCTACCTCACATATTTACCCATGTAATTTTCTTTATTGTGGCATGAATATTTGGATCCATAAGATTCAAAACAAAAGTTTAATATTGACATAAAAACAATAATACTTCAAGCATACTAATAAAGCAATCATGTCTTCTCAAAACAACATGGCCAAAGAAAGTTATCCCTACAAAATCATATAGTCTGTCTATGCTCCATCTTCATCACACAAAGTATTAAATCATGCACAACCCCGATGACAAGCCAAGCAATTGTTTCATACTTTTGATGTTCTCAAACTTTTTCAACTTTCACACAATACATGAGCGTGAGCCATGGATATAGCACTATAGGTGGAATAGAATATGGTGGTTGTGGAGAAGACAAAAAGAAGGAGTGATACGTCTCCATCGTATCTACTTTTCCAAACTCTTTTGCCCTTGTTTTGGACTCTAATTTGCATGATTTGAATGGAACTAACCCGGGCTGACACTATTTTCAGAAGAATTGCAATGGTGTTATTTTTGTGCAAAAATAAAAGTTCTCGGGTTGACTTGAAAATTCACGGAGAATATTTTTGGAATATATAAAAAATATTGGTGAAAGAATCAACCAGAGGGGACCTACCAGCTGTCCACAAGGGTGGGGGGCGCCCCCTAGGGCGTGCCCCCTGCCTTGTGGGTCCCTTGGACCTCCTCTTACCCTAACTCCAACTCTATATATTCACGTTTGGAGAGAAAAAAATCAGAGAGAAGGATTCATAGTGTTTCATGATATGGAGCCGCCGCCTCCTGTTCTTCCTCGGGAGGGCAGATCTGGAGTCCGTTCTGGGCTCCAGAGAGGGGAAATTGACGCCGTCGTCATCATCAACCATCCTCCATCACCAATTTCATGATGCCCACCACCGTGTGTGAATAATTGCATCGTAGGCTTGCTGGATGGTGATGGGTTGGATGGGATTTATCATGTAATCGAGTTAGTTTTGTTAGGGTTTGATCCCTAGTATCCACTATGTTCTGAGATTGATGTTGCTATGACTTTGCTATGCTTAATGCTTGTCAGTAGGGCCCGAGTACCATGATTTCAGATCTGAACCTATTATGTTTTCATGAATATATTTGTGTTCTTGATCCGATCTTGCAAGTTGTAGACACCTATTATGAGTTATGATCCGCATACCCCAAGGTGACAATAATTGGGATTCTTTCCGGTGATTACCGTAGTTTGAGGAGTTCATGTATTCGCTAAGTGCTAATGCTTTGGTTTGGTTCTCTATTAAAAGGAGGCCTTAATATCCCTTAGTTTCCATTAGGACCCCGCTGTCACGGGAGGGTAGGACAAAAGATGTCATGCAAGTTCTTTTCCATAAGCACGTATGACTATACATACATGCCTACAGTATATTGATGAATGGGAGCTAGTTCTGTGTCACCCTAGGTTATAACTGCTGCATGATGAATGCTGACACGTCCATTTTGCATCATGTTTTCTTACTGTTATTTAATATGTTTTTATCCATAATAATGCTTTTTTAGTAATTCTAATGTATTTTCTCTCATAATTTGCAAGGTACCCACCAAGAGGGAGAATTCCGGCAGCTGGAAATCTGGACCTGGAAAAGCTACGTCAGGACACCTATTCTGCACAACTCCAAACAAGCTGAAACTTCACAGAGATTTTTTATGGAATATTTAAGAATTATTGGAGCAAATAACTACCAAAGGGGCCCACCATGTGGGCACAACCCACCTGGGCGCGCCAGGGAGCCCAGGCGCGCCCTGGTGGGTTGTGCTCACCTAGGCCCACCTCCGGTGCCCATCTTCTTGTATATAGGTCATTTTGACCTAGAAAAAAAAATAAGGGGAGGACTTTCGGGACGGAGCGCCACCGTCTCGAGGCGGAACTTGGGCAGGAGCACTTTTGCCCTCCGGCGGAGAGATTCTGCCAGGGAACTTCCCCCCCGGAGGGGGAAATCATCGTCCTCATCATCACCAACAACTCTCCCATCTTGGGGAGGGAAATCTTTATCAACGTCTTCAACATCACCATCTCATCTCAAACCCTTGTTCATCTCTTGTGTTCAATCTTGTTACCGGAACTATAGATTGGTGCTTGTGGGTGACTAGTAGTGTTGATTACATCTTGTAGTTGATTACTATATGGTTTATTTGGTGGAAGATTATATGTTCAGATCCAATATGCTATTTAATACTCCTCTGACCATGAGCATGATTATCATTTGTGAGTAGTTACTTTTGTTCTTGAGGTCACGGGAGAAATCATGTTGCAAGTAATCATGTGAATTTGATATGTGTTCGATATTTTGTTAGTATGTATGTTGTTATTCCCTTAGTGGTGTCATGTGAACGTCGACTACATGACACTTCACCATTTTTGGGCCTAAGGGAATGCATTGTGGAGTAGCAATTAGATGATGGGTTGCGAGAGTGACAGAAGCTTAAATCCCAGTTTATGCGCTATCCGTAAGGGACCAATTGGATCCAAAAGTTAAATGATATGGTTAGAATTTATTCTTAATACTTTTCTTGTAGTTGCGGATGCTTGCAGGAGGGTTAATCATAAGTAGGAGGTTTGTTCAAGTAAGAACAGAACCTAAGCACCGTTCCACCCACATATCAAATTATCAAAGTAGCGAACACAAATCAAACCAACGTGATGAAAGTGACTAGATGAAATCCCCGTGTACCCTCAAGAACGCTTTGTTCACTATAAGAGACCGTTTTGGCCTGTCCTTTGCCTCAAAAGGATTGGGCTACCTTGCTGCACTTTTGTTACTACTATCATTACTTTCTCATTACAAATTATCTTGCTATCAAACTACTCTGCTACTTACAATCTCATGAGTTTAATTTTTCCAAGTTTAGTAGAAAGCTTCATGAAAAAGAATTGCCTAGTAAGGATGAATTAATTGGTCTTGCTTCTATTGCTGTACCACCTACTGATCCTTTAGAACAATTTTTGCTAGACCATGAAAATGATTTACATATGCATGAAAGAAATGAAATAGATAATATTTTCTTTGAACAACGTCCTCTACTTAAACACAATTTGCCTATTGAAACTCTAGGAGGTCCTCCTCCACCTAAAGGTGATCCTGTGTTTGAATTAAAACAATTGACAAACACTTTGAAATATGCTTATCTTGATGAAAAGAAAATATATCCTGTTATTATCAGTGCTAACCTTTCAGAACATGAATAAGAAAGATTATTGAAAGTTCTAAGGAAGCACGGAGCTGCTATTGGATATACTCTTGATGATTTAAAGGGCATTAGTCACACTCTATGTCAGCACAAAATTAATATGGAACCTGATGCTAAACCCGTTGTTGATCACCAACGTCGGTTAAATCCGAAGATGAAAGAAGTGGTAAGAAGAGAAATATTAAAACTTCTGGAGCAGGTATAATCTATCCCATAGCTGATAGTAGATGGGTAAGTCGTGTTCATTGTGTTCCTAAGAAAGGAGGTATAACTGTTGTTCCTAATGATAATAATAAGCTTATTCCACAAAGAATTGTTAGAGGATATAGAATGGTAATTTATTTTAGAAAATTGAACAAAGAAACTAGAAAATATCATTACCCTTTGCCTTTTATTGATCAAATGCTTGAAATATTATCTAAGCACACACACTTTTGCTTCCTTGATGGATATTCTGGTTTTTCACAAATACCTGTTTCTCAACCTGATCTAGAAAAGGCCACTTTTACTTGTCCTTTTGGAACCTATGCTTATAGACGTATGCCTTTTGGTTTATGTAATGCACCTACTACCTTTCAAAGATGTATGACTGCTATATTCTTTGACTTTTGTGAAAATATTGTCGAGGTTATGGATGAATTTTCTGTTTATGGGAAGTCTTTTGATGATTGTTTAAGCAATCTTGAGCGAGTTTTGCAGAGATGTGAACAAACAAACCTCATCTTGAATTGGGAGAAGTGCCACTTTATGGTAAATGAAGGCATTGTCTTGGGTCATAAAATTTCTGAAAGGGGTATTGAAGTGGCCCAAGCTAAGGTTGATGCAATTGAGAAAATGCCATGTCCAAAAGATATAAAAGATATTCATAGTTTCCTAGGTCATGCTGGTTTCTATAGGAGATTTATCAAAGACTTCTCTAAAATTTCTAGGACTCCTACTAGTCTCTTGCAAAAGGATATTCCTTTTGTTTTTGATAATGATTGTTTAGAAGCCTTTGAAACACTCAAGAAAGCCTTAATATCTGCAACTATTGTTCAACCACCTGATTGGAACTTGCCTTTTGAAATTATGTGTGATGCTAGTGATTATGCTGTTGGTGCTGTTCTAGGACAAAGAGTTGATAAGAAACATAATGTTATTCATTATGCTAGTAAAACTCTAGACAGTGCTTAAAGAAACTATGCTACTACTGAAAAATAATTCTTAGCAGTGGTGTTTGCTTGTGATAAATTTAGACCTTATATTGTTGATTCCAAAGTAACTGTTCACACATACCAGTCTGCTATTAAATATCTTATGGAAAATAAAGATGCTAAACCTAGACTCATTCGGTGGGTTCTCTTGTTACAATAATTTGATTTACATATCATTGATAGGAAAGGAGCTGAGAACCCAGTAGCTGATAATTTGTCTAGGCTTGAAAATGTGCTTGATGACCCACTACCTATTTATGATAGTTTTCCTGATGAGCAGTTAGCTGCAATAAATGTTTCTCATAGTACTCCTTGGTATGCTGATTATACTAATTACATTGTTGCTAAATATTTACCACCTAGCTTTACATACCAACAAAAGAAAAAATTCTTCTATGATTTAAAACTGGATGACCCACATCTCTATAAAGAAGGAGTATATGGTATTATTAGAAGTTGTGTACCTGAGCATGAACAGGGACAAATCCTACGGAAATGTCACTCTGAAGCTTATGGAGGGCATCATGATGGAGATAGAACTGCTCATAAGGTATTGCAGTCTGGATTTTATTGGCCTACTCTCTTCAAGGATGCCCGTAAGTTCGTCTTATCTTGTGATGAATGTCAAAGAATAGGTAATACTGGTAAGCGTCAAGAAATGCCTATGAATTATTTACTTGCTATTGAACCATTTGATGTTTGGGATTTGATTACATGGGACCTTTTCCTTCCTCTAATGGGTATACACATATTTTGGTTGCTGTTGATTATGTTACTAAATGGTTAGAAGCTATTCCAACTAGTAGTGTTGATCACAACACCTCTATTAAAATGCTTAAGGAAGTTATTTTCCCAAGGTTTGGAGTCCCTAGATATTTAATGACTGATGGTGGTTCACACTTTATTCATGGTGCTTTTCGTAAGATGCTTGCCAAATCTGATGTTAATCATAGAATTGCATCACCCTATCATCCTCAGTCTAGTGGTCAAGTTGAAATTAGAATAGAGAAATAAAATTAATTTTGCAAAAGACTGTCAATAGGTCCAGGAAGAATTGGTCTAAGAAATTAGATGATGCACTTTGGGCTTATAGAACAGCATATAAAAATCCTATGGGTATGTCTCCTTATAAAATGGTTTATGGAAAAGCTTGTCATTTGCCTCTTGAGTTAGAACATAAAGCATTTTGGGCAGTTAAAGAATTCAACTATGATTTCAAACTTGCTGGTGAAAAGAGGTTATTTGATATTAACTCATTAGATGAATGGAGAACCCAAGCTTATGAAAACGCAAAATTATTCAAAGAGAAAGTTAGAAGATGGCATGACAAAAGAATCCAAAAGCGCGAGTTTATAGTCGGAGAATATGTTATTTTGTACAACTCTCATTTCAGATTCTTTGCAGGAAAAATCCTCTCAAAATGGGAAGGCCCATATGTCATCGAGGTGGTTTGCCGGTCTGGAGCCATCAAAATAATTAATCCCGAAGGTACTAACCCGAAGGTTGTCAATGGGCAATGGATAAAACATTATATCTCAGGTACACCCATTAACATTGAAAGTAATATTATCCAAACTTTGACACCGGAAGAACACATAAAAGAGTCCTTCCGGAACACTCCAGAATCGTGAAAATAAGGAGGCACGTGATACGGTAAGTAAACAGACAACGAAAAATCTGCAAAAATATTTTTTATTAGTTTTGGAATATATAAGAATTTTGGAAATAAAGAAACTTCCAGAAGCGCCCCCGGTGGGCACAAGACACCAGGCGCCGCCAGCTTGCTCGGCGCGCCAGTGGGTTGTGCCCACCGACACCTCCTGACTCCGCTTTTCTTCCGTATGCTTGTCCTCCAAGAGAAGCGTCCCCTGGTGGGCACAAGACACCAGGGCGCGCCAGGCTTGCCTGGCGCGCCCAGGTGGGTTGTGCCCACCTGGGACACCTCCTAGACTCTGTTTTTCTTCCGTATGCTTGTCCTCCAAGATAAAAAAATCTATATACACTCCCCGAACCTGTTAACCACCGTATCGCGAAGAAATCCTCTGTTCTCTTTTCTTGCTGTTTGCGGTCAGATTTATCAAGCCAGGCATCATGTCTTCCTGATCCTCCAACAACATGGAAGAAGATGCTTGGCTGATGAAGATCGAGACGAAGAGGGAGGAGCCTACGGACGCCATCAAGGGAGATAAGGGCAAGGAAGCTACCATAGATCCATCCCAAGTGGCAGCACACGCACTGCTGGCCGAGGAGGAGGAAGAAGATATCCTTAAGCCCTACCTTACTCACCTTACTCCTGCCGAGATTGAAGCTTTTCGCGTCATTGAAATTGTTCGCATACAAAATAAGTATCTCACTTGCGAAAATATTCTGCATCAAGAGCATATCATCTATCTCCGGAGCGTCATCCGTCGGTTGGAGAATCTCTTGATCCTTAAGGATAGGATCGCTTCATCACCACCATCATCTTCTTCACCACCAAAGGAATATTGAGTATCGGGTATGGGCACTCCCCTTGGCTTCCGCCAAGCTTGGGGGAGGTGCCCCGGTATTGTATCATCCCACTATCTTTTTGCCTTTACTTATTTTAGTTCGATCCTTTGCGTTAGATGAATAAAAGTTAGTTCGATTCTTTCTTCCTTGAGAGTTTGCTTAGTGATCTATCCTTGTAATCGTGTGCAAGTTATATAATAAAGTTTAGTTTGATTTTTTTGCTTTCTTTACTTTCATGTTGCAAATAAAGAAGGAAAAAGAGAAAGGAAATAAATAAAAGAAAGGAAATAAATCAATAAGATCATATACTAATCCTATGGTAGGTGATAGCACGACATAAGGAAAAGTATAAGTAGGAAATTTATTAGAGATTGACAAACATAGCGTTAGTCAATGATGCAACTCATGAAAGAATTAATAAGGGAAGAGAAGATTCACATATAAATATACTATCCTAGAAATCTTTTGTGATTGTGAACCCTCATCAAAATATTATATGCCAAAATTGTTGACGTTGGACAAGGAAGACAACTTAATGATTTATGTTTGTTTATATTCACATAGAAGTCATACTGTCATAGATCCTTTAACATGTGATGCTTTCCCCCTATCTTTGCTAGCCAAAAAATTCGGCACTAAGTAGAGATACTACTTGTGCATCCAAAAACCCTTAAACCCGAATATTATTTTCAAGTGTCCACCATACCTACCTAGGGATTGAGCAAGATCCCTCAAGTAAGTTGTGCAAAAAGGCAATAAAAATTGCTTCTAAAAGTGTGAGATCATTTAGTGTAAGAGCAAATTGAGCGTTGTACGAACTTGGATGACAAAGAATAAAAGCGACAGACTGCATAATAAAGGTTGTCATCTTAAGGGGCAATACAACGTGACGTTCTTTTGCACTAAGGGATTGAGCATACAAACAAATAAGCGCATGGCAACCTCTGCTTCCCTCTTCGAAGGGCCTATCCTTTACTTTCATGTATTTACTTTTATGCAAAGAGTCAAAGTTTTCCTTCTATTCCTTTTTATTTTTCTCCTTTGGCAAGCATCATGTGGTGAGGAAAGATCTAGGCACATATGTTCGGTTCAATATAGATAGCGTGAGTTATTATTGTTGACATCACCCTTGACGTGAATATGTTGGGAGGCGAAACTTTAAGCCCTTATCTTTCTATGTGTCCGGTTGAATTGTTTTGCTCATGGGTACGAGGTGAGTGTTAGCAATCATAGAAGACTATATGATGGTTGAGTATGTGGACTTGCCTAAAGGCTCCGACACGTGACCCTTCCTGAAAAGATGATGAATTGTAGTTGCAAAGTTGACTGAGAACATCATTTGTTGGTTTCTAATAGTGTTTTTGCTTTATACTTCGATTGTGTGATGAACTATTACATATTCATGAGAAGTATATGATAAAAGTTATATGATAAAATTCCTATGTTTAATTTTGTTGCTGTTATAATAATCAACATGATGCTTCTATGTCCGTATTTTGTTTCTATCGACACCTCTCTCTCAAAACATGTGGGCTTGTTTTTTGATTTCGGTTTTCGCTTGAGGACAAGCGAGGTCTGAGCTTGGGGGAGTTGATAAGTCCATTTTGCATCATGTTTTATTACTGTTATTTATAACGTTTTTATCCATAATAATGCTTTTTGGAGTAATTTTAATGCCTTTTCTCTCATAATTTGCAAGGTACCCACCAAGAGGGAGAATTCCGGTAGCTGGAAATCTCGACATGGAAAAGCTACGTCAGGCCACCTATTCTGCACAACTCCAAACAAGCTGAAACTTCACGGAGATTTTTTATGGAATATTTAAGAATTATTGGAGGAAATAACTACCAGAGGGGCTCACCAGGTGGGCACAACCAACCTGGGCGCGCCAGGGAGCCAGGCGCGCCTTGGTGGGTTGTGCTCACCCAGGCCCACCTCCGGTGCCCATCTTATGGTATATAGGTCATTTTGACCTAGAAAAAAATAAGGGGAGGAATTTCGGGACGGAGCGCCGCTGTCTCGAGGTGGAACTTGGGTAGGAGCACTTTTGCCCTCCGGCGGAGTGATTCCGCCAGGGGAACTTCCCTCCCGGAGGGGGAAATCATCGTCCTCATCATCACCAACAACTCTCCCATCTTGTGGAGGGCAACCTCCATCAACATCTTCAACAACACCATCTCATCTTATTTGGTGGAAGATTATATGTTCAGATCCAATATGCTATTTAATACTCCTCTGATCATGAGGATGATTATCATTTGTGAGTAGTTACTTTTGTTCTTGAGGTCACGGGAGAAATCATGTTGCAAGTAATCATGTGAATTTGATATGTGTTCGATATTTTTATAGTATGTATGTTGTTATTCCCTTAGTGGTGTCATGTGAACGTCGACTACATGACACTTCACCATATTTGGGCCTAAGGGAGTGAATTGTGGAGTAGCAATTAGATGATGGGTTGCGAGAGTGACAAAAGCTTAAATCCCAGTTTATGCGCTATTCCAAAAGTTTAATGCTATGGTTAGAATTTATTCTTAATACTTTTCTCGTAGTTGCGGATGCTTGAGGGAGGGTTAATCATAAGTAGGAGGTTTGTTCAAGTAAGAACATCACCTAAGCACCGGTCCATTCACATATCAAATTATCAAAGTAGAGAACACAAATCGAACCAACATGATGAAAGTGACTAGATGAAATTCCCGTGAACCCTCAAGAACACTTTGTTCACTATAAGAGACCGTTTTGGCCTGTCCTTTTCCTCAAAAGGATTGGGATACCTTGCTGCACATTTGTTAGTACTATCGTTACTTGCTCGTTACAAATTATCTTGCTATCAAACTACTCCGCTACTGACAATTTCAGCACTTGTAGACATTACCTTACTGAAAACTACTTATCATTTCCTTCTGCTCCTCGTTGGGCTCGACACTCTTACTTATCGAAAAGAGCTACAATTGTTCCCCTATACTTGTGGGTCATCAAATGCCATCCGACATAATTATCCATCACTGAATCCATTTCCTACGAGCTTTTCACATATTGATCTTTGCTAAGTTACTTTGCTTGCCACATCACATTATTGCTACAAAACTGCTATCACACTTTTGCCATCATACCGTTACTTCCATACTACTTTGCTACTAAATACTTTGCTGCAGATATTAAGTCTTTCAGGTGTGGTTGACTTGACAACTTGGCTGCTAATACTTGAGGATATTTTTTGGCTCCCCTTGTGTCGAATCAATAAATTTGGGCTGAATACCTTTACCCTCGAAAACTGTTGCGATCCCCTATACTTGTGGGTTATCAAGACCTTTTTCTGGCGCCATTGCCGGGGAGCATAGCTCAATTCTCCGAGTCACTTGGGATTTATATCTATTGATCACTATGAGGAATTTGAAAGATACTAGAACCAAGATTTTTCCCTCTACTATGAGGGGAGGTAAGGAACTACCATCTAGCTCTGCACTTGATTCACCTTCTATTTTGAGTAAGCTTGTGATGCCACCACCTGCTAGTAATTCTGATATGTCGCAAGTAATTGATGATGCTATGTAGCGACCCGACCTCAGACGGTCAAGCCTCGTATATCTGTGCATCCTCGGATCAGATGTCGGCACACACAAGACATCAATGTATATATCAAAGTGCAATCACATGTATAATTAACATAAAACTGATATATACCTCATAAGTCACAGCTGAAACAAATAGTCGGTGTGGAGTCCCATCAACGCCATCGGCAAGTTGAGTGTAGACCGTAACCCCAGATCGTAACTCTTACTCGTCGAAGAAAATCCTGCAACATGATATGTTGCAGCCGTGTAGGTCAGTACATTGAATGTACCGGCAAGATCACAATAAAAATAACAGATGATAAAACTATACTATATGCAATATGGCTTTGTGGCTCAGATTCGAGTTTTGTTTATGTAAAAGCTGGTTTTATTTTCCCTACATCAAAGGAATAAATGAAGTCTGTACTATGGAGTTTTCCATCATGACATGGTTACACCAACCGATGTCTCATAGCCCAAATTCATCATAAGTTGCCCACAATTAAGTTATCATCCGTGTTGAGAGTTCCGAGATAGATCCAAGTCCAGATGCTCAAATTGTCCGTAATCGGGACACGGCTAATCGATTAGGTTTAAACCCTCTGCAGAGGTTTGTACACTTTACCCACAAGATTCGATCCTCTTTTACGTTCTCGCACTTCGTGGTGTTTGAGAACAAGATGACCAAACATGGTCTTCCAAAGAGTTCCTCCGACCACCGCCCAAGACTCATCCCATCCTACCGTAGTTCTACATCTGCTAGTACCGCCCCAGCCAGAGTCACAACTAAGGTCAACCAAGCCAGAGCCCATAATGACTTGCGGTTGCACAGTAAGCTTCCGGCATGAAGTATTCTTCCGCCTCTTTGAGTCTGGGTGAAGCTTTCCGCAAGATGTCATGGAGCTTCTCCATGCATCCTGCCAATCACTGGTTTCTCCAGGTGCCCACAACCGCCCTTCACCCAAAGAGTGTGTATTGAATTCTTGTCTCGAGTCTTGAAGTCTTGAGGCCTTGAAGATGCAGTCCTTGCAGATTCCATCATGGAGTTGTCGCCATTGACGTGGATCCTCCATTCTCACACCACTCCGAGCACTCATACCAAACCCCGCCTACTATAGCGTAGCATTAAAAATAAAATATCGTCCCGGCTTGGTAACAGGTGATGGGTTCCTACCTCATGCATACTACTCAACTATAAGGATTCAATATCACTATCGGAGGGATTGTTGCTAAGATGACACTAGATGCAATAAAACACATAGGTATGAAAAACATGGTCAAAGTGAACTTGCCTTGTTGACGATCTTCAAAACTAGGGATTCAGAGTAGCAAGCTTCAGACTCGGAAATTCTACCGAGGCAAACAATAACTATAATAAACACATAGCATATGATCACATAACACAATAGCATAGTAACATAACACACCAAAACAACGAATCAAAACCCAAAGGAAAAACTCGAAGAAATCCAACTCAAAGTTTTCCTACTTCAAGCAACAACTAAAACTAGTTTTTACATAACAAAATTTTCTCAACATAACCTAACCATGGGTTTATGTTAACTTAACATAAAGGAATGCATTAAGCAACTAGGAGCAAAAAGAATCAATTTAAAATCTATTATAAAACTCCTATTAGGCCTAATCCAATTTATATTAAGAAAAATAAAATAAAAAGTTTTATTTAATATAAATAAAAGTTCACCCTATAAAGTGACAGAAACTATCCTAGAATAATCAATCACATGTTAAAATAAATTTATTTACTAATTAAAATAATAGGAAAATAGTAGCTAGTTAATTAATTAGATTAACAAGATTCTGCTTAAAACTAATTTTTATTAATCCTAAAATACCCAAATTAATTCCTATGGTTTGGCAATGTCAAAATAAAGTTGGGACAAAAAGAATCAACCAAAAATAATTTTCCTAGCTCATGTTATAACAGATTTACTGTTCTGACTAAAACTAAAATAAAGCAATTTTATTTAATTTTAACATAGCTAAATATATTTTCTACAGAAACTATAGAAAATTTGCAAACCAACAAAAAAGAATCACCTAAAAATATTAAACAGAATAAAAGATATGAAATTTTCAAAACAGAACTATTCTTAAAACAGAAAACAAAAATAAATGAAAAAGGGCCTAATGGGCCTAAACTACGACCGAGCGTAATATAAACTAAACGGGCCTAGGGTTAAACTGAATCGGGCGGCTAAAAAATAAAACCCTAACTTAAAACTAAACTGGCTAAACCGGTCGAACCGGCTTTATAAAAACGCATTCTTCTGGGTTCTAATCTACACCGTAGATTATGAATCGGACGGGGGGGGGTGCTCTCGGTGACTCACCGGCGCCGACGGCGGCGGCGGCGGTGGTGGCAGTGTGGTGGCCTCTCCGGTCGTCGGGGAGGTCGGTGGAGAGCTCCGGCGGGTGCGGGGCGACGAGTGGGGGCTCTTGGTGGAGTCGGTGGGGGTCGGGAGGGGCTAGGGCCGTGACGGCGACGCAAATGGCGGCGGCGGGAGGCTCGGGCTCCGGCGACGGCGTGAGAGAGGAGGAGGGCTCCGCGAGGGGTAAGGGGGAATGGGGTGCGGGGAGGGGCTTATATAGGCGGGTGTAACGCCCTCGATGCGGCTATATCTCCCACGTGTCGAGGCACGACTTAGAGGCATAACCGCATTGAAAGCAATGTCGCAAGTGAGGTAATCTTCACACAACCCATGTAATAAATAAGGAAAGAGATACATAGTTGGCTTACAAGCCACTTCACACAAGACATAAATAAACATCCATCATTCAGAGTACACTCAAGGTCCGACTACGGAACCAAAATAGAAGAAGATACCCCAAATGCTACATGATCCCCGATCGTCCCAACTGGGCACCACTACCGATCATCGTGAAAGACACATAGTAACGACCACGCCTCGTCGAACTCCCACTTGAGCTCGGTTGAGTCACCTGCACCGCATCGCCGGCACTGCAATCGTTTTGGTAGAATCTGTGAGTCACGGGACTCAGCAATCTCACACCCGCGAGATCAAGACTATTTAAGCTTATAGAAAGGACAGGGTAGTAAAGTGGAGCTGCAGCAAGCGACTAGCATATATGGTGGCTACATTCGCAAAAGAGAGCGAGAAGAGGAGCAAAGCACGGTCGTGAAGCTAGTAGCGATCAATAAGTGATCCTGACTACTTACGTCAAACATAACTCCAACACCGTGTTCACTTCCCGGACTCCGCCGAGAAGAGACCATCACGGTTACACACGCGGTTGATGTGTATTTTATTTGAGGTCAACTTTGGGTTTTCTACAACCGACATTAACAAATTCCCATCTGCCTCATAACCGCATGGCACGGCTTTCAAAGATATTACCTGCAGGGTGTCCCAACTAAGCCCATTATAAGCTCTCACGGTCAACGAAGGATATTCCTTCTACCGGAAGACCCGATCAATCTCGAATCCCGGACTACAAGACATTTCGACAAAGAATAAAACAAGACCAGAAGACCACCCGATCGTGCCGATAAATCCCGATAGGAGCTGCACATATCTCGCTCTCGTGGCACACCGGATAAGCTAAGCGTCAGAACCGACGTAATCCAAGTTGCCAAGGAATGATCCCAAGACGGTGTTTAGTTTGGACCAACGTCAAGGAGCACCGCCCGGGTTTAAAATAAGATGACCCTGCTCGCGAAAACCGGGGAAAAAGGCTTAGGTGGCGATGGTAAAACCAATGTTGGGCCTTGCCGGACGAGTCTTATTCAAAGCGAACTGTCAAGGGGGTCCCATAAATCACCCAACCGTAAGGAACGCGAAATCAAGGAACATAACACCGTATGACGGAAACTAGGTGGCAAGAGTGGAACAAAACACCAGGCATAAGGCCGAGCTTTCCACCCTTTACCAAGTATATAGATGCATTAATTATAGCAGATATATATTGTGATATCCCCAACAAGTAAACATGTGCCAAAAAGGAACAACATCTCCATGTTCCAACGAGGAACAAACTTCAACTTCACCTGCAACTAGCAACGCTATAAGAGGGGCTGAGCAAAGCGGTAACATAGCCAATCAACGGTTTGCTAGGAAAAGGATGGTTAGGGGCTGACATGGCAATATGGGTGGCATGATATAGCAAGTGGTAGGCATCGTGGCAGAGGCATAGCAAAAGAGCGAGCAACTAGCATAGCAAAGATAGAAGTGATTTCGAGGGTATGGTCATTTTGCCTGCAATGTTCTCAGAGTTGTCGAAAACTTGATCCTCGTAAGCGTTCTCAACAGGTTCCTCGCTCACGCACTCGCCTCCGGCTCAACCCAAAGCAACAACACAAACAAAGGAACCACAATAAATCACGGTGCAATGCACAATCAACATGATGCAAAACATGACATGATATGCGGATGTGATATGCAATGCGATGCGCGCTCCGGAAGGAAAATGATGAACCAAGCATCAACTTGGCAAACCAAGTATGCCACTGAAAGATGAGATGATTTCGGTTGAAATCGATATAAAGATCACCGGAATCGGATGCACGGTTTGGAAATGACAAGCAAAACAAGAATGGCGCAAATCTGCTATTAACAGCATGATGCCACTTAGCAAGCAACAAGAAATTAAGCTACTGCACCCAAACGTATCAACAAAGCACATGGCAGTGATCTACATAAGATGCTTGACAAAAGATGAGCACTGAGCTACGGCTAGTTCACATCATAACAAGTTCAAACAAGCATGGCAAAAGTGCACAAAATATCAGGCTGGACATGGCAAAAACAGCATCAGGTTGCAATGTTCGGAGCAACAAAACTACATGCTACAGGAACTTATAATAGCAAAACAAGGCATGGCATGAATCTACTCAAAGCATAGAACAAAAGTCCCTTACTGACCATAAGCCATAAAGGATCAGAAAATATAGTAACATCCATGTCAATATTGAAAGTTTCGTTAACAGATTCAGCAACATGGCATGTCAAAAACTGTTAACAAGTAGGCACGTTTACAAGCTCAATGCACTCACTACAGAGCCTTATATGATAAAATAAGCATACATACATCAAGAAGACATGGCATAGAAGACATACATGGCAAGAACAATAACATAGCATACATGGATCAACCACAACAACCTTGGCAAAATTGAATAACATGTAAACAATCTGCCAGGAAACATTTGATAGCAAAAGTAGAGCTCGATTGACTCAAGATATGGCACTCCATAATTGCAAACAAGGGCATGGATGGATAGAGCAAGACATGTTTAACATAACATCCTTACTGAAGTATCTCAAAATATGCATGGATCTCTCGGTAGCATCAAGTTAACATGGCATCAAAATATCAGCAAAACAGAGCTGAAAACAGCAACATCAGGACACCTACTTTGCATGCTTGTGCTAGTCACCACATAGATCACAAAAATACATGGCATACACCCCTGGAAAGATGGCATGGCATATTACAAAACACATGTAGGACTCAAATTCATAGGATGCACATATCAATCATAGCAAAAATAACAAAAGTGCAAGTTCTGTTAAGAAACAGAAACTAACATCACATAGCCCTCTTCTAACAGCATTTTGGGCATCAAGATGAGCTCAAATGAAAATGATGCAATGAGATGAAATGATCTACTCTTCGAGGCGAACATTTTGATATATTATACGCGCAAAATGGATCTACATATGCAAAAATATAGCATGAAGAAAATGACACAAAATAATACACGAGATGAAAAACTTAGGAGAAAAAGAGGGGGCGAAGAGAAAGTCAACGGGATCGGTCGATCGGGATCCAGCCGATCCGGATCGGGAGCGGCGGCGGCGACGGTTCTCGCCGGAGAGGAGACGGGCAGGCAGGGCCGGGCGCGGAGGAGGAGACGGCGGCGGCGGGCGGGCGCGGCGGCCGGTGAGGAGCGGCGGCGGCGCGAGGCGCGGAGGGGCGGCGGGCGACCTGCCGGGGCGGCCGCCGTTCCAGAGGTCACGGGCGGCGGAGGCGGCGGCGGGAGCGGACGGTCCGCCTGAATCGGACACGCCCGGGCGCGGAGGGATATTTGCTAGGTTAGGGGAATTGATCCGGATTTCGGTAGGGGTGTTTAAATAGGCATAGAGGGAGCTAGGAGAGTCCAAATGAGGTGTAGTTTTCCACACGATCGTGATCGAACGACGGAGAGCATGGAAGTGACTTAGATGGGTTATTGGGCTGTTTTGAAGGGTGTTGGGCTGCAACTTAAAAGAGGCCTTTGCGAGAGTGCGGTTAACCGCTGAGTACCAAACGAGCTCCAAATGACCAAACTTGACCGGTGGTCTACGGTGGTATACCAAGGCCACTAGACAAACCTCGTCCATTTCGAGAAGGTTTAGTACCCGCACACGGAAAAACGTAAAAGGGCCGCCGGGAGATAGGAGGTCGGATTGCAAAACGGACAACGGAAAAATGCTCTAATCATGAGACGAACACGTATGCAAATGCGATGCACATGATGACATGATAAAATGCATGACATGGACAAAATGCAAAAGAAGAAAACCCAACCACGGAGGGAATATCATATCACAATGCCAAAATGGCAAGAGTTGGAGTTACAAATATGGAAAGTTACTCCGGTGTTACAATGGGGCCTGCTGTGGCAAGGGGGCGATCGGGAGATCGGCATCCCGGATCTCGCGGATCCGCGATCGGCGGCGGCGCGGCGCTATGCTGGGGGGAGGTTGAAGGAGGGGTGGGGCCTGCCTATCGGTGAGAGAGAGAGGGGTGGTGGCGGTCGCGCACCGAGCCGAGTGGGTTCGGCGAGGAGGGGTCGGTCGGCTCACTGGCCTCGCTGGGCTGGCCTCTGGGCCGCCTGGTGGGCAGTCTGCGGTCGGGGCTTGGCGCTGGCTGGGCCAGGGGGCTGGGCGCTGGGGTGTTTTTTTTAAATTTTTATTTTTTTAAATAAAACAAAAACAGAGATATCTTTTAAAATATAAATATCTTATATAGGACATATATATACCAAAATGATCAGGGGAATATTCCCTATCATTTGAACATTTTTCCAAAGGCAAAATCCAAACTTTATAAAAATTCATTTTTTTCAAATTCAATTGAAACTCAAATTTGAATTCAAAACTTTTGGCATTGTTTTCTTCTGACATATTTGGAGTGTCATGTTACTCCTCTCATACTTTTTCTCAAGTAGTTGTCAGGCATAGTTTTGAATGAATTCCACTTGCCAAAATTTGAATTCAAATACCAAAACTCAAAATCTTCTGAAACTCCAAATGGCACTTTCAAATGACATTTCAATTTGATACCTTTTTAACTTCCAACTCATATTTCATATAATTGAAGAAGTCATTTTATCTTCCCTCATGAAAATCATTGAGTTGCATAAAGCTTTGAATTTGAAATATTCTCAAATGAAATTCAAATCTTTTCAAAACCCTTTTCATTCCAATTGGAAGAAGTCATGTCATCTCCACTCTAGGGTTTGGTGTTGGAATGAACTTGAGTTCATTGAGATCCAAAAAGGCAAAGGGGAAGGTTTGGGAAAGTCATTTCATTCCCTCTCATTCAATCTTTCAAAAGTTTCAAATTCCACTCAATTTCACTCAATCAATCAAACAAACAATCAGACAACAAGCATAGTTATTTATTTAATATAACATTCCAAAATTTAGAATTTTGGGATGTTACAAACCTACCACATTTAAAATGAATCTCGCCCCTAGATTCAAGAGGCTAGCAAGAAAGGGTTAGGGTTGGGGTCTTCCAAAGAACTGTCGATCGAATGGTCTAGTGTGCTACCACACTTAAAAGCAGGGTTATGGTTCCAATAAACTCAGATACTTCCTCTGGAGTGCCGACAATGTATGTATCTTCACATATCTTACAATAGCTCCTTCATTAACGCTTCTTCATCATAAGCATAGAGTTTTCCTCAAAATCTTGGGTCGGTTCACAAAGTTGAAGTTCGTCCGAGACTGGATCTTCTTAGCTGATAGGTCTGTGTCCATTCTAGACAACTATCGAAAATCTCGTGGTGGTCGCACCATTACAGGTTTCTCCCGCAGGAATAATGGGTTGGGTTGGGTCTCACCGATGACCTACGCTTGGCAACGGTTGCTGTAAAGGGGTTCCATCGTCCCGCCATTCTATGGTTTTATGGCTTATCGCTCGACACTCTTCTAAGGTTTTCAAGGCTCTCGATTTTCCATCAACATATGATGGTTCATGATAGAAGTCTCCGTATGGGGCCAATCCATCACGCATTTGAATCATTACCACATACGTAAACAAAGGAATCACGATTCTAACACTTGGGCATACTCACAAGCATTGCAGAATTTCTCTTGTCCTCGAACTGGTTTCGAGTAAATCCATGGTTTCGCAAGCCAAACAAAACATCTATCGTTACTTCACCACTCTTAGGTTTTTGCGTAACCTCCTACGTAAACGTATGCCGAGTGGATCACCGATTCTTCCAGCTTTATTCCTTTATCAAGGTTACATCCGCTCCTTTTCAAAATCCTCGGCCTGTGGGTTATGGCCCACTTCAACACTAGTGCAGCTTTAACTCATCCTTGAGTAACTCTCTTGTTCCATATTACACCTCCCGTACATCCAATAGTACTTCTTCCTTCATACCCTTGTGGTGATGATCATACAAAACTCCAACTTATTTTGTCCAGCTTCCTTCTATGGACCGTCATGAATAACACATTTCTTGCTTCATTGATCCTGTGGCTTTACTTGAGTACTATGACCAAAAGAAATGCACAAGTTTATCCATAAATCTCATTATTTTCATATCAATCTTTTATTACATCCTTAACCATTTTTCGTGAATCCAAATTCCAAAAGTTTATTACAAATGCTGCCACCCACATGGTTCGGTATGGTCGACATTACTTCCAACTTTATTCATTTTTCCTCCGTGAGGATTCTTCATCCCCACCGAATTGTGCGACATGCTCCTTGAAATCTTCAATCTTCGTTTATCGTGGTGGCCTTGAGCTTCACCTCCATCATCTCTGCATGCACTTCGCTTAGGTATTCCCGAGTATAACGGAGTCTTGCTTCAAGTATTCTCCGATCCGGCGATGGCTTCCATGGCTGCTTCACTAACAACATCAAGAAAGTTGCTTGTGGCACACGTGAAATGAAAAGTACTGTCCCATCATCTTTGGACAAACTTTTTTCAAATGGTGGAGGTGTACCTCCACATACCAAAGTTCCACTCCCTTTGCATGAAAGGGTAGCCTTTGTAGACCGTGATCTCCTTCAAGGTGAATATGCTTCATCATGTCCTTCAGATCTTCGGGTAATCATGATCACTTGTCAGGGTCATGATTGTTTCCGGACCTTTAAGGAAAGACTCATAAAGGGTCGTCATCTGCAGTTGTAAAAATGGTGCTCAGAGTAAGGTACATATCTTCTGGGGCACACATTCATATCATCCAAACAAAACTTCAAACTCAATTTCCAATATCCAGTTTACGCATCACAACTCACCTTCTTCCATGTTCATCAAGAATATTAATTTCCAAGATAAAATATAACAACTCCTTAAAGCCTTTCAGCATGTGACATTACAACTTTATTGAGTCATGAACTATTACAATCTCTGAGTAATCTATTACATAACTCAACTCATCGAGCTCATGAAAATGAAATTGCTTATTATCCATATCAAAATTCCATCTACTCAACTCCAGCTTTCGTCTTGTTGGGACATTTTATAGCATAATGTCCTGTTTCCTTGCAGCGAAAACAAATGACTTCCGACATGTCTCGGGCTTCTTTGTGATTATGTAGGCTCTTGGATTCTTGGCTTCTTTTCTCGGCATTTACTAGCATAATGACCTAAATCCTTGCACCTGTAATAAGTGATATGACTTAGGTCCTTCTCTGCAAAAATTGCGTTGTTCTCGGTTGCCTTCTTTTCTCTTCCCGGATTTCTCTCAGAGTGATCAGAGTTTCTATTTCCGAGGGTCAAACTTCACTTCATTGCCGGAAATATCCCATACTCTTTTCTTCCCTTGGGGCAATATCAAAAAATGTCCTTCTTCTCCACATGAATAGCGTGCATTGAGTAAAATCTGTTGAGGCCTTCTCCATCAAGGTCTTCAACACTTTCATTCATAACTTCTCGAGAGCTTCTTTCATTCCTTCTTTCTGCTCCTGAATAGTTTGTTGCACCATGGGGTAAATGTGACACCGAGTCGGGTAGTGGGTGGTTCCTTCACACAAGAAACAAGTCACCCGACTAGTTGGGCATTCCTCACCGGGTGTTTCTCCTCACAATGAGAGCATCCATCCTTGTGTTCCTCCCGGTGTGTCCTATTTCTCCGCAATCTTGCAGCACAAGGTTTATTTCTTGGTGTATCATGGTGCTTCCGGATAAGACGTGATCTCAACAGGTCCTCTTGAATTCCTCCCAAGTTCTTGCTCCATTAAATCCTCAGTATGGCTTGATGCATGTTCCACCAGGTTGCAGACTTCTCGTAAAGCAATCAAGAGCGATTGGACCTCATACCTCCTTGAAACCAAATTGCTCCCAAGTGATTTTCCATGTTCTCGATCCATAGCTCGCCTCG
This sequence comes from Aegilops longissima, assembly GCA_021605205.1. Classification (NCBI taxonomy): domain Eukaryota; kingdom Viridiplantae; phylum Streptophyta; class Magnoliopsida; order Poales; family Poaceae; genus Aegilops; species Aegilops longissima. The sequence continues at coordinate 128,694,078 of CM038678.1, forward strand.
GCTGAGTCTTCGGTCCAGAGAATATCAGTCCAACTTCATTCATCATCTATGGGGTTCAAAGGTTTTGGGATGAGATATGAGAGAGGTGGGGAGGGATACACACAATACAAACAATAGTTTTTCAAGAAACGGGTTTTACTTTGTGGCTGTCGGAAAACATCAAACAAATGACGGCTCACAAATCGCTGCATCTAACGTAAGTGTATAACAGGGGTTTGGTCTTCTAAAGGTCAAATAATTCTTCAGGAACTTCAAATTCTTCAAGTCTTCAGAGTCTTCAATTGTTGCAGCTTCAACTCTTCTAATGCATGGTGAAATCCTGGTTACTTTGAAGGGGTCATCAGCTGTCCGATATCTTTCTTGGAGCGGCTTCAGTTGATCCTTCATGTGGTCAAAAGGGAAAAGGGGTATATTCTAACTATTTGAGGTGAGAGTGTCTATTTGATAAAATCTGAAAAGATGAGAAGTAAGAGTCTTTTGAAAATAAAGTTTTAGAAATTTCCTGTCCTAGGGCTTTCCGATTTCTAGGTCACGCCCTACATACCAACATGTGCTCGATACCATATCTCAGAGCGACCGACCTCGACGGTCAAGCCTCTCGTGTATCTGTACATCCTCGATCAAGATGCGGCACACACAGACATCAATGTATATATCAAAGTGCAATCACATGTATAATTAACGAAACTGATATATACCTCATAAGTCACAAATGAAACAAATAGTCGGGTGTAGAGTCCCATCAACGCCATCGGCAGTTTGAGTGTAGACCGTAACCTCAGATCGTAACTCTTACTCGTCGAAGAAAATCCTGCAACATGATACGTTGCAGCCGTGTAGGTCAAGACATTGAATGTACCGCAAGATCACAATAAAAAGAACAAATGATAAAACTATACTATATGCAATATGGCTTTGTGGCTCAGATTCGAGTTTTGTTTATGTAAAAGCTGGTTTTATTTTCCTACATCAAAGGAATAAATGAAGTCTGTACTATGGAGTTTTCCATCATGACATGGTTCCACCAACCGATGTCTCATAGCCCAAATTCATCATAAGTTGCCCACAATTAAGTTATCATCCGTGTTGAGAGTTCCAAGATAGATCCAAGTCCAGATGCTCAAATTGTCCGTAAATCGGGACACGGCTAATCGATTAGGTTTAAACCCTCTGCAGAGGTTTGTACACTTTACCCGCAAGATTCGACTCCTCTTTTACGCTCTCGCACTTCGTGGTGTTTGAGAACAAGATGACCAAACATGGTCTTCCAAAGAGTTCCTCCGACCACCGCCCAAGACTCATCCCATCCTACCGTAGTTCTACATCTGCTAGTACCGCCCCAGCCAGAGTCACAACTAAGGTCAACCAAGCCGAGCCCATAATGACTTGCGGTTGCACGTAAGCTTCCGGCATGAAGTATTCTTCCGTCTCTTTGAGTCTGGGTGAATCTTTCCAAGATGTCATGGCGCTTCTCCATGCATCCCGCCAACCGCTGGTTTCTCCAGGTGCCCACAACCGCCCTTCACCCAAAGAGTGTGTATTGAATTTTGTCTCGAGTCTTGAAGTCTTGAGGCCTTGAAGATGCAGTCCTTGCAGATTCCATCATGGATTTGTCGTCATTTACGTGGATCCTCCATTCTCACACCACTCCTGAGCACTCATACCAAACCCCGTCTACTATAGCGTAGCATTAAAAATAAAATATCGTCCCGGGCTTGGTAACAGGGTGATGGGTTCCTACCTCATGCATACTACTCAACTACAAGGATTCAATATCACTACTGGAGGGATTGTTGCGAAGATGACACTAGATGCAATAAAACACATAGGTATGAAAAACATGGTCAAAGTGAACTTTCCTTGTTGACGATCTTCAAAACTAGGGATTCAGAGTAGCAAGCTTCACTCCGGAAATTCTACCGAGGCAAACAATAACTATAATAAGCACATAGCATATGATCACATAACACAATAGCATAGTAACATAACACACCAAAACAACGAATCAAAACCCAAAGGAAAAACTCGAAGAAATCCAACTCAAAGTTTTCCTACTTCAAGCAACAACTAAAACTAGTTTTTACATAACAAAATTTTCTCAACATAACCTAACCATGGGTTTATGTTAACTTAACATAAAGGAATGCATTAAGCAACTAGGAGCAAAAGAATCAATTTAAAATCTATTATAAAACTCCTATTAGGCCTAATCCAATTTATATTAAGAAAAATAAAATAAAAAGTTTTATTTAATATAAATAAAAGTTCACCCTATAAAGTGACAGAAACTATCCTAGAATAATCAATCACATGTTTAAAATAAATTTATTTACTAATTAAAATAATAGGAAAACAATAGCTAGTTAATTAATTAGGATTAACAAGATTCTGCTTAAAACTAATTTTTTATTAATCCTAAAATATCCAAATTAATTCCTATGGTTTGGCAATGTCAAAATAAAGTTGGGACAAAAAGAATCAACCAAAAATAATTTTCCTAGCTCATGTTATAACAGATTTACTGTTCTGACTAAAACTAAAATAAAGCAATTTTAGTTAATTTTAACATAGCTAAATATATTTTCTACAGAAACTATAGAAAATTTGCAAACCAACAAAAAAGAATCACCTAAAATATTAAACAGAATAAAAGATATGAATTTTTCAAAACAGGAACTATTCTGTTAAAACAGAAAACAAAATAAATGAAAAAGGGCCTAATGGGCCTAAACTACGACCGAGCGTAATATAAACTAAACGGGCCTAGGTTAAACTGAATCGGCCGCTAAAAAATAAAACCCTAACTTAAAACTAAACCGAGCTAAACCGGTTTAACCGGCTTTATAAAAACGCAGATTCTTCTGGGTTCTAATCTCACACCGAGATTATGAATCTGACGGGGTGGGTGCTCTCCGGTGACTCACCGGCGCCGACGGCGGCGCGGCGGCGGTGGCAGTGTGGTGGCCTCTTCGGTCGCTCGGGAGGTTTGGTGGATAGCTCCCGGGTGCGGGGCGACGAGGGGGCTCTTGGTGGAGTCGGTGGGGGTCGGGAGGGCTAGGGCGGCGACGGCGACGCAAATGGCGGCGGGGAGGCTCGGCTCCGGCGACGGCGTGAGAGAGGAGGAGGGCTCCATGAGGGGTAAGGGGAATGGGGTGCGGGAGGGGCTTATAGGCGGGGCCTCGTGTGGCAAGGGGGGCGATCGGGGAGATCGGCATCCCGGATCTCGGATCCGGCGATCGGCGGCGGCGCTGGCGCTATGCGGGGGAGGTTGAAGGAGGGGGGGGCCTGCCTGCTGTGAGAGAGAGAGAGGGGTGGTGGTCGGGCGACCGAGCCGGAGTGGGTTCAAGCGAGGAGGGGTCGGTCGGCTCACTGCCTCACTGGCTGGCCTCTGGGCCGCCTGTGGGCCGGTGCGGCTTGGGCTTGGCAAGTAGGCTGGGCCAGGGGTTGGGTCAAGGCGCTGGGGGGTGTTTTTTTTTAAATTTATTTTTTTAAATAAAACAAAAACAGAGATATCTTTTAAAATATAAATATCTTATATAGGACATATATATACCAAAATGATCAGGGGAATATTCCCTATCATTTGAATATTTTTCCAAAGGCAAAATCCAAACTTTATAAAAATTCATTTTTTTCAAATTCAATTGAAACTCAAATTTGAATTCAAAACTTTTGGCATTGTTTTCTTCTGACATATTTGGAGTGTCATGTTACTCCTCTCATACTTTTTCTCAAGTAGTTGTCAGGCATAGTTTTGAATGAATTCCACTTGCCAAAATTTGAATTCAAATACCAAAACTCAAAATCTTCTGAAACTCCAAATGGCACTTTCAAATGACATTTCAATTTGATACCTTTTTAACTTCCAACTCATATTTCATATAATTGAAGAAGTCATTTTATCTTCCCTCATGAAAATCATTGAGTTGCATAAAGCTTTGAATTTGAAATATTCTCAAATGAAATTCAAATCTTTTCAAAACCCTTTTCATTCTAATTGGAAGAAGTCATGTCATCTCCACTCTAGGGTTTGGTGTTGGAATGAACTTGAGTTCATTGAGATCCAAAAAGGCAAAGGGGAAGGTTTGGGGAAGTCATTTCATTCCCTCTCATTCAATCTTTCAAAAGTTTCAAATTCCACTCAATTTCACTCAATCAATCAAACAAACAATCAGACAACAAGCATAGTTATTTATTTAGTATAACATTCCAAAATTTAGAATTTTGGGATGTTACATGCTACTTCTGTTATGCATGATGGTTATGAATCTGAAACTGTAGTGGCACATCTTACTAAATTGAATGATATAGCCACCCTATTTGCTCATGAGGAAAAAATTTGCTACTACTATATTCTTAAGTTGTTTCCTTTCTCATTAAAGGGTGATGCTAAGATATGGTTTAATTCTCTTGCTCCTGGTTGTGTGCGTATTTCCCAGGATATGATATATTACTTCTGTGAAAAATATTTCCCTGCTCATAAGAAACAAGCTGCTTTACAGGAAATATTTAATTTTGTGCAATCTGAAGAAGAGAGTCTGCCACAAGCTTGGGGGAGGCTTCTCCAATTACTTAATGCTTTACTTGATCATCCTGTCAAGAAAAATGAAATACTTGCTATCTTTTATAATGGACTAACCGATGCCTCTAGGGACCACCTAGATAGTTGTGCTGGTTGTGTTTTTAGGGAACAAACTGTTGAACAAGATGAAGTACTATTGAAAAATATATTGAGCAATGATGATGATTGGACACTTCGTGAACCAATTCCTAAGCCAACTCCAAAGAAAAGAGGTATTCTATTTCTCAGTCCTGAAGATATGCAAGAGGCAAAGAAATCTATGAAAGAAAAAGGTATTAAAGGTGAAGATGTTAAGAACTTACCACCTATTGAAGAAGTACATGGTCTTGATAACCCGTCACAGGTACTAGAGGTAAATTCTCTCTATAGATTTGATGAAGGTGATATTCCTTATAATAAGTCTGCTACCCAATGCTTGGATGAATTTGATAACTTTATTGTTAAACAAGAAAACTTCAATGCTTATGTTAGTAGACAACTGAAACAAAATGCTTATATGCTTGACCGCTTAAGTGATTATATGAGTAGAACTGTTAATGATCTTAAGCTTGTCAGTAAGCATGCTTCTATGGTAACAACTCAAGTAGAACAAGTACTTAAGGCGCATAATGATTTGCTTAATGGAATGAACAATAAAAACAATGATCATGTTGTTAGAGTTATGACTAGAGGTGGTAAAATGACTCAGGAACCCTTGTATCCTGAGGGTCATCCTACGAGAGTTAAGCAAGATTCTTACAGAATTAATACTGATACACCTAGTCCTAGTAATAAAAAGAAAAGGAAAAATGATAGAACTTTGCATGCTTCTAGTGAACCTGTTATAGACACACCTGAGAATCCAAATGATATTTCTATTTCTGATGCTGAAACACAATCTGGTGATGAACATGAACCTAGTGATAATGTTAATGATGATGTTCATGCTGATGCTCAACCTAGTAATGATAATGATGTGGAGATTGAACCTGTTGTTGATCTTGATAACCCACAACCTAAGAATAAAAGTTATGATAAGAGAGACTTCATTGCTAGGAAACATGGTAAAGAAAGAGAGCCATGGGTTCAGAAACACATGCCCTTTCCTCCTAAACAATCCAAGAAAAAGGATGATGAGGATTTTGAGCGCTTTGCTGAAATGCTTAGACCTGTCTTTTCGCGTACGCGTTTGACTGATATTCTGAAAATGTCTCCTTATGCTAAGTATATGAAAGATATTGTCACTAATAAAAGAAAGATACATCAACCTGAAATTTCCACCATGCTTGCTAATTATACATTTAAGTGTGGAATACCAAAGAAACTAGGAGATCTAGGAATACCAACTATACCACGCCCCATTAAATAAAACTATGTTAAAACTGCTTTATGTGATCTTGGAGCCGGTGTTAGTGTTATGCCTTTCTCTTTGTATCGTAGACTTGATTTGAATAAGTTGACACCTATTGAAATCTCTTTGCAAATGGCTAATAAATCAACTGCTATACCCATCGGTATTTGTGAGGATGTGCCTGTTGCAGTTGCAAATGTTACTATCTTAACGGATTTTGTTATTCTTGATATGCCCGAGGACGACAGTATGTCGATCATCCTTGGTTGAATCTTTTTGAATACTGCAGGGGCTGTTATTGATTGCTACAAAGGCAATGTCACTTTTCATGTTAATGGTAATGAGCATACGGTACACTTTCTGAAGAAACAACCTCAAGTTCATAGCATCAATTCTATTGAACAAATTCCAACCATTGTTATTGGAGGTTTTAAATTCCCTCTCCATACCGTCAAGAAGAAATATGATATTCTTAGTGTTGGGTACATGCATATCCCCGTTAAGGTAACCTAGTGTTATTCGATCTCCGGTTTCATGTTATTCGAAACAAGTTTGTTAATAAGACTTGATCAACCTTGTTAATGGATTCCTTTTGATGGGCATGAGATGGATGAATTTAGAAGTCACAACTTTCTGTACCCACCTTTTACTTTTTGTTATTTAGATTAAATAAAGAAAAAATACCATTATCTGTCTGTTTTCTGAATTATCTGTGCAATAAAAAATGTCCCAAAAATAAAAGTTCTCCAAACGCCCAGAAAATTTAGTATGATTTTTATAGAATATTTGAGAATTTTTGGCACTTAGAACACACCAGGGGGTTGAACCAGTGGACCACAAGGGTGGAGGGTGCGCCCTACCCCCTTGGGCGCTCCCCCTGCCTTGTGGGTCCCACGTGGGTCCCCCTCACTTATTCCAGCACCCATCCACTTTGTCTTCCTCCAGAAAAAATCATCCCATTGCTCAAAACCGTGTTATAGCTCATCTTGCTGCCATTTTTTATCTCCTTGTGCAAAGCTCCATTTGCGAAACTGTTTTGGGGGATTGTTCTATGATATGTGACTCCTCCAATGGTCCAATTAGTTTTTGTTCTGGTGCTTTATACATTGCAAATTTTTGCTGTTGTGGTGACCCTGTTCTTGAGCTTGCATGTCAAATTTATATGGTCCAAAGTGGTTTTGATGCATGATATAGCCTCTAGATACTTGTAGGAGTAGTTGCTATCAATCTTGCTAAGTTTGGTTCAATTTTATTTTGAGTCACTAAAAATTTCCGAATTTTTTCAGAGGAAGAAAATGTTTAGGAAAATATACCAACACTACAGGAATCAGGCACTTTGCCGTCTGCCATGGCTGACGGCAAAGGCATGCCCGACGGACGGCAAAGGCCTTTGCCGTCTGCCAGCAGACGGCAACAGGTCCGACTGAATAAGCTACGACAAAGGGTTCTTTGCCGTCTTCTGGCGGACGGCAAAGATGAAATGGTATTTGCCGTCCGCCAGTGGACGACAAAGAGCCTGGACGGCACACGTGGCAGGTTAGGTCCTTTAGGGGGTAAACGGCGTGCTTTGCCGTCAGCTGGCGGACGGTAAAGACCTTTGCATATTTGTCGTCTGCCAGCAGACGGCATAGCGGGCCACATGGCAGCACCTAGGGGGCTGGCCTATTTGATTTCTTTGCCGTCTGCTGGCTGACGACAAAGATGTAATGGTCTTTGCCGGCAAAGCATCCGAATAGCCAGCCTATTGCCCAGGTTGCACATGTATCTGCACGTGGCATATTTGCCGTCGGCTGGCTAATGGCAAAGCTCTTTAAGCAAATCTGCAAATTGGGAAAGAAGAAGAAGAAGAATAAGAAGAGGAAGGAAAAGAATAAGAAGGTAAAAATGCCATTTTAATGCTAAGCTAGGTAAAAATGCTAAGTGTAGGTCATTTTAGAGCTAAGCTAGGTAAATAGGTCATTTTGGAGCTTAGTAAGGTTATTATGTCTTTTTCGAGGAAAATAAGCTAAGTCTATATCATTTTGGAGGTAACAAAGGTTATCATGCCATTTTTTACCTAAGTATGCTAAGTATGTCATAAATGAACTGAAGAAGCTAAGTATAGCTCATTTTTTTGTCTAACTTAGGTAATTATGCCATTTAGGAGGAAATTAAGCTAAGTATGCATTTGTTAAGCAAAACACTAGAGAAAACTTACCATCATCACAAAAAATGCGATGAAGATCGCAACTAAGGTAACAATTTATCCAACGGCATAATGATACCAAGCCTCGTTATCAATGGCATATTTTCTAATCTTCTTAATCTTCAAGCGCATTGCATCCATCTTCAAGCACATTACATTCATCTTCATCTTGTGATCATCGACGACATCGGCAACATACAACTCCAATGTCATCTTCTCTTCTTCAATTCTTTTAGTTTTTTATTTCAAATACTCATTTTATTTTTCAACTAAATTTAACTTCTCGACAAGAGGGTCGGTTTCAAATTCCGGTTCACATACCTCCTAGATTAAAATATCTCTATGTCAACTTGATGGCCATAATTGTCATAAATGCGAAATGCAACAAATAGTTATGAAAGCGAATTTACCACATCCGAATCATAAAGCGGTCGAGGGACGACGGGGACAGACATCGAGACCGTGGCACTATGTATAAGAAACAATCATACAAAGTAAGAAAATTATACAACTAACTATATAAATAGTACAATCATACAAGTAACTATAGAAATCAAGTACAACATAAAAAATTGAATACCTAATAATAATCTGGATCGTCGGGTTCAATAAATGCTCTGGGATCAATAAATGCATCATCATCATCATCATCATCACTATCGGTAATGACGTGCTCATCATCATCATTAATAAATGCATCATCACGTGGAAGCCTGCTTTTGCTACTTCACCTATCTGTGTTCCTAATAAGGATTATGAATTTTCTGTTGATCTAGATATAATTACTTTGGTCGAATCTGATCCTTTTTATGGCTATGAATCTGAAACTGTTGTGGCACATCTTACTAAGTTAAATGATATAGCCGCCTTGTTTACTAATGATGAGAGATCGCGCTACCTTTATATACTCAAAATATTTTCGTTCTCATTAAAGGGTGATGCTAAGATATGGTTTAATTCTCTTGATCCTGGTTGTGTGCGTAGTCCCCAGGATATGATTTATTACTTCTCTGCTAAAAATTTCCCTGCTCATAAGAAACAAGCTGCTTTGAGGGAAATATACAACTTCGTGCAAATTAAAGAAGAGAGTCTCCCACAAGCTTGGGGGAGGTTTCTCAAGTTACTTAATGCTTTGCCCGATCATCCTCTTAAGAAACCTGAAATACTATATATCTTTTATAATGGACTAACCGATGCTTCTAGAGATTACCTGGATAGTTGTGTTGGTTCTCTTTTCAAGGAAAGAACACCGGATGAAGCTGAAATTCTATTGAATAATATGTTGACAAATGAAAATAATTGGGCACCTCCTGAGCTAGCTTCTGCTCCAATTACTGAGCCTATTCCTAAACCAATTCCGAAGAAGAGAGGTGTTCTATTTCTCAGTCCTGAGGATATGCAAGAGGCAAAGAAATCTATGAAAGAAAAAGGTATTAAAGATGAAGATGTTAAGAATTTACCTCCTATTGAAGAAATACATGGTCTTAATATACTGCCTGTAACGCCCGGATGGTTATGCAACAGTAACCTCTCGTTGATTCGAAACCGACCTGAAACAAATATTAAAACAAAAACAAACGATAAAGAGTTCCGGAAATAAGTTCTAAAATGTTCCGGTTTTCTAAAATAACTAACCTAATATTGGTGGGTGCAATAATTTTACAAAATGCCGAGCATTTTAAATAATTAAAAACAGAAAAGGAAAATAATAAAAGAAAAATAAAAGAAAACCAAAGGAGGGGAAGAACCCCTGCCCAGCCACGGCCCCCTCCCTTGGCCCATTTCCCTTCTCCCCCTGGGCCGCCCACCAGCCCAGCCGCCACCCTCAGATAACCCCTTCCCACCAACAAGCTAACCCTAGCCGCCACCAGACGCCCCCTCGCCTCTCTCTCCCGATCGGATCGGGCAGATTCCCCGCACCGAACCTCCCCTGGCGCCAATCCCACCTCGCCACCCCGCCGCCACCACCCCTGGCCTCCCTCCTCCTCCGACGCCGCTGGGACCGCTCCCTCCTCCCCTCCGTCGCCCCGAGCCCAAGACGGCCTCCGCCCGCTGCTCGGCCTGCCCTCCCGTCGCCGCACGCTTCATCAACCCTCCCCGACGGCCTCCCCGACCCTCACCGAGCCCACCCGGCCGAGTCCCCCTCCCTGTGAGGCTCCCTCTCGCCTCTCTTCCCCCCTGCGGCGCGACCGACCGCCCCACACAGCAGCGATCCTTCCCCGGCTCTCTCTCGCTGACGCCGTGGCCCCGACCGCCCCGTCGCGGATCGGGCACCAGCCACAAGACCGACGCGCCACCCCCGATCCTCTCCTTCCTCCCCTCGCCGGATCCGGCCACAGCCTGACCGCCTCGGCCACCGCACGACGGCGCCGCCTTCTTCTTCCCCACGACGGCGACGCCCGCGCCCGAGCCCCTCGCCTCTGCTCGGCGCCCCGCCGCCTCCCCGACCGAGCCCCCTGCTTTCCTCCTCACATGACGCTGCTCCGCCCGAGCCACCACCCCGCCTCGCCTCACCTCGCCTCGCCGGGCCGGGCCGGGCCAGGGCAGCAAGGCCTGCCCCCTCGTGGCCCCGATCCTCGATCGCGCCCAGACCCGCCCGGATTCAGGCCCGATTCGGCAACGCCTGTGTCGCCTGCACCCACACCTGCTTGGCCATAGGCCATCGACGTGGGGCCCCACCCCAAATGATAAAAACAAAGAACGTTTTAAATAAAAATGAAACTAAAATGGAAATAGAAATGAATTAAATTAATTAGCTAAATAATTAATTAATTAATTAATTAAGCAATTAATTAATCTAATTAATTCGGATTAATTAATCTAATTAATTCGGATTAATTAACCCTAATCCTTAGTTAAATTAATTGGGTAATTAATTAAACTAATTAATTCTCAACTAATTAACACTAAACATTAATTAACTTAATTAACTAAGGTTAATTAAACTTTGATTAGACTAATTAAATTAATTAGTCATTAGTGAATGACATGCGGACCCACATGTCGGGGTTGACTCACCAACCTCGTTGATCGATGACGCCAAGATGACTTCATGTCGATGTCATAAATGCAATTTCAAATTAATTAAATAATTAATTAAAATTCCGTAAATTAATAAAATCTTTTATAATTATATCTTTTAATCCGTAATCCGGATTAAAATAATTTCAACATGAAAGTTGCTCGTAACGACGAGACGAATCCGGATCACGCATCCGCTTGTCCGCCACACACCCCTAACCTATCGAACTCGCAACTTTCCTCCTCCCTTCTCGCTTCAAAACATTTAAACCCCGGAATACTTTCCGGATGTTTCTTAACCAAAGACCCTTCTTACCACGCCGTGGCACGCCTAGCATCGCTTGGCATGTCATGCATCGTTATGCATCTGTTACTTGTATTCATTGTTTCTTCCCCTCTTCTCTCCGGAGACTACGAGACCGACGCTGCACCGCCGCTCGACTACGGTGTTGACGACCCTCTCTCTTGCCGAGCAACCAGCAAGCCCCCTTGATCACCAGATATCGCCTACTCTTATCTACACTGCTTGCATTAGAGTAGCATAGCATGTTACTGTTTTGATACTCCTATACCGCTGCATAGCTTTGTCCTTGTAACTTCATTGTTACCTTACCGCAATCCTATATGCTTAGTATAGGATGCTAGTACTTTCATCTGTGGCCCTACTTTCTTGTCTGCGCGCTGCTATATTATCGGGCCGTGATCACTCGGGAGCTGATCACGGTATAGACTATATACTTATACATGATACATGTGAGACTAAAGTTGGGTCGGCCGATGGAGCACCCATGAGTGGATCTTGAGGCGGAGCGACAGGCAGGTTGAGACCGCCTAGGAGAGAGGTGGGCCTGGCCTGTTCGGCGCTCATGTTACTTAACACGCTTAACGAGGTCTTGGTATTTGATCTGAGTTGGCTACGAGCTTATACGCACTAACCATCTACGCTGGAGTAGTTATGGGTATCCCGCGTCGTGGTATCACCGGCATTTCAGACGTCACGACGGCGGCCTTGCCCGGATTGGACTGAACGCTGATGGGCTAGGTCTGCTTCGGCACAGACGCAACATGCAGTGTGCTTTCGAGGCGATGGGCCTGCACCCTGCTGCGCTTAGGTTTAGACCGCGTGTTGGCCTCTCTGTTGTGCCTAGGTGGGGCTGCGGCGTGTTGATCTTCCGCGGCGGGCATGACCCCGGAAAGTGTGTCCGCCAAATGGGATCAAGCGTCTTGGGTAAGATGGTGCACCCTGCAGGAAGTTAATCTATTCGGATAGCCGTGATCTTCTGAAACAGGGCGACTTGGAGTTGTACCTTGAGCTTATGACAACTAGAACCGGATACTTGATAAAACACACCCTTCCAAGTGCCAGATACAACCGGTGGTCGCTCTCGCTCAGGGTTATGAGCAGGGGATTGCCGGGTAGGGTTATTGCTATATGATGTTACTTGGAGGACTTCCGTTTGTCCCCTCCTACCTGTTGTAAGGCAGGTGTCCAGAAGCGTAGTCTTCGTTAAGACTAGCTATCCCCCTCTTATTCTGGCATTCTGCAGTTCAGTCCACTGATATGGCCTTTACACATATATCCATGCATATGTAGTGTAGCTCCTTGCTTGCGAGTACCTTGGATGAGTACTCACGGTTGCCTTGTTCCCCCTTTTCCCCCTATCTCTACTCGATTGCTGCAACCAGATGATGGAGCCCAGGAGCCAGACGCCACCGCCTACGACGACTACTACTCTGGAGGTGCCTACTACTACGTGCAGCCAGCCGACGACGACCAGTGAGTGACCTAGGAGGATCCTGTGCAGAGGCCTGCTCCTCTTCGATCTGATCCCGGTTTGTGCTAGCCATCTTATGGCACCTTGTTTAACTTATGTCTACTCAGATATTGTTGCTTCCGCTGACTCGTCTATGATCGAGCACTTGTATTCGAGCCCTCGAGGCCCCTGGCTTGTATTATGATGCTTGTATGACTTATTTTATTTGTAGAGTTGTGTTGTGATATCTTCCCGTGAGTCCTTGATCTTGATCGTACACATTTGCGTGCATGATTAGTGTACGATTGAATCGAGGGCGTCACACTGCCGGTTGAAGAAACTTATGATATTGATCCATTACTCATTGAAGAACCTCCTGATCCCGATAACCAGACACAGGTAGTAAAGGTAAATTCTCTCTACAGATATGATAAAGCTGTAGTCCCTCCTACTAAAATTGCTAGTCAGTGCTTGGGCGAGTTTGATAACTTTATGTTTAAGCAAGATGACTTTAATGCTTATTTTGGTAGACAATTAAAACAAGATGCTTATATGATTAAACGCTTGGGTGATTATATGGCTAATATTAGAGGTGAACTTAAACTTGTTAGCAAACATGCTTCTATGGTTACCACTCAAGTAGAACAAGTACTTAAAGCTCAAAAAGAAGTGCTTGATGAAATGAATAGTAAGAAAAATGATTATGCTGTTAGAGTGGCTACTAGAACTGGTAGAATGACTCAGGAACCTTTGTATCCTGAAGGCCACCCTAAGAGAATCAAGCAAGATTCTCACAGAAATAATATTGATGTACCTAGTTCTTCTAAAAGGAAGAAAAAGAAAAGTGATAGGACTTTGCAAACTTCTAGTGAACCTACTGCTGAACCACCCGAGAATCCAAATGATATATCTATGTCTGATGCTGAAACACAATCTTGTAATGAACATGAACCTAGTGAAAATGTTAATGATGATGTTCATGATGATGCTCAACCTAGTAATGATAATGATGTAGAAGTTTAACCTGCTGTTGATCTTGATAACCCACAATCAAAGAATCAATGTTATGATAAAAGAGACTTCGTTGCTAGGAACATGGTAAAGAAAGGGAACCATGGGTTCAGAAACCCATGCCTTTTCCTCCGAAACCATCCAAGAAAAAGGATGATGAGGATTTTGAGCGCTTTGCTGAAATGATTAGACCCATCTTTTTGCGTATGCGATTGACTGATATGCTCAAAATGAATCCTTATGCCAAATATATGAAAGATATTGTTACAAATAAAAGAAAGATATCGGAAGTTGAAATTTCCACCATGCTTGCTAATTACACTTTTAAGGGTGGAATACCAAAGAAACTTTGAGATCCAGGAGTACCTACTATACCACGCCCCATTAAATAAAACTATGTTAAAACTGCTTTATGTGATCTTGGAGCCGGTGTTAGTGTTATGCCTTTCTCTTTGTATCGTAGACTTGATTTGAATAAGTTGACACCTATTGAAATCTCTTTGCAAATGGCTAATAAATCAACTGCTATACCCATCGGTATTTGTGAGGATGTGCCTGTTGCAGTTGCAAATGTTACTATCTTAACGGATTTTGTTATTCTTGATATGCCCGAGGACGACAGTATGTCGATCATCCTTGGTTGACTCTTTTTGAATACTGCAGGGGCTGTTATTGATTGCTACAAAGGCAATTTCACTTTTCATGTTAATGGTAATGAGCATACGGTACATTTTCTGAAGAAACAACCTCAAGTTCATAGTATCAACTCTATTGGAAATATTCCATCGATTATATTTGGAGGTTTTGAATTTCCTCTCCCTACTATCAAGAAGAAATATGATATACTCATTATTGGGGATGTCCATATCCCCGTTGAGGTAACCTAGTGTTATTCGGAATTCCTCTGGTTTCATGATTACTGGAATGAATTTGTTAACAAGGCCTGATCAACCTTGTTAGTGGATTCCTTTTGATGAGCATGAGATGGATGAAACTAGAAGCACAACCTTCTGTACCCTCTTTATACCTTCTGTTATTTAGTAGAAATAAAGTAAAAATAGTATTTTTCTGTCTGTTTCCTGATTTATCCGTGCAATATAAAAATACCCCGAAAATAAAAGTCCTCAGAATGCCATGCCAATTTAATATGATTTTTTCAGGAATATTTGAGGATTTTTAGTGCAAAAGTTACCGTGGCGGGAGCTGCCACCTGGCCACGAGGGTGGAGGGTGCGCCCTACCCCCCTGGGCACGCCCCCCTGCCTTGTGGGCCCACGGTGGCCCTCCTCCACTTATCCCTTCACCCATCTTCTTCCTCTGCCTCACACAAACCCGAAAAACCAACTCAAGCACGAGTTCCAGCCACTTTTGCTGTGATTTTCGATCTCCTTGCTCAAAGCACCTCTCGCAAAACTGCTTGGGGAGATTGTTCCTTGGTATGTGACTCCTCCATTGGTCCAATCAGTTTTTGTTCTAGTGCTTTATTCTTTGCAAATTTGTGCTGCATAGGTGACCATGTTCTTGAGCTTGCATGTCAAATTTATATGGTTCCAAGTAGTTCTAATGCTTGATATAGGCTCTAGGCACTTGTAGGAGTAGTTGCTATCAATTTTATTGAAGTTGGTTCACTTTTGTTTGAAGTTACTAAAAAATTCAGAAATTTTTCAGAGGAAACAATATGTTTAGGAAGATGTTCCAAGGTGGTTCTTCAAGGAAGCAAGGTCCCAGGCTTGCGATGCGTGCTAACGAGGAACCACCAAGAGACGCTCTTGTGAGGCCCTGTGAATGGCCTTCGGAAAATTTTATGGATCAAGCGGGAATCAAAGAAGAATTTAACGCATATTTGCGTAACGCTGGTCTTGTGGACTTTGAGGCGGACAAATGCCCACAGTATCATGATCTCACTAGTTCATTTGTGAGGAGGTTTGAGTATTCATCTTGGCGTAATTCTCCTTCAGTCATGTTTGACCTTTATGACAAATCTTATACCATGGACTTAGAGGATTTCACTTTTGCTTGCAAACTTCCATCTTGGGGTAGTGTCAGGGATCCCCCTAAATCTGAATTTAGAGACTTTCTTGCTAGTATAACTGTGGGGGAATCTAGAGATATAACGCAAGCCACTATAGGGAGCATTCACTTTCCTGCTATACATTATTTTGCTCTCTTCATCGGTAGGTGCATAAGTGCTAAAGATGAAGCATGTCACATGTGTGTCCCTGATCTCAGCATTCTCAGGAGTGCTGTGTTAGGAGACCAACCTTATCATATGGGAGCCATTGTAGCTCGTAGGTTGCATCATAATAGATATAACGGAGATTTCTTTGGAGGAATTTATGCAATCCGCTTAGCTAATTTTCTTGAGATAGACATTCGTGAAGGTGATATGGAGTTACCCCCTACTTATTTAGATTTTGATTCTATGGTCTCCCACCAGTTTGTTGAGAGTTCTGAACCACCTCTCCAGTATCGACTAATCTTTAACAAACGACATGTTGTCCGTATTACTCTTCCTGCTCCTGCCTTCTTTGATTCTCAGACAAAAGGAAGATATGTTATTACCAGATAGGAGGCAGATGAGTATGGGAGAAGAGTGGAGGCGGCTCGACGCCACGCTGCAGCTCAGGAGGCGATAGCCGCTGCATCGCAGTATGACCCCAACTACACCTATGGGTATCCGCCAGGCTATCCCTGGCAATAGACCAACTTAGGCCAAAAGCCTAAGCTTGGGGGAGTACGTATTTCTCATCGACATTACATTTATGTTCACACACACTCATTGCTAGATGTCGGTGCTCATACTCTTTCACTGTAATATCCATGCTAGTTTATTTTCTTTTTCCTGCTTTCTTCTTGTGTGTTTAATAAACCTTAAGAAAAAAAATTAGTGGTAGTTTATTTCCATGCCTGTAGTAGAAATTAAAATGAAAACCCAAAAATATTTCCCGTTCTTCTTTTACTTGTTGGGAGCTTTCCCTTGTAAATAGTTTTTATTTCTTTTTTTTCTTTTCTTTGGGGGTCAGTAGGAGAAGACCATGATTAAATTGTTGAAGTGGCTCTTATATGCATCATTGTTGATTTAACCAAGAGCCCATATTGCCTTGTCTTCTCCTGTTTATTGAATGCTCGCAGATTCCAGCTTAGTCCAATGCACGTGCACTCTTATTATTATTCACATCGTTTGGTCGTGCAAGTGAAAGGCAATTATGATGATATATGATGGATTGACTGAGATGAGAAAAGCTGGTATGAACTCGACCTCTTTTGTTTTTGTAAATACGATGAGTTCATCATTCTTGATTCAGCTTATTATGAATAAACATGCTATTAAAATGCTTGTGATGTGGTATGATGGGGTGGTATCCTCCTTTGAATGATTTAAGGGACTTGACTTGGCACATGTTCACACATGTAGTTGAAACAAATCAACATAGCCTTCACGATATTTATGTTCATGGTGGATTATATCCTACTCATGCTTGTATTCAATGTTCATTAATTTGAATGCATGTTCATGACTGTTGTCGCTCTCTAGTTGGTCGCTTCCCAGTCTTTTGCTAGCCTTCACTTGTACTAAGCGGGAATACTGCTTGTGCATCCAATCCCTTAAACCCCAAAGTTATTCCATATGAGTCCACCATACCTTCCTATATGCGGTATCTACCTGCCGTTCCAAGTAAATTTGTATGTGCCAAACTCTAAACCTTCAAATAAACATTCTGTTTTGCGTGCTTGAATAGCTCATATATCAACTAGGGCTGCCCTTATCTTTCGTGTTAGGCGGGTTATTCTGAAGAGGAGTGGACTCCGCTCCTCACTCACGAGAAAATGGCTGGTCACCGGGATGCCCAGTCCCATGCTTTGTGCAAACTATATCAAAAAAATTGAAAAAAACTCCCCCTGGGACCCGTTGAATGTTGGAGGCACTCGTTGTTTCGAGCAAGCCATGGATTGATGCTTGTGGAGGAGGGGGAGTATAAACTTTACCATTTTGTTTAGCATGGAAGATATCGTCAGTTGTTATGTTGACAATGAAAGTATGCCGCTCAAAATATAAATTAGCTCTATTTCAAAACCGAGCTCTGGCACCTCTACAAATCCCTGCTTCCCTCTGCGAAGGGCCTATCTATTTACTTTTATGTTGAGTCATCACCCTCTTATTAAAAGCACTAGCTGGAGAGCACAACTGTCATTTGCATTCGTTACTGTTAATTTATATCGGGTATGACTATGATTGGATCTCTTTTACCATGAATTCCAATGTCTAGTCAGTCCTTGATCTTTGAAGGTGCTCTGCATTTATGTTTTGCGGTCTCAGAAAGGGCTAGCGAGATACCATCTTGTTATATCATATTATGATCATTTTGAGAAAGTGTTGTCATCCGAGATTTATTATTATGGCTTGCTAGCTGATTATGTTATTGATATGAGTAAACATGAGACCTAGGAGTTATTGCAAATGTGGTTAGTTATGATCTTTGCTAAAAACCTGAATGCTGGCTTGACATAGGTACAACAATAAGAGCAAACAGAGTTTGTAAAAGTTTTTCTTTTTCTCTTTCAGTTTGTCAACTGAATTGCTTGAGGACAAGCAAGGGTTTAAGCTTGGGGGAGTTGATACGTCTTCGTCGTATCTACTTTTCCAAAGACTTTCGCCCTTGTTTTGGACTCTAACTTGTATGATTTGAATGGAACTAACCCGGACTGACGCTGTTTTCAGCAGAATTGCCATAATGTTGTTTTATGTGCAGAAAATAAAAGTTCTTGGAATGACCTGAAACTCCACGGGATGTCTTATAAAAAATAATTAAAAATCCTCGCCAAAGATGAAGACCAGGGGCCCCACACCCTGTCCACGAGGGTGGGGGGCGCCCCCCCTCTAGGGCGCGCCCCCTACCTCGTGGGCCCCCTGGACACCTTCCGACGCCAACTCCAACTCTATATATTGGCTTTCGGGGAGAAAAAATCAGAGAGGAGAAATCATCGCGTTTTACGATACGAAGCCGCCGCCAAGCCCTAAAGCCTCTCGGGAGGGCTGATCTGTAGTCTGTTCGGGGCTGCGGAGAGGGGGATTCGTCGCCGTCGTCATCATCAACCATCCTCCATCACCAATTTCATGATGCTCACCGCCGTGCGTGAGTAATTCCATCATAGGCTTGCTGGACGGTGATGGGTTGGATGAGATTTATCATGTAATCGAGTCAATTTTGTTAGGGTTTGCTCCCTAGTATCCACTATGTTCTGAGATTGATGTTGCTATGACTTTGCTATGCTTAATGCTTGTCACTAGGGCCCGAGTGCCATGATTTCAGATCTGAATCTATTATGTTTTCATGAATATATGTGAGTTCTTGATCCTATCTTGCAAGTCTATAGTCACCTATTATGTGTTATGATCCGACAACCCCAAAGTGACAATAATCAGGATACTTCTCGGTGATGACCATAGTTTGAGGAGTTCATGTATTCACTATGTGCTAATGCTTTGTTCCGGTTCTCTACTAAAAGGAGGCCTTAATATCCCTTAGTTTCCAATAGGACCCCGCTGCCACGGGAGGGTAGGACAAAAGATGTCATGCAAGTTCTTTTCCATAAGCAAGTATGACTATATACGGAATACATGCCTACATTACATTGATGAATTGGAGCTAGTTCTGTCACCCTATGTTATGATCATACATGATGAACCGCATCCGCATAATTATCCATCATCGATCCGGTGCCTACGAGCTTTCCATATACTGGTTCTCGCTTATTTACTTTCCCGTTGCTACTGTTATAATCACTACAAAATACCAAAAACATTACTTTTGTTGTCTTTACTTTTGTTATCGTTACCACCACTATCATATTACTTTTCTACTAAACACTTTGTTGCAGATACTAAGTTTCCAGGTGTGGTTGAATTGACAACTCAGCTGCTAATACTTGAGAATATTCTTTGGCTCCCCTTGTGTCGAATCAATAAATTTGGGTTGAATACTCTACCCTCGAAGGCTGTTGCGATCCCCTATACTTGTGGGTTATCAGTTGTCCTCCGGCCATTTCAAATGCGGCTCTCAGAAACCCCTTGGTTTTTGTTAACCATTCAATGGTCATGTCTTTCTGACTAGTGTGACCGGTGTACATCCACATACGATCACTCATCTTGCCTAGCTATTGGACACATAAGAAATATATATATATATATATATATATATATATATATATATATATATATATATATATCAGCATGTATATATTCATCAGTTAATGGATTTTGTCACATTTATTATGTCCATGCAACCTAGACGCTAATAGGTAAAGACATGTCCTAATCCCACCCGAGTATGTGTAGATTGGGTTCGTTTTCCCATGCTCTGCTCCGGATCCGACGCAAAATTTCGGCATCACCTCCCCGCTGTTCTCCTGATACACGTCTCGGCAATAAGCAGAGAGGATGTGTACCCAGAGAACAACATGGAGGCACTAACGAAATTCTGCATCGGATCCGGAGCAGAGCATATGGGAAACGAACCCAATCTACACATACTCGGGCTGTCCATGGATAACGTTGGATAATTAGAAAGAATCACGGTTATAAATATGCATGCATGTAACCCTTTCGAACGGGAGACGCATAGTGGTCACGCATACTGATGATTGAAGACACCTATAGCTATCAAGTTTCATCGGCACAAAGACCGGAACATGGCAAATGAAGGGGGACGAGGAGATGTCATTTGTGCTCACTCGCGAACGCAGGGGAGGAGCTCATCGAACACTAGACCCTCGCAGCAATGAAAAAAATGCACATTTAAATCGAAAGACGAGTAACATAGCAATTTTGTTTTTGCCGTCAACCTAACTAAATATTTACAACAGGAAGAGCGGGTTAGGGGGTTCCTCGGCGTCGATGGAACCCTAAATAGAAAGTATCATCGGTGCGAGATACATGTGGCGCTCGGCGTTGAACACTAGATCCACATCCCAAAAGTGACGCCGGCGCCCGGCGTCCCGCAACAATAGTTCTGGTGGCCGATGACGGTCGAACACCTTGGCGAATTTGTCTGGCAGCCTTTGCGATGAGGATTAAAGCCAAGTTTTGAAAGTTCAAACAACCAAACCGACTTGAGTCAGTTTGGGTGTTTCAAGTTTCAACACTTGGCTTTTAATCGTCATCGCAGAGGCTGCAAGACAAATTTTCATTGGTGTTCGACCGCTATCGACGCCGAGAACTGTTGTTGCGGGACGCCGGACGCTGGCGTCACTTGTGGGATGTGGATGTAGTGTTCGACACCGACGGCCACATGTATCTCGCACCGACTATACTTGCTATTTAGGGTTCCATCGACACCGAGGAACCCTCTAACCCGCTCGTCCCTGGGCGCCCTCAGTTATGGCGACGCACGGTCGACCCCGAACCTCAACCCGATTTCGTCGGTGATGCACCCCTAATCTTCTTCTACCTCCTCCTCCTCTTCTTCTTCCTCCTCCTCTTCTTCTTCCTCTTCCTCTTCCTCTTCCTCTTCTTCTTCTTCTTCTTCTTCTTCTTCTTCTTCTTCTTCTTCTTCTTCTTCTTCTTCTTCTTCTTCTTCTTCTTCTTCTTCTTCTTCTTCTTCATCTTTATTCTTTCTTCTTAACCTAAACTAAACTAAATCTAAACCTAAAAACAGAAACAAAACCTAAACTAAACCAAGCCTAAATTAAACTAAATCTAAAAAAACATAAAAAAAATAAGAAGAGGGATGTCTCACCTTCAGCGCCAGGGGGGGCCTGGATGGAGGAGGGGCGCCGAGCGGCAGGCGGCAGGGGTGGAGGAGAGGGCGGCGGCTAACGGGCGGCGGGGCGGCTCGGCACGGGCGGCGGCGCGGGTGTGATGAGGGGAGGGGGAGAGAGGGGTGGGGCTGGCCGCTTTTTAGTTTAGGTCACATCTCTTTGACGTCTGCTAGCAGGCGGCAAAGAGCCTAGCTATCAGACGTTAGTTGGCCAATTTCTTTTCCGTCTTCTAGCGGACGACAAAGAATCTTTGCCGTCAGCTAGCGGACGGCAAAGAAAGTGGCCGTTAGGTGGTACTTGTTAGTGGGCCACCTCACTCTTTGTCGTCTGCTAGTAGACGGCAAAGCTTCTATGCCGTCTGCTAGCAGACGCCAAAGAGCTGGCTTACGACAAACATGATCTTTGTCGTCATCTCTTTCTTTGCCGCCAGTTTCCTGTAAGTTGATGGAAAAGACCTTATTTTCCATCAGCTGGCTAACGGCAACGAGCTGGCTGACGGCAAAGATCCTGATTCTAGTAATGCAAGGTGGTTCCTAAAGCAAGAAAGCCTCGAGGCTCACGATACGTGAGCTCGATTTCGAACCACCGAGAGAAGCTCAAGTGCGGCCTTGTGAATGGCCCTTGGATGAATTCATGGCTCATGCTGGTTTCAAGGAGGAATTTGATGCGTACATATGAAACGCTGACATTGAGGACTTCGTTATAGATAAGTGCAGGCAATACTATCACCTTATTGATTCCTTTGTGCGGAGGTTTGAATTTACATCCAAGCGTAACACGCATTCTGTTTTGTTTAATCTTTATGATAAATCATATACAATGGACTAAGAAGATTTTAATGAAGCATGCAAAATCCCACAATGGGGCATTCATAGTGAGCCTCACAAAACTGAATATAATGATTTCCTTGCTAGCATCACTGTGGGAGAAATTAGAAATATTACACAAGCCACCATGGGGAGCATTCACTTTCCTACCATACATTATTTTGCTCTCTTTATATGTAGATGCATTAATGGTAAACATGATCATAGCCACCTTTCACTACATAAAAATACACTTCCATGATGATACGTGTTTGTCACAGTAGGTCACGTTTTTTGTCATGCATGTACATCCATGACGATTCTATGACAGAATCAAGATAGTCATACCTGTGCTGTCGTAGAAGTGTTCCATGACATTACCAAAATTATCATCACGGAAGTGTCCACTTCCATGACGATAAATCGCGCATCATAGAAGTGCTTTCGTCAAGGGTGACTGACACGTGGCATCCACTGTAACGGGTCACCGTTAAGCTATCGGGTTTCGGTTTGGATCCGATAAGCCGTTAACAGCCCAGACCAATGGGGATTTTCCACGTGTGAAATCATCATTGGCTGGAGGAAACACGTGTCTGCTCCTCGGTGGGCCAGATGTCATCCGTCCATTGGAGGAGACATACCTATGATACGTTGACACATGGAAGGGCCCAACAGAGGCCCATATAGGTTAAAAAGGCCGGCCCAGTCAAACGCTCGTAGTACTTACTCAAGTACTAGTGGGCCAGCCCAATAACGACCTGTTTAAACATGGCCCATTTATGGCCCAAAGCCAGATCTGGCCCGTTAATTGTTCGCCGAACATTTGGGCCCAATTACGGCCCAGTGACTTTCGACCTGTTAGAGGCCCGATGTAGACATGGGCCCATTTCAGCCCGGTGTGTCTTTCGGCCTGGGAATGGCCTGTGCTACCCATGGGCCATATATGGTCCGATGCGACATCCGGCCCACTAATGGCTCGTGATAAAGGTGGCAACAGTTCAACCCAACGTGAATTTGGGCCTGTTAAAGGCCTGTTGTATAATTCGACCCCTTGATGCCTGTACTAAGCTTTCAGCCTCTTAAAGGCCCATGATATCAGTGGGCCAACTAAGGCCCGAGATATGTTTCGTCCTGGTAACGGGCCATCATATAACTAGGCCAAAAAAGGCACGATCTACATTTCGGCCTACTGAAGGCCCGTCGACGACTAATGAAAATTGAGGCCCAACCTGCATTTCGGCCTGCTAAAGGCCCATGGTTTATTCTAGGCCGTAACAGGCTAGTAGGATATTCAGCGTGTTAATGGCACAAAGCTACATGGGCCCAACTAAGCGCTGGGTCCACTAAAGGCCCAACTAAAATTTGGGCCAAATATAGGCTGGAGTAAGTTGTGAGCCTAGCGCAAAGTGTGAAGGCCCCAATGGCCATTTAGGCCTAAGAAAGCTGCAGGACGGCCCAATTGCGGCCCGCTAAAAACCAGGCCCGTTAGAGGCGAATGTTTTGGCCCGGTCGACTACATCAATTTTTTTTCGGATAGCGAATGACGACAGTAACTAGTAGGAATTAAGAACAAAACTACTCTATACAATAAAGAAATTATGGCATAGTAACTTAGAATAAACCTACGCTATACAATAAAGGATTTATGGTATATTACATCCACTTGGCATCGAAGTTCGCCACCAGTGATCATAAAGCGCAACAAAGAAGCAAATTACAAAAACTAGGCACCATTGCAGCGTAACAAAATAATACTGAACCGAGACCACTTCCAAGACAATTCAAGAAAGGTTAGCCTTGTGCGGGAACTACTGCGCAAGCTGCTAAGCAAGGCTGTGAGACTGGCCTAGCATGTCGGTCATAGCTTCCAGGTGTAGCTATTTAGCAATGAGGTTCTCATTGGTGTTCTCCGCAATCTTTCTTAGAGATAGGACTTCAAGTTGAAGTTGAATTGCAGAATGCCTTTCTGTTAGAACTTGGGACTGAATAAGTCGAACTGATTCGGACAACGAATTCTATGAGCTTGTCTGACTGCTAGTCTCAAGTAACTTGAACACTGCATCAAGACAAGACTTTGGGGTTGTCTTGCTATCTTCAAGATGTTTTGCCTTCTTTGCTGCGATATAGGTTGGGTTTGTCTCACATCCTTCAACAGACTTGTGCATGCCATCAGGCATATCACCCTGAAACAAGCAGAGAGATGACAAGTTTTGCACGTGTATAACCAAAGATGATAACTGTGCTGTCAATTCCATCCAATTTCAAATTAGAAAATAAAGAGTAAGTTCAAAATATCAATAGCATAATTTGGCATTGTTCATAATGCGGGGAGCCTCACCGCACTACTAGATTACCATGTCAACATAACAAGCATAGATGAAGGGCAAAGACAATCATTGTATCTATTTGGGTTAATGTGCATGGCATGTTGTTCATATCATCAGCCACATAAGTAAGATAAAACAGGAGATGACAAGGTGCAAACGTGGGCTGCTTCACCACACACTGGATTATAGATACACAAAAAGATGCATACATATAGGGAGTATTGAGTAATGTGCATGGTATGAATAAGGAATTTGGTTTTACAAGTAAAACTTGGAACTTACGGTTGTTGCGAACATGCATTTTGATAGAGACAACAAACTAAACAGCAGTTAACGATAGGGAGTATGAGCAAATTAAACAGCAGTTGAGGATAAAGGCTTTAGAAGGACTGACTTACATTAATAGTTAACACCGGCTTTATAATGCCCTTCTCCATATCAAGGGAAGGATAACTCAAGAATTTCAGCACATAATCTTCTTCATAAGCATTGCCTATACTCTACATTTTGTAGAGAGTAATTATAGATATGATAATACTAGAAGGGATAGAGGATAATGAAGATAAGATGCAGATTGATGCTACATAATCAACTACCAATCCCTGGAAGTACAAGCGTTACAGGACAAAATGTACTGACAAGAGCAATGGGCTACACTTCTGCACTGGCATTGTCTGTGTATTCAACTTTTTGGTATGGTTAAATATAGATCTGATATTTTTTAGTAAATGGTGGGCGGGGGAGATAAGATGCATAATACTACACAATGAACCAATCCCTCTTCCCATAATTCAAGAGTGTTTTGAACACTGGTGTACTATACAAAACGTTCTTATGTCATGGGATGGAGGGAGTAGATGTTAATGTAAGTACAGTGATAGACGATGTTCAGTCCTTACAAGGGGACTGCATAGCTAAACCTCTTGAAAAGCATTGGGTTGATTCTAAATTTATGTAAGAGTCCATACAGATCTTATAATGTCCACCAAATGGACAATAACGAGGCTAACATGTGTAGTGATGCTACATAATCAACCAGCTATGAAAGTAAGTATGGTCATACAGGGCAAGAGGTACTCACAAGAGCAATGCAGTGTGCAGTATAGTTGCGAGATTCTGTGGTCCCTAGAGAATGAATGTTCTTCTGCTAAAATTTTTCATACAAGTGAGACATTAAGGCAAATGCAGAAATGTAGTTCAAATTGTGATGTGATATCATAGACAGTACCTTACGCTGTAGACGAGACAAGTGTGGAACAAGATTATTCGAGTCACTATCTGATAAATGTAGCACCGGAGACTTTACAGAAATTTCGTTTAGAGGCTTTCCATCGAAGTTCGCTTGCCCGGGTAGGAACGACACTTCATCAACGAGTGCTTGAAAAGCGCAACCAACCCTTGCTCGTCTTGATGATCCAGTTTGGTCCTTGCCTATTTAAAAGAATGAAATCTTGTGTCTTCTATCAGCAAAAACATATGCAGTAATTACCATGAATAACACTAGTACATTACTTACGTGTAAGTTGCGGAGGAAGACTGTAAATTGTTCTGTGTTTGCGGTATAATCTTTCCATGAAGGAAAGATGTGCACAAAGTTCCTGACAACAATATAAGCTTCATCTTCTAAACTGGGAAGAAATGGAACAGGGGTCCTATTTTCTCCAATTGGGGCTCTCTCTGGTTCGAAAAGGGATTTGGCAACTGGATTTGGTGTACTCTTTGCTGGAATGGGGGTTTGGCATCGTAGAGCTGGTGCTATGTCAACTGGCATCATCATACTGTTTGCTGTAGTTGGGGTCTGCTGAGTTGGGGTATCAGAAATGACTAGTGTAGTAGGGCTAGAGTCTGCTAGAGTGTGGGCCGTGTTTTGTTGGTCAGGTGATATTGCAACTACACCTAATGGGCTATTTGGTTTATCAGGTGTCACTACCTTTTGGTAATATGATAGTAGTGTTAATGGTAGCAAAATTAATATTTTTGGGTATTGTAGTGATTGTAACAATAGCAACGGAAAAGTAAATAAGCGAAGAACAATATGTGAAAAGCTCGTAGGCATTGGATCGGTGATGGAGAATTATGCCGGATGCGGTTCATCATGTAACAGTCATAACATAGGGTGACACAGAACTAGCTCCAATTCATCAATGTAATGTAGGCATGTATTCCGAATATAGTCATACGTGCTTATGCAAAAGAACTTGCATGACGTCTTTTGTCCTACCCTCCGGTGGCAGAGGGGTCCTAATGGAAACTAAGGGATATTAAGGCCTCCTTTTAATAGAGTAGTGGAACAAAGCATTAACACATAGTGAATACGTGAACTCCTCAAACTATGGTCATCACCGGGAGTGGTCCCGATTATTGTCACTTCGGGGTTGCCGGATCATAACACATAGTAGGTGACTATAGACTTGCAAGATAGGATCAAGAACTCACATATATTCATGAAAACATAATAGGTTCAGATCTGAAATCATGGCACTCGGGCCCTAGTGACAAGCAGTAAGCATAGCAAAGTCATAGAAACATCAATCTCAGAACATAGTGGATACTAGGGATCAAACCCTAACAAAACTAACTCGATTACATGATAGATCTCATCCAACCCATCACTGTCCAGCAAGCCTATGATGGAATTACTCATGCACGGCGGTGAGCATCATGAAATTGGTGATGGAGGATGGTTGATGATGACAATGGCGATGAATCCCCCTCTCCGGAGCCCCGAACGCACTCCAGATCAGCCCTCCCGAGATGTTTTAGGGCTTGGCGGCAGCTCCGTATCATAGAACGTGATGAATCCTTCTCTCTGATTTTTTCCTCCCCGAAAGTGAATATATGAAGTTGGAGTTGAGGTCGGTGGAGCGTCAGGGGGCCCACAAAGGAGGGGGCGTGCCCAGGGGGGCAGGCGCGCCCCCCACCCTCATGGACATGGTGTGGGCCCTGACATGGATTTTTCTTCCAATATTTTAAATATTTTCCAAAAATATGTTCCGTGGAGTTTCAGGTCATTCCGAGAACTTTTGTTTCTGCACATAAATAACACCATGGAAAGTCTACTGAAAACAACGTCAGTCCGGGTTAGTTCTATTCAAATCAGTTAGATTCCAAAACAAGGGCAAAAGTGTTTGTAGAAGTAGATACGATGGAGACGTATCAACTCCCCCAAGCTGAAACCTTTGCTTGTCCTCAAGCAATTCAGTTGACAAACTGAAAGTGATAAAGAAAAACTTTTACAAACTCTGTTTGCTCTTGTTGTTGTAAATATGTAAAGCCAGCATTCAAGTTTTCAGCAAAGATTATGACTAAGCACATTCACAATAACTCTTAGGTCTCATGTTTACTCATATCAATTGCATAATCAACTAGCGAGCCATAATAATAAATCTCAGATGACAACACTTTCTCGAAACAATCATGATATGATATAATAAGATGGTTTCTCGCTAGCCCTTTCTGAGACTGCAAAACATAAATGCAGAGCACCTTTAAAGATCAAGGACTGACTAGACATTGTAATTCATGGTAAAGGAGATCCAGTCATAGTCATACCCAATATAAATTAATAGTAATGGATGCAAATGACAGTTGCGCTCTCCAGCTAGTGCTTTTTAATAAGAAAGTGATGACTCAACATAAAAGTAAATAGATAGGCCCTTCGCAGAGGGAAGCAGGGATTTGTAGACGTGCCAGAGCTCGATTTTTAAATATAGATAAATAATATTTTGAGCGGCATACTTTAATTGTCAACATAACAACCAAGAGATGGTGATATCTTCCATGCTACACACATTATAGGCGGTTCCCAAACAGAATGGTAAAGTTTATACTCCCCCTCCACCACAAGCATCAATCCATGGCTTGCTCGAAACAACGAGTGCCTCCAACTAACAACAGTCCCGGGGGAGTTTTGTTTGCAAGTATTTTGATTTAGTTTGCATAAAGCATGGCACTGGGCATCCCGGTGACCAGCCATTTTGTCGTGAGTGAGGAGCGGAGTCCACTCCTCTTGAGAATAACCCGCCTAGCATGGAAGATACAGAAAGCCCTAGTTGATACATGAGCTATTCGAGCATACAAAACAAAATTTCATTTGAAGGTTTAGAGTTTGGCACATACAAATTTACTTGGAAGTGCAGGTAGATACCGCATATAGGAAGGTATAGTGGACTCATAAGGCATAACTTTGGGGTTTAAGGGATTGGATGCACAAGCAGTATTCCCACTTAGTACAAGTGAAGGCTAGCAAAAGACTGGGAGGCGACCAACTAGAGAGCGACAACAGTCATGAACATGCATTAAAATTAATAAACATTGAGTGCAAGCATGAGTAGGATATAATCCACCATGAACATTAATATCGTGAAGGCTATGTTGATTTGTTTCAACTATATGCGTGAACATGTGCCAAGTCGAGTCACTTAAATCATTCAAAGGAGGATACCACCCCATCATACCACATCACAACCATTTTAATAGCATGTTGGCATGCAAGGTAAACCATTATAACTCATAGCTAATCAAGCATGGCACGAGCAACTATGATCTCTAATTGTCATTGCAAACATGTTTATTCATAATAGGCTGAATCAGGAACGATGAACTAATCATATTTACAAAAACAAAAGAGGTTGAGTTCATACCAGCTTTGTCATCTCAATTAGTCCATCGTATATCGTCATTATTGCCATTTACTTGCATGACTGAACGATGTGAAAATAATAAGAGTGCACGTGCATTGGACTAAGCTGGAATCTACGAGCATTCAATAAACAAGAGAAGACAAGGCAATATGGGCTCTTGGTTAAATCAACAACAAATCATATAGGAGCCACTTCAACAATTTAATCATGATATTCTCATATCGACCCCCAAAGAAAATAAAAGAAATAAAAACTATTTACACGAGAAAGCTCCCAACAAGCAAAATAAGAACGAGAAATCTTTTTGGGTTTTCTTTAATTATTACTGCTACAGCAAGAAAAGTAAACTAGCTAAAGCTATTACTATTTTTTTTGGTTTTCTTAAGGTTTAACAAACACACAAGAACAAAGAAAGAAAAAGAAAATAATCTAGCATGGATATTACAGTGAAAGAGTATGAGCACCGACATCTAGAAATGAGTGTGTGAACATAAATGTAATGTCGGTGGGAAATACGTACTCCCCCAAGCTTAGGTTTTTGGCCTAAGTTGGTTTATTGCCATGGATGTCCTAGCGGCGAGCTGCCTCCTCCCTCCACTCGTACTCATCTGCCTCCTCTCTGGTAATACAATGTCTTCCTTTTGCCTGATAATCAAAGAAGGCAGGGGCAGGGAGAGTAATACGGACAACACGACGTCTGTCAAAGATTAAGAGATACTGGAGAGGTGATTCATTCCTCTCGACAAAATGGTGGTGAACCATAACATTAAAGTCTAAATAAGTAGGAGGCAATTCAATATCGTCATTACGTATGGTTACACCAAGAAAATCAGCTAAGCGGGTTTCATAAATTCCACCAAAGAATTATCCATTAAATCTATTATGATGCAACCTACGTGCAACAATGGCTCCCAAGTTATAAGATTTGTCTCCTAACACAGCACTCCTAAGAATACTGAGGTCAGGGACACACATATGACATGCTTCATCTTTACCATTTATGCACCTACCTATGAAGAGAGCAAAACAATTTATAGCAGGAAAATGAATGCTCCCGATGGTAGCTTGTGCTATATCTCTAGATTCCCTCACAGTTATACTAGCAAGAAAATCTCTAAATTCAGATTTGTGGGGTTCACTAGCACTACCCCATTGTGGAAGTTTGCAAGCAGTAGTAAAATCCTCTAAGTCCATAGTATAAGATTTTTCATAAAGATCAAACAGGATAGTTGGAGAATTACGTGAAGATGAAAATTCAAACCTCCTCACAAAGGAACTAGTAAGATAGTGGTACTGGCGGAACTTTTCTTCCTCGAAGCTCACAAGATCAGCGTTACGCAAATATGCGTTAAATTCTTCCTTGATTCCCGCTCGATCCATAAAGTTTTTCTAAAGGCCATTCAAAAGGCCGCACTGGAGCGTCCTTGGTGGCTCATCGCCAGCATCACGCATTGCTAGCCTGGGTCCTTGCTTCCTTGAAGAACCACCTTGGAACATTGTCCTAAGCATATTTCTTCCTCTGAAAAATTTCTGAAATTTTTAGTAACTTCAAAATAAAAGTGAATCAAGCTCAACAAAATTGATAGCAACTACTCCTACAAGTGCCTAGAGCCTTTATCAAGCATTAGAACTACTTGGAACCATATAAATTTGACATGCAAGCTCAAGAACATGGTCACCTAGGAAGCACAAATTTGCAATGAATAAAGCACTAGAACAAAAACTAATTGGACCAATGGAGGAGTCACATACCAAGGAACAATCTCCCCAAGTAGTTTTGTGAGAGGTGCTTTGAGCAAGGAGATCGAAAATCGCAACAAAATGAGCTAGAACTCGTGCTTGAGCTGGATGGTGATTTTTTGGGAGGAAGAAGAAGTGTATGGGTGCAGGAATAAGTGGAGGGGAGCCACCATGGGCCCACGAGGCAGGGGGCGCGCCCTATAGGGGTGGGCGCGCCCTGGACCCTCGTGGCCAGGTGCTTTCTCCCCCTGCTGTGTTCTCAGTGCCAGATATTCTCAAATATTCCAGAAAAAAATCATATTTCAATTTCAGGGCATTTGGAGAACTTTTACTTTCTGGGTATTTTTATATTGCATGGATAATTCAGAAAACAGACAGGAAAATACTATTTTTACTTTATTTCAACTAAATAACAGAAAGTAGAAAGAGGGTACAGAAGGTTATGCCTTCTAGTTTCATACATCTCATGCTCATCAAAAGGAATCCACTAACAAGGTTGATCAGGTCTTGTTAACAAACTCATTCCAATAACATGGAACCGAGAAATTTCAATAACACTTATAAATACCTCAACGGGATATGCACATCCCCAATAATAAGAATATCATATTTCTTTTTGACAGTAGGAAGAGGAAATTCAAAACCTCCAAAAATAATCGATGTAATTTTTCCAATAGAATTGATATCGTGGACTTGAGGTTGTTTCTCGAAAGTGTACCGTATGCTCATTACCATTAACATGAAAAGTGACATTACCTTTGTTGCAATCAATAACAGCCCCTGCATTATTCAAAAAAGGTCTTCCAAGAATAATAGACATACTATCGTCCTCGGGAATATCAAGAATAACAAAGTCCGTTAAAATAGTAACATTTGCAACCACAACAGGCACATCCTCACAAATACCGACAGGTATAGCAGTTGATTTATCAGCCATTTGCAAATATATTTCAGTAGGTGTCAATTTATTCAAGTCAAGTCTATGATATAAAGAGAGAGGCATAACACTAACACCGGCTCCAAGATCACATAAAGCAGTTTTAACATAGTTTCTTTTAATGGAGCATGGTATAGTTGGTACTCCTGGATCTCCAAGTTTCTTAGGTATTCCACCCTTAAAAGTATAATTAGCAAGCATGGTGGAAATTTCAGCTTCCGGTATCTTTCTTTTATTAGTAACAATATCCTTCATATACTTAGCATAAGGATTCATTTTGAGCATATCAGTTAATCGCATACGCAAAAAGATAGGTATAATCATTTCAGCAAAGCGCTCAAAATCCTCATCATCTTTTTTCTTGGATGGTTTGGGAGGAAAAGGCATGGGTTGCTCAACCCATGGTTCTCTTTCTTTACCGTGCTTCCTAGCAACACAGTCTCTCTTATCATAACGTTGATTCTTTAATTGTGGGTTATCAAGATCAACAGCAGGTTCAATTTCTACATCATTATCATTACTAGGTTGAGCATCATCATGAACATCATCATTAACATTTTCATTAGGTTCATGTTCATTACCAGATTGTGTTTCGGCATCAGAAATAGATATATCATTTGGATTCTTAGGTGGTTCAGCAATAGGTTCACTAGAAGCATGGAAAGTTCTATCATTTTTCTTTTTCTTCTTTTTAGAAGGACTAGGTGCATCAATATTATTTCTCTGAGAATCTTGCTCAATTCTCTTAGGATGGACTTCAGGATACAAAGGTTCCTGAGTCATTCTACCGGTTCTAGTAGCCACTCTAACAGCATAGTCATTATTCTTACTATTTAATTCATTGAGAAAATCATTCCGAGCTTTAAGTACTTGTTCTACTTGAGTGGTAACCATACAAGCATGTTTACTAATGAGTTTAAGTTCACCCTTAACATTAGCCATATAATCACCCAAGTGTTCAATCATATAAGCATTTTGTTTAATTGTCTACCAAAATAAGCATTGAAATCTTCTTGCTTAACCATAAAGTTATCAAACTCATCCAAGCATTGGCTAGGAATTTTAATAGGAGGGATTTCAGCTTTATCATATCTATATAGAGAATATACCTTTACTACCTGAGTCGGGTTATCAAGACCATGAGTTTCTTCAATAGGTGATGGATTAAGATCATATGTTTCTTCAACAGGCGGTAAATTAAGACCATGTATTTCTTCAATATGAGGTAAATTCTTAACATCTTCAGCTTTAATACCTTTTTTCTTTCATAGATTTCTTTGCCTCTTGCATATCTTCAGGATTGAGAAATAGAACACCTCTCTTCTTCGGAGTTGGTTTAGGAATAGGCTCAGGAATTGGCTCAGGAGCTGGTTCAGGAAGGGCCTGTTCTGAAGTCCTCCTACTCCATGCTTCACAAACTCTATGTGCGAAGCAGAGCCGAACGATTCTAGGTCCATAAGCTTAGCTTTGAGAAGCTGGATGGATCCTAGTGTAAAAAGCGTGGAGTTGGAGAAGTTAGGAAATCACAGCTTCAGGAATCCTCCAAAACATGGAGTTGGCTGAAATTACGTGGTTTGCCACCGCCAAGTGAACATAACGTTTCGTTTAGTCTCTCTCCTCCCTTCTTTCCTCGTGAAAACTGGCTTGTGGCTCCTTCCTTGTACAGAAACACCTCTCTCCTTCTCTTTTGGGCTGCATGCTTGGCCCATGGGACGATTTCCACCCAGCCCAATATGGCGCTAGACATGTGAGCAGCCGCTACCAGCCCAAAGTGATGACAGAGAAGCTGTTTTCGCCGCCGAACGGATGTGAATCGCTACACGGAGTGAGAAGCTGGGTTGAGAAGCAGAATTTTTGGAGCTGGGAGAGTTGGGAGGACTTCAGAACAGACCCGAAGTGTCCAATTATTTTCATTTGTCAACATATTATTCAATAGAATCTCAGCTTCATCCGGTGTTCTTTCCTTGAAAACAGAACCAACACAACTATCCAGGTAATCTCTGGAAGCATCGGTTAGTCCATTATAAAAGATATCAAGTATTTCATTTTTCTTAAGAGGATTATTAGGCAAAGCATTAAGTAATTGGACAAGCCTCCCCTAAGCTTGTGGGAGACTCTCTTCTTCAATTTGCACAAAATTATATATTTCCCTTAAAGCACCTTGTTTCTTATGAGCAGGGAAATATTTAGCTGAGAAGTAATAAATCATATCGTGGGGACTACGCACACAACCAGGATCAAGAGAATTAAACCATATCTTAGCATCACCCTTTAATGAGAAGGGAAATATTTTAAGGATATAAAGATAGCAAAATTTCTCATCATTAGTGAACAGGGTGGCTATATCATTTAATTTAGTAAGATGTGCCACAACAGTTTCAGATTCATAGCCATAAAAAGGACCAGATTCAACCAAACTAATTATATCAGGATCAACAGAGAATTCATAATCCTTATCAGTAACACAGATAGGTGAAGTAGCAAAAGCAGGCTCAGGTTTCATTCAAGCATTAAGAGATCGCTGCTTCCATTTAGCTAAGAGCTTCTTAAGATCACTTCTATCTTTGCAAGCTAAAATAGCTAGAGTAGCTTATTTTTCAAAAACATAACCCTCAGGAACAACAGGCG
The DNA here is from genome assembly GCA_021605205.1 of Aegilops longissima. NCBI lineage: Eukaryota > Viridiplantae > Streptophyta > Magnoliopsida > Poales > Poaceae > Aegilops > Aegilops longissima. The sequence goes on from CM038678.1 coordinate 128,728,799, forward strand.
ATTCATATTTATTAGGGGGAGAGTCTTCATCATCACTTTCATCAATGTCATCAGTTTCAATAATTTCATTCTCTCTAACCCTAGCAAGTTGTTCATGAAGAAATTCACCAAGTGGCACAGTAGTATCAAGCATAGAAGTAGTTTCGTCATGAGTATCATGCTTAGCGTATGGCATCATCAATAACATGCACATATCGTAATCGAATAGCGTAAGGGTTTAGGTGTCGCAAGCTTACTCAAAATGAAGGTGAATCAAGTGCGAGCTAGATGGCGTTCCTTACCTCCCTCGTAGTTGAGGGATAGATTTTTGTTTTCTCGTCTTTCAAGTTCTTCATAGTGACCAGCAGATATAAACCCCAAGTGACTCAAAGAATAGAGCTATGCTCCCCGGCAACGGCGCCAGAAAATAGTCTTGATAACCCACAAGTATAGGGGATCGCAACAGTTTTCGAGGGTAGAGTATTCAAGCCAAATTTATTGATTCGACACAAGGGGAGCCAAAGAATATTCTCAAGTATTTGCAGTTGAGTTGTCAATTCAACCACACCTGGATAACTTAATATCTGCAGCAAAGTATTTAGTGGCAAAGTAATATGATAGTAGTGGTAACGGTAGCAAAAGTAATATTTTTGGGTTTTGTAGTGATTGTAATTATAGCAACGGAAAAGTAAATAAGCGAAGAAAAATATGTGAAAAGCTCGTAGGCATTGGATCGGTGATGGAGAATTATGCCAGATGCGGTTCATCATGTAACAGTCATAACATAGGGTGACACAGAACTAGCTCCAATTCATCAATGTAATGTAGGCATGTATTCCGAATATAGTCATACGTGCTTATGGAAAAGAACTTGCATGACGTCTTTTGTCCTACCCTCCCGTGGCAGCGGGGTCCTAATGGAAACTATGGGATATTAAGGCCTCCTTTTAATAGAGTACCGGAACAAAGCATTAACACAAAGTGAATACATGAACTCCTCAAACTATGGTCATCACCAGGAGTGGTCCCGATTATTGTCACTTCGGGGTTGCCGAATCATAACACATAGGATCAAGAACTCACATATATTCATGAAAACATAATAGGTTCAGATCTGAAATCATGGCACTCGGGCCCTAGTGACAAGTATTAAGCATAGCAAAGTCATAGCAACATCAATCTCAGAACATAGTGGATACTAGGGATCAAACCCTAACAAAACTAACTCGATTACATGATAGATCTCATCCAATCCATCACCGTCCAGCAAGCCTACGATGGAATTACTAACGCACAGCGATGAGCATCATGAAATTGGTGATGCGGGATGGTTGGTGATAATGACGGCAACGAATCCCCCTCTCCAGAGCCCCGAACGGACTCCAGATCAGCCCTCCTGAGAGGTTTTAGGGCTTGGCGGCGGCTCCGTATCGTAAAACGCGATGAATCCTTCTATCTGATTTTTTCTCCCGAAAAGTGATATATGGAGTTGGAGTTGAGGTCGGTGGAGCGTCAGGGGGCCCACGAGGCAGGCGGCTCGCCCAGGGGGGCTGGCGCGCCCCCACCCTCGTGGACAGGGTGTGGGCCCCCTGACGTGGATTTTTCTTCCAGTATTTTTAATATTTTCCAAAAGATGTTTTGTGGAGTTTCAGGTCATTCTGAGAACTTTTGTTTCTGCACATAAATAACACCATGGAAAGTATGTTGAAATCAGCGTCAGTACGGGTTAGTCCATTCAAATCATGCAAGTTAGAGTCCAAAACGAGGGCAAGATTGTTTGGAAAAGTAGATACGACGGAGACGTATGAATAGGCATGGCGTATTCACATACACGATGTGTAAACTAAGCTAATGGCAGTGCAACAAAGTAGAAGCAATACAAAGCATCAGTTGCAAGATATGTGTGACCAATATAACCTTGGAAAGTTAGAGCAAGCACCTTGATGGGTGAATAAGATAGGACATCTGCCTCTGACTCCTCCACTAGGGAGCTACATTGACTTAGGTCTCCCTCTAGCTTAGAATCACTGTTAGGATCATATTCTGAGCATGAATCTGTAGGTGAGAGCATTTGCATTGCATTGCATCCAGACTTGATTTCAGTCCCTTAATGCCAAGTTTGACAACCATGACATTGTTCTGCTTTATTCTTTTCATGCGCGCAAGCTCATAATCATTATGATGATGTTCAGAATCTGAGATTCATGAAAACATAAAAAGTAGTCAGATTATCTATGGAATGCATTATGGATTCAACTCAAGAGTGTCTCCCTATAAACCCTGCATATGCAAAGTTCACCCCCAACCGTGCCGACTGGACCACACGAAAATACAAACCTCTTATGTCTCTATAACAGGCAGACACACATTTTAAAACTGAGGTAGGAACATTAGAATCATATCAAATTCGTATTTGAACAAATAAACTACAGAATTATGAGTGGCATAATGTTTAGCTTCAAGGGTGGAGTGCTGGTAGTGCGACATAAAGCAAGTAGGCAGGTTGTATGTAAAAGATCGTAGTCTATGTAAAAGGTGGAAATGACACTTTCTTTCTATACAATGCAGTGTTCGTTGCCCACACATGATGGAAGAGATCACACAGAGAAATACTATTCACTCATGTCTGCGGTTCCGGTATTTTGAAACAGGGTGGTCCACCCTAAAAGAATATTGACAACAAATATGACAAGGCGTGCATAGATGTAATGAATCAATCATTTACTTGTGAGCTTACTAGGACAAGTATGCAGAACTGTAACTGCAGTAAGAGACCATCCAAAATATGAATCAAGAAGTTTGTCTAGCACTTATTGTTTGCAACTAATCGACGTGAATAATTGGATATCATATAGAATGAGTAAGAAAGACAAGTAAAATTGTCAACAAACCTGGCCTGCAGTAGTAATCTGGGTCAATGTCACTACGACCAACAATCCAAAATGACTAGTGTCTGTTCCTAGGGTCGGAATTTTGAAACCCTGTGAACTTCACAGGTACTAAAGATTACTGAAATACATCTGGACCATTAAGTGTAGGTAGCACTCAGCACACAACAAACCCTAATGACTGTCCTGCCTAATGAGGAATGAATCAATTAGAAAATGGGTGATGTGGACTGGCTGCTGAGTGTTGAGGATGTATCTTGGGATAAATCGGGTTGGCTTAGTGGCTGCTGCACGCCTGAGCCCTGAACGGACTGGGAAGGTAGGCACGGCAGCGCGCCCGGGCAGCATTGACGCTATTGGGCGAGCGGCTCCTGACCTCCTGTTAGTCTGGCGCCTCCTTCTAGAGTCATGCCGTCCGGGGATTCAAGTCGCCGGCGAGGCAGGCGGCTGGGGGCGAGTAGAGATCGGAAGTGCAACAGAACAGAGGGGAATCGGGGCCTGGGCCGAGCAAAATCCCAGGGTGGGCCGCGGCCCACCGTGCGCACCCTGTAGAGATACACACCCGAGCGGCGAACATGCATTTTTGAAACTAAATTAGGAACATTTAGCTGACCAAATAAACGACTATGTTTTAATAATATCATATTCGTATTTGAACAACTAAGCTTGCTTAGCTTGATGGGTGGAGCAGTGCTATTATGACACGAAGCACGTATGCTAATCGTATAGTGATCATAAAAGGGGGAAACCCTAAGCATTTTTTGAGCAAAAGAGGGTTTCCCCTCCTATTTCTATTAAAAAAAAAACCACTGAACCAACATGATCAATTAAACCCTAAGCATGAGCAATTAAACCTCATGACTGTGCCATGGCAGATTTAAAGCTGCAAACTGGAGAAATGCTATTTAGCATCCATTGTTTGCTTCGAACTAAGAACTAATTTCTAAGAGCTAAAAAGAAAGTACAGTAACCAAGTTACAATCTATTTTCTGGTTGAGATCGAAAAGTTGAGGAGATATGAAGTACCACCTCTCTTGTGGCGCCGTGTAGGCATCGGGGGTGCGATGGCTGCCGGTGACGTTGAAGCAGATCTATGAAGGTAGACGGGTGCATCAGGGGATAAGTCCTGTTGTGGTGGACGAGAAGGTCATGTGAGCGGCCCCGACAAAGAGGACGACAGCGCCAATGAAGCGAGAGGACACGATGCAAGGCTCTTGGTCCGTCGCCGTGGATGGGAAACATCCATCTCTAGCAGTGGACGACGCGGTCTTGGTAGGCGCTCCGGCCTGGTGGAGGATGGTGGCTATGGATGGGGTGGAGGACGGCGGTGATGGATGGGGTGGCGGACAGAGGAGGCTGGTGCGGGGATGGTGTTCTAGTGCGGACGGTGTATGAATGGGAAAATGGAGGGAGAGGTACGGGGAACCTTGTTTTTGGGACGCGCCTATCTGAAATATGGGAAAGTTACGAACTTAGCGCCCATTTAAAATTTGGACGTCTCGTTGGTTGGGGATAGGACAGTAATCTCGCATTTTTCCAATATTTGCCCAGAGCAATTTCAGGCGAGGAGTGGGTGTTTTGGCGCTCATGGTTGACACCCATGGTGTATGAATGGGCCTGACAGGTAGGGCGGTTTGTGTCACGTCTGAGTGAAGTTACAAACCTGCCCTATTGAAAATATTTGCCTACATCGATTTCGGCCGATTTGAGTTTGTTTTGCCGCCCACCGTGTATGAATGGGGAAATGGAGGGAGAGACGGAGGTCTTTCGGACGAGCTTGAATCAAATGTGTTTTGCCGCCCATGTTTGGCACCCACTGTGTCAGAATGGGCTCAGAGGCGGTCGTGTCACGTCTAATTGAAGTCACTAACCTACCCCTATTGAGAGCAGTGGAAATCGGGCCGATGGATTGTCCATGTAAGGGGTAGGCAGTAATTTCCATCTCCCAAACACTTGGACAATAAGCATCCACGTTTACCCTGGCAACTAAATTCGAATCCATTTTGTATTCCTATACAATCTTTATAAATCATTCTATGTGTTTTTATATATCTTCAAAAGCATGACAAAGATGTATTCCACTGTCATATATGATTATGATTTACAAATGCCGATACTCAAAATCAGAAGCTAGAATCCAGTTTAAGATGGATTCAAATATTTGAAACCACTTCATGTCCAACTCAAGTGTCACACGCATCATAATGTGTACTCCCATTTAGATATATACACAAGCGATGTATCAAGATTCAAATACCGAGTCAATCAACCAATAATGTACAAAACTAACAGACATATAAACACCCATCTGTACTACTATTATTGTTGAATGCACATTCAGCCCGATTGGCATATTTGTAGGTCTGGCACAACAATCATTTTTTTAGAAAAGGAGGAGGACCCCCGGCCTCTCCATCTGGGCGATTCACAACAATCAAAATGAAATGTCTCGGAGTCTTATCAATTAATACAGACTTGTGCTAAAAAAATACAAACCAAAAAACAAAAAAAAACTATTACATGATCTCTAAAACAAATGGTTTGATCGATTACATGAACAAACAACACAAAGGTTATTCAATGATGGAAAGAACATTTCACCTATGATTTACCAAGTGGGAATTTAATTTCCTTTTTCCTACAGACCTTAACAATGCGGTCGGCCTCAGCTTGCTTCGCTTTTGAAATCCACCAAATATTTAATGGTTGTCTTGAGTACTGCTAGTGATTGTGCTGTTTGCTTCCTCAACATGTCAACTTCATCTCTAAGTGCGTATGTAATCTGTTTCTACCAAGAGTTTAGCCTCTAGAGCATCAGCAGTTGGCAATTCATGATGCACGATTGGGCCGGTGCCACTTCTGTGGGATGATACAACGTCCATGAGGACCCCGCTCTTTGATCTTGGGCTAACCTGTTTTGCCATTTGGATTCCGAAAAGTTGAAGTTAGCAAAACATCTCAACTGGGATTTATAACAACAAACCAGTTAAACAAACAAGGAATTAAAGAGTTTCAGTTGGATGCTGAAAAGTAGTTATTAACATCATTGTAACCGGTTGCAGCAGCAAAGCAGTTAAACAAACAAGTTTTGCAAAAGGTACCTGTTGTGGCATTGGAGTTTCTCTTGGATCCTGAAAAGTTGAGTAGCCAATAGCGTGATTAGAGCAACCGGTTGCAGCAAATAAGCGCTTAAACAAACAAGTTTTGCAAAAGGAACCTGTTGTGGCATTGGAGTTTCTCTTGGATCCTGAAAAGTTGAGTAGTCAGTAACTTGATTAGAGCAACAGTTACAACAGCAAACCTGTTACACAAATATATTTTTGAAAATGTACCTGCTGTGCAATTGGACTTCCAATTAGATCCTGAAAACTTGAAGTTGGTAAGATGATTACCGCAACAAGTTACAGCAGCAAACCAGGTCAAGGAAGTTTCTAAAAACATACCTGTTGTGCCAACGGTGTTTCAGTTGTATCCTGCAAACTTGAATGTTAGCAATCATAAATAAAGTGTTGCAAGAGCCATAAGAAACTAACATCAAACTAGTAAAACTAATCTGTTTTGGCAACGTCTTTAATTACACATGAACTAGTAAAACTAACAAGTTATTTGCAATGTATTAAAGTAACAAGTCGGTACCGTTTGCCAGCAACACAGGCATGTGTAAATTTCTTTGATGTAAGCAAAATGATTCCAACACATATATAAGTTAAAAAGACGGTGTCCCAGATATAAACCTAACAGTTGTCTATCTATGAACATGCAAATATTACTAGTGCTATAAGTGATAACAACAAACCATTTAAACAAATAGGGTATCATTACGTAAATTACACGTGAATTCTGCTGCACCCTAGAAGTAGATATGAACAGCTATCTACGTGCTTAAGTAGCTATTTAAGTTCAGGCAAACAGGTAATTCTTAATAGTAAGTATCAAACACATAGATAGGGGCAGTCTATAATAGGATTAACAGGCTATGGCATTATGTAATCAGTAGCAAACTATATTAAGCCAAGCAACGTAATTGAACAATTTTGCAATAAGTGGCTAACTAAAATTCCGAGAAGCAGGTAACTGAACTAACGCTAGCTCTTTTTATAGGCACACTGCAACTTCTTTTTCGCTTACAAGGTTCTATGAAGGAGTCCATGGCATCAATTGCTTGTATAGATAGTCCCAATACTTCTTTCTTCCCACACTGCATTGGTAAGTCGAATGGTTAATCTGGTGAGATGGTGCGTCCTTGGTATATTTCATGCGATTACATTTGGCATATCGAGATCTAAGCAATCTACAATAGGATGAAAATACTGGCATCCTTCACATTATTGGCGAACTCGGTTCATAGAAACAAGCAATTCAACCATTCTGTGGGTAAATCAAAAGTGCCACTGGAATATTTTTCACTACCCCAATCATACACGCAAAAAGGGGCGACGCCACCGTAGGGGCTGGTATGGGCGGCCGCCTCGGGTGGCTGGAAAGTGTGCACGTAGTTTGAGTCATCCAGGTTGGCCCATGCTAGTTTTGTTCGTCCCAACTGTGACGCCCCCGATTCAATCGTACACTAATCATGCACGCAAACGTGTACGATCAAGATCAGGGACTCACGAGAAGATATCACAACACAACTTTAAAACATAAATAAGTCATACAAGCATCATAATACAAGCCAGGGGCCTCGATGTGACGCCCCCGATTCGATCGTACACTAATCATGCACGCAAATGTCTATGATCAAGATCAGGGACTCACGGGAAGATATCACAACACAACTCTAAAACATAAATAAGTCATACAAGCATCATAATACAAGCCAGGGACCTCGAGGGCTCGAATACAAGTGCTTGATCATAGACGAAGTCATGGAAGCAACAATATTTGAGTACGTACATAAGTTAAACAAGGTGCCATAAGATGGCTAGCACAAACCGGGATCTGATCGAAGAGGCGCAGGCCTCCCGCCTGGGATCCTCCTAAACTACTCTGGTTGTCGTCCGGGCTGCACGTAGTAGTAGGCGCCCAAGTAGTAGTCGCCATCGACGGTATGCGTCTGCCCCGGGCTCCATCGTCTGTTGCAGCAATCATGTAGGGATAGGGGGAAAAGGGGAAACAATGCAACCGTGAGTACTCATCCAAAGTACTGCAAGCAAGGAGCTACACTACATATGCATGGATATATGTGCAAAGGGCATATCGGTGGACCGAATCGCAGAATGCCGTAATAAGAGGGGATAGCTAGTCTTATCGAAGACTACGCTTCGGTCACCTTCGCCTTGCAACAGTAGAAGAGGGCAGGTCAAGTCCTCCAAGTAACATCACATAGCAATAATCCTACCCGGCGATCCCCTCCTTGTATCCCTGAGAGAGAGCGACCACCGGTTGTATCTGGCACTTGGAAGGGTGTGTTTTATTAAGTATCCGGTTCTAGTTGTCAGAAGGTCAAGGTACAACTCCAAGTCCTCCTGTTACCGAAGATCACAGCTATTCAAATAGATTAACTTCCCTGCAGGGGTGCACCAACTTACCCAACACGCTTGATCCCATTTGGCCGGACACACTTTCCTAGGTCATGCCCGGCCGCGGAAGATCAACACGTCGCAGCCCCACCTAGGCTCAACAGAGAGGCCAGCACGCCGGTCTAAACCTAAGCGCACAGGGGTCTGGGCCCATCGCCCATAGCACACCAAGCATGTTATGACGCTGCCGGAAGCGTAACTAGCCCCTTAATACAAGAGCAAAGCTTACGCTCCAATCCGCGCGCGCCACTCGATCAAGGCGTCACGGCGTGCCCGATACCACGACGCCGAGTGCCCATATCTTTCCCACGAGTTGGTTAGTGCGTATAGGCTCAGAGCCAACTCAGATCAAATACCAAGATCTCATTAAGCGTGTTAAGTATCCGCGAACGCCGAACAGGCCAGCCCACCTCTCTCCTAGGCGGGTGCTCCACCAAATTAATTCGACTTTAGTCTCCACATGTATCATGTATAAAGTATATAGTATATACCGTGATCACCTCCCGAGTGATCACGGCCCGATAGTATAGCACGGCAGACGGACAAGAATGTAGGGCCACAGATGAAAATACTAGCATCCTATACTAAGCATATAGGATTGCACGTAAAGATAACAACGATGAGTAACAAGGACAAAGCTATGCATCAGATAGGTATAACGGAAAGCAAGAATATGCTACACTACTCTAATGCAAGCAGATAGAGTAGAATAGGTGATATCCGTGATCAAGGGGGGGGGCTTGCCTGGTTTCTCCGGCAAGAGAGAGGGTCGCTCCCCATAGTCGAACTGGCAAGAGCAGCGTCGGTCTCGTAGTCTACCGGAGAGAAGAGGGGGGAAGAAACAATGAATACCATGTAAACAGATGCATATCGATGCATGACAAGACAAGTTACGATGCTAGGCGTGCCCTAACGTGGTATGAAGTGGTACCCGTTAAGGGGGGAAACATCCGGAAAATATCCCGGGTTTCGTGTTTTCTGCAGAGGAGCCGAGGGGAAAGTTGCGGGTTCGATAGGTTAGGGGTGTGTGGCGATTTAACGGACTGCGATCCGGATTCGCCCCGCTGCTCGAGCAACTTTCATGTTGAAAATATTTTAATCCGAAGTTACGGATTAAAAGATATGATTTTCTAAAGATTTTATTAATTTCAAATTTAATTAATTATTTAATCCAACATTATCCAGAATAGTAAATGCTGACGTCAGTATGACATCAGGGTGAGGTCATCAGTCAACGTTGACCATTGACCTGGTCAACCTAACGTGTGGGTCCAGTGGGACCCACCTGTCATTCTTTGTTTAGTTTAATTACAGATTAGTTAATTTAATTAGTGATTAGGTTAATCTAATCAGGATTAATTAACTTAATTAATTACTTAATTAATTATTAATTAACATTTTAATTATTTTAATTATTATTTATTTATTTATTTAATATATTTTTTATTTCTTTTTTTTAACGTTATGGGGCGGGGCCCCCTAGTCAAGGTCTGGGGGCTAGCGGGTTCAAGGCGTTGGGCGCCTGATCATGCGTCGCCAAATCGTGCAAGCGAGGAGGACCAGCGAGGAGGAGGTCGAGGAGGCGGCGTCACATGGCGGTTCTGCTGGCTTGGGCAAGGCGCAGAATCGGCGAGGGCGGCGGATCGATCCGGCCTCGGGGTTGGTGACGGACCAGAGACGACGGCGACAGTGGTGGGGGCAGTGAGCGCCTTGGCGTTAGGTGGTTCGGGGGACGCGGTGGTCTCTCTCGATACCGATCCAGATCGGGTGAGAGGAGGGGGCGAGTGGGTGGAGTGGGGTGTCGGTGGGGAGTGGGGGGGGTGAGTGGATAAGGAGGAAGTGGGGGCCAACCTAGGGGGGCTTCTCTTTCTTTCTTTTTTTGTTAGTTTAGTTTTTCTTTTGTATTTTCTTTTCTTTTTAACTCATTTTAAATTTCTTAGACATTTTATAAAATGTGTTTACTCCACCATAATTACCGATGTAATATTTGACAACCAATTTAACTTTTTAGTTTTAATTTTGAAAACTTTTATTGTCATCATAAATTTGAATTTGAATTTCAAAACAGTTTTGAATTAACCCGTGATTAACTACAAGGATGAGGTGACGTGGCACCATCAACGTGAGATTATCTGTATCATGATTATCCGGCGTAAAATCTCCTCCATTACAAAAAATCTCGCCCCAGATTTAGGAGGTAGAAGGAAACAAAGGCGGGTATTCATCACGAAGACGATCCTCGCTCCTGTGTGGCTTCGCCTTCGTGAGTGATTCACCATCGGACTTTGAGGAACTTGATCGCCTTCGACGTGGGCGGCGTTCAGCTTGGTCGAGAATGCGAACGGATGCTCTTTATAGGAGAGGTCCTGTTGCACCGAAAGCACTTCATGGTCCATCGCCGGATTGGGTCCTTGAAGCAGCGCCGGAGTTGTGACACGTGGAACACATCGTGAACTCCGAGAAAGGTTCGACGGAAGCTCCAGCTTGATATGCCACTTTCCCACGCCTTTCCGAATAGTGAATGGGCCAATATAGCGAGGAGCTAGCTTGCCCTTGATCCCGGCGCGTGAGCACCCTTCATTGGTGTAACGCGAAGATAGGCCTTTTCGCCAAAGTTGATAGACCATGTCTTTATGATGACGGTCATAATTACTCTTCCGACGGGTCGAGCAGTCTTGAGATTCTCGCGAATAATGCGGACTTGTTCTTCGGCATGTTGGATAATATCCGGACCAAGAGTGGACGCTCCCGCTTTCGACCAGTTCGAGGGGTTCGACACTTTCGTCCATCTAACACTTCAAGGGGGCCATCTTCGACTAGCTTGATAGCTATTATTATAAGAGAACTCAGCATACGGGAGAGATTCCTCCCATTTCTTGTCAAGGAAATAACACAAGCTCAAGCATGTCTTCGAGAACTTGGTTGACACGCTCAACTTGTTCTTTGTGATCATGGATGAAACGCAGATCGAAAGATAAGTGAGTCCCCATAGCTTCTGGAAACTTGCCCGTAATCTTGAAGTGAATAAGCTGCCACGGTCCGAGCTGATAACCAAAGGGAATACCGTGAAGTGAAACAATTCGACATATAGAGAGTTGCAAGCTGACTAGCGGTGATCGCTTTTTGACCACCGAAAATGTGCAACTTTAGAAAGCCGGTCAATGACGACAAGAATAGCATCATTACCTTTCTCGCGACTTGGGAAATCCAAAGGACGAAGTCCATTTCAACATGGTCCCATTTCCATTCAGGAATAGAGATAGGTTGCGAGTTCTAGCAGGCCTTTGATGTTCTTTGATTGATACGACAAAGAACGCCACATTCAACAACATAACGAGTAATGTCTCGCTTCATATTAGACCACCGTAATCTCGATTTAATGTCTTGGTACATCTTGGTGCTACCGGGATGAATAGACAAAGGCGATCATGAGCTTCTTTCATAACCTTTGGAGTCAGATTCAGGTTTTCCCTCTTACTCGGTACCAATAGGCGACCTTTGAAGAATAGGGTGCCTGCGTCATCCACAATGAAGAATGAGGGCTTTCCTTCTGCGAGATAACGTTTAATCCTCTCGACTTCATCGTCACATTTCTATATCCATTTGATGGTGTCCACAAGATCTGGTTTGGCAACCAGGGTACTGAGAGAACCCCTGGAAACAACATGGAGGTTCATTTTGCGAAGCTCCGGAGGAGGGGGAGCGAGTGCACCCGGAGGAACAATATGGAGGTTCAGCTTTCTGAATTCTTCAATGAGTGAGGGCTGAACTTTGTGAACTTGGAGGTGGTTGCAGTAAGACTTGCGGCTTAAAGCATCAGCCATTACATTAGCCTTGCCTGGGGTATAGGAAATACCCAAATCAAAGTCTGCAACAGTCTCCATCCATCTCTGCTGACGGAGGTTCAGGTCTGGCTGAGTAAACAGATACTTCAGACTTTGGTGGTCAGTGAAGATCTCGCAACGATTACCAAGTAGGTAATGTCGCCACTGTTTTAGCGCATGAATGACAGCAGCAAGTTCGAGGTCGTGAACTGGGTAGTTCTCTTCGTGAGGGCGCAATTGCCGAGAGGCATAAGCAACCACTTTGCGCCTTGCATTAGGACACAGCCTAATCCTTGACGGAAGCGCCGCAATAAATGACGAAGTCCTTCTTAGTATCGAGGAGCTAGCATCGGGCAGAAGTCAACTTGTCTTTGAGTGCCCGGAAACTTTCCCGACATTTATCTCGCCCATTGGAACTTGACGCCTTATGCAACAAAGTTAGTCGAGGCTCGGCAATCTTGGAGAAGTTCTCGGCTTAAACGACGGCAATAGTCAAGAGACCGAGAAAACTTCGACTTGCTTAACGTTCTTCGAGGAGTCCAATCGAGAATAGCTTGAACTTGTTCAGGTTGACGGCAATACCATCCTTAGAGATGACATGCCCGAGATAGGTCACTTCGGAAGCCGAATTCACACTTGGAGAACTTGGCATATAGTTGATGCTCTCGTAGCTTTTCCAAAGACAAGACGAAGATGTTCAAAGATGTTCTTCTTCATTCTTGGAAAATATCAGATATCATCCAGATAAACCACGCATTTAACTTGTCGAGGTAATCCATGAATATATAGTTCATCAAAGCAGAGAAGGTGGCTGGAGCATTGGTTAAGCGAAGACATGACGGTGTACTCGTATGAACCATAACGAGTCACGAATGCGGTCTTGGGGATATCCTCTTCACGAACACGGATCTGGTGGTAACCCAACCTCAAGTTGAGTTTAGAGAACACCGATGAACCAGCCAGCTTGATCATACGTATCATTGATCCGAGGAAGAGGATACTTATTCTCAATTGTAGCTTGGTTTATAGGACGGTAGTCTTGGACCAATCGGTTTGTCCCATCCTTCTTCTTGACAAAGAGAGAAGGTGCTCCCCAAGGAGAGCAACTTGGGCGAATGAAACCACTCATGAAGAGACTTGTCGATTTCCTCCTTGAGCTCAAGGAGTTCATGCGCGCGGCATCTTGTAGGGTCGCTATTATAGGAGTGGTGCCGGTTTCAAGTCAATGACGAATTCGACAGCTCTAGCGGGGAATCCTCGAAGTTCTTCAGAAAGACGCCCGGAAATCACGAACGACAGGAATGTTTTCAATGCCCTCGAGGGTGCGGCGCTCAATGCATTCAATGCATAGAGCCTTGCCTCGCATCCCGAACTGCACGAGCATTGTAGCTTATTATTTCATCGTAAGGGTGTAGCAGTGGACGGTCTTAGTGGCGCAAATGATTGAAGCAAGATGCGCTTTCAACCAATCCATCCCCAAATGAGGTCGATGTTAGACGCCTTCGTGATAATGGTTGAGGCATAGAATTCCAGCCCTTTGATTTCCACGGGACGCCGACGCCAACCATGGAGGTTTGACATTGTCCCAAGGGGTTTTTACCACTACCAAGAGTTCATCTCCTCACACTTAACGCCGTGCTTGTATGCAAAATCTTCCGACATGAATGAATGCGATGCTCCTGAATCGAATAAAGCGATGCAGTACTGAATTTACGAGGAGTGTACCCATCACAATGCAGGCTGGTCTTGAGCTTCGCTCGGATCAACGTGGTTGGCATGAACTCACCATAAGGATTGGCATTGTTGTTGCGGGACTGGTTGCTTCCACGGCTAGTTGCGGAAGTGCCGCTGATTCTCGATTCGATTGCAATCCCTAGCACGGTGACCTGGTTGACCACACTTGTAGCATGCACCATTATTGGGAGTGGGAACAGAGCTTGGGGTGGTGGAGCTGAAGCTTTGGTTGCCTAGTTGGAGTAGGCGACGAGGTGCATCATAGCTCGCCTTGGGGCAGGTGCATTTGGTCTGGTACATGCTGTTGGGAATCCATATCTTATGCTTCTGCGAGGACGGGCTCAAGATGAGCCCGTGTCACGGTTATGCCTGTTAGAGCTCTCGTATTCCTGCAGCACCAGTTTCGACATTGATAGCTTTGTTCACCAAGGTGGCGAAATCAGCAAAGTCGCACTAGAAGTGTAAGCTTGATGTCGCCTTGAAGGCCGCCACGAACTTCTCCCGTCTGCGTGCATCGCTTGTAATGTCCTCTTCAAAGATAGCGAGACAAGTCCGTAAACTCTCGCCATAAGCTTCAACAGTCTTGTTGCCTTGGGTGAGGTTATGAACTCACGCTTCTTCCGTCCATGACTCCTTGAGGGATGAAGCGGCACGAAAGCAGCTTGGAAGTCTGGCCAGTGATGATTTTTCCCATCGGGCAGAGTACGCCTATGGCTGTCCCACCATTGAGCTCATGGGTCCCTTCAGAAGAAGGAAGCAAAAGTGACATAGCTGGCGGGGCTACATCAGCAGACTCCATCTCATAGGTGATGTCACGGAGCTACCATCAAGATCCAAATGCTGAGTTGAGCTGCGGTACACACTTGGGTTCAGCGTATGAAATCCTGCAGAGTTGTTGCGCTTTGGTTGCTGGTTCATATTGGGGCGAGGAAACCGAGCCATCATGTTTTCCATGAATTGGCGATTCATCTCAAGTTGTTGGATCATACCAGCCATGTACTCAGCGGTGGTGGAAGTTGCCACCACGACCACGCACCAGCTGGTCTAACCATCCCGCTAATATATAACAGGGTAATTCAGCATTTGAGAAATTATGCAAAGGACAAGAATCATTCATGATGAAACATGCATAATGAAAGCAAGACGATAGAAACTACATAGTAGTCGGCATATCTTACAAAAGGGATCATGCATAGAGTTCGGCACACGAGTTCAAGACATAGACTAAGACATCATAGGCGGCACGCAGGCTCACGGCGAATGCATCTAACACTAACAAGCAAGCCTACATCAGTCCCACGCGGTACTGTGGAGGTAGCTGTAGCCTGATAGCTGGTAGTGTGGCATCGGGAACTCCGCGTCAGCAACCTGGGGTCCGCGGATACTCTGGTGCGGAACCCGACGCCCAAGTGGCAGAAGAGGACCAAGTGCGGGAGAGTAGCCTCCCACCTCTGGCCAACCGACACCCTGGGGCATCACGGTCCTGGCTGGGTAGATCGCAGATCACGGTAACTCTCTGGATCGGACAAAGGGGTGCAACAGCGTCAGAGCACGGCAAAGGTGCTGACGGGTGATGTACAACTCGTGGCGAAGAGCTCGGTTAGCTCGATCCAGCCCATCAGCATGCAGAACAAAGTTCTGATGGTAGAAGGGCTCTCGGGTGACAATGGAGTAGGCAGCAGTGTAGTAACCCTCCTCACCAACATCAGACGCGACAGCAATGTGCCTAAAGGGGGAGGTTTCCAACTCCCGATACTCTCCACGAAGACGTGTCGGAGCAGCATAAGCAGCATCGTGGACTGCCATATCGATAGTCACCCCAACACCATGTGCGGTGTGCAGCACAAGAGTGGAGTCATACTCCGAGAGTAGAGGTGGACGATGGCTCGGCATCGCTCCCGGTTAAAGTCCCGGTACTCCTCAAAGACGGTGTACTCAGGGTGCCAGCGATAACCCGATAGGTCATCATCTCTGCTAGCACCGCAGTGATCCCGAGGCACCAATGGTCGTCATGTGGCGCACGACCTGCCTCGTGGGTTCCATCTGAAAACAAAGATGTTTCAAAGGAGTCAAATGACAAGGTGGAAATTGATCAAAATACAATTCCAAGGAATAACTATGGCTTTATCCAACTTTGGGGTGAATGTGGTCATGGGATCCTAGTGTTAGTCAAGAAATTCGCTTAACCCGAGTAGAAGAGAGTTCAGAGTCCCGAGTAAAGGTCGAGGAGTAAAAGATCCTAGAACCACCCGATGGCGGCGTGGGCCCGTAAGGCACACAGCCAAGTTAGTAAAAGTTTTTGCAATGTCTAGACTCGACTTCGCCAAGGAGTGTGGAAGGGGATTCCTACAGCAATGACTCGATATCAACTTGTGGCGCTTCGATTCGATCGTACACTAATCATGCACGCAAATGTGTACGATCAAGATCGTGGACTCACGGAAGATATCACAACACAACTCTAAAACATAAATAAGTCATACAAGCATCATAATACAAGCCAGGGGCCTCGAGGGCTCAAATACAAGTGCTCGATCATAGACAAGTCAGCGGAAGCAACAATATCCGAGTACGATATAAGTTAAACAAGGTGCCATAAGATGGCTAGCACAAACCGGGATACAGATCGAAGAGGCGCAGGCCTCCCGCTCGATCCTCCTAAACTACTCCCCGTCGCCGTCCATGGGATGCACGTAGTAGTAGGCGCCCCGAAAGGTAGTAGTCGCCATCGACGGTGGCGCTCGCCCGGCTCCATCGTCTGTTGCAGCAATCGTGTAGGGATAGGGGAAAAGGGGAAACAATGCAACCGTGAGTACTCATCCAAAGTACTCGCAAGCAATACATATGCATGGATATATGTGCAAAGGGCATATCGGTGGACCGAATCAGAATGCCGTAATAAGAGGGGATAGCTAGTCTTATCAAGACTATGCTTCGGTCACCTTCGCCTTGCAATGTAGAAGAGGGTAGGTCAAGTCCTCCAAGTAACATCACATAGCAATAATCCTACTCGGCATCCCTCCTCGTATCCCCGAGGGAGAGCGACCACCGTTGTATCCGCACTTGGAAGGGTGTGTTTTATTAAGTATCCGGTTCTAGTTGTCATAAGGTCAAGGTACAACCCAAGTCCTCCTGCTATCAAGATCACGGCTATTCAATAGATTAACTTCCTGCAGGGTGCACCAACTTACCCAACACGCTTGATCCCATTTGGCCGGACACACTTTCTGGATCATGCCCGCCGCTGAAGATCAACACGCCACAGCCCCACCTAGGCTCAACAGAGAGGCCAAAGACGCCGGTCTAAACCTAAGCGCATAGGGTCTGGGCCCATCGCCCATAGCACACCAAGACGCTATGTGATGCGCCGTAAGCGAACTAGCCCCTTAATACAAGAGCAGGCTTACGTTCCAATCCACCACCACTCGGTCGTCAAGGCCACGGCGTGCTTCGGCTAATACCACGACGCCGAGTGCCCATATCTTTCCCACGAGTTGGTTAGTGCGTATAGGCTCAGAGCCAACTCAGATCAAATACTAAGATCTCGTTGCAGTTAAGTATCCGCTGAACGCCGAACAGGCCAGCCCACCTCTCTCCTAGGCGGTCTCAACCTGCCTGCCGCCCGCCTCAAAGATCCACTCATGGTGCTCCACCATCCACCCGACTTTAGTCTCCATATGTATCATGTATAAAGTATATAGTATATACCCGTGATCACCTCCCGAGTGATCACGGCCCGATAGTATAGCATGGCGCATTTGACAAGAATGTAGGGCCACAGATGAAAATACTAGCATCCTATACTATAGGATTGCGTAAAGGTAACAACAAGAGTAACAAGGACAAAGCTATGCATCGATAGGTATAACGGAAAGCAATAATATGCTACACTACTCTAATGCAAGCAGATAGAGTAGAATAGGCGATATCCGTGATCAAGGGGGGCTTGCCTGGTTGCTCGCAAGAGAGAGGGGTCGTCACTCGTAGTCGAACCGGGCAAGAAGATCGCCGGTCTCGTAGTCTACCGGAGAGAAGAGGGGGAAGAAACAATGAATACCATGTAAACAAATGCATATCGATGCATGACAAGACAAGTAACGATGCTAG
The DNA here is from genome assembly GCA_021605205.1 of Aegilops longissima. Lineage (NCBI taxonomy): Eukaryota > Viridiplantae > Streptophyta > Magnoliopsida > Poales > Poaceae > Aegilops > Aegilops longissima. The sequence continues at coordinate 128,746,850 of CM038678.1, forward strand.
GCGTGCCCTAACATGGTATGAGGTGGTACCGTTAAGGGGGGAAACATCCGGAAAATATCCCTGGTTTCGTGTTTTCAGCGAGAGGAGCCGAGGGGAAAGTTGCGGTTCGATAGGTTAGGGGTGTGTGGCGGACGAACGGACTGCTTATCCGGATTCGCCCCGGCTGCTCGAGCAACTTTCATGTTGAAAATATTTTAACCGAAGTTACGGATTAAAAGATATGATTTTCTAAAGATTTTATTTATTTCTGAAATTTAATTAATTATTTAATCCAACATTATCTAGAATAGTAAATGCCGACGCCAAGATGACATCGTGGTGATGTCACAGATCACGCTGACCATTGACCTGGTCAACTCGACGTGTGGGTCCAAGGGACCCACCTGTCATTCTCTCGCTTAGTTTAATTACGATTAGTTAATTTAATTAGTGATTAGGTTAATCTAATCAAGATTAATTAACTTAATTAATTACTTAATTAATTACTTAATTAATTACTTAATTAATTATTAATTAACATTTTAGTTATTTTAATTATTATTTATTTATTTATTTAATATATTTTTAATTTTTTTTTTCTAAAACGTTATGGGGCGGGCCCCTATTCAAAGGGTCTTGGGTGCTAGCGGGGTCAAGGCTATGGCGCCTGATCAAGCGTCGCCAAATCGTGGCGAGGAGGACAAAGCGAGGAGGAGGTCGAGGAGGCGGCGTTCGGCGGCGGTTCTGCTGGCTTTGGCGGCGGGCGCCTGATCGGTGAGGGGCGGCGGGATCGATCCGGCGGCCTCGTGGTTCGTGGACGGACGAGGCGACGGCGACAGGGTGGGGGCACATGAGCGAGCCCGGCGCTGGGTGGTTCGGGGGGGACGGTGGTCTCTTCTGGATCCCGATCCAGATCAAGCAGAGGAGGGGGGGGGCGAGGGGTGGAGTGGGGTGTCTGTGGGGAGGGGGTGGGGTGAGGGATAAGGGAGGGGAATTGGGGCCGACCTGGTTGGTTCGATGGCCACCGGGCCGCGTCCAAAGAGGGGGGCTTCTCTTTCTTTCTTTTTTTATTAGTTTAGTTTTTCTCTTTTGTATTTTCTTTTCTTTTTTAACTCATTTTAAATTTCTTAGACATTTTATAAAAATGTGTTTACTCCACCATACTTACCGATGTAATATTTGACAACCAATTTAACTTTTTAGTTTTAATTTTTGAAAACTTTTATTGTCAACATAAATTTGAATTTGAATTTCAAACAGTTTTGAATTAACCCGTGATTAACTACAAAGGATGAGGTGACGTGGCACCATCAACGTGAGATTACTGTAGCATGATTATCCGGGCGTTACACTCGAGGGCTGGAATACAAGTGCTTGATCATAGACGAGTCAGCGGAAGCAACAATATCTGAGTACAGACATAAGTTAAACAAGTTTGCCTTAAGAAGGCTAGCACAAACCGGGATACAGATCGAAGAGGCGCAGCCTCCCCGCCTCGATCCTCCTAAACTACTCCCAGGTCGCCGCAAGCAGGCTGCACGTAGTAGTAGGCACCTCCAAAGTAGTAGGAATCGCCATCAACAAAGGCGCGCTCGATCCCGGGCTCCGGCATCTGGTTGCGATAATCGTAGAAAGGAAAGGGGGAAAAGGGGAGAAAGCAACCATGAGTACTCATCCAAAGTACTCGCAAGCAAGGAGCTACACTACATATGCATGGGTATATGTGTAAAGGGCCATATCGATGGACCGAATCGCAGTAATGCCGTAATAAGAGGGGATAACTAATCCTCGTCAAGACTACGCTCGCAGCCTCCGCCTTGCAGCATGTAGAAGAGAGTAGATCAAGTCCTCCAAGTAGCATCGCATAGCATAATCCTACCCGCGATCCCTCCTCGTCACCCCGTTAGAGAGCGATCACCGAGTTGTATCCGCACTTGGAAGGGTGTGTTTTATTAAGCATCCGGTTCTAGTTGTCGTAAGGTCAAGGTACAACTCCAAGTCGCCCCTGCATCAAGATCACGGCTATTCAATAGATTAACTTCCCTGCAGGGTGCACCACATTACCCGACACGCCGATCCCATTTGGCCGACACACTTTTCTAGATCATCGCCTTAGCACACCCGCACGCTATAGGGTGGCCGAAAGTAGAGCTAGCCTAGCAGCGCCCAATTAATCCGGCGCTACCGCCGCCGCCGACGACGTCACGAAATGCTTCGGCCGATACCACGACGCCGGTTGCCCATATCTTGTCCCACGTGGCGTTAGTGCGTATTAGGTCAACGACCCAACTAAGATAAAATACCAAGATCTCCTTGTTGCAGTTAAGTATCCGCGAACGCCGAACAGGGCTAGGCCCACCTCTCTCCTAGGCGGTCTCAACCTGCCTGCCTCTCTCGCCACAAAGATCCACACAGAGGGCCGTCGGACAAAGGTCCTTTCAGCCCCAACTGCGGAATCACTCATGGGTGCTCCTCGAGCCGAATTCGACTTTTAGTCACCACATGTATCATGTATAAAGTATATAGTATATACCGTGATCACCTCCCGAGTGATCACGGCCCGATAGTACAAAGACAAAGCAGACGGACAATAATATAGGGCCACAGATGGAAATACTAGCATCCTATACTAGGCAAGTAGGATTGCGGTAAAGGTATCAATGTAAGTAGCAAAGACAAAGCTATGCATCGTGATAGGAATAATGGAAAGCAAGAATATGCTACACTACTCTAATGCAAGCAGATAGGGAGAGTAGGCGATATATGGTGATCAAGGGGGGGGCTTGCCTGGTTGCTCGCAAGTAGGAGGGGTCGCCAACACCGTAGTCGACTGGGTAGCAACGCATCTGCTCCTTGTTCAGCGAGAGAAGAGGGGGGAAGAAACAATAAATATAAAAGAAAACATAAGCATGACGATGGAAGACATGACAATGCGCGGTGCTAGGTGTGCCCAATCGCGGTAGTAGGTGATATCGGCGAAGGGGGAAAACATCCGGGAAAGTATCCCCGGTGTTTTGCATTTCCGGACAGATGAACCAGAGGTGAAATGTTGCAGGTTCACTATGCTAGAGATGCGTGGCGGATGAACGGGCTGCGTATCCGGATTTGTCTCGTCCTTCTGAGCAACTTTCATGTAGAAAGTATTTTTATCTAAGCTACAGTTTATTTTATATGATTTTCTAAAGTTTTAAATCATTTTTAAGAATTTATTTAATTAATTTAAACTAACATTATCCAGAATAGTGTTTGCTGACGTCAGCATGACGTCAGCAGGTGACAGGGGGGTTGACTGGGTCAAACTGACATGTGGGACCCACTGGTCATTGACCTAGTTAACTAAACAGGATTAGTTAAGTTAATTAATGTGGTTAGGTTAATTAATTAGGCTTAATTAGATTAATTAACAAGATTAATTAAGTTAATTCATTATCTTAATTAATTAATTATATTATTTTTATTTATTTTATTTGATTCCTATTTTTTTAAACGTTCTGGGGCATGGGCCCCATCTGTCATTGTCACAGGGGGGTCTTAATGGGCGATGGCGCTAACAGCGCTGTGGGCAAGATTCATCGAGCGTGCCTGTGTTCGAGGCCACACCTGCCTGAAGCGACGGGAGCCGGGCGCGAGCCCGGCGGCTAGGGGCATGGGCGGCCGGCCGGAACAGGCAGCAGGGCGGAGGGGATGTGGCCGGGCGAGCGGGGGCAGGTAGCAAGAATAAGACAGCAGGGGCCGCGATGGCGGCCAAGAAACCGGAGGCTCCACTGATGCGGGCGGAGCCCGGCGAGCAGGGAGGGCTGCGTGAGAGTGACAGAGGCCACCACCGAGTGGGCTCATGGGTCATGGTGGTCATGAGCACGGCGCGGGCGATGCGCCGGCATGGAGCTGCGGGACGCGGCCGGGCGCGGTGATGGCCGCGCGGGACAGAGAGGGAAAGGGAGGGAGCTCATAGAGCCGGTAGGGAAAAAAGGCAGTGGGGGTCGAGGTGGTGGTTGAGGACGACGGCGACGCGGATCAGAGGAGAAGGGAGGGGACGTGCGGTGGAGCTCACAGGGGTTCATAGGGGACAAGGCAGCATGCTCGGGGAGGAGGTCGAAGACGACGGCGACGTGATGACGAGGCGCAGCGGCGTGTGTCGACGCCATCGGCGACGTTAGGGTCGGGGAGGAGTAGGGGAAGTCGAGGCGGAGGAGCTCCAGCGAGGCTCCTCCGGTGAACGGCGACGACGATGATGCGGTCAAGGCGTCAAGCGAGACGGCATCGGCGGCGACGAGAAGCGGTTCTCTTGGTCCCGATCCAATCGGGGAGAGGGGGATATTTCGGGTGGGGAGGAAGTGGGTGTCGGTGGGGTCGGGGTCTCACCAGTGTGGGGAATAAGGAGAGGGCGAGGCTGGTTGTTGTGGTTGGCCCAAGAGGGTCAGGGCTGGCCGGGCCGAGACGAGTGGGGGGGTTTTCTCTTTTTTTTTTCCGTTTGTTTTTCCCTTTTGTATTTTCTTTCTATTATTTATTTTCTTTTCTGTTTTATTTTATTTTAAATCTTTTAGGCATTTTATAAAAATGTGTTTACTTCACCATAATTACCGATGCAATAATTGACATAGCCCGAACATTTTTATTATAATATTTGAAAACTTTTTCGCTTGACTTATTTAGGATTTAAATTTGAAACGATTTTGAATTAACCCGAGATTAATTACAAAGGACAAAGGTGACGTGCTATCATTAACGTGAGATAACTGTAGCATGATTATCCCAAGGCCACAATTCTCCTCAAGATTACAAGAAATCTCGCCCGAGATTTAAGAGGGGGACCTGGGGGAAAGTTCTTGTTACGAAATTTCTAACGAATCTTCGGCCTTGGTTGCTCTTCTCAAGAGGTCGATCCATAACATTGGTGTCTTCACCCTCCGCTTCAACGCATCATGATGAAATTGTCGCCCTTTCTTCAGATCTCCATCGTTTTACGAAAGAATAAAGGGTGGTTATTCGAAAGAACAGACCTCTACAAGGTTGACTACCTGGTCGATAACATCGAAGGTGGCGAAAGCAACTCTCGAATTGAAATCAAGAAAATATCGAGAGCAAGGTAAGAAGGTGCAATAAGAAGTTTCAAGTGGATAGGAAATCATTTGTTGCCTGATACGAAATGTGAAAAGGGTTCAGAGCAATGGGAATAAGTATTGCGTCTGATACCAGAATAGATCACCAGGCAGGTGGCTCGTGAATTACATACGAAGTTAAGCATGAGGAATAACTTTGACAACAGGGTGTACAGGAGAGTCAGGTTTGGATCCTGTGGAACTGTGGGTTATGGGCCCTCCATGTGGGTTAAAGGTAGGACGGGGGATGACGTCTTGCATGATCATGTAAGCAAGGCATGTCAGAGAATAACCTGTCAGTTATGTCGGCAACTTCGGTACCAAGGGCGAGGGATGAAAAGAACCAATTCCTGCTCGTTGAACGAGGCGGACCAATAGGCAAAGTTCTTATCCATCGGTGGTTACCGGAATGTTTTCAACAATAGTAACAGGGTCTTACTGACACGGTTGTACACCAAGGTGTTTTGCATAAGAAAAAGAATACTACTGCTATATAATATAGATCACAAGAAGGGTTACAAACCAATGGAAAGGAAAGGTGATTACCGTGTTTAATCGTAACAATGGGGAGGACAATGTCTATACACACATATTTCAGGGGTATATCCTTCCCAAGGACAAGCGCCGCATGATATCCATGACAGGAAAGAAGGTAGAGAACCATTGAGGTAAAGGGGGAGGAATTTCATGACGTTACCCATAGAATGGGGTTTGGATAATTGATAAAGAGAATTTAGCATTGTGCTCCAAATGTTCTTGTTGAAGAACGGAGTACCACATACATGCTTCGAGATAGCATTGACATGGTCTTCAAGCAAAGGTCAGACTTGGATACACAAAGGATACATCGGGATAAACTTATTAAACGAGGCATTCAATTTCCTCATGGAAAAAAAGGTAAACCTTGTTAAAAAGGAAACCATAACGATAGGGCCTCCGGCCAGGTGTGCTAGGCACGACATCACATTACCGGGTCATGTAAAGACCAATGTTATAACTCTTGGAAACATGTTCCAACCATCATATCTGACCGGAATTCAGATCTGATTGGTGTCAAGGACTCAGGATGCCTGAGAAGAAAAGGTGCAACACAGATTGACAAGATGACATTGTAAGAATCTCGGGAAAAGAACTATGGAAGCGAGTTCCAAAACAAGAGTTCATCATTAAACCAAGGAGAGGATGAGGAGGTGGTTGATGGACTCAGCGACCATTCATCGAGATTTCCAAAAGATGGATCTCCACAATTATGTGAACAAGGAGATAACATTATTCAGATCAAATGATATAATGATGTATGCTCAAGGGAAACATACACAACTGAACAATGATAGAAAGGTGCACCCAGGAATCTGGACTAGGTAGCACAATCAATGTTCGAATGATGATTCAATAAACAATAGACTTAGAATGAAACTATAGAGCAATAAATTCAAAGCAATCGGGTTGCTAGAAGTTTAGAGTTTACACATCATGCACCATTTGTTGGTATTCCGTTAAAACAACACGGGACCAAGAAAGAATGGTGATGGTAATAAGTATCACTTGTATAAAGAATTCTTAAGGATGGTGAATTTCTCACGACATTCCTGACATAAAAGATGGTAATACTCCAAGGTAAAGAAGAACAATTGCTGGATAGCAAGGAACTCAAAGTATACCACAAAACTCAATCAAGTTTGTGTTGGAGGGAAGTCAATAAAGTGGTTGATGATAATACATATCATCGAGGGCAAGGATGGTATTTCTCATCATGAACTCAATTGATATCCTGAAAGAGCTCAGAATGCCGATGATGATCACGACACAATTGTTGAGAGATTTCATGAACATGTAATCGGTCGGTGATGACATCAAGTCAAAGGAATGATGAAGCGAAAGGTTATTGTAACCAAGGGTATGATACAACTCGAAATTAAGCTTGCTGTTCAAGGAGAAATGATATGATGAGGAAGATCGATGTAAGATTAGTTCACTGTCGAAATTTGTGCTCCGGGAAGGACCAAGTAGCACAATTAAAATTAGCACGGTAAGGATGTAGCCGAACAGGCTAGAAATGACGTGATCGGGTACAAACTCGTACTTAAAGAAGATTATCAAGAGTTGTTGAACCGTAGTGCAGACTCGGTTCAGTTATCGGGGTCTTTGAGTGTTTAATAACTCAGAGCCCGTGAAAAATTGGAATCAATGAGAATGTAGCACTTGATGAAGAACTCATAAGAAGTGATGCAGTTCCTTGATAATCTTGAGATACCAGGGGGTAATACTCGACGACAAATCAAAGTAGAGGTTGGACTGGGGTATTACCCTGCAGAAGACAAGTGCTTAAACTTGCACGAGAAATGGTATTTAAAGGAGAACATGGTCGGAAACCACGATCATAAATGATCGAACCACGGATACAAGATGAACTTTTAACAAGGGGGTAATTATTTTTACGAGCATCTTCCATGATAAGTTATACATAGTGTCCATGGGCATGAACGCAAGGTTCAAGGTCGACTCCCACTTCTTCAATGTATAACCTTCCATTCACTTCTCGCTTTGATAAAGGTATTAGTGTTGAAAGTTTTACCTGGTGAAATACCAGATGAGTATGACTCGTGAAAACTTCCGAGTTCACACATATAAAGGAAGGCATAGGTTCAACCCGCCAGGGTATCGTGGAAACATATACCACAAGCTTCAATAGTAAATACCACCAGCTCGAAAGCAGAGCATGGTTGGCCAAGCAGATGATACAATTTATCAAGGGCATTATGTATCAGGTAAAGAACTCACAAGAATTTTGGTTGTGAAGGACATTGTCGGATAATAACCCGGCAATGGGTATGGCGGTCCACAACGGGGCTGATGTGAGTATCGGTACTCAATCAAAGAAAGAAGGAACGCCAAGGCATAGGATTATAGAAACAACTGACTAATTCAGAGCTTAATGCAAAGAAGTTTTATGATTTCCAAATCAAGGGATCAGAAGCAATCATTCTGATCGAAAATGAATAAGTTCAATAGACATAGAAGCACAAACGATCAAGGCATTGATTGGTCAAGAACCAGCTCATATCCAAATGACGTCTGAGCCGGAATGATGAATTCTAGGATTCGACTGAGGAATGCGAGCATCCTCAACATATTGAATCAACGAACTTAAAATGATAAAGACAAGGGAGGCCAATAAGATTATGAAACTTATTGGATTAACCATAATGCAAGCAAGTGAGAATTTCAAGAGTAATAGGCTGCTCAGGATTTTCGGAAGATCGAATAATATTTTGAAGTCCTTTTCGGAACACATGAACAACTGGGAATGAGCGGATACTCGATAAGTGCGAGAATTATCTGTAGGGGTATTCAGGTGACAAAGATCAGCAAGGCAGTAAGCTCAAAGGATTCTCGAAACAACAGAGAGAATTTCGAGGTATCTTCTAATAACAAGATCAACTGGGAAGCATTGTATGAATGGCGACTATACGTGCTTATCCATAGGGGTTTATCGATGGAAGGGAATTGCATAAGTGACCTTAAGTCTCGAGAGAACATCGGAGAGTATCTTCGGATCCTTCTGGTGCAGCATACGATCATCTGCAACAAGGGGCTCTCCGGTAGAAAGTTGTTACGAGAACCTAATGTTAGAGTTTAGCAAATTCATTTAACCCGAATAGAACAGAGATCAGAGTCCCAGAGTATAGGTCGAGGAATAAAAGATCCTATTACAACCCAATGGCGACGTGTGCCCGTAAGGCACACAGCGATGTTAGTAAATGTTTCATAATGTCTAGACTCGACTTCGGCCAAGGAGTATGGAAGGGGGATTCCTACAGGCAATGGCTCGATACCAACTTGTGACGCCTCGATTCAATCAGACACTAATCATGCACGCAAACGCAGCGATCAAGATCGTGGACTCACGGAAGATATCACAACACAACTCTAAAACATAAATAAGTCATACAAGCATCATAATACAAGCCAGGGCCTCGAGGGATCGAATACAAGTGCTCGATCATAGACGAAGTCAATGGAAGCAACAATATCTGAGTACGCACATAAGTTAAACAAGTTTGCCTTAAGAAGGCTAGCACAAACCGGGATACAGACGAAGAGGCGCAGGCCTCCCGCCTCGATCCTCCTAAACTACTCCTGGTCGCCGCCGGCCGGGCTGCACGTAGTAGTAGGCACCTCCAGTGTAGTAGGAGTCGCCATCGACGGTGGCGTCACTGCTCTGGTTCGGCATCTGGTTGCGATAACCAGGTAGAAAGGAAAGGGGAAAAGGGAGGAGAAAGCAACCGTGAGTACTCATCCAAAATACTCACAAGCAAGGAGCTACACTACATATGCATGGGTATATGTGTAAAGGGCCATATCGCTGGACCGAACTGCGAATGCCGTAATAAGAGGGGATAACTAATCCCGTCAAGACTACGCTCGCAGCCTCCATCTTGCAAAGATGTAGAAGAGAGTAGACAGAAGTCCTCCAAGTAGCATCGCATAGCATAATCCTACCCGCGATCCCTCCTCGTCGCCTGTTAGAGAGCGATCACCGAGTTGTATCCGCACTTGAAGGGTGTGTTTTATTAAATATCCGGTTCTAGTTGTCATAAGGTCAAGGTACAACTCCAAGTCGCCCTGTTATCAAGATCACGGCTATTCAATATATTAACTTCCCTGCAGGGTGCACCACATTACCCGACACGCCGATCCCATTTGGCCGGACACAATTTTACTCGGGTCATGCCCGCCGCGAAGATCAACACGCCGCATCCCCACCTAGGCGTAACATAGAGGTCAGCACGCCGGTCTAAACCCATGCGCACAGGGGTCTGGACCCATCGCCCTTAGCACACCTGCACGTTGCAAGGGCGGCCGAAAGCAGACCTAGCCTAGCAGGCGTTCCAGTCCAATCCGCGCGCCGCCACCACTAACGTCACGAAATGCTTCGGCTGATACCACGACGCCAGTTGCCCCATATCTTGTCCCACGTGGCGGTTAGTGCGATAAGGTCAACGACCCAACTCAGATCAAATACCAAGATCTCGTTAAGCGTGTTAAGTATCCGCGAACGCCGAACAGGGCCAGGCCCACCTCTCTCCTAGGCGGTCTCAACCTGCCCTGTCACTCCACCACAAAGATCCACACAGAGGGCCGTCGGGACAAAGGTCCTTTCAGCCTCCAATCCGTGAATCACTCGCGGGTGCTCCTCGAGCCGACCCGACTTTAGTCACCACATGTATCATGTATAAAGTATATAGTATATACCCGTGATCACCTCCCGAGTGATCACGGCCCGATAGTATAGCACAGCAGACGGACAAGAATGTAGGGCCACAGATGGAAATACTAGCATCCTATACTAGGCAAGTAGGATTGCAGGTAAAGGTATCAATGTAGCAACAATGACAGGCTATGCATCGTGATAGGAATAACGAAAGCAAGAATATGCTGCACTACTCTAATGCAAGCAGTATAGAGGAGAGTAGGCAATATCTGGTGATCAAGGGGGGGGGGGCTTGCCTGGTTGCTCTGGCAAGTAGGAGGGGTCGTCAACACCGTAGTCGTACTGGGTAGGAACAACATCTGTCTCGGTGTCTAGCGAGAGAAGAGGGGGGAAGAAACAATAAATATAAAAGCAAACCTAAGCATGACGATGGAAGACATGACAATGCGCGGTGCTAGGTGTGCCCAATCGCGGTAGTAGGTGATACCGGCGAAGGGATAAAACATCCGGGAAAGTATCCCCGGTGTTTCGCGTTTCCGGACAGATGAACCGGAGGTGAAATGTTGCAGGTTCACTATGCTAGAGACGCGTGGCGGATGAACGGGCTGCGTATCCGGATTTGTCTCGTCGTTCTGAGCAACTTTCTTGTAGAAAGTATTTTTATCTGAGCTACGGTTTATTTTATATGATTTTCTAAAGTTTTAAATCATTTTTTAGAATTTATTTAATTAATTTAAACTAACATTATCCAGAATAGTGTTTGCTGATGTCAGCATGATGTCAGCGGTCAACACGGGGGTTGACTGGGTCAAACTGACATGTGGGACCCACTGGTTATTGACCTAGTTAACTAAACAGGATTAGTTAAGTTAATTAATGTGGTTAGGTTAATTAATTAGGCTTAATTAGATTAATTAACAAGATTAATTAAGTTAATTAATTATCTTAATTAATTAATTATATTATTTTTATTTATTTTATTTGATTCCTATTTTTTTATACGTTCTGGGCATGGGCCCCATCTCACACCGCCTGTGGGGGTCTTAATGGGCGATGGCGCTAACAGCGCGTGGTGGGCGATTCTCGGAGCGATGTTCGTGTTCGAGGCCACAACCTGCCTAAGCGACGGGAGCGGGCGCGAGCTCCGGCGGCGGGGGTCACATGGCCCTGGCCGAAACAGGCAGCAGGGCGGAGGGGATGTGGCCGGCGGCGTAGGCGGGGCAGGGTAGCAGCAGCGCACAGCAGGGGCCGTCGATGGCGGCCGGGCGGAACCGGAGGCTCCAACTGATGTGGGGCGGAGCCCGGGCGAGCAGGGAGGGCTGCGGCAAGAGTGACAGAGGCCAACACTGAGTGGGCGCGCGGGGTCATGGTGGCCGCGAGCACGGCGCGGGCGACGCGCCAGCATGGAGTTACGGGACGCGGCCGGGCGCGGTGAGCGTAGCCCGGACGCGTTGATGGCTGCGCGGGACAGAGAGGGAAAGGGAGGGAGCTCACAGAGCCGGTAGGGAAAAAAGGGCAGTGGGGGTCGAGGTGGTGGTCGAGGACGACGGCGACGCGGATCAGAGGAGAAGGGAGGGGACGTGCGGTGGAGCTCACAGGGGTTCGTAGGGGACAAGGCAGCGTGCTCGGGGAGGAGGTCGAAGACGTTGGCGACGTGATGACGAGGCGCAGCGGCGTGCGTCGACGCCATCGGCAACGTTAGGGTCGGGGAGGAGTAGGGGAAGTCGAGGCGGAGGAGCTCCGGCGAGGCTCCTCCGGTGAACGGCGACGGCGATGGCGGTGCGGCGTCGCGGCGAGACGGCATCGGGCGGCGACGGTGAGCGGTTCCCCCTTGATCCCGATCCAATCAGGGGAGAGGGGTGATATTTTGGGGGTGGGGGAGGAAGTGGGTGTCGGTGGGGGTCGGGGTCTCACCGGGTGGGGGAATAAGGAGATTGGGCGAGGCCGGTTGGGCCGGTGGTTGGCCCAGTAGGGATGTGGCCTGCTGGGCCGGAGACGAGTGGGGGGGGGGGTTTCTCTTTTTTTGATTTCCGTTTGTTTTCCCCTTTTGTATTTTCTTTCTTTTATTCATTTTCTTTTCTGTTTTAATTTATTTTAAATCTTTTAGGCATTTTATAAAAATGTGTTTACTTCACCATAATTACCGATGCAATAATTGACATAGCCCGAACATTTTTATTATAATATTTGAAAACTTTTGTCGTTTGACTTATTTAGGATTTAAATTTGAAACGATTTTGAATTAACCCGAGATTAATTACAGTGACAAAGGTGACGTGCCATCATTAACGTGAGATTGTTGTAGCATGATTATCCGGGTGTCACACCAACGCACGAGCAAGCAATGTAAAAAATGAACAAAAACATTTCAATTTGGATGGGCCAATAACATAAGTGCAAGGCAGGCCCTATAGCAGGCTCGCGGCCCAAACGAGTGCCTCCCATGTCGATCGACGGTAGGAAAAATCGCAATTCGTTTGCTCCAGCCTCCAGTCTAGTTCGCTCCTAACCTAACCACCGCTGGACAGACCGACACAGCACTTCCTCGCGCCCTCGTTGGAGGGCGGTCGACGGGCTTCAAGTGAATGGAAGGACAAGAATAGGAAGATCCAACCCTGGGTGTAGCCTGTGTGGGAGGCAACGACGACAGGACGGGCATGGCATTGAGCTTGCGCAAACGGACTATCGTAGCTTGCCAGAGCAGCATGCATAACGAGCAGGTACATCACATCCCTGATTATATCTAATTCAACTGTTCAATTTCTGGCCAATAGTTAACCTGACGGTGTTGTAAAACTGCTCGTATGTAGGGAATCTATGAGAAAATGAAACCAATTTCTTCTTATTTTATAACTCCCCCAATCAATATTGAACTGACTGAATCTGATGTATCTAATCAAGTTTCCAAAGCAAACATACAAGCTCATGTTGTTCTTGAGCTCAAGTGTCTAATGAATGATCGCTAATGAAGGATTTGATGCAAACATTTTCCATGCTCCTGGTGATGAACATATAGTGGATAATGAGGGATCTAATGCAAGCATTTTGCAAGCTCCCATTGAAGGATTTAGTGTCTAATGATGACATTGAGATTTGTAGGCATTGATGATAAGCAAATTATAGTACATTTTCATGGCCTGAGGAAACATCGAGGCCATCTACTAGAAAGTCCCCGTATCATGACAATGTAGCATAAATACTTTTCTAATCTGTTGTTTGAAACTATTGGCATACTTGTGCAGGATAGATATATTGATATGCAGTTTGCTCACTGGTTATAGGTGCAATTACACTTCGATATTTTCAGCCAGAGACGAATAATTCAAACATGTACAGACCATGTTAGTAGTCCTTGTACACCATGTTGCATTTTGTGTTTTTTGTGCTTACATCATTTAGTGTTTTATAATCTGAACTACTTTGGATCATTAGCTGGTTTTCAAAGTGCATGTAGCTTCACTCGCTCTTTCGATCGCACGACGACCCACACTCGCTCAATCACTCTCACTTTATATATGTAATCGATTGACCTTGCTTCCTCCCACGCACGAAATATATCTACATTTCTGTGACTGGATCATCTCTCAAGCTCTATCTTACAGCCCTCACCGTTCCCAAAAGCTCAATAGGACAATATCTCTCCAGAGCATATATATCTTTTCAATGCATATCGGACCACACTCACTTTGTCTCTCTATCTATATGTGTCTCGATTGACCTCGCTTTCTCACTCCATATCTTCCACACATTGAAGCTACCTCTCCATCCCTCGCAAAGCCGGAGCTATTTACATTGCGAGGGGGACTCCAACCTTGGATTAATTTGTGTAGGCTTTTATTCTGGTGGGTTCAGATTATATTTTCGTAGAATTCGGCCCACAACTACTCCAAACACCGTTGCAACCCCCGCACCTCCCCCAATTGATTTCCCTCTAGCTCGGTCATAGCTCTCTCGCACGTCCTTTCTCGCCTTCAACGTCGCACCATGGTATTACTGCAAAATACTCCGTTGTTCTCTTTAATTATTACAAATAAGCTACAAAACTACACACCGATAGTCCACCTGTAATGGGACAAATTTCGACCCACAAATTAAAGTGCTACAAACTACACACCGAGGGGCCCACCTGTCATGAAACAAATTTGGACCCATATATAAATTGTAAATTAAAAAGGACGAGGATCGAACATGTGACCAGGGCCTTCAAGCTGCACGTCAATAGGCAACATACATAGTACAAAAATGTTTGTTGTACCCCCCTTTGTTCATATAATGTTTTTATATTACCACAACCTATTTAATGGATAACATGTAATATTATTTTTAGTACATTAGTGGGACTGGCTCGTTAGCACGTACTATTTGCCTTCACTTACTGGCGGGTTCCATGTCTGCTCTCTCTCTCCTCCCCTTCTACGTTTAGACGCATGGGCAAACATGAAGAACTCGTAGGTGGTGATATTGTCGTTGACCATATCTGGACGTGTTCACAAGTTACGGCACCAGTTTCATGTACTAGTAGTACTAGTCAATGTGTAGTGCAATGCACATTAATTTGGTAGTATATTAAGTGCATGCGATATTAAATAGGATATTATTTGCGTGTTATTATGTGATTAGCACTATTTTTGGCATGAAATTAACTGCATGCTAAACGTGTTGAGCGCTCGACATTGAAGTACTCTAGGTCGTTGGATGAGAAGGAATACATGTGGCTTGATGATGTTTTATATTTAGTTTGATACGGCTCTAGCAGAACATTCAATTGATCAAACCATAGATTTCATTCAGTCTGACTCCAACTTTACATTCATACGACGAACGATCTAAAATAAACGGAAATGATAGACGTTCGTATTTTAAGCATGGCAATGTGAACGTTTTTCATGGAAAATTTAGATTATGCGGCGGCGGCGGGGGCGTCTTGCAGTGGGAAGCGGCTCCTTTGTCGTGCTCTGTGTGTCGTTGGGGCACTGACCGACGGCGACGCGACGGTGGCGTCTTGCGCCGTTGTTGGGGTACTCCTGGACGTTGGCCCTAGCTTCAAGGAAGGACACGATGTTCGGACTTCGGTCTCCATGAGCGAGTCAACTGGCGGGGGGAGGCGACTGGCGTTGGTGCAAGGGAGCGGTCGACGGCGGCCATCCATGCCGCTGAGGGGGGCACTGGCACCCGCGCGGGGACATGCGCTGGCAACAGCACAGCGGAGACATTCGTGTGCACGTGCACTAGCACGGGTGCGTGCGTTAGTGCACTTGCGACGCATGCGCTAGCAGGTGCACGGGCACTGGCACGGGCGCGTGCATTAGTGCACGCGCAGTTGCATGCGCTGGCAGGTGCACGGGCGCGTGAAAGTCGGCGGGGACCTCATGGAACCCCGTGGCATCAAGCTCGGCGACAATGTGCGTCTCCATGCCCATCAATGCCACGAGGATGGGCGTTGGCGTAGTCGGGGCGACGGGAGCCGGAACGGGAGTGGGGACAGTCGCGACGTCTTCCCGCAAGGCCGGTTCAAGCTCGTCCCAAAGCGCCTTATGTTCTTGAGACTCCGGCTGGATGTATTCCTCAGGAAACTGGAAGACTAAGGGAAGACCATCATGATGCGGCATGGCATACGGTTAGGTCAGGCTGGTTGGAGGTAGACGATAGGAGAATCAAAGAGGAAAAGAGAAGATTCTAGTGATACCGGGTAGTGCGGGGTTGATTTTAATATGCAGCGCCGCGACATTAAAAGTGGGGGCATTTGGGACGAAGGTGGGTGGTGGAGCCTGGTCAAAGAGCTCGCCTCCCGGTGAGGCTGCACAGTAGTCTGCTCGGACGCCTCCCGGTCAGCCGGCGTAGCGGTCTGCTCGCACGCCGCCCGTCGACTCACACACTTGCTCGGAGGATACCTGCCGATGAGAAGCGGGACTCGTGGCGGCACGTAAATGCCCACGGTTTCAATAGTGAAAGCGTTCGCCTTAATATGACAGGTCTTTGTTCCAAAATACCTTGGCTCTTCATTTGTGCAACTTCTCATAAGCAGCTTGTCTCAAACTGAAGAAAAAAATTACGTAGGAATATTTGTGCCATATCATGAGACCATGCTCAGTTTCATGAATTTCCGGTCACTTTTGGATTTTCCGAAATCTAAAATCCAGGATTCGAAACAATATCATAACCTGCATCATGCAATAAATTTTCAAGCGATACATCTTTCCTGTTGTATTTCTTAAGAAAGGATTTGCTCAAACATTTTGCTTAGTTAGACTTCAAACAAGTTATATATGCAGAGTAAAAGGATAATCCCTCCGTACAAGTGCATTGCCTGATATATTAACTCAAGTACTAGGCACAAACAAACGGGCTCAATTCTGTGCTCATCCTAGTGTAGTACTCCTATTAGTACTAGGCAATGGATTTGACGGTTGACCTTGGGTAGTGGCGACCGAGGGAATTGAACCATGCTCGGCACGGTAGGTAACGTTGTCTAGTTACTAAAGCATCCCTCCATTGTTCATCCGTAGTCATTATGGAACGGGGACATGAGGGGAATTTCCTAGGGTTGGAATTCTGGCCGCCAGATATTTCGACTCGAAACGCGGAGGCTCGACTGGTTGGGGTTGGCTAATGTGCATACCACGCACGCCACCAGAAGGAAACGAGCCCGAATTTTTTAGGATCAAGACGAGCCAGGGTCTGGCTGGTACGCCGTTGGGTTCTACAATTCGTGAATACGAAATGAATCCTTTAAATTGCCGAATGAATCTATGTGTATTACAATGCCGTATTTTCCTTGCAAATAGTAATCTCAACGTGGTAATTGATTTATGACGAGTTCTTGAATTAGTGTGAGTTTGTGATATAGTGATCTCAACGTGGATTTCACATTTCATGGTATCCCTAGTAAGTTTTTCATTGCAAATTCAAATCTAAAAGATGAACGGTATGGTGTTGAGAAAAATTTGTATGTATCAAGCATATGACCACACACACACACACACACATGAACACAACAACAATCCAATAAGTATGGTGCATCTATTTTTCCAAACCATGCATGTATGACACAAATTCTAAAGTACTCCTTCTATTCCTAAATATTTGTCTTTTAGAGATTTCAACAAGTGACTACATACGGAGCAAAATGAGTGAATGTACACTCTAAAATATGTCTACATACATCTGTATGTGGCAGTCCATTTGAAATCTCTAAAAAGATTAATATTTAGGAACGAAGGGAGTAAAATGTAAGACATGCTTGGTACTGAATTAAATATTTAAAATGAACAGGAAACTGAAACATGAATATTAAGTCTAGTACTACATACTCCCTCCGGTCCTTTTAACTCCGCGTATAAGAATTGTGCGAAGTCAAGCTTCATAAAGTTTGACCATATTTATATGAAAAAATATTAATATCTACAATGCTAAATTTATATAATATGAAAACCAAAGTCATGACACATCTAATGTTGTTGATTTTCACATTCTGAATGTTACTATTTTTCTCTATAAATTCGGTCAAAGTTTACGAGGTTTGACTTCAGACAAACCTTATATGCGAACTAAAAAGGACTGAATGGAGTACATGCAAATGTTGTGTTTAGGCGGAGCTATGTAGATTGTCAGGGGTTAACCCATTGACCTTAGATAAAATTGTGAAGCTCTGTTTAAGATTGCTTAGATTGTATTATTTGAACATTATATTTGTCCCCACCCTCCCAAACACCGATTGGTTGTGCACCCCTCTCCTCCCCGGGAGAATATCATGTGCCCCCACACCTTAGATGCTATTTGCTGATACGAGTTGCTTGGAGCTTGTAGATATGAGATATAGCAGCTCATAGGATGTCTTAATAATTTTATAGGAAACCTTAATGAGTTTGAGAATTGCACACAATTTGGACAAAAACTACTCAGATGCCCTTGGATCCCATATCCAACGATCTCGAAGCTCGTATCACCGTAGCATCTAAGATGAAGGAGGACCTCATATTCTCCTGTATGTAAGAATATCATGTTCTACCACACCTTAGATGCTTTGGTGATACAAGCTCTTCGAAGCCGTTGGATTTGTGATCCAACAACTCTTCGGTGGTTCGATTTTTTTTTGCAGAAAAGCCCCCAAAGAGTTCGGCCACTGCTTACAAGCACAAAGACTGGTCAAATGCCGTTGGATCTCAGATCGAACGACCTTGTAGCTCGTATCACCGTAGCATCCAAGCTGCAAGAGCACCCGATGTTTTCTCGCACGGGAGAATTTGAGGTGCTCCCGCACCGTAGATTCTATGGTGATACGAGTTCACAGAGATATAACGGCTCACAGTAGGAGGTTTGAATGTTTGCAATATACACCTGAGAGAGTTTGGTAATTGCACAGATAGTACAAGTACTACGCATCTGGCATCTGATTACAGATCATACGACCTAGATGCTCGTATCACCGTAGCGGCTAATTAAGCTACGGGGAGCACCTAATATGAGCAATGGGGAGCCGTTGGATCCAAGATGCAGCGGCACACATGAGGCCTGAATGTGTTATTTTCAAAAAAAAACTTGGAGAGTTTGGAAATTGCGTGTAATTACAAAGACTACTCCCAAGCCATTGGATCTCAGTTCCAACGATGTAAAAACTCGTATCACCATAGCATCTAAGCTGCAGGGTGGATGTGATATTCTATACCGTTGTCATTTTTGTTCATAAACTTGCAAAATACGTGTAACTCGTGCCGTTACTTGTCTAACCATGCAAAGTGTTTGTTCAAAAAGACTGTCCTACAATGAAATGTCGGAACAACACACGGGAGTCCCACTTGTCATTGATCAAATTTGGACCTAAAACTAACAAATATGAAAGACGAGATTCGAACTGGCAACCTGGAGTAAAAGCGTAAGTCGATAGCCTGAAACCACAAAGGTTGTTGGCTTTGTCCCATAACTTGATTTTATACAGTATTACGTTGAGTAGAGTAGAGGGAGTGCCTCGTCAACACATGCATGACCGTTGACTCACTTACTGGTGGGTCCCAGGTGTTGAGGACACACATAACAGGTAGGCCCACGAAGGGTCAAGATATTATAAAGCATGGGGTCCACACAACATGTAGGTCCAGATAAATTTCATACAGACATACTATCACTCGGACAAGCAGTATACTATCCACTCACGCAAGCAGCATACTATCCACTCGACCAAGCAGCATACCATCCACTCGGATAATAGTTCACCACTCGACCGTACGACTCACTCGGGCATACGAAGACCAGCAGGCAGCAAAGCAGTCAAAGCATCATGGCATTCATGCCCCACTTTGTAACATAGGAGGTGAGGGGGTGGCGCACTCTATATAAGCCACCCCACCACTAGCTCAGGCAATCTCTTTTCTTCCATCTCTCTCTCTTTTCCACCATTAGTCTCAGGACTACGAGGATCCGTTCTCCTCTCATTGTAATATCCGGATACATACTAAGATAAAACAAAGCCTCTCCGGAGCACGAGACATAGGGTTGTTATCTCCACCGTGAGAGGCCTGAACTCGCTAAAACCACCGTGTCACCCATATGCATCTCGATAGATCATGCTCCTTTATCCTACCCCTCTCTTGTTGTCGGAATCGTTACCACGACAGTTGGCGCCCACCTTGGGGCATGGCGTCTATCGAACCATGATGCAGCTGGTTTTTTCATCCATCACCGGCCAATGGCACGGTCCGCCTCGCCGCCGTCTCCGGCCTCGTCTACTATGCCGTCAGCGAGCTCCTACACACAGCCCCCGGCGTGGTCCGCCTCGCTGTCGTCTACTATGCCGTCTGCGTCGTCCTACACATGGCCACCGGCGTGGTCCGCCTCGTCGTCATCTCCAACATCATCCGCGATGCCGTCGCTGAGCGGCCACACACACACAACTGCTAAATGCTCGGCCCGGCTCCTTGGCCGGCGGTCGACCTGACTCCTCGGGCGACAAGGCCTAGCTATCGGCACTCGGCCTAACTCCACGGGCATCGAAGCGTGACTCCGACCAGTGCAGAGCTCCGGCACTCCAGGAGTGAAACGCGGGCACCAGTGCTCGCGTCGACCTCACCCTCGGCTGCGCCAACCTGCGTTATCTCTCGCGCTTGAGCTACGGCCAGCTGCTGGTCCTCATCATCGCTGCCTCTTAACTGTCGACCCTATTCCAGACCAGCAATTTTCATCGCAGCGGAGCTCTCCGGACTCTGGGCTGACTCTACAACTATCCTTCTAATTTCAATTCCGTGGAAAGGAAAACTCCCATTACATGCAGAATGGTCCTTAATTCTTGCTAATTAGCATTAATACCTCTTTCATGCAGATCATGCGTGCAAATACTGGACGCCGGCAATTTACTGCAGGTCATCTCCACGAGCGTCGCCTGGTCCACATCGCTGGATTTAATAGGGAAGTGGACCTCCCACGATTTGGCAATGAATCGCATGCAGGGAGATAAATGACCCGTGGAAGAAGAAAACTTCCATTGCATGCAGTGCGGGTTTTTACTCTTGCTTAATTAGTGCTAACGCCTTTTGCATGCAGATCCTGGACGTGATCAATTCCTTCAATGTTGGTCAACGCCGCTGGATCCCGTCCGCCTGCAAGCCAGATAGAGCCGCCCGCCTCCAGCGAGTGCAGCAATGCTCGTGCACTCGTGGGCAGCACTCCGCGTCGGTCTATCCAGCCGACTCCACCCCGATAGAGCTGCCCACCTCCAGCTGTGGTCCACTCCGACAACGCCCACTCGGGCGTGAAGTCCTTGGGTTCACTCGCCCGGCTAACCAAGAGATGGCTTTTGCACTCTGAATAGCTAACGTGCAGATCGCTCGGATGAATCCTGCATCCAGACGACTAACGTACAGGGACATGGCATGGTCACTTGCTTGGTCCGCGTGTCGCCACTCTGTGGGACACCTCTACTTCATTCGGACGCCCCACGCATCGTCACTTCGCGGCACACGTCTACATCAACCGGGCGCCCCGCGCATCCACTCTACGGGACGCGTCTACATCACTTGAACGCCCCGCTCGCCACCACTCCGCGGGTCGCGTCTAAATCATCAGGACACCCCCCGCATCATCACTCCGCGGGACGCCTCTACTTCACTCAGAGGCCCTGTGCCTCGTCGCTCCGCTGGACGCGTCTATGTCACTTTGACGCCCCGCTTGCCGCCACTCTGCGGGACGCCTCTACTCCACTTGGCCGTCCCGCGCGTCGCCACTCGGTTGGTCACCTCATCACCACTCGGCCGTCCCGCGTGTCGCCACTCGGTTGGTCACCTCATCACCACACGACCGCCACGCTCGTCGTCACTCGGTTGGTCACCTCATCACCACACGGCCACCCCGCGCGTCGCCACTCGGCTGGTCACCTCATCACCACTCGGCCGTCCCGCGCATCGCCACTCAGTTGGTCACCTCATCACCACTCGGCTGCTCCGTGCGTCGCCACTCGGTTGGTCACATCATAACCATTCGGCCGCTCCGTGCGTTGCCACTCGGTTGGTCACCTCATCACCACTCGGGCGCTCCGCGCATCGCCACTCGGTTGTTCACCTCGTAACCATTCGACCGCTCTGTGCGTCACCACTCGGTTGGTCACCTCATAACCATTCGACCACTCCGTGCGTCACCACTCGGTTGGTCACCTCATCACCACTCAGCCGCCCCGCACGTCGCCACTGGGTTGGGCGTCGCCATCGGTTGGTCACCTCATCACCACTCGGCCGCCCCGCGCGTCGCCACTCGGTTGGTCACTTCATCACCACTCAGCCGCCCCGCGTGTCGCCATTCGGTTGGTCACCTCATCACTACTAGGCCGCCCCGCGCGTCGCCACTTGGTTGGTCGCCTCATCACCACTAGTCCACTCGCGCGCCTTCAGACAGCTAAGTCATTTTACATTCTGTTATTTACTTCTTCCCGAGTATCCCGTAATTCACACATCACGTTCACTCGGAGGCCACGCCACCGAGTGTACCTCTATGCTCGACTGCTTATTTTCACATACTTGCTTAAGTAGTACTGGTTATGTGACTCCCAAGTCCAACTTCCATTTTTTCGCATACATCATCCACGAACACCATGTGTCGTTCTCCATTTCGAGTTTGCATCGGTTCTCCGGGGCTGCAACTCAGTCGAAACACTACATTTCCGATCTATTTGAGCCAGTATTCCAATGAGTTCAGTCGGATCCGTCGCTTCGACAAGTTCGAACGGATCATTCGCTCTTTCAGACTCTTGCTGGTTAACCAGCAAGCCCCTTGCACTCCCAGCGGGTGTCTATGGGTGTTATTCACACAAATCATTTCAGCACACATCAAATTTCCTCGAGAAATTATTTCGTTGGTTTGTGCCATTTTTTACACAAGTTACGCGATCACTCGACGGCCCTATGCGCCAACTTCATCGCTGCTCGGACTCGGTCACCGTACCGATCCTAGCGCACCATGATAACCCACTAGTATAGGGGATCGCAACAGTTTTCGAGGGTAGAGTATTCAACCCAAATTTATTGATTCGACACAAGGGGAGCCAAAGAATATTCTCAAGTATTAGCAGTTGAGTTGTCAATTCAACCACACCTGCATAACTTAGTATCTTCAGCAAAGTGTTTAGTAGCAAAGTAGTATGGAAGTAACGGTAACGGTAGCAAAAGTAATATTTTTGGGTTTTGTAGTGATTGTAACAGTAGCAACAGAAAAGTAAATAAGCGGAGAACAATATGTGAAACGCTCGTAGGCATTGGATCGGTGATGGAGAATTATGCCGGATGCGATTCATCATGTAACAGTCATAACATAGGATGACACAGAACTAGCTCCAATTCATCAATGTAATGTAGGCATGTATTCCGAATATAGTCATACGTGCTTATGGAAAAGAACTTGCATGACATCTTTTATCCTACCCTCCCGTGGCAGCGGGGTCCTATTGGAAACTAAGGGATATTAAGGCCTCCTTTTAATAGAGTACCGGACCAAAGCATTAACACATAGTGAATACATGAACTCCTCAAACTACGGTCATCACCAGCGACCCCGGGTAGGAGTTAATGTCGGTGTCAAAACCGGCGGATCTCGGGTAGGGGGTACCGAACTGTGCATCTAAGGCGGATGGTAACAGGAGGCGGGGGACACGATGTTTACCCAGGTTCGGGCCCTCCCAATGGAGGTAATACCCTACTTCCTGCTTGATTGATCTTGATGATATGATTATTACAAGAGTTGATCTACCACGAGATCGTAGAGGCTAAACCCTAGAAGCTAGCCTATGGTATGATTGTTGTTGTCCTATGGACTAAACCCTCCGGTTTATATAGACACCGGAGGGGGCTAGTGTTACACAGAGTCGGTTACAAGGGAGGAGATCTACATATCCGTATTGCCAAGCTTGCCATCCATGCCAAGGAGAGTCCCACCCGGACACGGGACGAAGTCTTCAATCTTGTATCTTCATAGTCCAATAGTTCGGCCAAAGGATAGAGTCCGGCTGTCCGAGGACCCCCTAATCCAGGACTCCCTCAGTTAAATCAACAATAATGCATATAAGGGCCACTTCAACAATTTAATCATGGTCTTCTCCTATCGAGCCCCAAAGAAAAGCAAAGAAATAAAACTATTTACACGGGAAAGCTCCCAACAAGCAAAAGAAGAACAAGAAATCTTTTGGGGTTTTCTTTTTAATTATTACTACTGTTCGCACACAAACACGTCACCGTGTACCTTCGACGCCGGGGGTCATGCACCGCAGCTCACGTTGAAGGAGACCCGCCGGAAGCGCGGTACGCAAGACAATCCGGCGGGCGCATTTGAGGACTCGAAACCCCACACGCCCGGGAGGGACCCCGTCAGGGCACGCGACGGCTATGGGCTGCCCTAGGTCGACCTGATCGCCCCTAGGGCCTCGTGGATCGCCGCCCTGCAATGAAGAAGAACAGACGAAGAACGAGGAAGAAGAAGAACAAGGGAGAAGGATAAAAAGTAGATGAACACGAAAAAGTAGTAGATGTGTTTGTTCGATTGTGTGTTGTTTCAATCGGCCGTCACCCCCAACATATATAAGAGGCGGCTGGACTTCCCGTACAAGAAAAGGATTCATCTAGGCTTTCCTTATAAGAAAATTACATCAATTCACGTCCAAAACCCTAGTCAAATTCGGACTGGTTTTATCCAAACTTTCCAAAACTGTTCGGTTTAAATTGACTGTACCTTGCGGGTCTTTTTTGTGATAGCAAACAACCTCGGATGGAAACGAGTCCAAAAGCAATCTTGACCGTTTCGACGAGACGAACATCTTTCATGTTGAACGTTTTTTCATCAGAGGTCATCTAGAGGGTCGAATCGCTTGTGCAAAACAGAAAATTATTCACGCATCTCATCAGACATACCCACATATTTGTCTGGTTCCGGGCGTCATATTTTGCTCACTGGAGGGTCGCGCTGTGCGGCCCTAAATTTTGCATACGACCTCTGATTGGGACGATCTTTATATCAAAATTGATCGTTTCGACGAGGCGCACAACTTTCATGTTGAAACTTTCTCCATTTGAAGCCATCTTAATTGGGTTTATAGCCATTCTTTAATCTGGTGTCGACATGAGTATCTCTGAACTTGTCATAACTTTTACATCCGAGCTCCGTTTTAGACCATCTTCATATTCATCTTTTCTAGAAGAGAGCCATCTCTTGGTGACTTTCAATAGTAAGTTTGAATTAATCTTAACATAGCTTCAAGCCACTCTTTATAAACGTGCCACTTTTGAGCGTCAACACATGCCCCCCTGTTTTTCGGCAAAGCTAGCGCGCCGAAAAATAACTTGTACCAAGTTTGTTCTAAGAACGATGTCAACACTCCATCGGCCACTTATATGTTTTTAAGACGATAAGTATATATCGGCCATGTCATGTGTGAACTTACTGATGCAAACTTGGGTGAAACCTTTTTAGCTTCATTAACAATCCGGTGATAAAGTTACATAGATATGTATCTCAAGGTCATCCTCCGAACCATATTGTTCACTCTTTTGCTAGGATTTTGTAGATAATCAAGAATAAACTTTCTCCAATCCTTACTTTCGCCTGCATGAAAATTTCATTAGTGGCCGAAGTTGTGGACTTCGTTCGGCCTTATCTATGTTGACGAGACTAAGCATCGGCTATTGAGAGAAATGCAATACAACACGATTGACATGGTAGCCGGATGCTTGCTATGCCAACTCTCTCCAATTGAACTAAGGACAATGTTTAGAATACTACACCGGCCATGCATTGACATATTCTTAGGACGATAGATAAATATCGGCTGTTACCATGTAAACTTCATTTGAAGCACATATAGCCAAAATAAACAAATGAAATGACAAATCAAGTATTTCGGCCATTTGTATCAGCAGCAAACTTGTAGCTAATCAAACGTATAGTGACTTGGTAATACCCTTTCATAATGTAAGAAATTATATTGCATCCATGGATTAAAATAAGCCCATTGAAGGTTACCAATCATACCTGATGACGAATTCCATGGCATAGGCGTTAATGGCATAGTTGAAGAATATGGATAATGTGTAGACCGAAGATGTTGAAACCTTCCGCTTGGTTCTTCACAGTTTTCACTCTTTTCCTTCTTCACCTTTGTCGCACTTCTTGTAATGGAAGCTTGCACATAATTCTTATTTCGAGCACTTCCTTTGGGAACCCATGCCATGTTCCTTTCTTCAAGTTCTTGTGAACTAAGTTTTTGTAATTTCTTCTTTTGCCAATACGATAAGCCGAGTGGGCATCTCGGCTGTGATTCTGTTTTGACCAATGGCTATTCCTTTTTGGCCTTATGCACTTTCAACTTATTTTCTTCATATTTGGCACTTTGATTCGCAATAATTGGATGCTTCGTCTCATTTGGCACTTTTTCATTTGAGATCAAATCTGAAGTTGCACTCTTACGACCATCTCTTTTAACACGATAAACTTGTTTGACCACCTCTTTCTTCTTCCTTGAGTTTTGGACCGATTCCTTATGATTGAAACGGTCTTTAAGATGTGATTGTTCAAATGTTGATCTTCTCGGAGCTGCATAATATTGATGAGATGATCTATAATAAGATGGATAATGTGTCCATGAATCATACCTGTCCCATGATGAATCAGCATAGGGAGGTGTCCATGACATTGGCATTGGCGTCCCAAAAGTAGAATATGTATCTTCTGCATTAAACTTCTCTTTTCGCCAATCCCGATTATTACACTTACGCCTTGGGGATGATCTTGATGCTTTTGCACTACTTGGCCGATAAGCACATTTTTTTCGCTCTCTTTTTGATATTTTTCCAATAACTGAGCGAAGGTAACTTTTGATTTCCTCCTCTTGTGCTTACCGCTGCCTTTGTCCTTTTTTGCATTGCCGGGATCGATCTTTGGATTTTCTTGTTGCCCCGATTGCTAGGCATACTCGCCATAACTGAGATGGACTATCTGTCTTCAAGATTGTTGACTTGAGTAATTTTCTCGCCGACGACTCGGTCTCATCAATTTCAGTGTGTACACATCATTATTGGGTGAGCCGGCTTGATGCAGCCGAGTCATAACTTTGTCATGAGAGTTAATCATAGCCATCTTATCATCTACGTGCGTCTCGTCAAACTCCAATAGTCCTTGGATGGCTGATTGCGTTAATTGCTGAAACATATCGCGGCTTCCAACGTTTTGCTCAAACGAGTTCTGCTCTGGCTCCTGCCCCGACGGTTCGACAAGATGATCTTCTATGATAATTGGATTAGACGGTGATGCACCAACAATGTGATCATCTTTGTCCGGACTAATGGTACATCGTATATATTTCAGCCGATATTTTGATACTGGCTTTGGAATTAAGTAACCAAGTGACGGTGAGTTAACGTCATCCGACTCGGCTATGCATTGTTTTCCATCCTCCTTTTCCAATGCTTTTGAATAAGCTATCTCAAAGGACTTTGGACCTGGCTTTATGTTTCTCCAACCAAAACAATTACAGAATATACGTCTCATTTGAGACCAAATGTTAGCCAGGCATGAAACAAGCAAAGCTACCCATATGAAAATAATTTTAAGTCGGCATAATGGGAAAAGCTTTGGTTGCGATGAGTTATCACTACCAGTCTCTATGAATGATACCATGTGTTGTTGACTATCATGATTAGTGACAAGATCATTCCTAACAAACAGATTACTCATTTCGATTGGTCTTTCAAAATTAATTAGAATCTTACTAACAGGTGCATCAACAATATGATTTTGACCGAATTGAAAATTGAATAAACTATCTGCTAGGTGTAACTTTGTGAAGACGTTGTAAGGAAGAGATGGTTACACCATTGGAACAATACCTTGCTCCACTTCTGAATAATTCTCCAATGCCTCGTCCTCCTTTTCTGGATCTCGTGCTTCATCATTCAGATTGTCTGAGTAGATTTCACTCGGATTGCCCGAGTATATTTCAGCCGGATTGCCCGAGTGGATTTCACTCGGATGCTCTTTGTCAATTGAACTTTGCTCGGCTGCATTTTCTTGTTCTTGATGTTCATCATTAATGTAACTGTGTTCGACCATATTACTTTGTTCTTGATGCTCATCAATATTTTTGGCACGACACTCATAGGGTAGCATGTAAGCTCCCTCACATCTAGAAAAATCGAGGACAACCAATTTGCTGCGTTTGGTGTTCCTTAGCTCGGTGAATCTTGCATCATCTATTTTGGTACACCTGTCAATAATTGGCTTGATGCAATTGGTATTAGCCAGCGATGCACTTGGCTGGCATGGTGTACTTGGCTGGCACGATGCACTCGGCTGGCTCGATGCAACGCACTCGACCCTAAACGTCTCAGTGCTCAACCCGGTTTCAATTGAATCCACCATTGTCTTGTCACTAAAGGAACCATTCAAATCACCTGTAGACGACTTAGTCATATTTGACTCGGTTTCAATCAAATCAACCGTATTAGCCGAGTGAACCCTTTCTTGCTGATTTGCCTGCAAAGCTTCTTTCTTGGCTTGCCTCAACATCATAGAGGAGCCATCATGATTACTGAATGGAAGAAGGGATTTGATATATTCTTGCAAATATTCCTCTCCACGCCTCTTCTTGAGTGCTTCATAAGCTTGTCGATATTCTGCTGGTAATTCCTCAAGAGTTGGTGTAGTAAAGCCATTGACGCTATTCCCTGTGAGAGTTGGCTTGACCCCGTCCATTCGGGCGACATATTTTTCTTTAAACTCAGCCCTGCTTGGATCGGCTTGCCCCCCAATACTTTTATGATCTTTCGGCAATGAATTGATGTTGCCGAAATTTTGCGATTGTATAGGGGGTGTATAACATGCTGCAATGATAGGTGAAGACATGTGTACTATTGTTGAATATTTTCTCACGCCAATTTGATCAATCGGCAACACTTCATCTTCTTTCAAAACCCTAGCTCTTATTGCCTCATAATCAGGAACCTATCCCTTTTCGTGCTGCTCAAGGCAAATAGCACTAATCTTCTTATTTTGGGCTAAACTTTTAATGCAGCCAGAGCCACCTCATCTCCTGCAATATTAGGCACATATGCTCCTGCAGAATCTCCATTCACTCGGCCAAGGTGATCCGAGTCATGAATATTTTTAGTTTCATACGCCACTGAACAATTAATATCACGAGGTGTAGTATATGATGTTTGAGGATAACCGGCCAAATAGCTAATGGAAGGATGGCCGATTCCCCCATCCATCGGCATGTTTGGGGATGAATCCGCATATTGCAAGTTGGCTGCCGATGGATAAAACTGTGAGATGCCCTCCTATACATGAGGTGTCATATATCTATCACTCGAACAAATCGTGTTGTTCACCGGCATATTGAAAGATGTTGCCGATGCACGAAAATTCTGATTCATAAGTTGCATGTCGCGATTCTGTAAATTCCAAGTTTCTCCAATAGAATTACTAGCCGGCCTTTGCTCGTTAGGGCTAGCCGACATGACATGTCCATTGAAAGATCTAGCAACATCAACATAATGGATATTTGAATCTACGTAAGGAGATTGACGATACATGTTACCGTTGTAGATTGCAGCCGCTTGATGACGCTCTCCTCGTAGCAAGAACAGGCCGGAGACTGTTCAAAGCTTCGTCCCCAACGGAGTCACCAAAAAGTGTGTTCGCACACGAACACGTCATCGTGTACCTTCGACAACGGGGGTGATGCACCGCAGCTCACGCCAAAGGAGACCCACCAAGCGCAGACGACGAAGATAATCCGGTAGGCGCTTTTGAGGACCCGAACCCCACACGCCCGGAGGGACCCGTCGGTATGCAAGGGCGGCTATGGGCTGCCCTAGGTTGACCTGATCGCCCCTAGGGCCTCGTGGATCGCCGCCTGCAATGAAGAAGAAATGACGAAGAACGAGGAAGAAGAAGAACAAGGAGAAGGATAAAAGTAGATGAACACGAAAAAGTAGTAGATGTGTTTGTTCGATTGTGTGTTGTTTCAATCGGCCGTCACCCCCAACATATATAAGAGGCGGCTGGACTTCCCGTACAAGAAAAGGATTCATCTAGGCTTTCCTTATAAGAAAATTACATCAATTCACGTCCAAAACCCTAGTCAAATTCGGACTGGTTTTATCCAAACTTTCCAAAACTGTTCGGTTTAAATTGACTGTACCTTGCGGGTCTTTTTTGTGATAGCAAACAACCTCGGATGGAAACGAGTCCAAAAGAAATCTTGACCGTTTCAACGAGAAGAACATCTTTCATGTTGAACGTTTTTTCATCAGAGGTCATATAGAGGGTCGAATTGCTTGTGCAAAACAGCAAATTATTCACGCATCTCATCAGACATACCCACATATGTGTCTGGTTCCGGGCGTCATATTTTGCTCACTCGAGGTTCGCGCTGTGCGGGCCTTAACTTTTGCATACGACCTCGGATTGGGACGATCTTTATATCAAAACTGATCGATTCGACGAGGCGCACAACTTTCATGTTGAAACTTTCTCCATTTCAAGCCATCTTAATTGGGTTTATAGCCATTCTTGAATCTGGTGTTGACATGAGTATCTCTGAACTTGTCATAACTTTTACATCCGAGCTTCGTTTTAGACCATCTTCATATTCATCTTCATCTTCTAGAAGAGAGCCATCTCTTGGTGACTTTCAATATTAAGTTTGAATTAATCTTGACATAGCTTCAAGCCACTCTTTATAAACGTGCCACTTTTGAGCATCAACAACTACTACAGCAAGAAAAGTAAACTAACTAAAAGCTACACTATTTTTTTTGGTTTTTCTTAAGGTTTATTAAACACACAAGAAGAAAGAAAGAAAAAGGAAAATAAACTAGCATGGATATTAAAGTGAAAGAGTATGAGCACCGACATCTAGCAATGAGTGTGTGAACATGAGTGTAATGTCGGTGAGAAATACGTACTCCCCCAAGCTTAGACTTTTGGCCTAAGTTGGTTTATTGCCACGGGTGTCCTGGCGGATATCCATAGTTGTAGTTGGGGTCATACTGAGATGCAGCGGTCATTGCATTGTTTGCTGCAGCTTGGAGGCGAGCTATCTCAGCCCTCCTCCTATACTCCTCCGCCTCCTCTCTGGTTATGTCATGTCTCCCTTTTTCCTGAAAGTCAAAGAGAGTAGGGGCAGGAAGAACAATATTGACGGTGTGACTCCTGTCAAAGATTAGTCTGTACTGAAGAGGTGGTTCATTCCTCTCAACAACCTGATAATGAACCATAGTATTAAAGTCTAGATAAGTAGGAGGCAGTAAATATCATCATCACATATGGCTACACCAAGAAAATCAGCCAAGCAGGTTGCATAAATTCCACCAAAGAAATCTCCATTAAATCTATTGTGATGCAACCTGCGCACAACAATAGCTCCCAAATTATAAGATTTGTCTCCTAACACAGCACTCCTAAGAATACTGAGGTCAGGGACACACATATGACATGCTTCATCTTTACAATTTATGCACCTACCTATGAAGAGAGCAAAATAATGTATAGCAGGAAAATGAATACTCCCTATTGTAGCTTGGGCTATATCTCTAGATTACCCCACAGTTATACTAGCAAGAAAATCTCTAAATTCAGATTTGCGAGGTTCACTAGCACTACCCCATGGTGGAAGTTTGCAAGCAGTGGTAAAATCCTCTAAGTCCATAGTATAAGATTTTTCATAAAGATCAAACAGGACAGTTTGAGAATTGCGTGAAGATGAAAATTCAAACCTCCTCACAAAGGAACTAGTGATATAGTGGTACTGACGACACTTTTCCTCCTCGAAGCTCACAAGATCAGCGTTACGCTAATACACGTTAAATTCTTCCTTGATTCCCGCTCGATCCATAAAGTCTTCTGAAGGCCATTCACAAGGCCGCATTGGAGCGTTCCTTGGTGGCTCATCATCGGCATCACGCATTGTGAGCCTGGGTCCTTGCTTCCTTGAAGGACCACCTTGGTACATTTTCCTAAGCATATTTCTTCCTTTTGAAAAATTTCTGAAATTTTTAGTAACTTCAAATAAAAGTGAATGAAGCTCAACAAAATTGATAGCAACTACTCCTACAAGTGCCTAGAGCCTATATCATGCATTAGAACTACTTGGAACCATATAAATTTGACATGCAAGCTCAAGAACTTGGTCACCTAGGCAGCACAAATTTGCAATGAATAAAGCACTAGAACAAAAACTAATTGGACCAATGGAGGAGTCACATACCAAGGAACAATCCCCCCAAGCAGTTTTGTGAGAGGTGCATTGAGCAAGGAGATCGAAAATCGCAGCAAAGTGAGCTAGAATTCGTGCTTGAGCTGGATGGTTATTTTTTTGGGGAGGAAGAAGAAGTGTGTGGGTGCAGGAATAAGTGGAGGGGAGCCACCATGGGACCACGAGGCAGGGGGCACGCCCTGTAGGGGTGGGCGTGCCCTGGACCCTCGTGGCCAGGTGCTTGCTCCCCCTGCTGTGTTCTCAGTGCCAGATATTCTCAAATATTCCAGAAAAAATCTTATTAAATTGGCAGGGCATTTGGAGAACTTTTATTTTTGGGGTATTTTTATATTGCACGGATAATTCAGAAAACAGACAGGAAAATACTATTTTTGCTTTATTTCAACTAAATAACAGAAGGTAAAAGGATCATACAGAAGGTTGTGCTTTCTAGTTTCATCCATCCTATGCTCATCAAAAGGAATCCACTAACAAGGTTGATCAGGTCTTGTTAACAAACTCATTCCGAGTAACATGGAACCAGAGAAATTTCGAATGACACTATGTTACCACAACGGGGATATGCACATCCCCAATAATAAGAATATCATATTTCTTCTTGACAGTAGGAAGATAAAATTCAAAACCTCCAAAAATAATCGATGGAATTTTTCCAATAGAATTTATACTGTGGACTTGAGGTTGGTTCCTCGGAAAGTGTACCGTATGCTCATTACCGTTAACTTGAAAAGTGACATTGCCTTTGTTGCAATCAATAACAGCCCCTGCAGTATTCAAAAAGGGTCTTCCAAGAATAATAGACATACTATCATCCTCGGGAATATCAAGAATAACAAAGTCCGTTAAAATAGTAACGCTTTGCAACCACAACCGCACATCCTCACAAATACCGGCATGTATAGCAGCTTGATTTATCACCATTTGCAAAGATATTTCAGTAGGTGTCAACTTATTCAAATCAAGTGTACGATATAAAGAGAGAGGCATAACACTAACACCGGCTCCAAGATCACATAAAGCAGTTTAACATAGTTTCTTTTAATGGAGCATTGATAACCCACAAGTATAGGGGATCACAACAGTTTTCGAGGGTAGAGTATTCAACCCAAATTTATTGATTCGACACAAGGGGAGCCAAAGAATATTCTCAAGTATTAGCAGTTGAGTTGTCAATTCAACCACACCTAGATAACTTAGTATCTGCAGCAAAGTGTTTAGTAGCAAAGTAGTATGGAAGTAACGGTAACGGTAGCAAAAGTAACATTTTTGGGTTTTGTAGTGATTGTAACAGTAGCAACGGAAAAGTAAATAAGCAGAGAACAATATATGAAAAGCTCGTAGGCATTGGATCGGTGATGGAGAATTATGCCGGATGCGGTTCATCATGTAACATTCATAACATAGGGTGACACAGAACTAGCTCCAATTCATCAATGTAATGTTGGCATGTATTCCGAATATAGTCATACGTGCTTATGGAAAAGAACTTGCATGACATCTTTTGTCATATCCTCCCGTGGCAGCAGAGTCCTATTGGAAACTAAGGGATATA
The DNA here is from genome assembly GCA_021605205.1 of Aegilops longissima. Classification (NCBI taxonomy): domain Eukaryota; kingdom Viridiplantae; phylum Streptophyta; class Magnoliopsida; order Poales; family Poaceae; genus Aegilops; species Aegilops longissima. Next base: position 128,780,437 of record CM038678.1, read on the forward strand.
AAGGCCTCCTTTTAATAGAGTACCAGACCAAAGCATTAACACATAGTGAATACATGAACTCCTCAAACTACGGTCATCACCGGGAGTGGTCCCGATTATTGTCACTTCGGGGTTGCCGGATCATAACATATAGTAGGTGACTATAGACTTGCAAGATAGGATCAAGAACTCACATATATTCATGAAAACATAATAGGTTCAGATCTGAAATCATGGCACTCGGGCCCAAGTGGCAAGCATTAAGCATAGCAAAGTCATAGCAATATCAATCTCAGAACATTGTGGATACTAGGGATCAAACCCTAACAAAACTAACTCGATTACATGATAAATCTCATCCAACCCATCACCGTCCAGCAAGCCTACGATGGAATTACTCACGCACGGCGGTGAGCATCATGAAATTGGTGATGGAGGATGGTTGATGATGACGACGGCGACGGATTCCCCTCTCCGGAGCCCCGAATGGACTCCCGATCAGCCCTCCCGAGAGGTTTTAGGGCTTGGCAGCGGCTCCATATCGTAAAACGCGATGAATCTTTCTCTCTGATTTTTTCTCCCGAAACACGAATATATGGAGTTGGAGTTGAGGTTGGTGGAGCGTCAGGGGGCCCACGAGGCAGGGGGCTCGCCCAGGGGGGGCAGGCACGCCCCCATCGTCATGGACAGGTGGAGGCCCCCCTGACGTGGATTCTTCTTCCAGTATTTTTATTATTTTCCAAAAATAAGTTCCATGGAGTTTTAGGTCATTCCGAGAACTTTTGTTTCTGCACATAAATAACACCATGGCAATTCTGCTGAAAATAGCGTCAGTCCGGGTTAGTTCCATTCAAATCATGCAAGTTAGAGTCCAAAACAAGGGCAAAAGTGTTTGGAAAAGTAGATACGACAGAGACGTATCAACTCCCCCTTGCTTAAACATTTGCTTGTCCTCAAGCAATTCAGTTGAAAAACTTAAAGTGATAAAGAAAAACTTTTACAAACTCTGTTTTCTCTTGTTGTTGTAAATATGTAAAGCCAACATTCAATCTTTCAGCAAAGATTATGACTAACCACATTCACAATAACTCTTAGATCTCATGTTTACTCATATCAATGGCATAATCAACTAGCGAGCAATAATAATAAATCTCGGATGACAACACTTTCTCAAAACAATCATGATATGATATAACAAGATGGTATCTCGCTAGCCCTTTCTGAGACCGCAAAACATAAATACAGAGCACCTTTAAAGATCAAGGACTAACTAGACATTGTAATTCATGGTATAAGAGATCCAGTCATAGTCATGCCCAATATAAATAATAGTAATGAATGCAAATGACAACGGTGCTCTCCAGCTGGTGCTTTTTAATAAGAGGGTGATGACTCAACATAAAAAGTAAATAGATATGCCCTTCGCAGAGGGAAGCAGGGATTTGTAGAGGTGCCAGAGCTCGATTTAAAAGCAGAGATAAATATTATTTTGAGCGGCATACTTTCATTGTTAACATAACAACAAAGAGATGGCGATATCTTCCATGCTACGCACATTATAGGACGTTTCCAAACAGAATGGTAAAGTTTATACCCCCCCTCCACCAACAAGCATCAATCCATGGCTTGTTCGAAACAACGAGTGCCTCCAACTAGCAACAGCCCCGGGGGAGTTTTGTTTGCAATTATTTTGATTTAGTTTGCATAAAGCATGGGACTGGGCATCCCGGTGACTAGCCATTTTCTCGTGAGTGAGGAGCGGAGTCCACTCCTCTTGAGAATAACCCGCCTAGCTTGGAAGATACGAACAGCCCTAGTTGATACGTGAGCTATTCGAGCATACAAAGCAGAATTTCATTTGAAGGTTTAGAGTTTGGCACATACAAATTTACTTGGAAGTGCAGGTAGATACTGCATATAGGAAGGTATTGGTGGACTCATATGGAATAACTTTGGGGTTTAAGGGATTGGATGCACAAGCAGTATTCCCGCTTAGTACAAGTGAAGGCTAGCAAAAGACCGGAAGCGACCAACTAGAGAGCGACACAAATATCATGAACATGCATTAAAATTAATAAACATTGAGTGCAAGCATGAGTAGGATATAATCCACCATGAACATAAATATCGTGAAGGCTATGTTGATTTGTTTCAACTACATGTGTGAACATGTGCCAAGTCGAGTCACTTAAATCATTCAAAGAAGGATACCACCCCATCATACCACATCACAACACTACAAAAAAAAGACACATCCGTGACATTTTGGGCCGAACAATTTTTTTTTCTGTCATAGATATGACACTTCTATGACGATAATTGTGACAAAACCTGGTATCGTCATAGATGTGGTGGGCTCCTACTTCTATGACAAAAAATCATGACAGAAAATGGGCTTTTCGTCCTGGGCGGGCTGGAGACGCAGTTGCATGACATTCTTTGGGCCGTCCATGATGGAAAAAACCGTGGTAGAAGCGAGGGCGAGGAAATTTTGGGGATTTGCCGGTTACGGTGGGAGGTCGGGGGCGAAGCGATGCGCTGCTTTCTCGTACATGTGCGAGGCATTGGCTCTTCATCAACCCGAAGCGAGGCGTTGGGCTCTAATCGAACCCGAAGCGATTGCACCGCAGGCTACACGCTCTCAACCCGATCGAGTGATTCTTCGCCATCGCCGCTAATCAAGCCGATTGATGCCTCCTCGATGAACAAAGGCGTTGCGGGGGGGGTTGGATGAACAAGGAGCGGTGGCGTTGCCTCGGATGAACACGACCCGTGGTGTGGAGAGTTGGATGAACAGTAGACGATGGAGGGGTGGCCATGGAGGGGTGGTTGAACAGGACCCCGTGGTGTGGAGGGCTAGATGAACAGTAGACGGTGGAGGGGTGGCCGTGGAGGGGTGGTTGAACAGGACCCCGTGGTGTGGAGGGCTGGATGAACAGTAGACGGTGGAGGGGTGCCCGTGGAGGGGTGGTTGAACAAGAGCCGTGGAGTAGCGGCGGTGGAGGCTGGATGAACAGGAGCCCGTGGAGGCTGGAGGAGGTCGACGGTGAGCCCGTGGAGGCTGGAGGAGGTCGACGGTGGAGATGAACAGATCCGTGGAGTCCTGCTTATGCACGCCACACCCTCCCGATGAACAGACCCCTGTTTGACCGTAGCACTCCAACACAAGTCCGTTTAAATCCGCTTTGCGATGCACGCCACACCCTCCCCGATCAACAGACCTCGTTTCGACCATAGGAGGTCCGTTTAAATCCGCTTCTGCGATGCGCCACACCCTCCCGATCAACAGGACCCCATTTCGACCGTAGGAGATCCGCTTCTTCGCTTTTGCGACGCCACACCCTCCCGATCAACAGGACCCTGCTCGAACGTGGCGGTCGAACACAAGGCCGCTTCCTCCGCTTCGCGGTATGCCAGCCTCGCTTCCATCGCTTGTTCCGCCCAAGCCGCTTGGTTCCCACGTGTTCGTTGCCTCCCGGCGAATACGACGCATTCTGCTGCCTCCCCATGAACACGACGCATTCCGCTGCCTCCCCATGAACACGGCATTTACGACGTTGTTTCTCCGTTCCGACCCAGCCATGTACACGAGCCCCGCCGTGCATATGTGCGGTAGGCGTTCGAGACCCGCCAGATGTACACATACGTGGTCAGATTTTCTTTCTTGCACCCTCGCCGCTGACGACGTGTACATGCTATGTGTGCGCCTCTACTACGACACGTCGCCCTCTACATCGACCAAGATGTACATACACATTCGCGACCAGATGACAACGTTACGACGCTTCGACCAGGTGGGTCCCGGTCGCCGTGCACTTCCTTGCCTGCGAAGATGTAGCTGGTGGGTCCCAGCTGTCAGGGGGGCGAATCGTTTTATTTCTTTTGCCTGGATGCACTTCCTTGCGTGCGAAGGTGTAGCTGGTGGGTCCCAGCAGTCAGGGGGGTGGATCATTTTTTTTTTGCCCGGACGCACTTCCTTGCGTGCGAAGATGAAGCTGGTGGGTCCCAGCAGTCAGGGGGAAACATTTTTTCCGCAAAATATAGTGGCCTATCCAGTGGGTCCCAGCTGTCAGGTGGAGGAATCATTACTTTTCGCGAATAAGGAGGCACTTCCTTGTCTGCGGCCGTGGACCCACCGACACCTCTCCACGTCATGATCCACGTCCGATGGAAGTCATTCCTTGACCACGTTGACCAGGCCGCGCCGAGAGCACCACGGCGGTGGACGGCGGCGAGGCCTAGGAAGGGATGACGGGATCCGGAAAGACGCGCAGGAAGCCCGCAGAGAGAGAGTACGAGGGTTCACCGTTCAGCTGCGATGTGAGGTTACCATCGCCGCAGGCTCGGCCAGCGGTGGGAATAGTAGGGCGGTAAGGCCTCCGCGGCAAAGACAAAGAGCCACGGGAGGCAGGAGCATGCGGCACGACCGGCGCTACTTTGGGCGGCTGGAGCAAGAAGACCAGAGGTTGAAGAAGCACTACGGCCGTTGGATGGACATCGTACGGTCACTGGAGCTAGAATCGTTCATATTGACTAAGTTGACAAAGCCCTCCGTCCCCGTCAACTTAGTTGGCCCACAAGTCATCCTCCCACTATGGTGGGTCCCAGCTAGCAGGGTGGGTATTCATTTTTTGTGCGTAATAAGGAGGCACTTCCTTGCGTGCGAAGATATAGCTGGTGGGTCCGACATGTCGGTGGGGGACATTTTTTCGCGAAATACGAGGCCCTTCCAAAGGGTCCCACCGTCGGTGGAGGAATCATTATTTTGCGCGTACAATCCACGGCCGGTGGATGTCGTTCGTTGACCATGTTGACCAGGCCGCGCCGAGAGCACCATGGCGGTGGACAACGGCGAGGCCTAGGAAGGGAACGACACGGAGCCGGGGAAGACTCGGCAATGGTTGCCCACGCGGTGGGCAGTACGAGGGTTTATCGCCCGCCGCCACCGGAAAATAACAGGAGGTGTGGGTGAGCAGAGGAATGCCCCGCCAAGCAATGAAGTAGGGTGGGGCGGTGCGGCTGTCAGGCAAAGACAGCCGGCCACGGAGGGCGGAGCAGCAGTCCCACCGAGCTGGTTTGGGCGGCCGAGCAAGAAGATCGAGATATTGAAGAAGCGAGACGGCCGTTGGATTAACATCCAAGGGTCAGTGCTGCTAGAATCGTTTGTGGACTAAGTTGACAAAGCCAAAGTACACGTTAACCTAGTAGACCCACAAGTCAGCCTCCAAATCTGTCCCAAACAACATACAGCCCGAAATTTCTAGCCAGATTCAAATTAATTTTAAATCTAAATATACCTTAATTTAAATTCAATGAAATTTTACCTACACAAAAACAATGAAATTTAAAATATCAAAATCCGAAAGAAAACAGTATTTTCGAACTAATTGCCTGTTTGATGTATTTTATCATTTTACAGCCCATTTATTATTACTTATAGCCCATTTCTTATTACTTATAGCCCATTTTCTGGGCAAAATGCATCCCTCCTTGTCTTGAAAGATTTCCATTGACAGAGCGTAGAAAAGCAAGTAGGCCTATGTTGGTTATTCTGCAAAAAACAAAATAGCTGGCTAGCCATTTTTCAGAAAGGAAAAAAACTGGGCTGGTCATGTGCTAAACATATGAAATAAAAGCCAGGGCTATACGGGCCACGGGTCCCGCACAACCTAGTTGATACCCTTCTCCGTCCCGAAAAAACAAAATTACTGCACGCTGCTGCTGGGTCCTCTACTCGTCATCCTCACCATGTACAAATATCTCCTTATTCCTCTCGGTTGTTGACCATGTTGACAACACCGAGGGCGGCGCCAAGCAAGCTTAACCAAGGCGGAGGACGATGGTGAGGCCTCGACGGAACGAACAGAGCCGGGAAGATCACAGCCAGCCGTGGGAGGCGGAGCAGCGGTCCCCGGCGCTGGTTTGGCTTTGGCAGCTCGAGGAAGAAGAGATCAAGAAACGCGACAGACGTTGAATGTCAATCCAACGATCAAGGTTGGCACAATCGTTTTTGACTAAGCGGACACCAAGTAGCATACTTTTTATATATAGGAAGAAAACTGCGAGGAAAATGCGTTCGTCTCCGCCCTCCTCACAGGAACGTTAAGCCACATAAGTTACTAGCACCCTTGGTTTTCAACCGAGAGGTCTTGGGTTCGAGTCCGAGGAACTCTCAATTTTGTCCTCCTTCCTTCCTCGCAAAAGAGGGAAAGAAAATCAAAGACTTGGGAAGGCGTATAGAACAAGCTAGTGTACCAAGAAAGAGACGCTGCGAGTTTTAGAAAAAGAAAGACGTGCTCTCATAGCTGGTTCAATCCAAACCTAGACTATGACTATATATGGTGCTATGCTACTCGCAAGTAATGAAACCGACATATCCAACGCTCGCTTCTCCTCTTCTCTACTTACTCGCTTAGCATCGAAGCTCGCCACAAAGAACCATGTCCGCCGGCTGCTCGTCCACCGCTCTTCAAAGAGTAACTACCAGATATGCACCAAGTCGCCACCCGTACCATCGCCTGTGGGTCTCATCACCCCCCCGCCGGGACGCACACCGCAGCTGATTACTCATCGCAACCCGCTGCCGTTGGTGTGGTGCCACTGCTGCAAATCACGCAGAGTCATCTGTCACTTCTCAACCACAATCCGCAACCCTGGCCGAGTCTTCTACAAATGCCCGAATCATGGGGTAATAATATGTTTAAGTGTTGTTCTGCTGCTTTCAGTTGCTGATTTTTTTAATAGTTTGGTTGATGATCTTCCAATTTGATTCGTGCAGAAAAGGGAAGATTCGTGTGTATTTCTGGCAAGTTGCTGATGTGGGGGAATGCAACTATGCTGATTATTTGGTTAGCCGAGGAATCCCAATACCAGCAGGTTGGGGTGTTGGACAAGTAACTGAAGGAATGGCAGAAGAGGAAGATGCAGAGCGTAAGGATAAAGATGCAGTTCCTCTCCGATCATGGCCAAGCAACAGCTGCTGAACGGCCTTGACAAAGAATGAGGAGATGAAAGAGCTTGTGAAGATAATGGGCAAAATCGATGTGCTCAGAGGATGATTGTCTCTTTATTTGCAAAGTATGTAGCACTCGTGATGTATTCAGTGGCTATGACATGAGCACTTTGCTGAAACTAGTAATGAATGAAACATGTGTAGCAGGCTGGGCGTAGTGTTGTGAACATCTAATGATTTCTATTAACGGAAATCAGGGGGTATCCCCTTTTGCTCATATAAATAAATAAATAGCAGAGGCCATGTCGGGTCAGCTTTGTTCTCATTCGAAGACGTCGAGCAAATTGCAGTCCAACAGCAAAGTATGTCATCAAATTCAAGTTTCACAGCCAAATATGAGTACAAGTAAACAACGATGTCATCATGTTTTAGTTGTCATACAATCACCAAACACAAATCAGCATACATAACAAGTGATGTTCTCACAGCAAAATACTAAACAACATGTTCATCAGGTTTCAGTTGTCATAGCAAACACAATTTCACATAGTAGATAAAAAAACGTCTTCTGACAGGAAAATACGACAGAAGCAATGTAATCATCATCCACAGCAGCAGCGTCAACATCTTCGCCATGTGTATCAGTCTGAATCATAATTCCCCATGGTGTCATCTTCTTCTTCGTCCTCAACGTCCTCGAACGTTGGCTTCTTCTTGATCAACTCTTGTATGTCCATAGCATGACATGCAATCTTTTCGCCGGCGTCATTGACGTGATGGTTCCCAAAGATATTAGGAACATCTGTGTTATCTTGTATATCAGGAGCAGTGTAAGCATCATCTTGTTGTGCAACTTCATTAAACGAATTCCTCTACTCAAACCTTTGCAATACTCTCTAGTCATCGCTACATGCAAATGTGTCTTCCAAGAAAAATATCTGTGTTGCTTGATTTGCCTAAATAAAAGGCTCGTTGGTCTGGTACGCCGCCTTGACATTGATGGATTTGAAATAATCATCAACTCTGGGTTTTGCGATCCTGGAAAACAGGTTATACCAACGACAACACAATAGAACCACACACCGATGATCCTCGAAACTGGAGATATACTGCAACTGAACAATGTAAGTTATGTTAGCATACATTTCAGTTGTCTCTTTGTCATACGTATCCGTCCTCATGATGGCACTGTTTTGTGTCTTCCTGCCTTCATCTCGTGCAAGGGTGTTGTAGCGCACATCTCCATCAACGCAAGATTCATAATGTCTTACCCGAGTATCAGGACCCATTGCTACTGAGTAAAGGGCATCATCAACTGCCTGCCCATCCTCCCGCATCTTCTTAACCTATGGTTAGAAAATAGACAAGCTGATCATCTTATGTACTCAATATATTAAAAAAGCTGACATTGCACTTCAAAAGCTTACATGGTTCTTGAACCATTTCGCAAATCCTGCCATAACCAGTTTGTTAATGTTTCTTGGATTTTGCGGCAGTAACTCCTCTTTGTAGATGCTGCACAACATAATGATCGCGTCAAACATCTAAATATATAAGAATGTGCTGCAAGTTTAGTAGATTACGATGTATAAGATGCAGTACTGCACTTACTTGATATAAGGAAGTATCTCATGACAGTTATTCAACACATACCAAACCATTTTGTCCAAATCTTTAGGTTTGTCCTCTTGTCGACTCTTCCACCGTAACTCTCGAGCAGAATAATCGAAAACATTGAGCCCGGATTGTCTTCACCCACCTCTTTGCTAAGCTGATCAATTTGTTTCAATGTATTTTGAGCAGAATGTCAACGCTTCAGTAGCAATGTAGGCCTCTGCAATGGAACCCTCGGGTCTAGCTCTGTTCCTAACATAGCCCTTGAAAGTGCCTAGCCGCATTTCAATAGGGTACATCCAGCCATACTGTACTGGACCTCTAAGTAGTGCCTCATCAGGTAGATGAACAGCCAAATGCACCATCACATCAATGAAGGCTTGAGGATATATCTTCTCAAGGTCGCATAGGATAGTTGGTATCTTGTCTCTAAGGCGCTCCAAAGCATCTATCCCGATATTTCTCTTGAGAGTTCCTCGGAGAATTGTCCCAACTCTGCAATCGCTCTGATAAGTCGGGGTGGCCCAATCCTCTAAGGATAACAGGTAAAACCCTTTGAAGTAGGGCGTGGTAGTCATGAGTTTTCAACCCTTGTACCTTGTTTCCATCTGACCGACTCTCCTTTCGGGGTTGGAAGCAAATCCATGTGGGAATCTCACACGTGAGGACCTCGAAATTCTTTTCTTTTACCTTGTCCAAGACGTATACAGTGGTGCCATATCCGTGGTTTACCTTCATCTTGCACCGCAAATCCTTTCGATACCAGTGTGTCAAATCATTCCTAGATTTTAAGGTATCTTTCGTCTTGCCTTCAATGTTAAGAAGTATGCTGATAATGTTGTCACATATATTTTTCTCGATGTGCATCACATCAAGATTATGCCGCAGATCCAAATCTTTCCAATACTCCAAGTCCCACAAAGTGGACCTGCGGGTAAACAATAATCTCTCTTCTACCGTGCCACGCTTCCTTTTCCGCTACTATTACCGGATGGTTTCACGGTGTAATATGCCCGACCTTCTCTAATTCCACTTGCAACTCATCGGCGGTGAGCCTCTTTGGCGCATCACGGTTTTCATGCTTTGCATTGAACACATGTCTTCGGTATTTTCTAGGATGCGGCTTGTCCTTGGAAAGGAAATGGCGGTGTCCAATGTAATAGATCTTGCTAAGTATTGTGTATGATAGCGGATTCCTGTCACAACGAACACATGCATTGTAACCATGTGTCGTTCGCCCTGATATAGTGCCTAAAGCTGGATAATCTTGGATGCACCAAATTACAACAGCACGCAGAAAGAAATCAGCTGGTGGGCTGCTATATAGGTCTCGAGTGAGAACACCCTTCCATAGCTGTTGAAGTTCCTCCAGAAGAGGCTCCATGAACAAATCAAAATCCTTTCCAGTGAGATGGATGGCTCATTACATTCTGATATCTGTACTCCTGGTTCCTAGAATGCCATAGTACATCCTCTCTTGTTTCAGCATCATGAAACAATCTCTGCAATCTTGGTGTAATTGGAAAATGCCTCAAAACATTATGAGGAATCCTCTTCACAGCATCGCCATCTTTCCATCTTGATGATTTGCATTTCGGGCATTCACTTAAGTTGGCATAATCCTTCCTAATGAACACAATTATTCTTACAAACATGGATCATATCATATCCAATTCCAACTGCACGAAGGAAATTCTTCATTTCTTTGTAGGTGTGTGGCAGCTCGACGATCTCAGGAAAGATTTGCGGAAAACAGCCAACATCGCATCGAATGATTTGTTGGTCATCCGCTCAGATGTCTTCACCCGAAGAAAGGTGACCATAGCTGAGAATACTGACATCTTATTTCCTAGGGTGACAGCAACGATGCATTGTTCCAACATGCGGGCCCACCATTTTTCTTCTGCAGGTGAAAGTTCACGGAATGCACGAGCATTTCATAGCATTGTTTCAATGTTGGACAAACTCACTGGCTCCGCCACCACCACCTCCTCCTCTTCCACCTAAGCATTAGGCAGATCAAGATGGTGATCTGCGGCTTCCACATAGTCAATAACATTGATGTTCACAGCTTCACCACTATGAACCTACCTAGTATATGTGACCGACATCCCATACAAGTGTAGATGACTTTGCACAGTTGACTGGGGTCTTGTAACTGAATTCATACAACTGCTACAGGCAGAGCACATCTGATTTCGACCACCGTACTCATCTCGATAAAGTTCATGAAGTTTTCAACCCCTCGACATATGCAGCGGAGAATCTTGAGCGAAGTTATCAAGTCCTATCCATCATTAGACATACAAATTAGTTCTTCTACTAGATATTACAGGAAAAACATATATGCTTTTTATGAAGTCCAAAAAAATACCTAGGTCGATGTCTAAAGCTATGGCAAGATATTTGGACGAGCAGATCTAAGTAACGAAAAATATGTAAAGCTAATTCAGCAAACAGATTTGAGTGCTAAATTATGGCAGGCTGTTTCAGCGATCAATGAGGCCGAGCACACAGCCATCGAACTATCGAAAGCCATTGCAGCAACAAAGATCGAGTATAAAACGGTGTAGAGCTATTTCACCTAACAGATTGGCTACTAGACCATGGCAATCGTCACAATAAATATATGGCAGGATATTTTAGCAACTAATCGGCCTTGGCATGCCATCTCAGCTAAGCAGATTGAGTGCGAATCGGGCAAGGAAGCTTCTTAAGCGAGCATATTGACAGTAAACTACTTGACAAGCCGTGAGATTAACAACGTCTATCAGCTAACATTCAGCGCTACACCGACATGAGCGGGGCCTCGCCTAGAATGCACGTGCCGTGGGAGAAGCCGATCGCCGAGCGTCTCCACACCTAACGCCGCCACGCCGGCGGCGCCGACCGCCGTCGCCTCCACAAGAACGTAGCGAGGTGGCGGTGCGGCTAGAGGACGGTAGTCTACGAGAACGTACTGTGGGAGCGAGAGGATCGCCGTGCGTCCCCTCAACGAACCGCGGCGCCGACGTATCCGCGCTGCGGGGAGGGCGGCTTTGGTGGAGCGAATGGAGTGGAGGGGGGACCTGGGGGGAGGGGGGTTTGGGGAATATTTGGCTGAAGGGCGGTTGAATCGGATTTGGGGGGAATTTTTGTGTGTGTGTGGGGGGGGGGGAGGATTTTCGCGCGGTGGGCAGGGGGAGTTTGGCGCATGGTCGGTTTCTCCAAGTCCAGTCCCACGTGTCAGTGAAGAGGCAAGCCGAAGCGCGTTCCGTTTGCGTCAGCCGTGCACATGACCGAACGTGTGTGGGGTGCAATGCGACAGCGACAGGAGTGTTGTGAGTGTACCGCCTTTTTTCCTTTTAAACTAGTAGGCGCTTCGCCCCCTCAAAAAAATTGTTGCTTCGCACAATCCATCGATACTACTACTAGTAATCTGGTAATCCCGACTGAAACGGCCCGGCCGGTTCTTTTCCCGCGCGATATGCTGGGAGGTTGGCTTAGTTGGGTTTTTTAGATTTGTCTCGGTTCAATAAAAAGCAGAGTTGGTGATGATGGTGTGCCTGCCATCCTGCAATATAGGTCGTCCGATCTATATCTAACGGATAGGAAGGAAACTATGACAATTTACCCGCACTCTTCTCCACAATTATAGATAAGGCTTTCCCTCGTTCATCCTTTTCTCCCACAAGATCTTGATCTTCCGTGCAACGCACGAGCATCTTGCTAGTACTCCCACAATATGTATATTATTGTGAAAGTTCATATACACCGGCCGAGATTAATGCAAACACGACATATTTTCATTACATCTCCAACTTTTATAGGACAGAAAAATAAAAGAAACCCGACCCTAAACCTATTCTACGGCGGCGACCGATGTCCTCCATCTGCGATCTCTATGTACGGGGGCGGGGTTCAGGACCTGTGAAGTGAAGGTGTGGTCTCCGGCGAGGAAGAGTAGAACATGGGATACGGACCGGCCAGTTGGCACACCATGCCCTCCCGCCTCCCATGCCCTACTCATCCTCGGAGGAGTCCCCGACCTCGGCGGTGTCGGACGTTGGACGGCGGCAAGTAGGACGCGTGGCTGATGGTGCTCCCGTCGTCGGCCGCCAGCGTGGCCACCGCTTGTGCGGTCGCGTCCGCGTCCGGCTACGCCGCTATTGCGTGGCGAGAGGTACTTGAGCGAGGTCAGCGACCTCGAGCTTCATCCCCGAAGACAAGCTCTCCCGCAGAGCGTTCGCACTTGCGGTCATGGCAGATGTGGTGCCAGGTAGGAGGACGATGCGCTATGGTATGGAGGTTAGCTTGGCATTGCCACTTTAAGTAGTGCATTCCAGTGAGGCCAAGCGTCCGGGTGCGTCATTAAGTTGCCGGAGTAGGTTCCTCGGGCACCGAGCCTCTTAACGGCGGTATACGAACGGACGGCATGAATGCGGGCAGCTGGCGCCGGCTGGGAATGCACCGTGCGACGGCGCGAGGGACGAGGGCTTTGGTGTGCCAGGGTAGACAGCTGCGGTCGTGGCAACGTTGGAGATGCCCTTTGCTCAAATGCGATCCCGCATGTCATTGAAAAAGCAAGACGACCGGCATGGTCTCGGGTCGGAGGATGCAGTTGGCGCTACACCACTCCAGCGGACGCTGTCGCGGCCCCATGCATCCTCGGCGAGCCGGGTGTTGGGGTGTGTTTGGATTGTGGCCAAAGTGCACCTTACCAAAATTTTGGTCATACCCAAAGATTGGTCTTTGTTTGGATGGTTGCCATTTTTTGGCATGCCAATGAACTCTAGCCAACTCTAGTTCATTTTTCTTGCCAATGTCTGGGCAACCAATACCTCAACCAAAATTTTGGTCATGACCCAAAGATTGGTCTTTGTTTGGATGGTTGCCATTTCTTTGGCATGCCAATGAACTCTAGCCAACTCTAGTTCATTTTTCTTGCCAATGTCTGGGCAACCAATACCTCAACCAAAATTTTGGTCATGACCCAAAGATTGGTCTTTGTTTGGATGGTTGCCATTTCTTTGGCATGCCAATGAACTCTAGCCAACTCTAGTTCATTTTTCTTGCCAATGTCGGCCAAATCATGGGCAACCAATACCTCAACCAAAATTTTGGCTACCCAATGCTTTGATGGGGCAACCTTTGGCACAAACCAAACATACCGTTGGTCGTGCCACAGCACTAACGCCACCCTCGGCACACTGAAACCAACCGTGTCTAGCGACGATATGAGTGTGTCGCTCACCGCGGTCGCCGTGTCCAGAGGCGGTGCTGGAGCTGCGCCCCGTTGTTGGCCCCAACGACCCACATGAACGGTTGTTGGTGGTGAGGAGGTCGCGGGCCAGCTCCTCCATTGGACTAGTCTGCGCAACGTCGTCCCGACGGGTGTGCCCCACATGTAGGTTTCCCTGTTTTCCCGGCCATATTCGAGGGTCAGTGCTCCGCGTTGCGCATTAGGCCTTTCACTATGTAGGCCAAGCGAGACAACTTATTGTTTATTTGAGCCATTCAAGTGTAATCATGTGGCGTTTGCTTATATCTCATTCCTCTCCAACCGTCTTCTCCATCGATCATGTCGCCCTCCAGTCGAGTCCATCCTCCCGCATGCCTCATTTGAACATTCCGCCGAGTATAATTCGCATGTACCTACCCTAGTCCTCTTTCAATAGATATCCGGACCCCGAGATGAAATCGAGAGGGAACGAGTGGGGGCACGTGATACCCAAGGCAGATTCAAAATTTTGAACCGGTGATCATAGCATCCACAAATCATATATAAAGGGTATTCAATGTTCGTTTCGTTTTTAAACGTACAATATACTCCCTCCTATCCTTTCTACTTTACATATAAGTTTTATGTGTAGTTAAAGTATCTGTACTATGATAAAAAAGGTATGAACATTCAACAACGCCCAATCAATATTGTTAGATTTGTACGTACTCCTAGATTTGTACTCGAGATGGTTTCCAATTTGACTATTGACAAGATTAATAGTACATGAGATGTATAAAGTGAAAATTATATCATTGGAAACTCCTTTCACATACGAAATTGACCGTATGCTTTGTGTAAGTGGCATGTCATATATTATTACTCTAACATTTGGTCAAAGTTAGCCTCGAAAAACGCTTTAGACCCTGTATGCTTTGTGTAAGTTGCATGTCATATATTATTACTCTAACAATATTTGTGTAAGTTGCATGTCGTATATTATTACTCTAACATTTGGTCAAAGTAGTATAGTGGAAGTGGATCCTCTGACGTAGGTATCCCTGCCTTACCCTCCCTTTCGGTCACTTCTTCATGCGGACCCCATGCTTGCTAGGCCCCGTATGTCAGTTACTCAATGGGTTCGGCCACGTCAGGGGATCCTCATCCGTAGTATACTCCCTCTGTTTTTATTTACTCCGCATAAAATGGAGGGAGTGGTGGTATAATAAATTGTGACGCCCCCGATTTAATCGTACACTAATCATGCATGCAAATGTGTACGATCAAGATCAAGGACTCACGGGAAGATATCACAACACAACTCTACAAATAAAATAAGTCATACAAGCATCATAATACAAGCCGGGGGCCTCGAGGGCTCGAATACAAGTGCTCGATCATAGACGAGTCAGCGGAAGCAACAATATCTGAGTACGACATAAGTTAAACAAGTTTGCCTTAAGAAGGCTAGCACAAAGCGGGATCTGATCGAAGAGGAGCAGGCCTCCCGCCTAGGATCCTCCTAGCTACTCCCGGTCGCCGCCGGTGGGCTGCACGTAGTAGTAGGCACCTCCAGTAGTAGTCGTCATCGACGGTGGCGTCGCTCTGGGCTCCATCGTGCTGTTGCAGCAATCGAGTAGAGGTAGGGGAAAAGGGGAACAAGGCAACCGTGAGTACTCATCCAAAGTACTGCAAGCAAGGAGCTACACTACATATGCATGGATATATGTGTAAAGGGCCATATCGATGGACTGAACTACGTAATGCCGTAATAAGAGGGGATAGCTAGTCTTATCGAAGACTACGCTCGTCACTGCCTTGCAAATGTAGGAGGGGGTAGGTTGAAGTCCTCCAAGTAACATCACATAGCAATAATCCTACCCGCGATCCCTCCTCATATCCCCGAGAGAGCGACCACCGGTTGTATCCGCACTTGGAAGGGTGTGTTTTATCAAGTATCCGGTTCTAGTTGTCATAAGCTCAAGGTACAACTCCAAGTCGTCCTGTTACCGAAGATCACGGCTATTCCAATAGATTAACTTCCCTGCAGGGGTGCACCAACTTACCCAACACGTTTGATCCCATTTGGCCGGACACACTTTCTGGGTCATGCCCGCCGCGAAGATCAACACGCCGCAGCCCCACCTAGGCACAACAGAGGCCAAGACGCGGTCTAAACCTAAGCGCCAGGGTGCAGGCCCATCGCCTGAGCACACCTGCACGTTGCATGGGCGGCCGAAGCAGACCTAGCCTAGTGGCGTTCCATCCAATCCGGCGGCGCGCTCCGTCACGACGTCTCAAGTGCTTCGACCGATACCACGGCGCCGAGTGCCCATATCTTTCCCACGAGTTGGTTAGTGCGTATAAGCTTGTAGCCAACTCAGATCAAATACCAAGATCTCGTTAAGCGTGTTAAGTATCCGCGAACGCCCGAACAGGGCCAGGCCCACCTCTCTCCTAGGCGGTCTCAACCTGCCTGCCGCTCCGCCTCAAAGATCCACTCATGGTGCTCCACCAAATTACCCGACTTTAGTCTCCACATGTATCATGTATAAAGTATATGGTATATACCGTGATCACCTCCCGAGTGATCACGACCCGATAGTATAGCACGCGCACGGACAAGAATGTAGGGCCACAGATGAAAGTACTAGCATCCTATACTAAGCATATAGGATTGCGGGTAAGGTAACAACAATAGTAACAAGGACAAAGCTATGCAGCAGATAGGAGTATCTGAAAGCAAGAATATGCTACACTACTCTAATGCAAGCAGTATAGAGAAGAGTAGGCGATATCTGGTGATCAAGGGGGGGGGCTTGCCTGGTTGCTCTGGCAAGAGAGAGGGGTCGTCAACTCCGTAGTCGAACTCGGTGGCATCAGCGCCGGTCTCGGGGTCTACCGGGGAAGAAGAGGGGGGAAGAAACAGTAAATACGGAGCCAACAAAGTATCATAAACATAACGAGGCAACACGCGGTGCTAGGTGTGCCCTAACGCGGTAGTAGGTGATACCGACGAAGGGGGGAAACATCCGAGAAAGTATCCCCAGTGTCTCGCGTTTTCGATCAGACGGACCGGAGGGGGAAAGTTCCATGTTCGATATGCTAGGGATGTGTGGCGGACGAACGGGCTGCGTATCCGGATTCGTCTCGTCGTTCTGAGCAACTTCCATGTACAAAGTTTTTTCATCAGAGCTACGGTTTATTCTCTATTAATTTTAGAAGATTTAAATCATTTTCAGGATTTAGTTAATTATTTATCTCAACATTATCCAGAATAGTGAAAGATGACATCAGCACACAACATGCTGACGTCAGCAGTCAACTGCGCAGTTGACTGAGTCAACGACGTGTGGGTCCCGCATGTCATACACTTTTTAGTTTAAGTAGGGTTTAGCTGATTGATTACTGCTTAATTAAATTAACTAATTGATTAGATTAATTTAAACATGATTAATTAACTTAATTATTTTACTAATTAATTAGTTAACTAATTAATGTTTTTATAATTACATTTTCATTTCTTTTTAATTTTGTTTTTTTAACAGGGGCATGGGGCCCCGGTGTCATAGACCATAGTGGCCTAGCGGGCGATGGGTGCGGTCGTGCGTGCCCGAGACCACCAGGGCCGGGGAGCACTCGGGCGGTTGTCGGCGCTTCGCCCAGGGGCGGCGGCGACGAGGCCGAGGTTGAGGCGGTCGCGGTGCGATGGCAGGTCTTGGACGGCGGGCACGGCGAACGTGACCGGGGACGACGAGGCGTGCGGGCGCGACGGGCGCGACGGCGTGAGGAGCGGATAAGGAGGAGGGCCTCACAAGGGGTAAGCAGGGACGGGGCAGCGGGGGTCGAGGGGGTCGACGGGGACGACCGGGCGACGGGGAGGAAGCAGGCCGGCGATGGCGTCCGGCGACGAGGTGACGGCGACGATATCGGGGTCCGGTGAGGAAGATGCCGTGGCACGGCGCGAGGGAGAGGGGGGGTGGTTCGTCGCCGGCAGGTGGCTCGTCCACCGCGGTAGGGTCGCCGGGCGGCGCGGGGCTCGAGCACGGAGCTGTGGCGGCGCTGCGGCAGCGCTGGATCGAGCCCCGATCCATACGGGATCGAGCGGAGGAGGGGCGGGAGAGGTGGTCGGCGAGGAGGTCGAGGACGGCCGGCGACGGGTCGATCCGTCTGTGGCGGGTCGTCGGGCGGGGCGATCCGTCTGGCGGGTCGCTCGGCGGGGCGGGTCGTGAAGCGGCACGGGCGACGCATCATGGTCGGCCCCGATCCGATCTGGATCGGGAGGAGAGGAGAGACGAGGGAGTGACGGGGAGGGGGGTTGGTCGATGGGGTCGGGCGCGATCGCCTGATCTGGATCGAGGCCTCGGGTGGGGGAAGAGAGCGAGGGAGTGTGGGAGAGCGATGGGGTCGTCGCCCTCTCCGTGACGGCACTGAGGGGAGTGGGATCGTGGGGGAGTGGGGTGGGGCTCTAGGGTTTCAGGAGTGGGGGGATAAGGAGGCCACTGGGCTCTGGTGGGCGGCAGGTCTTGGCCAATGGGCTGCTCGCCCAGTGATGAGGGGTTGTTTCCCTTTTTTCTATTTTACCTTAAGTCCCTTTTATTACAGCTTGTATAAAAATAAACACTAGCACCTAAATTTGTATTTATAAATATACTATCGCCACCTTAATTCTCAATCTAAAATAAAATAGTTTAATATTTTATAAAATTCAATAGGCATGTATTTAATTGTTTTAACTACTGTTTTAATTATCTTAGAGCCTTTAAACACTTTATCAAAGTTTGGTTTCTCCACCATAATTACCTATGCATTATTTAGTTCACTCCGAACATTTCAGTTTTAAAGTTTGGAAACTTTTGTTGTTTGCCTATGTTTTAAATTTGAATTTGAATCGGGTTCGAATCAACGGGAGTTTAATTACAGTAACGGAGGTGACGTGGCACCCTTAGCTTGGGATTACTGTAGTCTAATTATCCAGGCGTCACAATTCTCCTCCACTACAAGAAATCTCGTCCCGAGATTTAAGAGGGGAGTAGGGGTGGGGGGAGGTCTAGTTACGAAATTATAACAGATATTCCCGGTCTTGGTTGCTCTTCTCGAAGTGGTCGATCCATTATATTGATGTCTTCATTTTTCTATTTCAAGTCATCATGGTGAAGTCGTCCTTTCCTTCAGGATCTCCAACATACTTACGAATAGGTAAGGGGCAGCTCGGCTACGACAGAATGCTTATGGAGTAAACAATCTGGGGTTAACCCATGAATGAGCATAAGAGTATCTCTCGAGTTGAACATATAAAATACATCGAGAGTAATGTATGAAGGTACAATAAGAGGTTCCAAACGGATAGATAGTTTCTCGAGGTCTGAACCGGAGTGAAAAAGGGGTTCAGAGTAGCGAGAGTAAGTATAGCGTCTGATACCGAGAATAGAGCAACAGTGCAGGTGGCCGTGAATTACATACAAAGTCAAGCACGAGGAATAACTTTGACAACAGGTGTACAGGAGAGTCAGGTTTCGACATCTTGGAACTGTGGGTTATGGGCCCACCATGTGGGTTAAAATAGGGAAGGGCATTGACATCTTGCGTGGTCATGTTAGCAAGCCATGTCAGAGGATCAGCCTATCAGTTATGTCGACAACAACATCGGTACCAAGGGCGAGGGTCGAAGAGAACCATTTTCCTGCTCGTTGAACGAGGCGGACCATTAGGCAAGTTCTCGTCCATCGGTGGTTATCGAAATGTCATCAACAACAGTAACAGGGTCTGACTGATAAGGTGGTACACCGAGGTGTTTTCGTAAGCAGGAAAATATTACTGCTTAGATCATATAAACCTCAAGAAAGGTTAAACCAAACAATGGAAAGGATAATATGATTATCAAGTCAATCAGAACAATGGAAAGGAAAATGTGTTTAAACACATATATCAGGGGTATATCCTTCCCAAGGACAAGCAGATGATATCCATGACAGGATAGAAGGTAGAAAACCATTTAGGTAAGGGGAGAAAAATTTCATGACATTACCCATACAACGGTGTTTGGATAATTGATGAAGAGAATTTAGCATTGTGCTTCAAATGTTCTTGGTGATGAACGGAGTACCACAGACATGCTTCAGGTTGCAATGATAAGGTGTTTCAATCAAGGGCCAGACTTTGGATACACCAATGATCCATCAGGAGTAACTTATAAAATAAGTCCTACAATTTCCTCCAGGAGGAATGGTTATCCTTGCAAAAGAAATAATAATGATAGGTCCTCCACCAAAAGCTAGGCATGACATCATGCTACCAGGTTATCAAAGGACCAACATCATAACTCTTGGAAAGTTGTCCCAACCATCATATCTGACCGAGATTCAGATCTGATTGGTGTCAGGATACCTCAAACTCACGATGCTCGAGGAGAAAAGGTGCGACACAAATTGACGAGAAGACATCGAAGATTCTCGGGAAATGAACTATGGAAGCGAGTTCCGAAACAAGAGTTCATCATTAAATCAAGAAGAGGATGAGGAGGTGATTGATGGACTCAGCGATAACTAATCGAGGTATCCAAAAGATGGATCTCCACAATTATGTGGATAAGGAGATAACATTTGTCAGATCAAATGATATAATGGGATATGCTCGAGGAAAACATACATAATTAAACATTGGTTGAACGGTGCACCCGAAATATGACCTTAGGCAGCAAGATCAATGTTAGAGTGACGATTCAATAACCAACAGTCTAAGAACGAACTGTCGATCGTTAACTTCAAAGCAATAGGGTTGCTCGAAGTACAAAACTCAAACAACACCGTTCACTTGTTGGTACCCCGGTTGGAATCAACACGAGGACCAAGAAAGAATGGTGATGGTGAGTAGTATCACTATACCAAGAATTCTTAAGAGGTGGTGAAATTTCCACGACATTCTTGACATAAAAGGTGGTAATACTCCAAGGTAAAGAAGAACGATGTTGGGTAGCAAGGAACTCAAGGTATAACACAAAATACGATCAAGTTTTGTGTTGGAGGGACTGCAATAATGTTGTGGATGATAACCCAAATCATCGAGGGCAAAGGATGCTATTTCTCATCAAGAATTCGATAAATATCTTGGAAGAGCTTAGGATGTTGATGATGATCACGACATAGTTGTCGAGAGATTTCATGAAGATGTAATTCAATCAGCGATGACATCAAGCCAAAGGAATGACGAAGCAAGAGGTTATTGGAACCAAGGGTACGACACAAACTCGAAACCAAGTTTGTTGTTCAAGGCAAAATGATATGTCGATGAGGATCGACGTAAGGTTAGTTCATCGTCGAAAATTGTGCTCCGTGAAGAAGGAACGGGTAGCACAGTTAAAATCATCACGACAATGATATAGCCAAACAGGCTAGGAATGGCGGATCGGGTACAAACTCGCACTTATAGAAGCTATCAAGAGTTGTTGAACCGTAGTGCGGACTCGGTTCATTTATCGGTGTCTTTGAGTGTTTAATAACTCAGAGCCCGCGAAAAATTGGAATCAGTGGGAAGGTAGCACTTGATGAAGATCTCATAAAAAGTTATGCAGTTCCATGATAATCTCGAGATACCAGGGGGTAATACTCGACACAAGATCAAAGTAAAGGTTGGACTGGTGTATTGATCCATAGAAGACAATTGTTTTAACTTGTCCGAGAAATGAGATCAAAGAAGAACAATCATGGTCGGAACCACGGTTGCAAGGGATCAATTCATAGATACCATATGTTAGTTATCAAGGAAATAGTAATTGTTACGAGAAGCTTCCATGATAGGATATACCTCGCGTCCATGGGCATGAACACAAAGTTCAAGGTCGACTCCCACTTCCTCAATGCATAACCTTCCATTCACCTCTCGTATTTCGAAGATGACATTAGTTGTTGAAAGTTTTTCCTGGTGCAATACCAGATAAGTATGACTCGTGAAATCTTTCGGGTTCACACCGGTGAGGGAAGGCGTTGGTTCAATCCCATCGGGGCTTCTTACGAACATATACCGTAAGCTACGAGAGTAAATATCACCAACTCGAAAGTAGAGCATGGTTGACAAAAGGAAAGGGTACAATTTACCAAAGGCATTATGTATCGGAGAAAGAACTCACAAAGCGATTAATTATGAAGGACACTGTCGGATAATAATCCAACAGTGGATATGGCGATCCACAATGGGGCTGATATGAGTATCGATACCCAATCAGAGGAAGAAAGATTGCAAATGCATCGGTTTATAGAACAGCTAAATAGTTCAACGCTTAATTAGCAAAGTAATTAAGATTTTCAAATCAAGGGATCAGGAGCAAATGCTCTGTTCAAGAATGGATAAGCTGAATAGAATTAGGGATACTATCAACGACAATTGGACTGGTCGAGAACCAATTCCGGTTAAAAGAATGGCAGCTCAACCGGAAAGGTAATTTATAAGGATCAATGATGATTGCGCGTATTCGCAAACATATTGAGTCAATAGACCCAAAATGATAATGACAAGGAATGTCAATAAGACTAAGAGAATTATGGGATTAACCATAATGCGAGCAAGCAAGAATTTCAAGAGCCAAAGGCTGCCGAAGATTTTCGGAAGATCGAATGATATTTCGAGGATTGGTGACATACATGAATCAACTGGGGATGAGTGGATACTCGGTAAGTGCGAGAAATTATCCGTATGGGTATTCATGTAGCAAGAACTGCAAGGCAGTAGGCACAAAGTATCCTCGGAACAATAGAGAAAACTTCGGGGTATCTTGTAATAACAAGATCAATGGGGGATGATCGTATGAATGGCAAGTGTAAGTAGTTTTCATAGGGGTTGACAATGGAAGGAAAATCGCATATGCGATGGCACAAAGACTCGAGAAAACATCGTAGAGTAACTTCGGATTCTTCTAGGGCAGCAAAGCGATCATCTCAAGTGAGGGCTCTCCGGGAGAAAGTATTAACGAGAACCTAAAGTTAGTTTTGTTTTTAGCAAAATCATTTAACCCGAATAGAAAAGAGCTCAGAGTCCCAGAGTAAAGGTCGAGGAGTAAAAGATCCTACTACCACCCAATGGCGACGTGGGCCCGTAAGGCACACAGCCAAGTTAGTAAAAGTTTTGCAATGTCTAGACTCGACTTCGCCAAGGAGTGTGGAAGGGGATTCCTACAGCAATGGCTCGATACCAACTTCAGACGCCCCGATTTAATCATACACTAATCATGCACGCAAATGTGTACGATCAAGATCAAGGACTCACGGGAAGATATCACAACACAACTCTACAAATAAAATAAGTCATACAAGCATCATAATACAAGCTAGGGGCCTCGAGGGCTCGAATACAAGTGCTCGATCATAGACGAGTCAGTGGAAGCAACAATATCTGAGTACAGACATAAGTTAAACAAGTTTGCCTTAAGAAGGCTAGCACAAACTGGGATACAGATAGAAAGAGGTGCAGGCCTCCTGCAGGATCCTCCTAGCTACTCCCGGTCGCGCCGGCGGGCTACACGTAGTAGTAGGCACCTCCGTAGTAGTAGTCGCCATCGACGGTGCCGTCTGCTCCTAGGCTCCATCTTCTCGTTGCAGCAATCGAGTAGAGGTAGGGGAAAAGGGGAACAAGGCAACCGTGAGTACTCATCCAAAGTACTACGCAAGCAAGGAGCTACACTACATATGCATGGATATATGTGTAAAGGGCCATATCGATGGACCGAATCGAGAATGCCGTAATAAGAGGGGATAGCTAGTCTTATCAAGACTACGCTTCGGTCACCGCCTTGCAACAGGTAGGAGGGGGGTAGGTTGAAGTCCTCCAAGTAACATCACATAGCAATAATCCTACCCGCGATCCCTCCTCATATCCCCGAGAGAGCGACCACCGGTTGTATCCGCACTTGGAAGGGTGTGTTTTATCAAGTATCCGGTTCTAGTTGTCATAAGCTCAAGGTACAACTCCAAGTCGCCCTGTTATCAAGATCACGGCTATTCAATAGATTAACTTCCCTGCAGGGTGCACCAACTTACCCAACACGCTTGATCCCATTTGGCCGGACACACTTTCTGGGTCATGCCCGCCGCGGAAGATCAACACGCCGCAGCCCCACCTAGGCACAACAGAGAGGCCAGCACGCGGTCTAAACCTAAGCGCCAGCAGGGTCAGGGCCCATCGCCTCGAGCACACCTGCACGTTGCGTGCGGCCGCCGAAGCAGACCTAGCCTAGTGGCATTCCAGTCCAATCCGCGCGCGCCGCCCGTCGCCGACGTCGAAGTTGTAACACCCGGATGTAACCTTCCATATTTGTAACTCCAACTCTTGCCATTTTCGCATTGTGATATGATATTCCTCCGTGGTTGGGTTTTTCTTCATTTTGCATTTTGTCCATGTCATGCATTTTATATCATGTCATCATGTGCATCGCATTTGCATACGTGTTCGTCTCATGATTCCGAGCATTTTTCCCGTTGTCCGTTTTGCAATCCGGCACTCCTATCTTCCCCGGCGGCTCCTTTTACGTTTTTCCGTGTGCGGGTACTAAACTTTCTCGGATTGGACCGAGGTTTGTCAAGTGGCCTTGGTATACCACCCGTAGACCACCGGTCAAGTTTCGGGTCATTTGGAGCTCGTTTGGTACTCCAACGGTTAACCGCACTCTCGCAAAGGCCTCTTTTGAGTTGCAGCCCAACACCCCTTCAAAACAGTCCAATAACCCATCTAAGTCACTTCCATGCTCTCCGTCGTTCGATCACGATCGTGTGGTCGAAAACTACACCTCATTTGGACTCTCCTAGCTCCTCTATGCCTATTTAAGCAACTCCCCATTCCAAATCCGGGTCTAACCCTAGCCTTCCCCTACCTCGCGACCGGACGAAACCCCAGCGCCGTCCGGACACGTCCGCCTTAACGCTGCCGCCGCCGGCGAACCAGGGCGCGCCACGGGCACGCGCCGCCTCGCCGCCCGCCATGCGCGAGCACGGCCCAGCCCGCCCGCCCCAGCAGCGTCCGCCTCGCGCCCTCCGCCTCTCATGATCGCCGCCGCCGGGCCGCGCGCGCCACGCCGGCCGCCGGATCTCTTCCGCCCCGCCCGCCACCGGACCTCCCACCGCCGCGCGCGCCACCACCGCTGCCACCGCTGCCGTGTCGCCTCCTCCGCCACCGGCCCCGCAGCTCGGCCCGGCCTCCTCTCTCCTCACCGACCGAGCTCCGGCGAGCCTCGAACTCCGGCGCCGCCCGCCGCTGCGTCCTGATCGGATCCGGCCGATCCGGATCTAGCGAGCGTTGACTCTCTCCCCCTCCAATTTTTCTTCTAAGTTTTTAATTCTGAGAATATTTTGTGGCATTTTCAACGTAGCATAACTTTGCATTTGTAGCTCCATTTTTCACGTATAATATATCATATTGTTCGTCTCGAAGAGTAGATCATTTCATCTCATTGCACCATTTTCATTTGAGCTCATATTGATGCCCGAAATGCTGTTGGAAGAATGCTATGTGATGTTAGTTTCGCTTTCTTAATGTAACTTGCACTTTTGTTATTTTGCTATGATTGATGTGTGCACCCTATGAATTTGAGTCCTACATGTGTTTTGTAATATGCCATGCCATCTTTCCAGGGGTGTATGCCATGTATTTTGGTGATCTATGTGGTGACTAGCACAAGCATGCAAAGTAGGTGTCCTGATGTTGCTGTTTTCAGCCCTGTTTAGCTGATATTTTGATGCCATGTTAACTTGATGCTACCGAGAGATCCATGCATATTTTGAGATACTTCAGTAAGGATGTTTTGTTCTACATGTCTTTCTCTATCCATCCATGCCTTTGTTGGCAATTTTGGAGTGCCATAGCTTGAGTCAATCGAGCTCTACGTTTGCTATCAAATGTTTCCTGGCAGATTGTTTACATGTTATTCAATTTTGCCAAGGTTGTTGTGGTTGATCCATGTAGGCTATGATGTTGTTCTTGCCATGTATGTCTTCTATGCCATGTCTTCTTGATGGATATATGCTTAGTTTATCATGAAAGGCTCTGTAGTGAGTGCTTTGAGCTCTCAAACATGCCTACTTGTTATCTGTTTTTGACATGTCATGTTGCTGATTCTGTTAACGAAACTTGCGATATTGACATGGGTGTTACTATATTTTCTGATCCTTTTTGGCTTATGGTCAGTAAGGGACTTTGGTTCTATGCTTTGAGTAGA
The DNA here is from genome assembly GCA_021605205.1 of Aegilops longissima. Lineage (NCBI taxonomy): Eukaryota > Viridiplantae > Streptophyta > Magnoliopsida > Poales > Poaceae > Aegilops > Aegilops longissima. The sequence continues at coordinate 128,806,381 of CM038678.1, forward strand.
TTCATGCCATGCCTTGTTTTGCTATTATAAGTTCCTGTAGCATGTAGTTTTGTTGCTCTGAACATTGCTACCTGATGCTGTTTTTGCCATGTCCAGCCTGATATTTTGTGCACTTTTGCCATGCTTGTTTGAACCTGTTATGATGTGAACTAGCCGTAGCTCAGTGTTCATCTTTTGTCAAGCATCTTGAGTAGATCACTGCCATGTGCTTTGTTGGTACGTTTGTGTGCAGTAGCTTAATTTCTTGTTGCTTGCTAAGTGGTATCTTCTTGTTAATGGCGATTTGTGCCATTCTTGTTTTGCTTGTCATTTGCAAACCGTGCATCCGATTCCGTGATCTTTATATCGATTTCAACCAAATCATCTCATCTTTCCAGTGGTATACTTGGTTTGCCAAGTTGATGCCTGGTTCATCATTTTCCTTCCGGCGCACATACGCATTGCATATCACATCTCGCATATCATGTCATGTTTTGCATCATGTTGCTTGTGCATTGCACCGTGATTTATTGTGGTTCCTTTGTTTGTGTTTTTGCTTTGGGTAGAGCCGGAGACGAGTGCGTGAACGAGGAACCTGTTGAGAACTTTCGAGGATCAAGCTTTCGACAACTCGAGAACATTGCGTGCAAGATGACCATACCCTCGAAATCACTTCTATCTTTGCTATGCTAGTTGCTCGCTCTTTTGCTATGCCTATGCTGCGATGCCTATCACTTGCTTATCATGCCACCCATATTGCCATGTCAGCCCCTAACCATCCTTTTCCTAGCAAACCGTTGATTGGCTATGTTACCGCTTTGCTCAGCCCCTCTTATAGCGTTGCTAGTTGCAGGTGAAGTTGAAGTTTGTTCCTTGTTGGAACATGGAGATGTTGTTCCTTGTTGGAACATGTTTACTTGTTGGGGATATCATATATATATACCTGCTATAATTAATGCATCTATATACTTGGTAAAGGGTGGAAGGCTCGGCCTTATGCCTGGTGTTTTGTTCCACTCTTGCCACCCTAGTTTCCGTCATACCGGTGTTATGTTCCTTGATTTCGTGTTCCTTACACGGTTGGGTGATTTATGGGACCCCTTGACAGTTCGCTTTGAATAAGACTCCTCCAAAGAAGGCCCAACTTTGGTTTTACCATTTGCCACCTAAGCCTTTTTCCCCGGGTTTTCGCGAGCCCGAGGGTCATCTTTATTTTAACCCCCGGATCATTGCTCCTTCGAGTGCTGGCCCGAATCGAGCTGATCAAGGGGGAGACCACAGGAAACTCGAGGCTTGGTTTTACTCGTAGCTAGTCTCATCTGGATGTGCCCTGAGAACGAGATATGTGCAGCTCGTATCGGGATTTGTCGGCACAATCGGGTGGCTTTGCTGGTCTTGTTTTATTGCTGTCGAAATGTCTTGTAGTCCGGGATTCCGAGATTGATCGGGTCTTCCCGGTAGAAGGAATATCCTTCGTTGACCGTGAGAGCTTATAATGGGCTAAGTTGGGACACCCCTGCAGGGTATAATCTTTCGAAAGCCGTGTCCACGGTTATGAGGCAGATGGGAATTTGTTAATGTCCGGTTGTAGAAAACCCGAAGTTGACCTCAATTAAAATACACATCAACCGCGTGTGTAACCGTGATGGTCTCTTCTCGGCGTCCGGGAAGTGAACACGGTGTTGGAGTAATGTCGGACGTAAGTAGTTCAGATCACTTCTTGATCGCTACTAGTTTCACGACCGTGCTTTGCTTCTCTCCTCGCTCTCTTTTGCGAATGTAGCCACCATATATGCTAGCGCTTGCAGCAGCTCCACTTTACAACTCTATCCTTCCTATAAGCTTAAATAGTCTTGATCTCGCGGGTGTGAGATTGATGAGTCCCGTGACTCACAGATTCTACCAAAACAGTTGCAGAGTTCCGACGATGCGGTCAGGTGACGAACCGAGCTCAAGTGGGAGTTCGACGAGGAACGTGGTCGTTACTATGTGTCTTTTCCCGATGATCGATAGTGGTGCCCAGTTGGGACGATCGGGGATCCGTAGCATTTGGGGTATCTTCTTTTATTTTGGTTCCGTAGTCGGACCTTGAGTGTACTCAATGATGGATGTTTATTTATGCATTGTGTGAAGTGGCGATTGTAAGCCAACTATGTATCTCTTTCCTTATGTATTACATGGGTTGTGTGAAGATTACCTCACTTGCGACATTGCTTTCAATGCGGTTATGCCTCTAAGTTGTGCCTCGACACGGGAGATATAGCCGCATCGAGGGCGCTAAGTTGGTATCGAGCCGACCCTCGTTATTACGGATGGTTGTGGACAGGTGCGGCGGTCATGCTGTTCATGACGCTTGTGACCCGTCATGGCACGCGGCATGGCACATGCACCGGACTGGATGCACGACGGTTGTGCCAAGAGGGAACGTTTCTGTGGCCCGACGAGGACGCCGGTTCCTCCGAGTGGGGGTGTATGTAATAGCCTCGCTTATTAGGGATGATAGACTACTCATATCAATAAGGAATTCCTTCTTTCCGGGATCCCATTCGACGTAACTCCAAAGTTAAGCGTGCTCAGCTTGGAGTAGTTTTAGGATGGGTGACCGACCGAAGTTGCTCCCGGGTGCGCACGAGTGAGGACAAAGTGCGCAGAAAAGACTAGTATTGATCTGTGGGGCCAGTCTAGATCCCGCCAGGAGTAACGACCAACGGCGGGTGTGTCCGGGGCGTTACAAGTTGGTATCAGAACAAAAGTCCCTTACTGACCATAAGCCAAAAAGGATCAGAAAATATAGTAACACCCATGTCAATATCGCAAGTTTAGATTAATGTAATCAAGAACATGACATGTCAAAAACAGATAACAAGTAGGCATGTTTGAGAGCTCAAAGCACTCACTACAGAGCCTTTCATGATAAACTAAGCATACATCCATCAAGAAGACATGGCATAGAAGACATACATGGCAAGAACAACATCATAGACTACATGGATCAACCACAACAACCTTGGCAAAATTGAATAACATGTAAACAATCTGCCAGGAAACATTTGATAGCAAAAGTAGAGCTCGATTGACTCAAGCTATGGCACTCCAAAATTGCCAACAAAGGAATGGATGGATAGAGCAAGACATGTAGAACAAAACATCCTTACTGAAGTATCTCAAAATATGCATGGATCTCTCGGTAGCATCAAGTTAACATGGCATCAAAATATCATTAAACAGGCTGAAAACAGCAACATCGTGGCACCTACTTTGCATGCTTGTGCTAGTCACCACATACATCACAAAAATACATGGCATACACCCTGGAAATATGGCATGGCATATTACAAAACACATGTAGGACTCAAATTCATAGGGTGCACACATCAATCATAGCAAAAATAACAAAAGTGCAAGTTACATTAAGAAATGAAACTAACATCACATAGCCTTCTTCCAACAGCATTTCGGGCATCAAGATGAGCTCAAATGAAAATGATGCAATGAGATGAAATGATCTACTCTTCGAGGCGAACAATTTGATATATTATACGCGCAAAATGGAGCTACAGATGCAAAGTTATGCTACGTTGAAAATGCCACAAAATATTCTCAGAATTAAAAACTTAGAAGAAAAATTGGAGGGGGAGAGAGTCAACGCTCGCTAGATCCGGATCGGCCGGATCCGATCGGGACGCGGCGGTGCGGTGGCGCCGGAGTTCGAGGCTCGCCGGAGCTCGGCCGGTGAGGAGAGGGGAGGCCGGGCCGAGCTGCGGGGCCGGTGGCGAGGGAGGCGACACGGCGGCGGTGGGTCATGCGGTGGCGGTGGCGCGGCCGGCGGCGGCGGGGAGGTCCGGTGGCCAAGCGGGCCGAGGAGATCCGGCGACGGCGACGGCGCTGCCCGCCGGCGACATCATGGGCGCGCGAGGGCGCGGAGGCGCGGAGGGCGCGGGAGGCGAACGCTGGCCGGGCGGGCGGCCGTGGAGCCCCAGGCTGCGTGGCGAGGCGGCGGCGTGCCACGTGGCGCGCCCTGGTTCGCCGGGCGGCGGCGGCGCGGTGGGCGGACGATGTCCGGACGGCGCGGGGTTTCGTCCGGCGCGAGGTAGGGAAGGCTAGGGTTAGACCCGGATTTGGAATGGGAGTTGCTTAAATAGGCATAGAGGAGCTAGGAGAGTCCAAATGAGGTGTAGTTTTCGCCCACACGATCGTGATCGAACGACGGAGAGCATGGAAGTGACTTAGATGGGTTATTGGACTGTTTTGAAGGGGTGTTGGGCTGCAACTCAAAAGAGGCCTTTGCGAGAGTGCGGTTAACTGTTGAGTACCAAACGAGCTCCAAATGACCGAAACTTGATCGGTGGTCTACGGGTGGTATACCAAGGCCACTTGACAAACCTCGGTCCAATCCGAGAAAGTTTAGTACCCGCATACGAAAAACGTAAAAGGAGCCGCCGGGAAGATAGGAGTGCCGGATTGCAAAACGGACAACGGAAAAATGCTCGAATCATGAGACTAACACGTATGCAAATGCGATGCACATGATGACATGATATAAAATGCATGACATGGACAAAATGCAAAATGAAGAAAAACCCAACCACGGAGGGAATATCAAATCACAATGCCGAAAATGGCAAGAGTTGGAGTTACAAATATGGAAGGTTACATCCGGGGTGTTACAATACTCCACCACTACAAGAGGATCTCGTCCCGAGATCTAGGACTGAAAGAACTCCGGATATTCAAAACGGACCGAGGTTTGTCAAGTGGCCTTGGTATACCACCCATAGACCACCGGTCAAGTTTCGGGTCATTTGGAGCTCGTTTGGTACTCCAACGGTTAACCGCACTCTCGCAAAGGCCTCTTTTCAGTTGCAGCCCAACACCTCTTCAAAACAGTCCAATAACCCATCTAAGTCACTTCCATGCTCTTCGTCGTTCGATCACGATCGTGTGGGCGACTTGTAACGCCCTCGATGCGGCTATATCTCCCACGTGTCGAGGCACGACTTAGAGGCATAACCGCATTGAAAGCAATGTCGCAAGTGAGGTAATCTTCACACAACCCATGTAATACATAAGGGAAAGAGATACATAGTTGGCTTACAGTCGCCACTTCACACAATGCATAAATAAGCATCCATCATTCAGAGTACACTCAAGGTCCGACTACGGAACCAAAATAAAAGAAGATACCCCAAATGCTACACAGATCCCGATCGTCCCAACTGGCACCACTACGATCATCGTGAAAAGACACATAGTAACAACCACGCTCCTCATCGAACTCCCACTTGAGCTCGGTTAAATCACCTGCTTGGCATCGTCGGAACCTGCAACTGTTTTGGTAGAATCTGTGAGTCACGGGGACTCAGCAATCTCACACCCGCGAGATCAAGACTATTTAAGCTTATAGGAAGGACAGAGTTGTAAAGTGGAGCTGCTGCAAGCGACTAGCATATATGGTGGCTACATTCGCAAAAGAGAGCGAGGAGAGAAGCAAAGCACGGTCGTGAAACTAGTAGCGATCAAGAAGTGATCCTGAACTACTTACGTCAGACATTACTCCAACACCGTGTTCACTTCCCGGACTCCGCCGAGAAGAGACCATCACGGTTACACACGCGGTTGATGTGTATTTTAATTGAGGTCAACTTCGGGTTTTCTACAACCGGACATTAACAAATTCCCATCTGCCTCATAACCGCGGACACGGCTTTCGAAAGATTATACCCTGCAGGGGTGTCCCAACATAGCCCATTATAAGCTCTCACGGTCAACGAAGGATATTCCTTCTACCGGGAAGACCCGATCAATCTCGGAATCCCGGACTACAAGACATTTCGACAGCAATAAAACAAGACCAGCAAAGCCACCCGATTGTGCCGACAAATCCCGATAGGAGCTGCACATATCTCGTTCTCAGGGCACATCCGGATGAGACTAGCTACGTGTAAAACCAAGCCTCGAGTTTCCCCATGGTGGCCCCGCAGGCAGCTCAGTTTGGGCCAGCACTCGAAGGAGCACTGATCCGGGGGGGGTTAAAATAAAGATGACCCTCGGGCTCGCGAAAACCCGGGGGAAAAAGGCTTAGGTGGCAAATGGTAAAACCAAAGTTGGGCCTTGCTGGAGGAGTCTTATTCAAAGCGAACTGTCAAGGGGGTCCCATAAATCACCCAACCGTGTAAGGAACGCGAAATCAAGGAACATAACACCGGTATGAAGGAAACTAGGGTGGCAAGAGTGGAACAAAACACCAGGCATAAGGCCGAGCCTTCCACCCTTTACCAAGTATATAGATGCATTAATTATAGCAGGTATATATATATTGTGATATCCCCAACAAGTAAACATGTTCCAACAAGGAACAAACTTCAACTTCACCTGCAACTAGCAACGCTATAAGAGGGGCTGAGCAAAGCGGTAACATAGCCAATCAACGGTTTGCTAGGAAAAGGATGGTTAGGGGCTGACATGGCAATATGGGTGGCATGATAAGCAAGTGATAGGCATCGCAGCATAGGCATAGCAAAAGAGCGAGCAACTAGCATAGCAAAGATAGAAGTGATTTCGAGGGTATGGTCATCTTGCCTGCAATGTTCTCAGAGTTGTCGAAAGCTTGATCCTCGAAAGCGTTCTCAACAGGTTCCTCGTTCACGTACTCGTCTCCCGGCTCTACCCAAAGCAAAAGCACAAACAAAGGAACCACAATAAACCACGGTGCAATGCACAAGCAACATGATGCAAAACATGACATGATATGCGAGATGTGATATGCAATGCGTATAAAGCTCCGGAAGGAAAATGATGAACCAGGCATCAACTTGGCAAACCAAGTATACCACTGGAAAGATGAGATGATTTCGGTTGAAATCGATATAAAGATCACCGGAATCGGATGCACGGTTTGCAAATGACAAGCAAAACAAGAATGGCACAAATCTGTCATTAACAGCAAGATACCACTTAGCAAGCAACAAGAAATTAAGCTACTGCACCCAAACGTACCAACAAAGCACATGGCAGTGATCTACTCAAGATGCTTGACAAAAGATGAACACTGAGCTACGGCTAGTTCACATCATAACAGGTTCAAACAAGCATGGCAAAAGTGCACAAAATATCAGGCTGGACATGGCAAAAACAGCATCAGGTAGCAATGTTCAGAGCAACAAAACTACATGCTACAGGAACTTATAATAGCAAAACAAGGCATGGCATGAATCTACTCAAAGCTTAGAACCAAAGTCCCTTACTGACCATAAGCCAAAAAGGATCAGAAAATATAGTAACACCCATGTCAATATCGCAAGTTTCGTTAACAGAATCAGCAACATGACATGTCAAAAACAGATAACAAGTAGGCATGTTTGAGAGCTCAAAGCACTCACTACAGAGACTTTCATGATAAAATAAGCATACATCCATCAAGAAGACATGGCATAGAAGTCATACATGGCAAGAACAACATCATAGCCTACATGGATCAACCACAACAACCTTGGCAAAATTGAATAACATGTAAACAATCTGCCAGGAAACATTTGATAGCAAAAGTAGAGCTCGATTGACTCAAGCTATGGCACTCCAAAATTGCCAACAAAGGCATGGATGGATCAAGACATGTAGAACAAAACATCCTTACTGAAGTATCTCAAAATATGCATGGATCTCTCGGTAGCATCAAGTTAACATGGCATCAAAATATCAGCTAAACAGTATGAAAACAGCAACATCAGGACACCTACTTTGCATGCTTGTGCTAGTCACCACATAGATCACAAAAATACATGGCATACACCCCTGGAAATATGGCATGGCATATTACAAAACACATGTAGGACTCAATTTCATAGGGTGCACACATCAATCATAGCAAAAATAACAAAAGTGCAAGTTCTGTTAAGAAACAGAAACTAACATCACATAGCCTTCTTCCAACAGCATTTCGGGCATCAAGATGAGCTCAAATGAAAATGATGCCATGAGATGAAATGATCTACTCTTCGAGGCGAACAATTTGATATATTATACGCGCAAAATGGAGCTACAGATGCAAAGTTATGCTACGTTGAAAATGCCACAAAATATTCTCAGAATTAAAAACTTAGAAGAAAAATTGGAGGGGGAGAGAGTCAACGCTCGCTAGATCCGGATCGGCCGGATCCGATCGGGACGCGGCGCTTGCGGCGCCGAGTTCGAGGCTCGCGGAGCTCGGCGGTGAGGAGAGGGGAGGCCGGGCCAGAGCTGCGGGGCCGTGGCGGAGGGAGGCGACACGCGGCGGTGGCTGCGGTGGTGGCGCGGCCGCGGCGGTGGGAGGTCCGGTGGACAGAGCGGGGCGGAGGAGATCCGGCGGCCGGCGGCAGCCTTGCCCGGGCGGCGCATCATGGCGGCGAGGGCGCGGAGGCGCGAGGAGGGCGCGGAGGCGACGCCTGGTCGGGCGGGGGCCGTGGGCCGCAGGCTGCGGCGGCGGGGCGGCGGCGCGTGCACGTGGCGCGCCCTGGTTCGCCGGGCGGCGGCGGCGCGGTGGGGCGGACGTGTCCGGACGGCGCGGGGGTTTCGTCCGGGCGCGAGGTAGGGGAAGGCTAGGGTTAGACCCGGATTTGGAATGGGGAGTTGCTTAAATAGGCATAGAGGGAGCTAGGAGAGTCCAAATGAGGTGTAGTTTTCGCCCACACGATCATGATCGAACGACGGAGAGCATGGAAGTGACTTAGATGGGTTATTGGACTGTTTTGAAGGGGTGTTGGGCTGCAACTCAAAAGATGCCTTTGCGAGAGTGCGGTTAACCGTTGGAGTACCAAACGAGCTCCAAATGACCCGAATGACCCGAAACTTAACCGTTGAATTATTCACTAGTTATTGAACCATTTGATGTTTGGGGCTTTGATTATATGGGACCTTTTCCTGCCTCTAACAGATATACACATATTTTAGTTGCTGTTGATTACGTTACTAAGTGGGTAGAGGCTATTCCAACTAGTAGTGCTGATCACAATACCTCTATTAAAATGATTAAGGAAGTTATTTTTCCGAGGTTTGGAGTCCCTAGATATATAATGACTGATGGTGGTTCACATTTTATTCATGGTGCTTTCCGTAAAATGCTTGCTAAATATGACGTTAATCATAGAATTGCATCTCCTTATCTCCCACAGTCTAGTGGTCAAGTAGAATTGAGTAATAGAGAGCTCAAATTAATTTTGCAAAAGACTATTAATAGGTCTAGAAAGAATTGGTCCAAGAAACTTGATGATGCATTATGGGCCTATAGAACCGCATATAAGAATCCTATGGGTATGTCTCCGTATAAAATGGTTTATGGAAAAGCATGTCACTTACCTCTTGAACTAGAACATAAGGCATATTGGGCTATTAAAGAGCTCAACTATGATTTCAAACTTGCCGGTGGGAAGAGGTTATTTGATATTAGCTCACTTGATGAACGGAGAACCCAATCCGATGAAAATGCCAAGTTGATTAAAGAAAAAGTTAAAAGATGGCATGAAAAAAGGATACAAAAGCATGAGTTTAATGTAGGTGATTATGTATTGCTATACAACTCTCGTTTAAGATTTTTTGCAGGAAAACTTCTCTCTAAATGGGAAGGTCCCTACGTTATCAAGGAGGTCTATCGTTCCGGTGCCATAAAAATCAACAACTTCGAGGGCACAAATCCGAAGGTGGTAAACGGTCAAAGAATCAAACATTATATCTCAGGTAATCCCATAAATGTTGAAACCAATATTATTGAAACCGTAACCCCGGAGGAATACATAAGGGACACTTTCCAGACCGTTTCAGACTCCGAAATGGCATAGGTATGTGGTACGGTAAGTAAACCGACTCCAAAACAATCTTTAAGGCAATATTTCTCAGTTTTGCAATATTTAGAAAAATAGAAAAATAAGTGGCAGTCCGGGAAGGACACGAGGCCTTCACGAGGGTGGAGGGCGCGCCCCCTACCTCATGAGCACCTCTGGACTCCGTTTTCTTGCACGATACGTATTTTGGTCGGTAAAAATTCATTATATATTCTCCCGAAGGTTTTGACTCCAGTATCACGCAAATACCTCATGTTCTTGTTTCGAGCTGCTTTTCAGACAGATCTAGATCATCATGACGTCCCCAAGTGCTTCCAAGGACAAGTTCTTCGAGAAGGTGATCAACCCTTACCTCGCGGAGGTGCTGCGACACACTCAAACCATTGAGATGCGTGATGGGTTGCTGCACATCCGTGATGTTGAGGGACCAAAGGAAACCGGAAGCGTGGAGGCGAGGCTCGAAGCAATGGAGCAACAAGTTTTCAAGTGCCAGGGGATGGTGGAGCGTGGAATTAACGCTAGCCACAAGATGCTCGCGGAGTTCACCAATAACTACGAGCCGGATGCCAAGAACACCTAGGAGGCCATCCTCAAGCTACATGAGAAGATCGAGCACCTCCAAGCCCAAATCTATGATCTGCAAAATCAAAACTGTGAGTATGAATATAGATTCAAAAGGATGAGTTTGGCTGCAAATTTGAGGATTCCGGAGACTCGGTCATCCTTCTATGATGGTGAGCCTATGCCGTGGAACATGGACGACAAGCTTGCATCATCAACAACACTTCCACCTTCTTCATCAACAAAGAAGGAGACATAATCACATGGGTATGGGCACTCCCCTTGGCAACTGCCAAGCTTGGGGAGGTGCCCCGGTATCGTATCACCATCACAACTCCTATATTTACCATTTTTTCTTAGTTCGATCCTATTAGTAGTATCTTGATTTAGTAGAATAAAGTCGTGGCATGATCTAGTTTTGAGTTTTTCTTTATGATCCCTCTATGTAATCGAGTCTGCGAGCCATATATAATAAAGATTAGTGTTGAGTCAAGGGCTTGATTGTTTTGCCATGATCTTGGGTGAATAAAAGAAAAAGAATAAAAAGAAACAAAGAGTTCATATTGATCTTATCGAGAGTAATGACTTCACATAGAAAGAGTATGATGATTAAAAGTTGTTGGGAGTTGGCAAATATAGCTTTGGTCATAGTTGCAACTAATAGGAAGTAATAAGGAGAGAGAGGTTTCACATATAGATATATTATCATTGACATCTTTTATGATTGGGAGCACTCATTAAAATATGACATGCTAAAGAGTTGATGTTGGACAAGGAAGACAACATAATGAGTTATGTTTTCTTGTATCTGAGATAAAGTATGTTGTCATGGATCATCTAACATGTTGAGCTTGCCTTTCCCCCTCATTCTAGCCAAATTCTCAGCACCAAGTAGAGATACTACTTGTGCTTCCAAATACCCTTAAACCAGTTTAGCCATGAGAGTCCACCATATCTACCTATGGATTGAGTAAGATCCTTCAAGTAAGTTGTCATCGTTGCAAGCAATAAAAATTGCTCTCTAAATATGCATGACTTATTAGTGTAGAGAAATAAGCTTTGTACGAACTTGTTGTGGAAGTAATAAAAGCGACGGACTGCATAATAAAGTTCCATATACAAGGGGCAATATAAAGTGACGTTCTTTTGCATTAAGATTTGGTGCATCCAACCATAAAAGCGCATGGCAACCTCTGCTTCCCTCTGCGAAGGGCCTATCCTTTATTATTATCTTCTACCTTGTGCAAGAGTGACGGTGATCTTCACCTTTCCTTTTTCATTTTATCCTTTGGCAAGCCCAGCATGTTGGAAAGAACATGATAGATATATCTAATCGGATGTAGGGGAGCATGAATTGTTATTGTTGACATTGCCCTTGAGGTAAAAGGTTGTGGGGCAAAATTATAAGCCCCTATCTTTCTCTGTGTCCGACTAAAACTCCGTAACCACAAGTATTGCGTGAGTGCTAGCAATTATGAAGGACCAAATGATAGTTGAGTATGTGGACTTGCTTTTAAGCTCTGACATAGACTCTTTCCGATGTTATGATAAATTGCAATTGCTTCAATGACTGAGGTTATAATTTGTTGGTGCCTGTCGGTGTACTAGAGTAGGGGTACCCTAGTATCCCGAACTCGTGCACGGGCAGTTGCAGCATCCCGCGGCAGGGCTGGCCTGGTGACCATAAAGATCTTCCGCGGCTCCTTTGAAGCCATCCAAGAACAAAGTAATCAAGGCCCCGGCAAGAGGAGCTTGCCGCGAAGACCACTCAAGGCACGAAGGAAACAAGGCCCCGGCAAGAGGAGCTTGCCGGGAAGGCTTGGTGGGCGCCGAGCACTCAAGCGCGACAAGGTTTCTGCCGCGGCAAGGCACTTGCCGGGGCAGGCAACCTCTCTTCATCTCCGCTCCAGCTCATCCGCCAACGTGTCGCCACGGGGCTTTCCCAGGAACGCGTGTCGACGGGCTGTGCAGCCAGCGGGGAGCAGCGATAAGCGGCGCTGACAAGCTACCATCGTGGCAAACGGAGGCGCGCTTGATGGTCCTTGTTACACTTGTTTCAGCGATCGAGACGGGCATTAATGACTCTTGTCCCTTGCCGCCGAGTTAGGTATAGATCATCAGACACCGCATGTTGGTATACCAACCACTGTTTTACATTTGTACCTCATACGTGTTGCCACTGTGGTGACCCCTTGTGCCTATAAAAGGAGGCCCAAGTGCAACATAGAAAGGGTTCGGTTTTGGCTCGGCTTAGTTCATTCGACTCATACGAGACCACGCTCACTCAGGCTAGGTTTTGTAGCTCCCATTGCTCCCTAGCAAGAACGCAATACAATCCACAAAGCAGCAGTAGGAGTATTATCTCTCCGGAGAGCTCTGAAGCTGGGTAAATCTACTCGTGTGCATCGCTTCGATCCGCTCTTTGTGCATCCTCCGCCCCCCCTCCGAACCACAAGGGATCAAGGTCCCATAGGTGTTCGTGGGGCACGACCAGACCTCCCCGACATCTTTGGCGCGCCAGGTAGGGGGCGTCGAGTTTGTGTGAACCCGATCCAGCGTTCACACGAGCAACAATCTTCATCATCATCTCAGCATGCCACCGAAGAAGAAGACTTCGGCGGCGGCAGGACCGTCCGCGTCCAACCCACCACCTCCGGAGCAGACAAGTGGTGGGGAAGACACTGGCGGAGGAAACGGCGCCGACGAGAGAGCTCACGACGCCGCCCGGTCCAAGGACAAAGCGGCGCAAGCTTCGGCGTCCGAATCCGCACCGCGTCCTTCTCAAGAAGCGCGGGAAAGACAGCGTCATGGTGCTCGCAGCACCATACGTTCGATAGATCAAGGCCAAGCCGGAGGATCCCGAGGCCCTCGAGACCCGCATGCACGCCAGCATGCCGGAACGAGTGGGGTACGGTCGCCTGAGCGGGATGCTGCTCCTCCTAACTTGGTTAGGAGTCCGAGCACATCCCGTTCTTCGCACCGTACGCCGTTACCACCCTCCACCCCCGCGGAAGCCTTGGCAAGGGCTCAGCTACTTCTAGACTACCCTCCAACGGCCGACAAGGTCGACGAATGGAGGGCCACCATTCAGAGTCTCATCGGCTTCGCCAATGGCGACGTCCCGCGGCAAGCAAGCGCCTCGCAGCCGCGGCAAGGCGACAAGGCACGAGCCGGTGGAGACGAGACCTGCGGGGGTGCAGCCACCGTACACTCCCCTTCCCGAAGGCCAAGATCACCGACTCGCCGGATCTACCTCGACAGCGACTCCACTGCGTCGTCGGATCCGCGAGCTCGTCGCGACCAGCGCCAAGTTCTTCGAGAACGGCAAGAAGAAGACGCTCGAACCCGCATCGAGCGCCGAAGAGAAGCGCGGCGTCAATCTGACCAGCGCGCCGGGCCCACTGTCGATATGCATGCGCCAGGGGAACCAAGCGACTTGCCGTACGCGGTAGGTTGCCCTGTGTTCACTCGTGAGCTGCGGCAGGTCCAGTGGCCCGACAGGAAAAACTTCAAGCCAGATGTGCCAGAAAAGTATGATGGCAGGACGCACCCGTCGGAGTTCCTTAGCATCTACACCATCGCGGTGCAGGCCGCGGGAGGACGAGACGACAAGATCCTCGCCAACTACTTCCCTCTGGTGCTCAAGCCAAACGTCAGGTCTTGGCTCATGCACTTGCCGGACAACTCTATTTCTTCTTGGGCGGATTTGTGCCACCAGTTTGTCGGCGCCTTTATAGGCGGCCACAAGCCTCATGGCCAAGAGAGTGATCTCCACCTGCTCGCCCAGAAGGAAGGAGAATCCCTGCGCAAATTCATACAGAGATTCAGCCGTGTGCATTACAACATTCCCGATGTCCACCCTGCCGCGGTGATCAGTGCATTTCATCAGAATGTGCGAAAACCGCAGGATGAGGGAGGAGATGGCGATGTGCAAAGTAAAAGACGTCAGCGAGCTCTACGCCCTGGCCGACAAGTGTGCACGCGCTGAGGAAGGAAGAAGACTCCCAGGAAAGAATGTGGGAGCAGAGTCTGACAGTGAGGAAACCGCCCCGGCAAGGAAGAGCCGACGGCGGAACAACAGGAAGAAGAAAAACCAAGAAGTACTGGTTGTCGAGCAGTCCGGCAAGGATGGTGCCGCCAACAAAGCCAAGGCTGGTGGCTCCGGCAAGGAGGTTGCCGCTGACAACGACCGCCAAGCTGTGGCGGCCGCCGACAAGCCTGACAACTCCAACAAACAGTACTGCAAGATTCACCGCACCAGGGGTCACGATCTCTAGAGCTGTAAGAAAGTCGAGCAGCTTGTTGAGCTACAGAGGGCTGAATACAAGCAGCGAGATAAGGAAAAGGCCCAGGAAGGTGCTGGTGCAGCTAGTAAGAAGAGACCCGGCCGGGGAGGACGCCGCGGCAAGGCCAAGCAGCGGCAAGGAGACAGACCTCCCCGCGGCCGCGACAAGGAAGAAGACGAAGATGAAGATGACGAAGACATGGAAGACGATGAAGCAGACGAGCAAGAGTTTCAAAAGGCAACGGAGGTCCTTTGCGTCGACGGTGGTGCTTCTCTGCATACCTCACACCGCCAACTCAAGCAATGGATGCGTGAGGTTAATGCAGCAGAACCATCCATAGAGTCGCGCAAACCTCTGAAGTGGTCCAGCACGCCCATCATCTTTGACATTGAGGATCACCCTGATCGCGTCACTGCGGTCGGGTGCTTGCCGATGTTGGTATCACCAACTATCCGCAACCTCAAGGTCACAAAAATGTTGGTTGACGGTGGGGCCGGCCTAAACCTGATCTCCTCCGCAGTACTTCAGAAACTTCAAATCCCTGACAGCGAGCTCGAAGAGACTGGCACATTTCAAGGAATTAGCCCAGGAAGGAGCAAGCCGAAAGGGAAGATCACATTGCCGGTAACATTTGGCAGTAAGCTAAACTTCAGGACTGAGAGGGTCACATTTGACGTTGCCGATTTCCCATTGCCCTACAATGGAATACTTGGCCGTCCAGCACTCGCCAAGTTCATGGCAGCCTCTCATTACGCCTACAACCTGCTCAAGATGCCCGCCCGATAAGCGCTATTTCTGTCCATGGCGACAAGAAGGATGCGCTTATCTGCGCCGACAAAATTTACCGGATGCAGCAGCCGCGACAGATAGCAAACCACTTGCCGCTGAAGCTCCCTGGGAAGAGGAAGACCACCAAGTCCGCAAGAGTTCGATGCCCACTCCGCAAGCGCACTTCTTCGAGTGCTGCGCTACCGCCGAGGACGCACCATCGAGCTCCACCGCAAGTGCAAGAAGATGATGGCAGCTCCGCCAAGACCAAGAGGGTGCCCGCCAGGAGGACGGCAATCGATGGTACCTTCACCATCAGTGCCACACTTGACCCTAAATAGGAAGGCGAGCTCGTTGCTTTCCTGCGGGCGAACGTCGATGTGTTTGCATGGCAACCATCAGACATCCTCGGTGTTCCCAGGAAAGTAATTGAGCACCACCTAGTTGTCTGTCCTCCTGGCGGCCCGTCAAGCAAAAAGTTAGGAAACAGGCAGTGGAGCGCCAAGAATTCATAGCAGAAGAAATCAACAAGTTGGAAGCAGCAGGCCTTGTCAGAGGAGTGCTCCATCCCACGTGGTTGGCCAATCCGGTGGTTGTACGCAAGGCCAATGGGAAATGGAGACTTTGTATTGACTTCACAGATGTTAATAAAGCTTGTCCCAAAGACCCATTTCCTTTGCCTCGTATTGACCAGATTGTTGACTCCACGGCTGGATGTGATTTGCTTTCATTCCTTGATGCATATTCAGGATATCATCAAATTTTCATGGCACAGGAGGATGAAGAGAAAACCGCATTCATTACACCATGTGGCACATACTGTTTCATACGGATGCCTTTCGGTTTGAAGAATGCTGGTTCAACCTTTGCAAGAGTAGTCCATGATGCTTTTGAGCCACAAATACACAGAAATGTAGAAGCCTACATGGATGACATAGTGGTCAAGAGCAAGGACAAAGCAACTCTATTTCAGGATTTGGATGAGACGTTTGCAAATCTGCGCAAAATCAACCTCAAGCTCAACCCCGAGAAGTGCGTGTTTGGAGTCCCTTCCCGCAAGCTTCTCGGGTTCTTCATGTCTCAGCGGGGAATTGAAGCCAATCCCGACAAGATCAAGGCAATTGAGCATATTGAAGCACCAAAGCGCGTCAAGGATGTCAGAAGGCTTGCCGGTTGCGTGGCTGCTCTTAGCAGGTTTATCTCTAAGTCAGCTGAGCGCGCCCTACCATTTTTCAAAATTTTGAAAAAGGCAGGTCCAACGAAATGGACTCCCGAGGCGGAGGCTGCGCTGCAAGACTTGAAGAGGTACCTGTCCTCTGCTCCAATACTTATCGCACCTAGGCCACAAGAGAAGTTGCTGCTGTACATAGCGGCAACCAATCAAGTGGCTAGTGCTGTGTTAGTAGCGGAAAGGGAGGCGGATGATGAGCCGGCAACCGAGGCAGACGATCCAAATGACAAGCAAGGGGCTTCGCCACAAGCTCTGTCCCGATAAGGACAGATCAGCGCAGGGTTGCATAAGATACAAAAAGGATGGTGCAGCGCCTAGTCTACTTTTGTCGGCCCTTTACAGGGGCTAGGTCAAGGTATTCCGTGTGTCGAAGTTGCTTTTCGGCCTCCTCATGGCCTCGAGAAAGCTGCGCCATTACTTCCAAGCACATGAGATAACAGTTGTCACTCGCTTTCCGCTGAAGAGGATTTTACAAAATCCAGAAGCAACAGGCACTGGAACTGTCAAGCTTTGGTTTCAAATTTGAAAGCACTTCAACTATCCAAAGCAGAGCTGCTTGGCTCGGCCAGGCAGGCAGCCAGGTGCTCGGCGGCGAGCACCGCATGGGTGCCACGCACCTGGTTGCCGCCTCGCCGCTCCCTCGCCAAATGCCGACGAGGATCGCCTCTCTCTCCCCGAACCCCCTGGACACCTCCTCTCCTTCCCGGTTCCTCTCCCTCGCGCTCCCCCGCCTTGGCCGACGCCGCCGACGCCGCACCATCGCCGTAACCGTGCTCCCCGCCGTCCGTGCTCCTCCTCACCTTGTCTAGGAGCTCCGCCGCTCTCGACTACCCCAAACTAGCCGAGCCCCGCCGCTCTAGTGCCCCGAATCCACCACACCGCCGACCGAGTCCACTGTCGCCGGAGATCCCTTCAACGCCGTCGCCGCTCCGGTCCGTCCCGACTCGACAAGAGCTTCTACGCCGCCTGTGAGCCCATCTACCTCCCTTCCCTCTCTCCTCGCTTCTCGAGCAGCGAGCAACCAACCAAGCTCACCACCCTCCGCCATGGAGCTTCGTCAGCCGACGTGTTCCCGGTCACCCTCCGCCATCTCTGGGTGTCCATCACACTCACCGCACCCCATGGGGTCTAACCATGCACTCCTCGCACCACCGACCCCTCTAGCCCCAAGTTCGTCTTCGTCAACCCGGCGATCGCTTAGCTTGTCGCCGGCGCCGACTCCGCCACCCCGACCCTAGCCGACTCCACCAATAGCCACGGCTTGTTCCCAGCCACCCATAGCCACCTCCGCTGCTCGTTTGGTCGCCGAATCGCTAAACGCATTCCTCCGCTGGTCGGGCTCGCTGGCGGCTAGACGCCGCAGCAGCCGACGGGCTTTTGACCGGGTGGGCCTGGTTGACTCGATGAGTCAATGACAGTGGGGCCCACTCGCTAACTAAATAGGATTAGTTTAATTAATTTTAGTTAAACTAATTACCCTCGACACCGGACCCAATCGTCAGTTTGACCGACATCTCCGTTGACTTCGACGTCATGTCGACGATGGTCGACGATGGTCGATTTAATAATGTAATTTATGGATTTATTCTAATATAGGAAATTCCAGAATATAATTCAAACTTCAAATGTTTATAACTTTCTATCTGTAACTCCAAATGCAAAGATTTATATATGAAAAATGATCAGAAAAATCCATTCTATCCATTGGTACAGGTTTCATGCATGTTAAAACAAGTTAACCTTGCTGTTTAAACAGAATAAGATAATGCACCTTTAGGGCTATTTCAAATGAGCTAGCATTTGAATCCTTGATTCAAATGGGTTCATCCCTTTCTGTTTTAGCTTGCATTAGGCCAACACACATCCATATTGCCATGTCATAGCATGCATCATATTGTTGCATATTGTCATGTGTGTTTACTTTCATGCTTTTCGTGATAGGTTCCGCCCCGAGGATAACCTCGACTACCCATCTGAAGGGCAGCACTCTACCACTATTCCATCAGGCAAGCGAACCATTGATCATTCCGATACAAACCCATGTTCTCGCTTCTGCTCTTGTTTTACTGCATTAAGACAACGCGATTCAAACTGTTGTGTGCTGCGGTAGTTGAACCCACTTCCTTTGCATGACCTGTCATTGCCACAAGAATTCAGATGAAACCCACTAGTATGTGTAGGAGTTGATTGAGCCATGTTTGTGATTCCTACCATGCTATGCTTGCTATGCTTAGAGTTGCGTCAGGTCTGGCTCATCGGGATGATGAACTGGAGTGAAAGGTTGTGTTGGTTCGAGAGTGGAAGTGTTGAACACGTTTTGGTAAAGGTATCGATGAGAGGCCATGTAGGAGTACATGGTGTGTTGTTTCATTGAAGCCGATCCTAAGAACTGAGATCTGTGTTTGTGATCCATGAAATAGTTACTACCACGCATTGGGCCCGAAACCAATGGACCCTCTCGCTTCTTAACCAACCTTGTTCTTAGTCCGGAGTTGCAAGTAGTTTCGTGTTTGTAGCATGTCAGGGGCACATTTACGCTGACCTTAGGGGTGGGTTGTGTTGCGGTAGGCACTGTGGGTTCGTGTACCGAAAGTGCCCGCTTGGTATCTCGGGAACCCTGCACACATCGCTCGGGCTGTATGGGAAACCTCGCCGACTCCTGCGGATGGAACCCGAATAGGCGATAAACCCGGACTCGAACATGAGTGTTTAGGTAGGCTGTGGCCGACACCCACGTTGGGCTTCGCTGAAGGTTGCCGAGTACATGTCGTAAAACGGCGTAAGTGGTGAGAGCGTGTGAAGAAGTACACCCTGCAGGTTTGTAATATGATATATTCGAATAGCCGTGTCCACGGAGAAGGACTTCGGGTTGCCTATATCAGTTCATAGACAAGTTAATGGATACTACTAAAAGCCTCAAGATAGTGTGAGTATCATGGATGGCCCTCTCGGGGATGACGAGAGAGGATCCACGGTGGAGTATTGTGTTGGTGATTAGTGGACTCGTCTGCAACAAATGCTTTACAAGTGGTGTCTCGTAGGATAGCTTAGCCAAGAGTCAAAGCTGGCTTGCTGCAAATAACACCACCACCTTCTTGAGAATGTGCATGTATGATAGGATTCTGTGGTAAGACTTGCTGAGTACCTCCATACTCATGTTTGCTTAATTAATGTTTTTCAGAGGACAACACTGCCCCCTCCGATAGTTTCTATGTAGATCTCGACTTCGACGAGTGAACTAGCCACCCAGGTGGCGATCTAAGACTTGTGAAGGGCCATTGTAGATAGAAAGGCTCCAACAAGCTTTCTTTCTTTCTGGAGTCTGTAGTCAGACTAGTTTGCTTCCGCATGTGCTTGTATGATTGTATGACTTGAGTGTTGGGTCGTGTGACCCCTACCTGTATGGATATAAAGCATGTATGGCTCCTGAGCCTCTTAAATAAAGTACTTGAGTTGTAGAGTTTTGTTGTGATGCCTTGTTGTATTTACTCATATCTGGCATATTGCGTGTATGATTGAAATGCTTGGTATGAGTGGGATCCGACAAACTAGTTGTTTATCCTTGGCAGCCTCTCATATGGGGAAATGTAGTCTCGTGCTTCGGCGATAGTAGTCCGCTACAGCCCGGTTCACCGGAGTCCTGCTAGCCCAGCACTACTGCTTGGACACTTGACTGGCCGGCATGTGTTTCACTTCGTTCCTATGTCTGTCCTTCGGGAAATGTCACGCGGTGGTATTCGAGTCCTGCCTAGCCTGCTACAGCCGGGATACCGAGTCCTGTAGCCAAAGGCTACAGCCCGAATATATACGCTGATGACCGACATGCTCGATGTGATTCATGTATGCCTGTCCCCATAGGTTAGCGCCGCTTTGGTTCACGACTAGCCATGTCGGCCCGGTTCTTTGTCATGTGGATGCTAGCGACACTATCATATACGTGAGCCAAAAGGCGCAAACGGTCCCGGGCCATGGTAAGGCGACACCCGTGGGAATACCTTGCGTGAGGCCGCAAAGTGATATGAGGTGTTACCGGCTAGGTCGATGTGACTTGGAATCGGGGTCCTGACACATACGTTGATGAAGTGAGAAAGATAGAAGAGCACTTTGAAGGCCTGCAAATGGAACACGTTCCAAGAGCTCAGAATGATATAGCTGATGGCCTCTCAAAATGTGCCGCACTTAAGTTACCTGTGGAACCAGGAATTTTTGTGCTCAAGCTGACTCAACCAACTGTAACACCATTGACAGGACAGAGCAAGAAGAGAAAATTGGTTTCCGGCGACTACTTTCCGGCAGAGCTCCCTGAAGCCGCCGCCAAGAAGGTCCCTAAAATCAAAGCAAATATCACTGAGGAGCAGTCTGCTCCGACAAACCCTGTAGTTTGTTTCGTGGAAGCAGACGCTCCCGACAAGCTTTGCTCCGGCAAGCTTGCCGGGGATCATAAAGCTCCGGCAGAACCGCAGGTTCTCGCCGTAGAAGCTAATGTTCCCGCAGTGGTAGATGTGCCTTTAGTCCTTGTTGTCGAGCCACAAGCTCCAACATGGGCGCAGCAAATCGTCCTTTTCCTTCAAACAGGAGAACTTCCCGAAGAGCAAGAAGAAGCAGAAAAAGTAGCCCGGCAGTCAAGTATGTATCAGTTTGTTGACAACATCATGATATCTGTAAGAAGACTCAACGGAGTGAAATTGAAGTGTATTTGCCGGAAGATGGATGTAAGCTGTTGGCGAGAGATACATGGAGGCATATGTGGTCACCACATTGGCGCAAGAGCACTTGCCGCAAAGCTTTCCGGCAAGATTTCTTCCGCCGAAGCCTCCAGATGCAACCGCACAAGTAACCAAGTGTGAAGCATGCCAGCCCATTCAAAACAGATACACCAGCCAGCTCAAGCTCTCCGACGATCCCTTTATCCCGGCCGCTGGTCCGGGGCTCGACATCCTCGGCCCTTTCCCCGAGCTGTCGGGGCTTGAGTACTTGTACGTCGCGATCGACAAGTTCACAAAGTGGCCGGAAGTGGAACCAGTGAGGAAGGTGACAGCACAACAGCAACAAGTTCTTCGTGTCAATTGTCCGTCGTTTTGGGATACCTAACCGGATCATCACCGACAACGGCACCCAATTCACGAGTCGCACCTTCATGCAGTACGTCCAAGATCTTGGCGCCAAAGTCTGTTTCGCTTCTGTTGCTCACCCGAGAAGCAACGGTCAAGCAGAGAGGGCAAATGCTGAAGTGCTGCGAGGACTCAAGACCAGAACTTTTGACAGGCTGCGCAAGTGCGGAAGGAACTGGATTGAGGAGCTGCCGGTGGTTCTTTGGTCGATCAGAACGACGCCAAATCGAGCCACTGGCCAGACACCTTTCGCTCTAGTCTATGGAGCGGAAGTAGTTCTCCCCACGGAACTCATATACGGATCACCTCGAGTACTCGCTTATGATGAGCTTGAGCAAGAGCAGCTGCGACAAGATGACTCGCTGCTCCTCGAGGAAGATCGTCTTCAGGCTGCTGTACGAGCCGCTCGTTACCAGCAAGCTTTGCACCTCTACCATAGCCGCAAAGTTAACGCCAGAAGCTTCGAGGAAGGCGACCTTGTTCTTCGGCGCGTTCAATCCGCCAAGAATTCCAACAAGTTGACGCCGAAGTGGGAAGGCCCTTATCGGGTAAAACGAGTCACTAGGCCCGGCGCTGTCCGCCTTGAGACCGAAGATGGCGTTCCGGTGAGCAACTCCTGGAATATAGAGCATCTTCGTAAGTTTTACCCATAGGGCGCAGTTGCCGGGACCCTTTCCGGCAACCCCCCTTTTTTGTGCAAGTCTTGCCGCTGTTGCATGTAATCCTTTGTACAAAGTCGGGCGCAGACCCCGTGCATCAGTAAAACCTATGTGTTGCGCACAACTTGTCAATGCATTCTTTCATAATCTTATATGCATGTGTTCTCTAACATTTTTGTGCAGCATCCACACCCGGTAAGCGATAATGAGCTGCTAGACTCCATAACTTTATTTTCTCTTCCTTCTTCTCAAACAAGAAGAAGGTTCATCCACCCACAAGTTAACCGGGGGGGAAGGAGAAGATGATGGTGTGGGCCACCGAGCGTCGCTCGAGGAACTGTCGCCTTGCCGGGAAATGAACAACAGATAAGCTAAGTTGCTAAGTTTAAGCAACCAGGTTTTAGATATTTGAGTTATTTTCCTCGAACGATAGTACTTTGTATGGAAAACATGTGCGCGGAGGAACCGACTCGCGACTAGCTTGCGCCCTTACTTTGTTTCGAGTCCGCTCAACAACTTAAGTGTGCTGCAACTAGTTGCGACAAGGTTGCTTGTCGGAGGCAGCATCGCCAGCAGGCTGCTGAAGTTCCGCACTCAGCGCTCGCGGCAAAAGTGTTCGCACCGACAAGTTCCCCTAAAAGTGTAGGGTACAAACATACAAGGGAAGGAGTCAAGTAAAGGAAATGACATTGCATTCGATTGCCTAAGATAGAGTATAATACAGAAATAACTTGCCGCAGATCTAATAAATTTTCGCCTAAATATGATCTACAGCGACAAGAGAAAGATAAAGCTTGGCGGCCTAGTCCACGCGGTCGCCATCGAGCCTCTTGACTCCGCTCACCCTGTCCACAATGGGTGCGACAAGGGCCTTGAGCGCTTCAACGTCGGGCGGATGGAGGCAGAGACTTGAGGACCTTGGTGAAGTCGACGCTTTGGGTTGCGGAAGGCCACCTTCATCAACACCTTCAGAGAGCCCCGCGCAGACTTGGCGCGACTCTCTCGCCACCTGCTTTGGGATCTCCTCCGGAGTCAGCTGGAGACCCGCCAAGACGCCCTTGAAGAATAGGCTGAGCTTGACGCTGGGTTGAGGTTCCGTCGGTGGAGTACCCAAGATCCACCATCCCCAGCTCCATCAGCTCATTATGGATGCCGGCGGCGGTGTCCACAAGACCTTCTGTCCAGTGCATTATGCTATCTCTGAGATTATTCTGGGCGGTCACAGCATTCGACAGCAACTCCTCGGTGGCCTTGATCTTTTCCAGCAGGCCCATTTCCCGCTCCTTGGCGCCATTCAGCGTCTCTGTTAGGGTGGTCAGTTTTAGCTCCAGATCCGCCTTGGCATCCTTGGCGGCATCGAGCTCCTTGATCTTTTTAGCGAAACGACCTTGCAACTCGCCGAGGGTGTAGGCGTCCTTCTCACGCTCGCGCTTCAACCCGGCGACCTCCTCGGCGCTTTTCTGGAGGGTGGACTCCAGCTGAGCCACCCTCGTCTCCAATTCCTTCTTGGCGGCCTCGGCAGCCGCACCAGCATCCTTTGCCTCCTGAAGTGGCCCGCCAATCGATTGCTCGCGCACGGCGAGATCTTACTCATAACTGTCAAGGTTTATCTTCCGCTGCGCCAGCTCGCCTTCTTGCGCGGAGAGCTTCTCGCCGGCAAGCCTCTGCTGCTCCTCGACCTCGGCCTTCTCCAAGATGAAGGCCGTGTGCTCCTCAGCAAGCTGCTCCCGCGCCTCTGCTATATCCCGGAGAGTTCCTTTGTTGGCGCGCCGGAGCTCTTCCGCGCGTTTCTCCAAGTCAGCTCCCGCCCTTGCGACAAGCGCCTCCCTGGACTCCAGCTTGGCTTGTCGGGCGCGGTAAAGCGACAACAACCTCCTTAGCAGCTGCTCCTCCTCGGGCTCACCGCCGCTGCTGCTCGGAGTGTCAACCAGCGACAGCCCGGCGGAGGCAAGCAGTTCCGCGTCGAAGGTCTCCCCTTCGGTCGGTGCCCTGGAGCTTGATGCCCATGGGAGCTTGATAAAGACACCCTCGCCGGCCTTCGATAGGCGCCGGGCTGGGGCTCTTCGAGTCCAGTGCGGCATCGATGGCGGAGGATCGGCGGTCGGTGCAGCGCCTGGCGCTCCTGCGGCCTCAGGGCCGTCAGTGCGATCGCCGGATCCCTCCCCAGCCTCTACACCCGCAGCCTTGGCGGCTTCCTCGCCGGCGGACCCGTCGGCGCCGGCCTCCTCCTCCATGTTGGCGGCGTTGACATTGTCGCCGCGAGCGTCCTCCTCGCTGGCAGCCTCAGTATCCATCGGGTCTCCCGCGGATGGATCTGATGGTCAGAAAAAGAAAGAACAAGTCAAGCAAACGTTCGAAAAAGAAGAACAGAAGAAAAAGAACCCATGGGAAATTCTCAAGCCAGAAGATTACCTGCAGTGGGGCCTGTTACTGCGGTCTCCGCCACCGGAGGGTCGTCGGCGCTGCCCCTTGTCGGAGAAGCTCCCCTTGTCGGAGAAGCTCCCCTTGTTGGAGAGGCCTCCCTTGCCGGAGAGTGCTCCCTTGGCGGAGATTTCTCCCTTGGTGGCATAGTTGAAGCAAGCTGGACTTCGGGAACAGCCTCCGGGACCTCCTGATGTGACTGCTCTGCTCCTACATAATTCAACATACCAGATATCAGTGACGGAGGAGCACCCAAGCACACCTAACCATGAGAAATGAACCAAACACTTACGCTGGGGGCTGTGCTGGGGGCTGCTCTGTTGAAGGGTTGCCGGATCCGGCAAGGGAGTCTCGGACGTGCCCCCTGTCGCCACAGGGGAGTCATCTGAGACGAAAACCACCGGAGTCTTGGCCCTCTTCGACGCCCTCTGAGCTAGCGTCCTGAAGAAGGAGAAGGTTCAGAGTGAAGCCAGTCAGATATAAAATAAAGCAATAAATTGGAGGATTACAAGTAGTAGCGACAAGATCTTACTCTTCCTCTTCTTCCTCGGAGCTGAGGGCGGAGAGATCAAACTCCGCTCGGCGCGCATTTAATTGGGGAGAAGATTCCCTCGGGCTTTGGCGGCTGCAGGCCGCGACTCGAAGACCCGCGGCCGTCGCCATGGCGGAATGAGGCGCCTCAAGGCAACAAATGCTTGCCGCGGTGGAGCGCTGGCCGGGCGGCGAGGCGGTTGTTGGACCGTGATGCCGCCCGCCACTTCTCGATCTTGCGAGGCGCTCCTTGGCGGGACAGCGGGCTCCTCCTGTGGCAAGCTACTTGACGGCGGAGGAGAGGCGCCCCCGGCAGGCTCGCTCGGCTCATTGTCGGTCGGCAAGGCTTGCCGCCTCGGCCCTCTCTGCCTCCTCGACAGTGAACCCAAATACGCCGGCGGCAGCAGCCTCTGCAGCCTCCTCCAACCTCGTGGCGATGCGCGCCATCTCCTGCTCGGTGGTGTCGCGGGTGAGCCGCTTCTGCTCGTCGGTACGGATCGGCACTTCTTCTAAGTCGTCGAAGAACTGCTGCATGACCTCGTCGGCGGGCTCCTGCCAGGTTGGAACGATTCCATGGGAATCGCACAACGGCATCATCGCGCGGATGCGGTCAAGCGACGAGTTGTTGCACAAGGGCACGACCCCCCTCGGCAACATAAACCACTCGGGGTGATTTGCATCAGGCTTGAACAGCTCCCGCAGCATGCCGTCAAGCTCCAGGACAGTAAAATTCCAATTCAGACCTGGGTGCAACCTCATGATGTCCGCCGCGTTCTGGAACTCCCAAGCAGGCCTCCCCCTCTCCTGCAGGGGCGCAATGCGGCGACGAAGGAAGTCCGCGCCAACTGCTCCTACGGTCAGCCCGGCATGTCTGAGGCGCAAGATCCTAGTCACGGCAATCTTTAACTTGGCGTCCTCCGGCGCCAAGTTGCTCCAGTCATTGCCGCGCACTATGGGGGTTTTGCGTAGGGCAGTAAATGGTTGTGGCTCCTCCTCTAAGATCCAACACCAGTCAGCTCTCCACTCCTCCCAATTGCTGCGCAACTCCCCGTCAAGATACGCTTCCTTCTTGCCGATCCTAGAGGTCCATGCAATTCCTCCGGCAAGCGGCTCTCCTCTCTCTACGCGGGGCGTGAAGTAATGGCGGAAGAGTGCGACATTTGGGTGGACCCCGACAAAGTTCTCGCAGAGGTGTGCGAAAACGGCCATGGTGAGGACGGCGTTGGGGGTGAAGTCAAGGAGGCGGAGGCCATATGTATTCATGACATCACAGAAGAATTCAGAAAAGGGCGGGCAGAGCCCGCAGTGGAAGAAAAGCGCGAAAAAGGGGTACCCGATGGAGACCTTATCGGACGTGGCGGCGGAGATCACCCTCGTGCACGGGTGCGCCCGCGTCGCCGTCGACCAGAAAAGATAGTACAGCTCCCGCAGCTCCTTCCTGTCGAGCAGGGGATCGAAGAGGGTCCGCTCTTTCCGCAGCGCCACGAGCCGCTGCGCCTCGGACGATTTCACGCCTTTTCCCTTGTCGGCCTTCGGAGCCATGGGGAGAGGTGGTGGAGGAAGTCGACGGCGTTGGTGGCACCGGTGGCAATGAAGAGGGTGGAGCGTCGCTCTCTTTGAGCTCGAGAAGAAGGGGGGAAGTGGCAGTGGTTTCTGATGTGACAGCAATGGCAAGTGGGCGCTCTGCCCCTGTACCCCCTGCTTATAAAGAGGGAAAGGGGGCGGGCGTTCCGATTTTTCCATTAAAGAAAGCCCCACGATCTCCCCACGACGCCACGCCCTGTGCGTGACGTTCGTGGGGCGTGGTGGGTCCAGCGGTAATGGCGTAATCCGCACCGCTGCGTGCCAGTAATCGCTTTTGGGCCGGCCCAACAGAGCTTGGCGCTGCAGTGTGGCCCAGTCGGGGCTCTGCCGGTGTACTAGAGTAGGGGTACCCTAGTATCCCGAACTCGTGCAAGGGCAGTTGCAGCATCCCGCGGCAGGGCTGGCCTGGCGACCATAAAGATCTTCCACGGCTCCTTTGAAGCCATCCAAGAACAAAGTAATCAAGGCCCCGGCAAGAGGAGCTTGCCGGGAAGACCACTCAAGGCACGAAGGAAACAAGGCCCCGGCAAGAGGAGCTTGCCGGGAAGGCTTGGTGGGCGCCGAGCTCTCAAGCGCGACAAGGTTTCTGCCGCGGCAAGGCACTTGCCGGGGCAGGCAACCTCTCTTCATCTCCGCTCCAGCTCATCCGCCAAGTGTCGCCACGGGGCTTTCCCAGGAACGCGTGTCGACGGGCTGTGCAGCCAGCGGGGAGCAGCGATAAGCGGTGCTGACAAGCTACCATCGTGGCAAACGGAGGCGCGCTTGACGGTCCTTGTTACACTGTTCAGGCGACTGAGACGGGCATTAATGACTCTTGCCCCTTGCCGTCAGAGTTAGGTATAGATCATCAGACATTTGTATGTTGGTATACCAACCACTGTTTTTACATTTGTACCCTCATACGTGTTGCCACCTGTGGTGACCCCTTGTGCCTATAAAAGGAGGCCCAAGTGCAACATAGAAAGGGTTCGGTTTTTGGCTCCGGCTTAGTTCATTCGACTCATACGAGACCACGCTCACTCAGGCTAGGTTTTGTAGCTCCCATTGCTCCCTAGCAAGAACGCAATACAATCCACAAAGCAGCAGTAGGAGTATTATCTCTCCGGAGAGCTCCGAAGCTGGGTAAATCTGCTCGTGTGCATCGCTTCGATCCGCTCTTCGTGCATCCTCCGCCCCCCCTCCGAACCACAAGGGATCAAGGTCCCATAGGTGTTCGTGGGGCACGACCAGACCTCCCCGACAGCGCCCAATAAGGTTTCTGATTCATGCTTTTGCATTGTGAAAAGATCATCACTTGAACATAAGTAATCATATGACAAAATCTATATATGCTGCTGTTATGAGAATAATCATGATGCCTTCATGTCCAGATTTTATTTTATCGACGCCTACCTCTAAACATGAGGACATATTTATTGTTATCGGCTTTTCGCTTGAGGACAAGCGAGGTCTAAGCTTGAGGGAGTTGATACGTCCATTTTGCATCATGCTTTTATATCGATATTTATCGCATTATGGGCTGTTATTTCACGTTATGTTACAATACTTATGGCTATTCTCTCTTATTTTACAAGGTTTACCATGAAGAGGGGGAATGCCGGTAGCTGGAATTCTGGCTGGAAAAGGAGCAAATATTGGAGACCTATTCCGTGCAACTCCAAAAGTACTGAAACTCCACGGAATATCTTAAAATAAGTAAAGGAAATTCGTCGCCAAAGATGAAGGCCAAGGGGCCCACACCCTGCTCACGAGGGTGCCCCCCCGGGGCGCGCCCCCCCGGGGCGCGCCCCCCTACCTCATGGGCCCCCTGGTGGCTCTCCGATGCCCATCTTCTCCTATATGAAGTCTTTCGATGAGAAAAATAGCCAGAGGGAACCTTTCGGGATGAGACTCCGCCGCCACGAGGCGGAACCTTGGTGGAACCAATCTAGGGCTCCGGCGGAGCTGTTCTGCCGTGGACACTTCCCTCCGGGAGGGGGAAATCATCGTCATCATCATCACCAACACTCCTCTCATCGGGAGAGGACAATCTCCATCAATATCTTCACCAGCACCATCTCATCTCCAAACCCTAGTTCATCTCTTGTATCCAATTCTTGTGTCCAAGTCCGGGATTGGTGCTAGTAGGTTGCTAGTAGTGTTGATTGCTCCTTGTAGTTGATGCTAGTTGGTTTACTTGGTGGAAGATCATATGTTCAGATCATTTATGCATATTATTACCCCTCTGATTATGAACATGAATATGCTTTGTGAGCAGTTACATTTGTTCCTGAGGACACGGGAAAAGTCTTGCTATTAGTAGTCATGTGAATTTGGTATTCGTTCGATATTTTGATGAGATGTATGTTGTCTAGCCCCTAGTGGTGTTATGTGAACGTCGACTACATAACACTTCACCATTATTTGGGCCTAGAGGAAGGCATTGGGAAGTAATAAGTAGATGATGGGTTGCTAGAGTGACAGAAGCTTAAACCCTAGTTTATGCGTTGCTTCGTAAGGGGCTGTTTTGGATCCATATGTTTCATGCTATGGTTAGGTTTATCTTAATACTTTTGTTGTAGTTGCGGATGCTTGCAATAGAGGTTAATCATAAGTGGGATGCTTGTTCAAGTAAGAACAGCACCCAAGCACCGGTCCACCCACATATCAAATTATCAAAGTAACGAACGTGAATCATATGAACGTGATGAAAACTAGCTTGACGATATTTCCATGTGTCCTCGAGAGCGCTTTTCCTATTATAAGAGTTTGTCCAAGCTTGTCCTTTGCTACAAAAAGGACTGGGCCACCTTTATGCACTTTATTTACGCTTGTTACTTGTTGCTCGTTACAATTTATCTTATCACAAAACTATCTGTTACCACTTATTTCAGTACTTGCACAGAATACCTTGCTGAAAACCGCTTATCATTTCCTTCTGCTCCTCGTTGGGTTTGACACTCTTACTTATAGAAAGGACTACGATAGATCCCCTATACTTGTGGGTCATCACTAACGTCGGAGCGCCGCGCAGAAATCACGGCGGCGGTCAGCGCCACAGACCTCCGTTCCCAAGCTCGCTTTGCGGCGGGCCAATCCCCGAGTTCTCTGGAGCCAAGCTACGAGGAGGAGGAAGCCGATCCAATGTTCACTGCGGAGGTCGCGGCGCAGAAGGCCCCCGATGGGTATGAGACGATGGACGTCGACTTCGTGTCGGCGTCCGAGTCCCCCATGGTGCAGGCGGACCAGCGGTTCAACATGGAAATACTAAAGGAGGACCGGGAGGCAGAGGCTCAACTCGACGCGGAGCGCGCGCATGCCGCTGCCATCGAGGCTCTCCTGCAGGCGGAACCGGATGTCGTGGATGTGAACCGGGAGGCGGAGGCTCAACTTGAGGCGGAGCGCGCGGATGCCGCTGCCATCGAGGCCCTCCTGCAGGCAAAACCGGACGTCCTGGACATGAACCGGGCGGCAGAGGCTCAACTCGACGCAGAGCGCGCGGATGCCACTCTCATCGACGCCCTCCGGCAAGCGGAACCGGACGTCCTGGACTTGAACCGGGAGGCGGAGGCTCGACTCGACGCGGAGCGCGCGGATGCCGCTGCCATCGAGGCCCTCCTGCAGGCGGAATCGGACGTCCTCGACTTGAACCGGGCTGTGCTCTCGTCCGTGCAGAGCGCCCGCACGCTCCACTTGAACGAGCAGCTGGAGGCCGAGGAGAACCACGGTGCGGAGACACACGTCGGCACCGACGGCTGGTTTGCGCCGGCAGCCAAAGACGACGAGGCCGTCTCTTTCCACGAGCAGTGATAGTTTTTCTTTATGTTGTTGTTTTTATGGATCTTTTGATGTGTAAAAACATACTCTACTATATTTGTTATGCAAGTCGCCTGACTTGGGTCAGTCTACCATTTCAGGCGGTTGGATGAATATCCTACATCTCCTAACCCTTCTTTCCTTCTTCCTCACCTCTTCTTCTTCCCCAACAGACCACCGCACGGGCCGTACGGATACTCCCCAACATGCGGTTGGATAAACATACTCTATGAACAAAAATTATGTGTCAGCGATAGGATAGCTGAGTTTGGTTTGTTCACATGCGACATCACATGTCAGTGAGGGTGCGTTCCCTTGGTTTGCGGCGTGCATGAGCGACTGTGTGAGGGTGCGGTGCGACCGCGACGTGCATGAGCGACTGTGTGAGGTTGCGGTGCGACCACGACAGCCGTGCGCAAGTGTACCTCCTTCTCATTTTGAAAACTTTAGGCAAGCTTGGCAAAAATGTGTGACGAAGTTTGGCAATGCAAGGCCTAGACCCAAACAGGATAAGTACGTACGTACTAGGAGTACTAGTGTTAAAAAAGAAAGGCGGGGTTTTCCTTCGCGGGATTTAATAGATACAAATCCTCGTTTCACGTGTCAATTAATGCGTATTTTTTTCTCTTAAGACCAAAGAGCTAACCATCTAACTCCTCATCGCTTGATTAATGCAGCGCCATGCAAACCAACCTTCTCACTTCCGCATGCATGCAGGGGATATTAATGTCCTTGGTCGCTAACCCCATCAATTTTGCCTCGATTAGTGTTAGTGGCCCTTTGCAAATTGTAATTTTGATAATACTGGCCTTGTGTACAAAAAAATGGAGGTGGTAACTATATTTGACTTCCTTCCCCATTGCGGTGATGTCGACGATTTTTTGTGTGGTTTGGCGAAGTGCGTTCGACGGAGAACACCATTGAGGGAGACCACGGTAAGTCGTTCGCAAGTGCCGCCTGCAAGCCGAGACAACCGCCTTATTTGCATCCAGGAAGTCCTTTACTAGTACTACTACTAGGAGTACTAGTGCGGTGAGATGGTTTATCGAAGAAGACGATGGAGAAGCGGAGTCAGCGAAGAGTGAAATGATGGTTGCTTCATCCGTGCTTTGTGATTTGACGCCTCACTTCTTTGTGATTTGTGATAGAAGGGACATGGGAGTAGACTCTGTGCTCTATACTGTACTACATGCGTCCAAGCATGGGAGAAAGAGGAGAGACGTTGCATTTTTCTATTCCTTCAATCAATCAATAGGGAGCTTCGGTTCCATCTTTTTGGCTTTGGCAACACCGTCCACATGGTTCCCACGATGCCAAAAGCTATTTTCACATTTGGCTAGACATTGTGGATGCCCTTAACCGTACCACTTGGTTTTGCTCCTGTGTGCTATCAATACAAATCTCAATTATATTGATCTAAAAATTATAGAATCAAGATTAGTAAAAGGAGGTGATTTTGCCGCGGATGGCGGTTTCTAACATGCGGTCCCACGTGTCGTTGCTTTACCAAGCCGATCCGCGTCCCACATGAGCCGTAACAACGGCGTAAGCAACAGTGGTTAAGTTGAAGAAGATGAGGAGAAGCGGATTCAGCAACGAGTGAAATGATGGTTGCTTCGTCCCTCCAACTTCTTTTTTTTAGCATTATTACTTCGTCCCTCCAACTTAATTACGGGAAAAGTGCAGCTTTGTGATTTGACGCCTCATTGCTCATTACTACGCCGGTGCCATGACTGGGGTGCTTCACCCCGGCTGCTCTACACTGTATTCCGGTATGGCATGTGGACCCAGTAGCTTGATGTCCCACATGTCGGCGTAAGGGACTAGAAGATTTATGAAAGCGAGCGCTCCACTATTACGACGGAGGAGTAGACGACAAGACAGCCCAGTGAACTGTCACTTGTACTGTATAGTATTATAGTTTTGCTGTTTCGCACGATCCATCGATACAAACCCGATTAAACAGGAAAGGGCGTGTTTTTTTCCGTGCGGTAGATGATACTGGCCATACATTTCAAAGGCAATTTTAATGTATGCAAACTGAATAATTATAAGTAACAATATAATATCTAGTAAAACTAAAAACACATATGATTTATTGTGTTAGAGTGTAGTAGTGGTGCTGTATTGCATAGTTGTTAGATGTAACATGCGAGAACGTGTAGAGGTGTAGTTTTGGAGGGCCTACAGAGAGAAAAGCGTAATACGGTCACCGAACTTCAGAATAAGCTGATTACGGTCACTATATACGTTTTGAGGTGATTATCCGGTCACTTGCTCGCAGTTCAGCATCGGATTGCACTCTGTTGACCGGCCAAATAGTCTGCGTGGCGCCATGTTGACTAGTTAAATTGACCACGTTCCTTGTGGGTCCCACCTGTCGTTCGCATAGGGAAAAGGTCGATAAACACAAATTTACGCAGCGCGACAAGGCTCCAACCCGCGCTGGAATCACCCGTTGTGTATGTGTCTGCTGGGGCTGATGTGTGTGCATGCACGTAGGTTGAGCACTTGAGCGTGAGAGTGTGTGTTGGTCGTGTGGTGTACTGGTGTGTGCATGCATATGTGCGTGTGTGCATGTGAGTGTTGCGTGCGTGCGTGGCTGCGTGTGTACGTGTGAGTGTTGCGCGCGTGTGTGGGTGCATGTGTTTGTGTGAGTGTTGCGTGGATGCAGTTCGTGTGCATGCGTGTGTGTGTGTATAATCACCACACCAGCTCCTATGTGTTAAAACAGACGGCTCAGCATACCAATACAAGGCCACCTTGTCCGCTGTGCCCGCGGTCATGACTTCGAACCATCGTCAAAATATTTTTTTGTCGTTTGTTTTCATTCTTACTAGCAAGATGCCCGTGCGTTGCACGTAACATCAAGATGCATTTGTATGACTTGTTTATCTTGTGAGAGAAAAGGATGAATGAGGGAAGGCCTTATTTGCAAATGTGGAGAGGTGTGTGGGTACCATTTTGCAAAATTGCCATAGTTTCTTTCGTATCCGTCAGATATAAATCGGAGGACCTATATTGCAGGATGGCAGGCACACCATCATCACCAACTCGTATTTTTATAGGAGTAGAGATTTTATGTATTTTATAAGAGTGTAGATGTAGAGTAGATACAAGTCGACAGGTGGGCATGATGGTAGTGAGATAATGTGATGCAACACTAGAGGTGCCACGTGGAGCGTTTAACTAGTCAACTTGTCATCTCATGAGCAAATAAAGAGTTGTACGGTGAGCTCATGACTGTATAATAACCACTAAACGTAAATGGTGACCATAATGAGTGGATTATGAAGTCCAATGTATGTATCGTGCTTTCGCTTGAAATACAATGATCTTCATTGCATATATCGCGAGAGAAAGATGAAACACGCGTGAATTTTCTGGGGGCTTACGTTTAGAGGACCTGGAGATAGTTTTGTGTGCATACGTGAAAGGGGCATACAGGGGGGGTGTATGTGATGGAGAGAGAGATGCTCTTCGTTTCTCTTTATTATGACTTACTTTGTATATAATATAGAAATATACAAATTCACAGTGCGGAATAAATATCATTGTGGGCACCATGCAATGCAAATTAGCGTTCGTACTCCTCCATATAACTTTGTAATGTTGTATATATGTAGAAAATCTAAAATAATTTTTTGGCCACACTTTATTCAAAAGGAATGTTGTATGCGAAATAAATGTGAATAGAGGGCTTTTTAGATCAATGGGGTACATGACGTAACATGTGTGAATGTGTAGTTGATGCATTTGGCGGGGCCTAGAGAGGTATGTGTGTGTATTACGTATTTCGAGAGAGGCATGGATAGAGGGGCCGACGGGGCGTGAGAGAGATAGCACGAGAAATGAGAGTGGTCTAGAGAGAGAGACAAATATGACGTCACGACAAGAGATTCCATTCCCTTGAGTGTGTATATGCAAGGGGAGGAATAGAGGCACCAGGAGAAATTTTCTGTGTGTGTGGTGTTTTTGTTGGTATGTGTGGGTGTGAGAAGATAATGAGACGTGGGGGCAGAGGGTGTGTCACCGCGTGAGGTCCGTGGGTCGAGGTGAGGCCCTTCATTCGTTCCGTCCCTGCACCGCATTGGTCGCCCATGACACATTTAGGAAGACCCATGGATGACTAGTCGTACAAGACAAAGATAGCAGAATTGTGAAGGACTCTGTGTCCACTGACAAAGCCGTCTAGCATTTGTAACCCTAGGTTCTCGGACTAAGGTAACCCCTTTATCTCTGATATTACTATTCATCCAACCTAACTTTAAGGGGCATCCTACAAAATGTGATGCTAGAATCATACTCGTCGATTAGGAAGAGAGGTGTGAGACAATGCGTGAGAGACAGGCGTAAAGATAATGTGCATACATGAGACACGTAGGCAGGTCCATGTATATAGAAAGGGTCGATGAGGATAGTGCGTGTGTAAGTTTGCGAGAGGAAGAGTGCTTGTGATAAAGGTTAGTGAAAACAGTTGTAAATGGTTACGAGAGGGAGGGAGGGTTATATCTAGAGCATGTGTGCGAGAAAGACACCTCGGGAGAGAGTGTGTGAGCATGTGTGAGAGACCACCGATGGAGAGTGAAACTACACGTAAAATACTGCTCTACACATTGATTAAAGATATAAATTGTATCCAAATATTTGGATGGGATCATGATATTTGCAATTCGCGTAAGGAGCGGTCACTAATCCATCAGACATCTAGATTCTATCGAATTTGAGCATGTCTATGTTATTATTCGATACAATTGATCCACATAGTTAGTATTTTGAACTCCAGACAATGCATCGCTTTAGCAATCGAATATAAACGTGAGTATAGTTCATGTTGTGTGTGTAAAGCACATTATACATACGAAAGTTACACAATGGACATATAAATAGGTACATATGAACTAGCATACATTTGAATTCAACTTAAGGTGGTTTAAAAAAATCGAATTCAACATGAAGTCCATTCAATTATTTGAATTTGATATCATGGTATTTGTAAACCATACCTAAATTATGGGGGCACCAATCTTTGCTCTGATTTTGTACATAATAGCATATGTAGTCGTGTACAAAATAGATTCAAATTTAGCTCCTCCATTCCAAAATAATAGTAGTTATAGGATTTTCAAGTGTCAAAATTTCAAAAAGAAGCGGATAATTTAATGAGGTTTTCAAACATACAAGGTCAAATATAACGTTGTCTATTTAGGTCAATCCTCATAGTTCAAGAGTACTCTAAACGTGAATGCTTGTGTTTCAAAATTTGAGCGAACGGTTACCAAAAGAGCCTCTACTACTTGAAACCACGTGAGACCAATGTTTGGTAGTACAAGGAAATTACTTTTCTAATAACTCCGACCGTGAAACCTACCGGCCCGACGTCCAAAGGTCTAAACCGGGGTAGGTTTGTAGCTTCATCTAGACGCCACGCAACTGCCTCCGAAAGACATTCATACACACTGGTCGCCTAAGCACACATGTGCGCGGCCGAAATTGCTCCCGCCCACTATTTGGGACACCTGGGATTACCATCCTACCCCCGACCATGATGGGTCCAAAATTTAAGAGGGGGCAAAGTTTGTACTTTCCCCAAATTTCAAACAAGCGCGTCCCATCTTCTGCTCAAAAAGCCAAAAACAAGTGCGTCCCTGCATCAAACATGGTTCCCCGCCACCCGTCCGATTCCCCGTTCGTACTCCGTGGGCGCCAAAACTACCTCTCCACCAGCCGTGAATCCCCGGCGTCCTCCGTCCGCCACCCCATCACACCCATCAACTGCCGGCCTCCTCCATCACGTCGGAGCCGATACCCCGACGTCGTCGTCCACCGCAACCTCAACCGCAACGCCCTCCACGGCTAGTAGTTGAAGCCGAGGCCGAGCCGTCCGTACCCGATCCAGTTCAACCACGCCGTCCTGTGCCTCACCGCTGCCGCTCCATCTTTGCCACCCTCCACTGCACCGGAGCTGTTCCTGCTACGCCGTCCTTCGCCGCCTCGGATCTGCTTCCCCTTGATACGTCTCCGTCATATCTACTTTTTCAAACACTTTTGCCCTTGTTTTGGACTCTAACTTGTATGATTTGAATGGAACTAACCCGGACTGAGGCTGTTTTCAGCAGAATTGCCATGGTGTTGTTTTATGTGCAGAAAACAAAAGTTCTCGGAATGACCTGAAACTCCACAGGATGTCTTATAAAAAATAATAAAAAATCCTCGCCAAAGATGAAGACCAGGGGGCCCACACCCTGTCCATGAGGGTGGGGCGCGCCCAGGCGCGCCTCACCTCGTGGCCCCCGAGACCCTCCGACACCAACTCCAACTCAATATATTCCCTTTCGGGGAGAAAAAAATCAGAGAGAAAGTTTCATCGTGTTTTACGATGCGGAGCCGCCGCCAAGCCCTAATCTCTCTCGAGATGGTTGATCTAGAGTCCGTTCGGTGCTTCGGAGAGGGGGATTCGTCGCCGTCATCATCATCAACCATCCTCCATCACCAATTTCATGATGCTCACCGCCGTGCGTGAGTAATTCCATCGTAGGCTTGCTGGACGGTGATGGGTTGGATGAGATTTATCATGTAATCGAGTTAGTTTTGTTAGGGTTTGATCCCTAGTATCCACTATGTTCTGAGATTGATGTTGCTATGACTTTGCTATGCTTAATGCTTGTCACTAGGGCCCGAGTGCCATGATTTCAGATCTGAACCTATTATGTTTTCACGAATATATGTGAGTTCTTGATCCTATCTTGCAAGTCTATAGTCACCTATTATGTGTTATGATCCAACAACCCCGAAGTGACAATAATCGGGATACTTCTCAGTGATGACCATAGTTTGAGGAGTTCATGTATTCACTATGTGCTAATGCTTTGTTCCGGTTCTCTATTAAAAGGAGGCCTTAATATCCCTTAGTTTCCAATAGGACCTCGCTGCCACGGGAGGGTAGGACAAAAGATGTGATGCAAGTTCTTTTCCATAAGCACGTATGACTATATACGAAATACATGCCTACAATACATTGATGAATTGGAGCTAGTTCTTTGTCACCCGAGGTTATGACTGTTACATGATGAACCACATCCGGCATAATTATCCATCACCGATCTGGTGCCTACGAGCTTTCCATATACTGGTTTACGCTTATTTACTTTTCCGTTGCTACTGTTACAATTACTACAAAAATACCAAAAACATTACTTCTGCTGTCTTGACTTTTGTTACCGTTACCGCCACTGTCATATTACTTGGCTACTAAACACTTTGCTGCAGATACTAAGTTTCCAGGTGTGGTTGAATTGACAACTCAGCTGCTAATACTTGAGAATATTCTTTGGCTCCCCTTGTGTCGAATCAATAAATTTGGGTTGAATACTCTACCCTCGAAAACGTTTGCGATCCCCTATACTTGTGGGTTATCAAGACCTTTTTCTGGCGCCGTTGCCGGGGACCATAGCTCTATTCTTTGAGTCACTTGGGATTTATATCTGCTGGACACTATGAAGAATTTGAAAGATGATCGAACTACTATTTTGCCCTCAACTACAAGGGGAGGTAAGGAACTGCCATCTAGCTCTGCGCTTGATTCTCCTTATGTTATAAGTAAGCTTGCGACACCTAAACCTGCTACTGCTATGAATTCTGATATGTCGCATATTATTGATGATGCCACTTCTGCTATGCATGATACTTATGATGAAATTACTTCTATGGTTGATACTACTGTGCCCCTCGGTGAATTTCTTGATGAGAAAATTGCTAGATATAGAGAAAGAGAAATTATTGAAACTGAATACAATGATGAAAGTGATGATGAAAATATGCCTGCTATTCCTGAGGGTTACCTTTTTGATGCTCAATCTTCTGCAGCTATTTTTGCTTGTCAGGATAGACATGAACTTAAGAGGCTGCTAGTTAAATGGAGTAAATAATCTCTTAGAGATAGGATGAGACCCGACCCTGCTTTTGATACTTCACCTATCTGTGTTCCTGATAAGGATTATTACGACATTTCTGTTGATCCTGATATAATTACTCTGGTTGAATCTGATCCTTTTTATGGCTATGAATCAGAAACTGTTGTGGCACATCTTACTAAGTTAAATGATATAGCTGCCCTGTTTACTAATAATGAGAGATCGCGCTACCTTTATTTACACAAAATATTTCTGTTCTCATTAAAGGGTGATGCTAAGATATGGTTTAATTCTCTTGATCCTGGTTGTGTGCAAAGTCCCCAGGATATGATTTATTACTTCTCTGCTATATATTTCCCTGCTCATAAGAAACAAGCTGCTTTGAGGGAAATATACAACTTTGTGCAAATTGAAGAAGAGAGTATCCCACAATCTTGGGGGAGGCTTCTCAAGTTACTTAATGCTTTGCCTGATCATCCTCTTAAGAAACCCGAAATATTTGATATCTTTTATAATGGACTAACTGATGCTTCCAGAGATTACCTGGATAGTTGTGCTGGTTCTCTTTTCAGGAAAAGAACACCGGATGAAGCTGAAATTCTATTGAATAATATGTTGGCAAATGAAAATAATTGGGCACCTCCTGAGCCAGCTCCAGAGCCAATTACTGAGCCTATTCCTAAACCAACTCCGAAGAAGAGAGGTGTTCTATTTCTCAGTCCCAAAGATATGCAAGAGGCAAAGAAATCTATGAAAGAAAAAGGTATTAAAGCTGAAGATGTTAAGAATTTACCTCCTATTGAAGAAATACATGGTCTTAATTTACCACCTGTTGAAGAAGTATATGATCTCAATTACTTATTTGCTGAAGAACCTCCTGATATCCCGACACAGGTAGTAAAGGTAAATTCTCTCTATAGATATGATAAAGCTGAAGTCCCTCCTACTAAAATTGCTTGTCAGTGTTTGGATGAGTTTGATGACTTTATGTTTAAGCAAGATGACTTTAATGCTTATTTTGGTAGACAATTAAAACAGAATACCTTTATGATTAAACGCTTGAGTGATTATATGGCTGATATTAGAGGTGAACTTAAACTTGTTAGCAAACATGCTTCTATGGTTACCACTCAAGTAGAACAAGTACTTAAAGCTCAGAAAGAAGTGCTTGATGAAATGAATATTAAGAAAAATGATTATGCTGTTAGAGTGGCTACTAGAACTGGTAGAATGACTCAGGAACCTTTGTATCCTGAAGGCCACCCTAAGAGAATCAAGCAAGATTCTCAGAGAAATAATATTGTTATACCTAGTTCTTCTAAAAAGAAGAAAAAGAAAAATGATAGAACGTTGCAAACTTCTAGTGAACCTATTGCTGAACCACCTGAGAATCCAAATGATATCTCTGTTTCTGATGCTGACACAATCTGGTAATGAACATGAACCTAGTGAAAATATTAATGATGATGTTCATGATGATGCTCAACCTAGTAATGATAATGAAGTAGAAGTTGAACCTGTTGTTGATCTTGATAACCCACAATCAAAGAATCAACGCTATAATAAAAGAGACTTTGTTGCTAGGAAACATGGTAAAGAAAGAGAACCATGGGTTCAGAAACCCATGCCTTTTCCTCCGAACCATCCAAGAAAAAGGATGATGAGGATTTTGAGCGCTTTGCTGAAATGATTAGACCCATCTTTTTGCGTATGCGATTAACTGATGTGCTCAAAACAAATCCTTATGCTAAGTATATGAAAGATATCATAACAAATAAAAGAAAGATACCTAAAGCTGAAATTTCCACCATGTTTCCTAATTATACTTTTAAGGGTGGAATACCAAAGAAACTTGGAGATCCAGGAGTACCTACTATACCATGCTCCATTAAGAGAAATTATGTTAAAACTGCTTTATGTGATCTTGGAGCCGGTGTTAGTGTTATGCCTCTCTCTTTATATCGTAGACTTGACTTGAATAAGTTGACACCTACTGAAATATCTTTGCAAATGGCTGATAAATCAACTGCTATACCTGTCGGTATTTGTGAGGATGTGCCTGTTGTGGTTGCAAACGTTACTATTTTAACGGACTTTGTTATTCTTGATATTCCCGAGGATGATAGTATGTCTATTATTCTTGGAAGACCTTTCCTTAATACTGCAGGGGTTGTTATTGATTGGAACAAAGGCAATGTCACTTTTCATGTTAATGGTAATGAGCATACGGTACACTTTCCGAGGAAACAACCTCAAGTTTATAGTATCAACTCTATTGGAAAAATTCCATCGATTATATTTGGAGGTTTTGAATTTCCTCTTCCTACTGTCAACAAGAAATATGATATACTTATTATTGGGGATATCCATATCCCCGTTGAGGTAACATAGTGTTATTCAAAATTTCTCCGGTTCCATGATTATCGGAATGAGTTTGCTAACAAGACTTGATCAACCTTGTTAGTGGATTCTTTTTGATGACCATGAGATGGATGAAACTAGAAGCACAACCTTCTGTACCCTCTTTATATTCTCTGTTCTTTAGTAAAAATAAAGTAAAATAGTATTTTTCTACATGCTCTCTGACTTATCCGTGCAATATAAAAATGTCCCGAAAATAAAAGTCCTCAGAATGCCATGCCAATTTAATATGATTTTTCGGGAATATTTGAGGATTTTTAGTGCAAAAATTACCGCGGGGGGAGCTACCACCTGGCCACAAGGGTGGAGGGTGCGCCCTACCCCCCTGGGCGCGCCCCCTGCCTCATGGGCCCACGGTGGCCCTCCTCCACTTATCCCTGCACCCATCTTCTACCTCTGTCTCACACAAACCCGAAAACCCAACTCAAGCTCGTGTTCCAGCCACTTTTGTTGCGATTTTCGATCTCCTTGCTCAAAGCACCTCTCGCAAAACTACTTGGGGAAATTGTTCCTTGGTATGTGACTCCTCCATTGGTCCAATTAGTTTTTGTTCTAGTGCTCTATTCATTGCAAATTTGTGCTGCATAGGTGACCATGTTCTTGAGCTTGCATGTCAAATTTATATGGTTCCAAGTAGTTCTAATGCTTGATATATGCTCTATGCACTTGTATGAGTAGTTGCTATCAGTTTTGTTGAAGTTGGTTTACTTTTATTTGAAGTTACTAAAATTTCAGAATTATTTTTCAGAGAAAACAATATGTTTAGGAAGATGTTCCAAGGTGGTTCTTCAAGGAAGCAAGGTCCCAGGCTTGCAATGCGTGATCTTGACGAGGAACCACCAAGAGACGCTCTTGTGAGGCCCTCATGAATGGCCCTCGGAAAATTTTATGAATCAAGTGGGAATCAAAGAAGAATTTAACGATATTTGCGTAATGCCGTCTTGAGGATTTTGAAGTCGACAAATGCCCCGATGATCGTGATCTCACAAGCTCATTTGTGGGGAGGTTTGAGTTTTCATCTTCGCATAATTCTCCTTCACTCATGTTTGACCTTTATGACAAATCTTATACCATGGACTTAGAGGATTTCACTTTTGCTTGCAAACTTCCATCTTGGGGTAATGTCAGGGATCCCCCTAAATCTGAATATAGAGACTTTCTTGCTAGAATAACTGTGGGGGAATCTAGAGATATAACGCAAGCTACTATAGGGAGCATTCACTTTCCTGCTATACATTATTTTGCTCTCTTTATAGGTAGATGCATAAATGCTAAAGATGAAGCATGTCACATGTGTGTCCCTGACCTCAGCATTCTCAGGAGTGCTGTGTTAGGAGACCAATCTTATCATATGGGAGCCATTGTAGTTCGCAGGTTGCATCAGAATAGACATAGCGGTGACTTCTTTGCAGGAATTTATGCAACCCGCTTAGCTAATTTTCTTGAGATAGACATTCGTGAGGGTGATATGGAGTTACCCCCTTCTTATTTAGACTTTGATTCTATGGTTTCCCACCAGTTTGTTGAGAGGACCGAACCACCTCTCCAGTATCGACTAATTTTT
Organism: Aegilops longissima; assembly: GCA_021605205.1. NCBI lineage: Eukaryota > Viridiplantae > Streptophyta > Magnoliopsida > Poales > Poaceae > Aegilops > Aegilops longissima. The sequence continues at coordinate 128,849,017 of CM038678.1, forward strand.
AACAAACGTCATGTAGTCCATATTGCTCTTCCTGCTCCTGCCTTCTTTGATTTTCAGGCAAAAGGGAGATATATTATTACTAGAGAGGAGGTAGATGAATACGAGAGGAGAGCATAGGCTGCTCGACGCCATGCTGCATCTCAGGAGGCGATAGTCGCTGCATCGCAGTATGACCCCAGCTTCACCTACGAGTATCCGCCAGGCTATCCCTGGCAATAGACCAACTTAGGCCAAAAGCCTAAGCTTGGGGGAGTACGTATTTCTTACCGACATTACATTCATGTTCACACACACTCATTGCTAGATGTCGGTGCTCATACTCTTTCACTGTAATATCCATGCTAGTTTATTTTCTTTTTCCTGCTTTCTTCTTGTGTGTTTAATAAACCTTAAGAAAAACCAAAATAATTAGTAGTAGTTTATTTTTTTCTTGCTGTAGTAATTAAAAAGAAAACCCAAAAATATTTCCCGTTCTTCTTTTGCTTGTTGGGAGCTTTCCTGTGTAAATAGTTTTTATTTCCTTTCTTTTCTTTGGGGTTCAGTAGGAGAAGACCATGATTAAATTGTTGATATGGCTCTTATATGCATTATTGTTGATTTAACCAAGAGCCCATATTGCCTTGTCTTCTCCTGTTTATTGAATGCTCGCAGATTCCGGCTTAGTCCAATGCACGTGCACTCTTATTATTATTCACATCGTTTGGTCGTGCAAGTGAAAGGCAATAATGATGATATATGATGGACTTATTGGGATGAGAAAAGCTGGTATGAACTCGACCTCTCTTGTTTTTGTAAATATGATGATTCATCGTTCCTGAGTTAGCTATTATGAAGTAAACATATTTGCAATGACATTTAGAGATTATAGTTGATTGTGCCATGCTTGATTAGCTATGAGTTATAATGATTTACCTTGCGTGCCAACATGCTATTAGAACGATTATGATGTGGTATGATGGGATGGTATCCTCCTTTAAATGAATTGAGTGACTCGACTTGGCACATGTTTACGCATGTAGTTGAATCAAATCAACATAGCCTTCATGATATTTATGTTCATGGTGGATTATATCCTACTCATGCTTGTATTCGGTGTAAATTAATTTCAATGCATGTTTACGATGTTGTCGCTCTCTCGTTAATTCGCTTCCAGTCTTTTGCTAGCCTTCACTTGTACTAAGCGGGAATACTGCTTGTGCATCCAAACTCCTTAAACCCCAAAGTTATGCCATCTGAGTCCACTATACCTTCATATATGCGGTATTTACCTGCCGTTCCAAGTAAATTTGTATGTGCCAAACTCTAAACCTTCAAATAAACATTCTGTTTTGCATGCTCGAATAGCTCATATATCAACTAGTGCTGCCTTTATCTTCCGTGTTAGGCGGGTTATTCTCAAGAGGAGTGGACTCCGCTCCTCATTCACGAGAAAATGGCTGGTAACCGGGATGCCCAGTCCCATGCTTTATGCAAACTAAATCAAAATAACTTCAAACAAAACTCCCCCTGGGACCCGTTGAATGTTGGAGGCACTCGTTGTTTCGAGCAAGCCATGGATTGATGCTTGTGGAGGAGGGGGAGTATAAACTTTACCATTCTGTTTGGGAACCGCCTATAATTTTTTTGGCATGGAAGATATCGTCATCTCTTAGTTGTTATGTTGACAATGAAAGTATGCCGCTCAAAATAAAATTTATCTCTATTTCAAAACCGAGCTCTGGCACCTCTACAAATCCCTGCATCCCTCTGCGAAGGGCCTATCTATTTACTTTTATGTTGAGTCATCACCCTTCTTATTAAAAAGCACCATTGGAGAGCACAATCGTCGTTTGCATTCATTATAATTGGTTTATATTGGGTATGACTTGACTGGATCTCTTTTACCATGAATTACAATGTTTAGTCAGTCCTTGGTCTTTAAAGGTGCTCTGCATTTATGTTTTGCGGTCTCCGAAAGGGCTAGCGAGATACCATTTTGTTATATCATGTTATGATTATTTTGAGAAAGTGTTGCCATCCGAGTTTTATTATTATGGCTCGCTAGCTGATTATGCTATTGATATGAGTAATTGTGAGACCTATGTGTTATTGTGAGAATGGTTAGTTCATAATAATTGCTGAAACTTGAATGCTGGCTTTTCATGTTTACAACAACAAGAGCAAACAGAGTTTGTAAAATTTTTTCTTTTTCTCTTTCAGTTTGTCAACTGAATTGCTTGAGGACAAGCAAGGGTTTAAGCTTGGGGGAGTTCATACGTCTCCGTCGTATCTACTTTTCCAAACACTTTTGCCCTTATTTTGGACTCTAACTTGTATGATTTGAATGGAACTAACCCGGACTGACGTTGTTTTCAGCAGAATTGTCATGGTGTTTTTTTATGTGCAGAAAACAAAAGTTCTCGGAATGACCTGAAACTCCACGGGATGTCTTATAAAAAATAATAAAAAATCCTCGCCAAAGATGAAGACCAGGGGGCACACACCCTGTCCACGAGGGTGGGGGGCGCCCCCCCTAGGGCGCGCCACCCTACCTCGTGGGCCCCCTGGAGACCCTCCGACGCCAACTCCAACTCCATATATTGGCTTTCGGGGAGAAAAAAATCAGAGAGAAAGTTTCATCGCATTTTACGATACGGAGCTGCTGCCAAGCCCTAATCTCTCTCGGGAGGGCTGATCTGGAGTCCGTTCGGGGCTCCGGAGAGGGGGATTCGTCGCCGTCATCATCATCAACCATCCTCCATCACCAATTTCATGATGCTCACCGCCGTGCGTGAGTAATTCCATCATAGGCTTGCTGGACGGTGATGGGTTCGATGAGATTTATCATGTAATCGAGTTAGTTTTGTTAGGGTTTGATCCCTAGTATCCACTATGTTCTGAGATTGATGTTGCTATGACTTTGCTATGCTTAATGCTTGTCACTAGGGCCCGAGTGCCATGATTTCAGATCTGAACCTATTATTTTTTCATGAATATATGTGAGTTCTTGATCCTATCTTGCAAGTCTATAGTCACCTATTATGTGTTATGATCCGACAACCCCGTAGTGACAATAATCGGGATACTTCTCGGTGATGACCATAGTTTGAGGAGTTCATGTATTCACTATGTGCTAATGCTTTGTTCTGGTTCTCTATTAAAAGGAGGCCTTAATATCCCTTAGTTTCCAATAGGACCCCGCTGCCACGGGAGGGTAGGACAAAAGATGTCATGCAAGTTCTTTTCCATAAGCACGTATGACTATATACGAAATGCATACCTACATTACATTGATGAATTGGAGCTAGTTCTGTGTCACCCTAGGTTATGACTGTTACATGATGAACCACATCCGGCATAATTATTCATCACTGATCCGGTGCCTACGAGCTTTCCATATACTGGTTTACGCTTATTTACTTTTCCGTTGCTACTGTTACAGTTACTACAAAAAATGTTGGGTTCTACGGTAGGGTGCGTCGACTGCAAATTAAAATTTTCCTACGCGCAGAACATCCAGGAACATGCTACGGGAGATGGATCACAGTTCATTACCACTAGACGCGCAGTGCCGTGCAGCGGAAGAAGAGTTGGGGCAGCGCGTCCGCGTGGATCGTCTCCTCCTCGTTCGATCTCCCTCGAACAGCCGGTCGTCAGATCCCGCGTATGAGTTCGCCGGAGCGGCGCAAGTGCACCGCCTCTAATGGTATCCGCGCGTGCAGGAGGAACACCGTGCGGCGGACTGCTAGGTCCGATCACACAGTCGGCGGCGAGTGGAGGTGACTATTCGCAACACATGCAAACCCTAGTCGCAGCGCCGAAGCGATCAACCACATGAGTGTGCTGCACCTCCACTTTATATAGGTGTCCGTCGTAGGCTCAACACTTGGGCCTTGCATGGACCCTAAAGCCCAAAGTCTACTCGGTCACGTTCCTAGTCCAGTTCGGATCACATCCGACCAGTGTCCTACGAACCAACCTTGTAGGTTCCTTCCCTTAAGCGCGCGACCCCTTAGGTTCAAATCGGCTTGGTCATAGTTCGGATCACCTCCGACCTGCACGGTTGGTAGCGGCCTCTAGCAAGGCATGCCGACCACCAAGCAGACCATGAAGCTGGTTAGGCGAACATGTACATCACACTTCCATTCCTTTTGCCACACGATATACGTTGTCGAGCTCAAGGTGATTTTGTCATCCTTGTGCTAGCCCGACCTCTTTCTCGTTCCAGTGATACCGACCACAAACCGGATTATCTCATAATCCTTGTCGCATGGCCATGCTTATCCTGGTCGGATCACACGAGGGGCCCAGAGTATATCTCTCCTAATCGCAGGGTCAAATCCCATCTTGCTCGACCATGTCTCACAGCATGGGACTGGACAAACCCGAAACCTACCTTTGTAACTACCCAGTCACGGAGTAGCGTTTGGTCGGCCCAAAGCAAGTCTGTCACCATCTCGAGTACATGCGTCAGCTCAGGTCTTAGGACATAGAATGTATGTTGTACTAGAGACTCATAGATGACATATCGCTGCATCTCATAGTTGGGTTTGTCCGACTCAGACCTTATCTCGAGTACATACGTCGAATCCGACCAGACCTTTCCAAGTCCATATTATCCGGTTAGCATCCAATGCTCCATGGCTAGTGAGACCAAGCCGTCGACCGTGTCATATGCTAGTCTAGTCGGTTGCGCGTCCACATAGCCCTTTTGACTAGGGACCTTTTAGGATAGTCATCATAAAATGCATAGTCCCACAAACAAGTCGCGTACTTGCTGATACACATCATTGATAATGTCCAAGGACTATCTTTATTCATAAACACATAGGAAATATCATCATACATGATTGCCTCTAGGGCATATCTCCAACAAAAATACCAAAAACATTACTTCTGCTGTCTTTACTTTTGTTACCGTTACCGCCACTATCATATTACTTTGCTACTAAACACTTTGCTGCAGATACTAAGTTTCCAGGTGTGGTTGAATTGACAATTCAGCTGCTAATACTTGAGAATATTCTTTGGCTCCCCTTGTGTCAAATCAATAAATTTGGGTTGAATACTCTACCCTCGAAAACTGTTGCGATCCCCTATACTTGTGGGTTATCACCCCTCCGCTGACATACGGCCACGGCAACACAGTCAACAATTTGGCCATGGGTTCGTCCAAGCCTGCACCCTCCAGAACATCGGTTTCCCCGGTAAAAAGAAGAAGATCGGCGCGACATGTGGAGGTGACCACACCGGCAACCGAAGAAGGTACTCCTCTTCCCTTATTCGTGCAAATCTTACGTCTCTGCTTGCACGGTCACAGAAGACACTAGTTGACCGCTTCTTCTTGATACTAGATGTTCCTAGTAACTCGCGCTGCACAAGGTTTATCCTCATATACTATTTCACCTTAGCTAGAGGTCCGTCGCCCCCCTGAATTTCAATTTCTGGCCAGTTGATTCCCAATTAACGGAAGCATTCCCCGGTGTAACAGGCGCTAGTACGACTATTACGCCGGGGAAGCAATGCCTTGGTGTTTATCTTAGGGGCGTGTGCGGCCTAGAGCTACTGGCGCCCGATCTGGAGGTCGGCCGGGATTAAACAGATGGCCTGGGGGCGCTGCCAAGCACGGCGGTGGTGTGAGGTCGATGGGAGGCGGGCGGCGGAGGCAGGGCAGGGCCGTGGTCGTTGGCGGTTCGAGAAAGATCGTCAACAGTGACTGGCGGGAGGTAGACGAAGGCCATCTGCCATTCCTTATAGATCAGACGGTTCATAAAAGAATCGACTGACCTATTTATTTTTAGTCGACTGTTATCTTGATAGGACCACATGTGGTGGTGTGCTAGAGGAGTACCTGCATTTCCTGTGCTCCTATATTACAAAATCATACGGAGTAGAATCTAATTTTGTTTGCCATGCAATATTCTAAAGCTATCATATGTCTCCTGTCATTTATTTTTCAGCCACCTGCTATCTGCTACTTTTAAAGTGCACTACTTCTGCACACACTTCACCCATACTCTCACTATTGTGTTTTTATGCAAGGGTATTTTAGACCCTGCCTTCACGTATGTAAAAGAGAAGAGAGAAGTCGCTCCAGCGTGGGTACAGCGGCTAGGCCAGACACGTTTCAAGACTTTAAAGGGTGTAGTGTCAGCAGATGGACACGGGGAACGTAGCTCTGGAGTTGATGATCTCGCTCGCCATGAACCACCATCCCAGGTGCTTGCTTTAACTTCACGGTGTCATATGTGGTTGCATGCTGCATATGGTGTCTAGCTTGTATTCGAAAGGCTGAAGTCAGTCTATATCAAGATAAGGAAAGATATTTTTTACATGAACCACCATCCCGGGAGCACCAGAAGACAAATAGCTAGTCAGGGCACTGGCCGAGCCAGTGACAAGCCTAGCAAAGATAGGCATCACCTAGAAGCCAACTAAAAAGCTGTGATGGTGGCGAAGCAGCCCGCCTCCCACCAGGCTCTCAGGTCCTTGATGATCATGCTCACCACTCCAGCCGGATGTCTAGCTTGTATTGCTTCCAATTTGGTTAAATTGCATCTGCTTAGCTTACACATTATACCTTTGAATATGACATGCCTTTCTGCTTTTTGTACATACTAGTACATCTGTGTATTAACCATGTTCTTACATCAAACTAATGTTCTTGTGTATCCCTCATCAATCACTTATGACGAGGCAGGCAGGCAAGGGGACTACTCATTTAAAGAATGCAGCGTCAGGTCTCGACATGATTCTCAAGAAATGTAAATGCTAGATGAAGATAGTGAACGTAGCTCTGTAGTTGATTACAGCATTTCCCCTGCACTAGCATCGCAAGTGCTTGCTCTAACTTGGCAGCGTGATATGTGGTTGCATGTTGCATATGGTGTCTAGATTGTAATTCTTCCAATCTGGTTAAACTGCATGTGCTAGTCTGCTTAGCTTATAGTACATTATACCTGTTAATGTGACATGCCTTCCTGTATTTAGTACATAGTACATCTGTCTATTAAGCATGTCCTTACATAAAACTATTGTTTTTTTGTATTCCGCATCAATCAATATGACGAGACACCTTTAGTATATGTTGTGCGATATTAGTTGCATCTTTCATATGATTTACAGCATGCGTTGCTTCTAATTTGTTGAAATTCCATTTATGATGGGACGCTTTTAACTTGGTAGAGTCATATTGGTTGCATCTTTCATGTGGTGTCTAGCTTGCATTGCTTCTTATTTGCTGGAATGGTTTCTACTTAGTTTACACAAACAGTTGTGAACATGCCATGTCGTCCTGTTTTTCGTACATATTCCATCCTGATATCATGTGTTTGCCTTACATCAAAGTAGTGATTATCAGTATCATGCATGAATGAGTTCTGAAGAGAGAATTTTATTGCTTTTTCTTGTCGGTTTTACTTGACAATTCAAAATCAATAAAGCAGAAGGAAGTTAGCAAGGCAGCTGTAGCGACCTGACCCAAAATCGGTCAAATCTTTGTGTCTATACCATCCCAAGATCATGCTGGTACTCACAGTACATCGATAAAGTAATCAAAGTTCAATCACACCTGAATATCATTAAAGATTCTCATATAGAGTCTTTATTACAAGAGAATAAATTTGGCTCAAGGCCAACTCATGAGAAATAAACTAATAACACTGCGGAAGCGTCGAAGATAAAGCGAGTCCATCCGACTCCAAGGGCAATCGCCAAGCGCGAGCGTAGCCTCACTCGATCGAATATACCTCAACATAAGGCGTTGCAGCCATGTAGGTCAGCTTTTGGAATAAGTGGCAAGTCATGAAGAACAACAATAATAAACTTACTATCACTACATGCATTTTGGTGTGGAGCTCTAAGTTTCATCATTTTGCGAAAAGCAAATTTTATCCTACTACAAAGGACTTGCTTGCAAATTACTACAATTGTTGGTAGTTATTGAGATGGTTCCGCCAACCAAAATCTCGTTCCCAATTATTAAGTCATAAAAACCCCTCAAATTAATTTATTAGTTTAGTGTTGAGATATCCGAATACTTCCAAGTTCCAGAGGCTCAAATGTCCGTGAATCGGGACACGGCTAATCGATTAGATCTTTAACTCTGCAGAGGGTTGCGACTTTCCCATAAGAATCATTCCTCCTTTAAAGTCTTCGCACTTCATAGTGTTTGAAGACGGGGCCAATGAAACAGGTCTTCCAAAGAGTTCTTCAGCTACTGCCGTACCCATCAATCCTACCGTTCTTCTACATCTCGTAGTACCGTCCAGCCAGCGTCACTACTAGGGTCAACCCAGCCAGAGCCCATAATGGCTTGCGGCTGCACAGTAAGCTTCCGGTCATGGGGCATCCATCCTTCTCTTCGTGGCTGGGTGAAGCTTTCCGCAAGATGTCATGGCACTTCTCCATGCATCCCGCCACCACTGGTTCTCCAGGTGCCCGTCAACAAATCCTCCACCCAGAGTGATTTTTCCAAGTCCATCTTGATCATTGTAGTTCATGGGGTTGTCATCATCATTGACTCTCACATCTTGCTTATGAATTTCACTCAACCCAAAACCCGCTCTGAGCATAGCAAAGTAACTACTTAAATCCGGGGTCATGGTAACAAGGGGATTGGTTCATCCTACCACATGATACTACTCAAGTTTAAAGACTTCAAGATTTCACTACTGCATGCATTGTGGGGTGGTGACAATTACTAATGCACAAAAACATAGGTATAGAAATAACATGATCAAAACTTGACTTGCTGATGATCCTCGTAAGCTAAAGAGTCGTAGTAGCAAGCTTCGCACTCCGAAAACTCTACCGAGACAAACAATTCACAATAAGCATATAGCAATAGGATCACATAACACAACATAACAAAGGTAACATAACACAACAAAACAACCAAAACCAAATCCAAAGGAAAACTCAAAGAAAAACCACTCAAAGTTTCCCTACTTCAAACAATAACTAAAATAGTTTTTTATATAATAAAATTTACTCAACATAACCTAATCATGGTTTTAGGTTAACTTAACAGAAAAGGATTCACTAAGCAACTAGGAGCAAAAAGAATTAATTAAAAGCTATTATAAAACTCATTTTAGGCCTAATCCAATTTCTATTAGGAAAAATAAAATAAAACTTTTATTAATTATAAATAAAAGTTCATCTACTAGAGTGACAGAAACTAACCTAGAATAACCAATCACAAGTTAAAAATAAATTTATTTACTAATTAAAATATTAGGAAAACAGGAGCTAGTTAATTAATTAGGATTACTAGGATTCTGCTTAAAACTAATTATTTATTAATCCTAAAATACCCAAGTTAATTTTTATGGTTTGGCAATGCCAAAATAAAGTTGGGACAAAAGAATCATCCAAAATAATTTTTCTAACTCAAGTTATAGCAGATTTACTATTCTGACTAAAACTAAATTAAAGCAATTTTAATTATTTTAACATAGCTAAATATATATTCTACAGAAACTACATAAAATTTGCAACCCAACAAAAAAAGAATCACCTAAAAATATTAAACAGAATAAAAGATATCAATTTTTCAAAACAGAAACTATTCTGCTAAAACAGAAAAAACAAATTAAAAGAAAAAGGCCTAATGGGCCTATACTGTGCCCTGAGCATAATTTAGTCTAAAAGGGCCTGGGGTTAAACTAAACGGACCGGGCTAAATAAAAACCTAACTAAAATAATAAACCGGAAAGAACCGGGCCGGTTTTTCTAAAAAGAAACGTACCCCTTCGGGGTCTAATCGTAGCCGTCGATTTGAGATCGGACCGGGGATGATTCAGTGGCTTACGGAGTCCGGCGACGGCAAGGGCGGCGGCGAGAGTCGTCGAGGTTCCGGCGTCGGGAGCTCGAGGGAGTAGCCGTCATGGATCTGGGGAGGTCGGTGAGGGGTCTGGTGGCGTCGGGGTGGCGGGTGGTCTAGGGCGGCGACGGCGGCGACTTTGGCGGCGAGTGAGCTTGGTCTCCCATGGGTCGAGCGGAGGAGAGGGGTCCGCGAGGTCTCGGGGAATGGGGTCGGGGCTTGGCTTTTATAGCGAGGGGCCTCGGGCGGCTTGGGAGGCGATCGGGCGATCGAATCCGGATCCTTCGGGATCCGGCGATCCACAAGCGGCGGCAATGGCGTGGGGGGGGAAAGAAGATGGGGTGGGTCCAGCAGGCGGTGAGAGAGAGAGGGCGAGCGGCGGCGAGGCGGTCGGTAGGCTGGCCAGTTGGCCAAGTGGGCCGCTGGCTGGGCCAGTGGGGGAGGTCTTGTTGGGCTGGGCAGGGGGCTGGTGGCGCTGGGGTTTTATCTTTTTTTGAAATTTGTTTTTTAATAAAACAAAAACAGGTATAACTTTTAAAATATAAATATTTTATATAGGGTATATATATACCAAAATGATCAGGGGAATATTCCCTTTCATTTGAACATTTTTCCAAAGGCAAAATCCAAACTTTATAAAAATCCATTTTTTTCAAATTCAAATAAAATTCAAATTTGAATCCAAATCTTTTGGCAATGTTTTCCTCTGATATTTTTGGAGTGTCATGTTTGCTCCTCTCATACTTTTGATCAAGTATTTATCAGGCTTAGTTTTTGAAATGTTTCCCACTTGCCAAAGTTTGAATTCAAATTCAAAACTCAAATTTCTCTGAAACTCCAAATGGCATTCAAATTCAAACAGGATGCATAGGATGCTTAACTATAATTGTAAAACATTCCAAATAGGAAATTTGGGATGTTACAGCAGCGGATAAAGGTGCTCCTTCCGAATGGAGGGCCTCTACAGTTTCTACTCCGCCACACCCCCAAGATGATTTCCAAGACAACACATGCATAGACACTCAACAAAGTTGTGTTTATGATGACCACGTCTCCCCTAGTGCAGCATCACTGGTGCTCCCTCTAACTTGGCACTGTTATATGTGGTTGCATGTTATGTGTGATGTCTAGCTTGTTTTGCTTCTAATTTTGTTGAATTCCATCTGCTTACTTTACAAATTATACTTGAATAAGACACGTGTTCCTGTTTCTAGAACATACAATATCAGTCTATCACACCATGTTCTTACATCAAATTACTACTGTTGTGTAACCTGCAACAATCACTTATCATAAGACACATTTGACTTCAGAGTGTGATATAGGTTACATCTCACATTCTTTTCTAGCTTGTACTACTAATTTGTTGAAATGGCACTTATGACGAGACAATTTTAACTTGGTAGAGTGATATTCATTGCATCTTTCATATGGTGTCTAGCTTTCATTGCTTCTAATTTGTTGAAATGCCTTCTCCTTAGTTTACACATCATAAGCTGTGAATATGCAATGGCACTAATGACGAGAGACCTCTAACATGGTAGTGTGATGTTGTTCGCATCTTGCATATGATTTATTTCTTGTACTGCTTCACGTTTGTTTAAACACTATTTATGATGAGACACTGTTAACTTGGCAGAGCGATATTTGTAGCATCTTTCATATGGTGTCTACCTTCCATTGCATTGCTTCTAATTTGGTGAAATGTCTTCTTCTTAGTTTACACATCATAGTTCTGGTTATCTCTTCCGTCCTATTTTTCATACATATTACATCCTCCTATCATGTGGTTGTCTAACATCAAAGTTCAGTTAAATGCATCACGCATCAATCTGTTCAAGAACTAAATCGTTATTCGCTTTTCTTGTCGGCTTGACTTAACATGGAGCAGAGAAAGAGGAAGAAACACGAATGGCGGGGAATGAGAAGCGGATGAATCCTGCAGATTCTGCTGGTACCGATGGTGCAATAGAAGGTCAAAGTCCATGGAAAATTCTACAAACACGGCATCCCATGCTACGAGCTACAAAAAGCCAAATGAAACAAATAGCTGCCACCAAACAAGCAGAGACAGCCCTAGTTCTTGCAACACCTACCACAGTACTACCAGTTGCACGACATACTCATGCGTCAACTGAGCTAGCAGCACGTTCCCAAGCTCCCTTGCCACCTGACACTACTTCCCAAGCACTCTTGACACAAGACGAGTTGGCAATATCAGATGAACCATGTGAGCTTCAACAGCAAGAAGGTAGTTGCTTTGGAGTCAAATTCTGATTCCATGCTTCTTTATATGTAGTCTCACGCTTTGATGTACACTAACACTTCCTATGTTCGTTGTTGGACTAGCACCTAGGTGCAAGAGGAAACAAACATCAGTGATAATGCTCGATAGGTTAACTAAATCTAGAGGAGGAAGAATGGAGATCTGTTTTGAGGCAGGTTTAAAAAGGTCACGTGATGCTACAGAGTCAGCCAAGTTAGTATCAGAGGCAGCGGTTGCCGTTAGGTGTCATGTACGTATCCTCCCAACATGGATTCAGTACAGGAATGACAAAGACGAAACCCAGTTCAACACCTTCCTCGACCATTTATCTGTAAGTATGGTTATGTATGGAAACTAGTAATATCGTCTTGCTCTGTCCCATACTTTCTAGGTTGCTCTAATGAGACTCCCATAATTTTCAACAGATGAGGTTCAAGTTGGATAGCCAGGATGATGCAACCAGACAAGCTTGCACCCATGTTTTCAAGTCTGCTCTCTGACAAGATGTCAAGATAACTTGAGGAAAACTCACTTTGAAGGGAAGTCTAACGGTGAAATTTGCCAAACATCTCCAAAGGAAAATATATCGGATGAAGACTGGAGGGGCCTTGTTAAACATTGGTCTGATCCAAGTATCGGTACATTATATATATGTGATCAGATCACATGTTGAAGTCCTATTTACGCATGTGTCACACAAATCTATCTTCTTGTAGGTGAACTGTTCAAAGAACAAGGCCAACCGTCTTAAAGTGAAATTCAACAGATTTACGTGATCTCGTAGCTATATTGCACAATTTGTGAGGTTCTTGTAATTAGTTGTTGTTTCACTCTTTTCGTTGTACCATATTATCAGATCTATATTGACTTGTTCGAAATGCAGAGGAAAGCCTGCAAGGACCAAAAAGTACCTGAACCAAATGCTGTGGAAATCTTCAAGGACTGTCACACCAGCAAGAAGAGGGGCATGACTACACCAGTCAAAGCCGCTGTTGTAAGTCCTTAATCCTCATGCCATTTAATTACTACTTACTCTGACTTGTGCCTTGAACTGCATGGTTTGCAGCCAACGTCTATTACTCTTTTCAATTTTATACACAATTGTCTTAGTGTATCATTGCATCTTACAAGGTTTAAAAGAGAGGAGTGATGTTCCTTTGATCTTGACCCGTAATCTAGTTCCATGCTGGACTTGCCCACACAACGTTACAATTGCATGTTTGTCTGTTCTCAGTTGTTTTGTGATATGAATGATGTCATACTATGTGTAGCGACCCGACCCGAATGGATCAAGTCTCTGTGCTTTCGTGTCATCCCTGGATCGGTATGCTGACACACACAGTACTCGAAGGATTTATAACAGAGGTAAATCACATGTATGAAATAACGTAAATACTATTACCTCGATCCAAAATATAGCGGAAGCAACAAGGTTGTGGATTCCCATCAACACCAACGGCAAAGTTGAGTATAGGAAATCGTAACCCTAACGTATCACTTACTCGTCGTCTGAAAATTCTGCAACATGAAAAGTTGCAGCCCGAAAACGGGTCAGCACATGGAATATGCTGGCAATGTAACACATAGAGAGTAATGGAAGAATAAGCTATACTACATGCATATATGGCTGGTGGAAAGCTCTATGGTTACAGTTTTTGCGAAAAGCCAATTTTTTTCCTACTTCAAAGGAATAAATTTATTTAACTATCATGGTGGTTGTTAAACATTGAGAATGGTTGACAGCATTCTCAATCCCAATTAAAAGTACTCATTAAAACCCAACAATATTAATTAGAAGTAACATGATGAGATCAACAGGATATCTAAGTACTAGATACTCAAAATTGTCCATAACCGGGGACACGGCTAACCATGATTAGTTTGTACACTCTGCAGAGGTTTGCGCACTTTTCCCCACAAGACTCGATCGCCTCCGTTTGGTTTCTCGTGACTACATGGTGTTTGAGAAGCGGATGACCGAGACATAGTCTTTCGAAGCGCTAGCACCTTACATGTGGGTAGACCGTACCAACCTACATCCCCTACATCAGCTAGCCTACCCGTAAGAGTTCACACAACTTAGTCAACTACGCCAGAGCCCATAATTGGCTTGTGGCTGCACACGGAAGTTTCAGTTTGAATAATCTTATGATCCCTTAGAGCACAGGTGGCGTTCGAAGAAATACAGGCAAGTCCTGATGGAAACCAGGTGCCTCAATCCACCCAGATGTGTGTTTAGGTTGCCACCTTAGATAAACCATTAATTAACAATCTCACATCTGTCATGGATATTCACTTAAACCCAATCCACGCTCACGAGCATAGCATGGCGTAATAAGCAAGCGTAGAAGTAACTCCCAAAGGTTCATAAGTAAAAAGGTAATAGGTACTACCTCAATCTACTTCCCATCCCACAATTTAATTAGATCCTAACCATGCAAGTGTTTGAGGATTGGTCTAATGCATAAAAACTGGGTAGTAGAAAAGGTATGATCAAGTGTTACTTGCCTGCAAAGTTGATGAAGATGATTCGCACTCAAAACTCTTGATAGCTCTACTCGTCACACTCCGGTCAATCTATCGTAATCAAGCAATAGTAACCACACATAAGCAATCACTCAAAAGATCGGAAAGAACGAAGAAAACAATTCGGAAAACGTCAAAACCAAATCGAATAACTCTTGCAGCATAAAACAATTTCTAACAGTACCTAAATTATGTGAATTTGGCCTTATCAGAAAGTTTAGGTCAAGAGCTTCGATTAGCAAAAGAATCAACTAAATCGAGTTCTGAAACTCAAGTTATGATCAAACGAAGTTCAAATACAAATCTGTTTGAATTCAAATTTTAAAACTTTCAAAAACATGTTTGAGTTGTATTACTGGATAGAGGAGATCATAACGAAGAAATGGGCGTTGGTTTCGTTGGATTCCGACTTACGAGTAAAAAGTTATAGCCGTTTGAAGATTAGGGACTACGGATAGGTCCATGACGGAAATTAAAAATAAAAAGAAAAATCTATCGAGTGAACGCTCGCTAAACAAAACCGGAAAGAAAAACCGGCGAGAAAACCGATCTAGGGTTTCGGAAAGAAAACCGAAACGAAAAACCGATCTAGAAAACGTGACGCGGCGCGGGGCTAGTACCTCGAAGAGGCGAGGGGCTCCGGCGGCGGCGGCATAGGGCGGCGGCGGCGGCGGCAAGTGGCGGCGGGCGGCTGGTGAGGGGCGGCAGCGTGGGGCGGCGGCGCGGCTGGCTATGGCGGGCGGCGGGCTATGTGGGGGCGGCGGGCGGCGGTGGCACTGCTTTGCTGCTGCTGCTGTTGAGGAGAGAGAGAGAGAGAGAGGAGAGTTGATTTGATGTGTTGGAGGGGGGGGGGTGCTTGGGTATTTATATTGGTGAGGGGAGGGTTTTGCTTGGGGTAGGGGGCAAGAAATAGATTAGGATTAGGAATCCTAGGAAATAGATCTAGGAATAGATACGGAATAAACGAAGTAGGAAAAGAGTCCTACTAGGACTTGGGAAAAGGAGGCGGCTCCCTGGCTTGGTGCGTGCGTGGGCGTTGTGGCCTCGTGGCCGACCGGTGGCTCCTAGGCGGCTTGGGCCTTTGGCCCAAGGCGCTGTAGCTTTTTTTTTAATTTTTTTTAACAGAGACAAATAAAAATAATAAATCCAAATAAATAAATATATTATATAGGCATATAATATATCAAAATTTTCAGAAAAAGATTTCCTACATGATGAACTTTATTCTAGCTTCAAATAAAATACACAAAAATTCAAATAAAACAAACAGTGCTACTGCCCTAATAAAATCCACTGAAAATCATTTTAAAAATACCAAAATGATTTCAAATTAATTTCTCTCAATTTTCTGATGTAGGGAATCATGTTACCCTATTTTCCATATATTTTATTTTTAGAGAAAATAATTTGAATAAAACTCAAATAACTCCAATTGAAAATAATTCAAAGGACTTTGAATTTATTTCTTTGAAACTCCTCAACTCATATTTCATATGTTTTGAAGAAGTCATTTTATCTTCGCTCGTGAAAATCATTGAGTTGCATAAAGTTTCAGAATTGGAAAATATTTTCCAAATGAAATTCAAATATTTTCAACACCCTTGTCATTTAAATAAATGGAAGAAGTCATGTCATCTTCTCTCGTGGTTTTGTGATGAAAAGAATTTGAATTCGAAGATCATAAAAGCAAAAATGAAAGTTTGGGAAAGTCCTTTTATTCCCTCTCATTGAACTTTCAAAAAGTTTCGAAATCACTCACTTTCAGTCAATCAATCAAGCAATCAATCAAATCTATCTATTTGTTTATAACATTCCAAAATTTAGAATTTTGGGATGTTACAAACTACCACCCTTAAAATGAATCTCGTCCTCGAGATTCGGAGAGGCTAGCAAGAAATAGGTTAAGGTTTAGGGGTCTTCTCAAAATCCATCGCTCTTCTCCGGGGTCTCGGGTGCTACCACCCTTAGAAGCATTGTTAAGGTTCCATCAAAACTCATATACTCTATCCTTATTACTGACAGTGTCGGTCTTCTCAGATCGTAAGGATAATTCCTTCTCTGGGCTATTCCGGTAGTGGCATAACCTTTTCCTCAAATCTTTTGCCCTTTACTCTTGGTAAGGTTATTCCGAGATGGGTCTTCTTAGTGACAGGTCCGGCGCCAATTCTAAACAACTATCGATATCTCATGGTGGTCAACAATTTATGGTTTCTCCTGCAGAAAGGTGTCAGGTTGAACCTCACCGTATATCCTACGGTTGGCACAACTGCCGTGTACAAGGGAAAAAAATACCTATACCTTTCTAAGGTTTAAACAAGGTTTAATATCGTCGTCTTGCAACTATAGGTAAGTCACTCAGATTTACTATCCCATATAGCAAAGCGAATAATAAGAGTAAGTCGGTATGGTGATCAATCCATCCCTTTTAAATCATTACCTTGTACATGGTTTAGCGAATTTCGCATTCTAACACTCGGTCATCCTCACAAGCATTGCAGAATTTCTCTTGTCGACGAACCAAGTCCGGAAAATCCATTGATTCTGCAAGCCAAACAAACATCTATCGTTCCTTAACAACTCTCGGGTTTTATGTAAACTCCTATAGAATCGTCGTCGATAAAATCATAACTTCTCGGGGTTTTGCCTTGACAAGAGTGTGCTTGCTTCTTGGCAGGTCCCGGGGCCCGTGGGTTATGGCCCATCTCATCACTTGCAATCCTTGAACACATCCTCGGGCAACGATCGTTATCCCAACATCCAACTCCCCGCATACTTAAATCCATCCCATTGTCTTGTCTCTTTTCCTTATATTTGCACCAAACTAAGACGTGATTACTCAGACTCATCATGGAATTTCCATTGATCCATATTTCCAACATCATACCTCCTTTATATCCAATAACACTTCATCTCTTCATCCTCGTGGGATGTCCCACATACCGTGATAAAACTTATACTTATGAAATCCATACTCCACTTCGTGGAACCTCATTATCCTTTCCAGGGTCAAGCGTTCTTACAAGGAAATATTGGCCATCTCTGCATGGCACTTTGTAAAACACATCATGAACTCCTGACAGTCCTTCGGGTGACTTCAACTTGTTAGCCTATTCTCCCATACGCTCCAAAACTCGGTATGGTCCTACAAATCTCGGGGCTAACTTTCCCTTAACTCCAAATCGTTTAACTCCTCGCAGAGGTGGCACACAAAGATATGCTCTGCTCCGATTTCATAGACTACCTCCTTGCATTTGAGTCGCATAACTTTTACTGCTCGGATGAGCTATCTTGATCTACCTCGAATCAACTTAACATTCTCTTGACTCCTTGATCATATTTGGTCCAAACAACCGACGGTCTCCAACTTCATCCCACATCAACGGTGTCCGCTCCTTCTCCCATACAAAGCTTCAAAAGGGCCATGTTCAAACTGACTTGGTAGCTGTTGTTGTGTGAGAACTCCCGTAGGTAGATTATCATCACTACTAGATCCATAATCTAGCGCTGCGCTCTCAACATGTCCTCCGTATCTGATTGACTCTCTCGGTCTATCCATCTGTATGCGGATGAAAGGATGTCTTGAACTCTAGCCTAGTACCTAAAGTCCAGTGCGGCTGATTCCAAAACTTTGAGGTAAACTGTGTTCCTCTATGATGGTCCTCGGAACTCCATGCGGACATCGATCCTTGTCCAATATATCTTGGCCAACTTCGCTTTCGTATTTCATTTGGGATAAAGTGAGCCACTTTGGTCAAGCGAGTCAACTACTACCCAGATAGAATCATATCCCAATCGGGTTCTGGGAAATCCGGAAATGAAATCATGCCAAGCTTATCCCACTTCCATTCGGGTATCGGCATAGGCTGTAGTAATCCTGCTGGCTTCTGATGCTCTGCTTTTACTTTCTCTAGCATGCATCACTTACGACTACATACTCCATAATATCCTTCTTCATACCAGTCCACCAGAAACACTACTTCAAATCCAATTACATCTTGATGTCTCCAGGGCGAATCAAGTATGGTGAGTCATGAGCCTCCTGAAGTATTAACTTCCCGATCTTTGCATTATTGGGTATATGTACACTGTCCTCAAACCATAAGGTGTCGTGCTCATCCTTACGAAAACCTTTGGCCCTTCCTTTGCTCATCCTCTGTTTTACCTCAACAATATCTTTGTCATCCTTCTGAGCTTCATGGATCTTTCTCAACAATGTAGACTGAACTTCCATTGCTGCAACAAAACCTTTGGGAACAATCTCCAACCAAAGTTCCCTGAAAAATCCTCGGCTAACTCCTTTGATAATCCTCCGACTATGAGGGTATTCGTCCTTATTTTCTTTATGGTTGTGTCCTATTTCTCCACAAAGCTTGCATGCACTTTCTCCATATCATTTCCATAAGGCTTCAACTTCGGACACAAACCGAGACTTTAGCAAAGTCAACTTAAGTTCTTCCCAAGTGGTTACTCCTGGCCACATTGATGGTTTGGTACATCCTCCACTAGATAGCAGCACCTCTTTCAAAGCAATCAAGAGCATCTTTGGGTCATATCTTTTCCGGCTGTAGGGTTATTCTTCATATGATCCTCCATGTTCGAATCCATCGGTCATCTCCAATTGACTCATTGGTCCGAAATTACAAGCTCATCTCCATCCATCCTCTTATGGGTCCATGGGTTTGGGGTGGGATAAGAGAGATCGAGAGGATGCACACAATACAAACAATGGTTTTGAAAAGACAGATTTTATTGTGGCTGTCGGAAAACATCAAACAAATGACATCTCACAATCGCGATCTAACGTAGGTATGTAACAGGGTTTGGTCTTCTAACGGTCAATAAATCTTCAAAGTCATCAAACTCTTCCAATCTTGATCATGTCTCGATGGCTCCTTCCGATCATGCTTGTCCTTCTCAAGTTCTTTTGCGGATCATCTCTGTTGGCGCCAAGTCTCTCGCGACGCCCTTCAATATTTCGAGTTACGTTCCAACTGCGGTTTCAACATCCTTGACATGATCCATGATCCTACTGTCCTTCGATTCTTCACAAATCTCCGGTATCTCGATGTTTTGCTCCTTCATCTTGTCTACTTTCAGCTTCGGGTCCCGAGTTCTTCACTTAACCGCTTCCTTATCAAATCTGCTTCTGCAGATCCACCTTAAACTTCTTCATGTAATACTCCGGATCCCGGTGATACACCAGCTAAGGTTAAAACTCCAACGTTTGCGAGATAGATGCTCCATCAGCTTTCTACCATCCAATCCTTCCATGCATCTGCATGCTTAACTCTGCATGGTGACAATAGCATAGGCGGCGATAACATCATGGATAGCGTGTTTACGCTCTTGTCATTTTCATGAGCTATCATTCCATAGTTGATATCTCCTGCCTTAGGGTTTTCCTGACAAAGCTTTGAATTCTAATGCTCCATGTTCCAGTCTTTCTCCGATACACCTTGATCTCGGTTATTGATAACTTCCATAGTCTGCCAAGTTCCATAAGTGTAGCCTTCCTAGGACATACAAATCCAGAATTTATTTGGAGCCTTCAAATCTCCTAGTCTTGGTCTTCACGTTGTAGTTTCGTTTACGGTAAAATCATCTTCATTCCAAATGGTCTTAGTTGTCCGATATCTTGTCTCCTTGGAGTGGTCTCATCACCAAATCTTGAGTGGTCAAAAGGAAAAGGGTATGGTCTCACTAAAAGGGAATATTTGAATAAACTCGAGAGAAGAGAGGTAAAAGATCTTTTGAAAATGAAGTTGTAGAGAAAATCTTTCCTATGGGCTTGTCGGTTTCTAGGGTCACGTCCTCAGTCAACATGTGCTCGATACCATCTTGTAGCGACCGACCGAATGGATCAAGTCTCGTGCTTCGTGTCATCCTCGGATCGGTATCTTTGACACACACGATTACTCGAAGGATTTATAACAGAGGTAAATCACATGTATGAAATAACGTAAATACTATTACCTCGATCCAAAATATAGCGGAAGCAACAAGGTTGTGGATTCCCATCAACACCAACGGCAAAGTTGAGTATAGGAAATCGTAACCCTAACGTATCACTTACTAAATGTCAATTCGAAAATTCTGCAACATGAAAAGTTGCAGCCAAAACGGGTCAAGACATGGAATATGCTGGCAATGTAACACATAGAGAGTAATGAAAGAATAAGCTATACTACATGCATATATGGCTGGTGGAAAGCTCTATGGTTACAGTTTTGTGTAAAGCCAATTTTTTCCTACTTCAAGGGAATAAATTTATTTAACTATCATGGTGGTTGTAAAACATTGAGAATGGTTGACAGCATTCTCAATCCCAATTAAAAGTACTCATTAAAACCCAACAATATTAATTAGAAGTAACATGATGAGATCAACAGGATATCCGGTACTAGATACTCAAAATTGTCCATAACCGGGACACGGCTAACCATGATTAGTTTGTACACTCTGCAGAGGTTTATGACTTTTCCCCACAAGACTCGATCGCCTCCGTTTGGTTTCTCGCACTACATGGTGTTTGAGAAACGGATGACCGAGACATAGTCTTTCAGAAGCGCTAGCACCTTACATGTGGGTAGACCGTACCAACCTACATCCCCTACATCAGCTAGCCTACCCGTAAGAGTTCGCACAACTTAGTCAACTACGCCAGAGCCCATAATTGGCTTGTGGCTGCACACGGAAGTTTCCAGTTTGAATAATCTTATGATCCCTTAGAGCCTGGGTGGCGGTCCGAAGAAATACAGGCAAGTCCTGATGGAAACCAGGTGCCTCAATCCACCCAGATGTGTGTTTAGGTTGCCACCTTAGATAAACCATTAATTAACAATCTCACATCTGTCATGGATATTCACTTAAACCCAATCCACGTCTACGAGCATAGCATGGCGTAATAAGCAAACGTAGAAGTAACTCCCAAAGGTTCATAAGTAAAACAGGTAATAGGTACTACCTCAATCTACTTCCCATCCCACAATTTAATTAGATCCTAACCATGCAAGTGTTTGAGGATTGGTCTAATGCATAAAAACTGGGTAGTAGAAAAGGTATGATCAAGTGTTACTTGCCTGCAAAGTTGATGAAGATGATTCGCACTCAAAACTCTTGATAGCTCTACTCGTCACACTCCGGTCAATCTATCGTAATCAAGCAATAGTAACCACACATAAGCAATCACTCAAAAGATCGGAAAGAACGAAGAAAACAATTCGGAAAACGTCAAAACCAAATCGAATAACTCTTGCAGCATAAAACAATTTCTAACAGTACCTAAATTATGTGAATTTGGCCTTATCAGAAAGTTTAGGTCAAGAGCTTGATTAGCAAAAGAATCAACTAAATCGGAGTTCTGAAACTCAAGTTATGATCAAACGAAGTTCAAATACAAATCTGTTTGAATTCAAATTTTAAAACTTTCAAAAACATGTTTGAGTTGTATTACTGGATAGAGGAGATCATAACGAAGAAATGGGCGTTGGTTTCGTTGGATTCCGACTTCTGAGTAAAAAGTTATAGCCGTTTGAAGATTAGGGACTACGGATAGGTCCATGACGGAAATTAAAAATAAAAGAAAAATCTATCGAGTGAACGCTCGCTAAACAAAACCGAAAGAAAAACCGCGAGAAAACCGATCTAGGGTTTGGAAAGAAAACCAAACGAAAAACCGATCTAGAAAACCGATCTAGAAACGTGACGCTGCGCTGGGGCTAGTACCTCGAGAGGCGAGGGCTTCGGCGGCGGCATAGGGCGCGCGGCGGCAAGTGGCGGCGGCGGCGCTGGTGAGGGCGCGGCGGAGGGCGGCGGCGGCGGCTGCTATGGCGGGCGGCGGGCTATGTGGGCGGCGCTGGCGGTGCACTGCTGCTGCTGCTTTGTGGAGGAGAGGAGAGGAGAGGAGAGGAGAGTTGATTTGATGTGTTGGAGGGGGTGCTTGGGTATTTATATTGGTGAGGGGAGGGTTTTGCTTGGGGTAGGGGGCAAGAAATAGATTAGGATTAGGAATCCTAGGAAATAGATCTAGGAATAGATACGGAATAAGCGAAGTAGGAAAAGAGTCCTGCTAGGACTTGGGAAAAGGAGGCGGCCCTGGCTTGGTGCGTGCGTGGGCATGCTGGCCTCGTGGCGGCCGGTGGCTCCTAGGCGGCTTGGGCCTTTGGCCCAAGGCGCTGTAGCTTTTTTTTTTAATTTTTTTAACAGAGACAAATAAAATAATAAATCCAAATAAATAAATATATTATATAGGCATATAATATATCAAAATTTTCAGAAAAAGATTTCCTACATGATGAACTTTATTCTAGCTTCAAATAAAATACAAAAAATTCAAATAAAACAAACAGTGCTACTGCCCTAATAAAATCCACTGAAAATCATTTTAAAAATACCAAAATGATTTCAAATTAATTTCTCTCAATTTTCTGATGTAGGGAATCATGTTACCCTATTTTCCATATATTTTATTTTTAGAGAAAATAATTTGAATAAAACTCAAATAACTCCAATTGAAAATAATTCAAAGGACTTTGAATTTATTTCTTTAAAACTCCTCAACTCATATTTCATATGTTTTGAAGAAGTCATTTTATCTTCGCTCGTGAAAATCATTGAGTTGCATAAAGTTTCAGAATTGGAAAATATTTTCCAAATGAAATTCAAATATTTTCAACACCCCTTGTCATTTAAATAAATGGAAGAAGTCATGTCATCTTCTCTCCAGGGTTTTGTGATGAAAAGAATTTGAATTCCCGAAGATCATAAAAGCAAAAATGAAAGTTTGGGAAAGTCCTTTTATTCCCTCTCATTGAACTTTCAAAAAGTTTCGAAATCACTCACTTTCAGTCAATCAATCAAGCAATCAATCAAATCTATCTATTTGTTTATAACATTCCAAAATTTAGAATTTTGGGATGTTACACTATGCTTACCGTATTATGAACTTCGTCTCTTTATCCTTAGCCCTCAATACAATGTGAAGAAATAGACAATACATTAGCGATGGTACATGGTCATATGTTTGGAACCTGGTTTTATTATGTACTTTGCAATAAAATAGAACTAATATTTTACATGGGTTCACCAGAATAAGTTCTGTATATAGACCAAAGCTGTTTTGTTTGGTTTTGCTGCCTCCTTAATATCTTCTGTTCTGGTACTACTAATGTAAAACCTCAACTTTTCAGCGAGCTATGGAAAAAATGGTGGAACCGCCACCTTCTGAAGGTGGCGAGGCAACTATAACCGCAATGTCAGCTCTTGCTGCAGTGGGTTAGTACCTGTCCACTAACAGTGCCAAAAGCACGTTCCTGCGTAATACTGGGTTGGTTGTTAAGGCAATATCGTATCGGCGCTCCAGACACAAGTCCATTCCCTAATAGAGGCCCTTTGTGAAACAAGGAGAAACATTGCTCAATGTCGTCAAGATATGCATGGTTTTTAAACCAGACTATCAGCCATTTGCTATGTTGTTCAAGAGCCTAGGGGAAATGAAGGCGATGGTTATGGTGCTCCATCGGACAATACAACATGAAACGTAAAAGTCAGGTCAAATGAACTGAGCTTCTGAACTTCTAGTGGTGCATTTATCTGCTAGACTGTTAAGTTTTATGCCAATCTTCCTTTTGTTATATAGTTGTAATTTGTTTTGGTGCGATACAAAATTTATTCTTAACGTGCAGCCACCGGTTGAAGAAAATAGCAAGCCATTTTTGTATAGTGTAGGGTGTTCCCTATATTTGCACTGGTGGCGATCTTTGATGCCGAGTGGATGTAATCTGTGCAATCGACTTAATAGCCTAGCGTTAGTTTCGGCCTTATTTATTTCCTACTCTTCTTTTTCCCTGGTTTGCTAGTGGCCACAACTAGCATGGGCCATATACGGGCCGTAGGATCCATGGGTCTCCTACGGGCCGTCGATAAATGGGCCTATAATCGGTGGGCCTCGGGCCGTCGATAAATGGGCCTGTAATCGGTGGGCCTCGGGCCGTCGGATAAATGGGTCTACATGGGCCGTAATCGGGCGTAATTGGTATCGGCCCAGCACGGTAACGGGCCGTTAATAGGCCGTAGGACTGCAAATGCTTAATTCTGCCACATGCATGACAAAAAACGTGACCTACTATGACAAACACGTATCATCACGGAAGTGTATTTTTTTGTAGTGCAACCATTTTAATAGCATGTTGGCACGCAAGGTAAACCATTATAACTCATAGCTAATCAAGCATGGCACGAGCAACTATGATCGCCAATTGTTATTGCAAACATGTTTATTTATAATAGGCTAAATCAGGAATGATGAACTAATCATATTTACAAAAACAAGAGAGGTCGAGTTCATACCAGCTTCTCTCATCTCAATCAGTCCATCATATATCGTCATAATTGCCTTTCACTTGCACGACCGAACGATGTGAAAATAATAAGAGTGCACGTGCATTGGACTAAGCTGGAATCTGCGAGCATTCAATGCAGTATGGGCTCTTGGTTAAATCAACAATAATGCATATAAGGGCCACTTCAATAATTTAATCATGGTCTTCTCCTATCGACCCCCAAAGAAAATAAAACAAATAGAACTATTTACACGGGAAAGCTCCCAACAAGCAAAAGAAGAACAGGAAATCTTTTTGGGTTTTCTTTTTAATTATTACTACTACAGCAAGAAAAGTAAACTAACTAAAAGCTACACTAAATTTTTTTGGTTTTTTCTTAAGGTTTATTAAACGCACAAGAAGAAAGCAAGAAAAAGGAAAATAAACTAGCATGGATATTACAGTGAAAGTGTATGAGCACCGACATCTAGTAATGAGTGTGTGAACATAAATGTAATGTCGGTGAGAGATACGTACTCCCCCAAGCTTAGGCTTTTGCCCTAAGTTGGTTTATTGCCACGGATGGCCTGGCGGATATCCAAAGTTATAACCGGGGTCGTACTGAGATGCAGCGGCTATTGCCTCCTGAGCTGCAGCGTGGCGGCGAGCTGCCTCCGCCCTCCTCTTGTACTCATCTACCTCCTCTCTTGTAATAACATATCTTTCTTTTGCCTGATAATCAAAGAAGGCAGGAGCAAGGAGAGTAATCTGGACAGCGCAATGTCTGCCAAAGATTAAGCGATACTGGAGGGACTGCTCGTTCCTCTCAAGAAAACGATGATGAACCATGGCATTATAATCTAAATAAACATTAGGCAGCTCAACATCATACTCACGTATAGGTACCTCAAGAAAATTAGCTGGACGTGTTGCATTAATTCCTCCAAACAAATCTCCATTAATTTTATTATTATGCAACCTACGTGCAACAATGGCTCCCAAATTATAAGATTTATCTCCTAACACAGCACTCTAAGAACACTGAGGTCAGGGACACACATATGACATGCTTCATCTTTACCATTTATGCACCTACCTATGAAGAGAGCAAAATAATGTAGCAGAAAATGAATACTCCCTATTGTAGCTTGGGCTATATCTCTAGATTCCCCCACAGTTATACTAGAAAGAAAATCTCTAAATTCAGATTTGCGAGGTTCACTAACACTACCCCATTGTGGAAGTTTGCAAGCAGTGGTAAAATCCTTTAAGTCCATAGTATAAGATTTTTCATAAAGATCAAACAGGACAGTTTGAGAATTGCGTGAAGATGAAAATTCAAACCTCCTCACAAAGGAACTAGGAGATAGTGGTACTGACGGCACTTTTCCTCCTTGAACCTCACAAGATCAGCGTTACACAAATACGCGTTAAATTCATCCTAGATTCCCGCCCGATCAATAAAGTCTTCTGAAGGCCATTCACAAGGCCACACTGGAGCGTTCCTTGGTGGCTCATCATCGGCATCGCACATTGCGAGCCTGGGTCCTTGCTTCCTTGAAGGACCACCTTGGTACATTTTCCTAAGCATATTTCTTCCTCTGAAAAATTTCTGAAATTTTTAGTAACTTCAAATAAAAGTGAATCAAGCTCAACAAAATTGATAGCAACTACTCCTACAAGTGCCTAGAGCCTATATCATGCTTTATAACTACTTGAAACCATATAAATTTGACATGCATGCTCAAGAACATGGTCACCTAGGCAGCACAAATTTGCAATGAATAAAGCACTAGAACAAAAACTAATTGGACCAATGGACGAGTCACATACCAAGGAACAATCCCCCCAAGAAGTTTTGTGAGAGGTGCTTTGAGCAAGGAGATTGAAAATCGCAGCAAAATGAGCTAGAACTCGTGCTTGAGCTGGATGGTGATTTTTTTGGGAGGAAGAAGTGTGTCGGTGAAGGAATAAGTGGAGGGGAGCCACCATGGGCCCACGAGGCAGGGGGGCGCGCCCTGTAGGGGTGGGCGCGCCCTGGACCCTCGTGGCCAGGTGCTTTCTCCCCCTGCTATGTTCTCAGTGCCAGATATTCTCAAATATTCTAGAAAAAATCATATTAAATTGGCAGGGCATTTGAAGAACTTTTATTTTCGGGTATTTTTTTATTGCACGGATAATTCAGAAAACAGACAGGAAAATACTATTTTTTGCTTTATTTCAACTAAATAACAGAAGGTAAAAGGAGGGTACAGAAGGTTGTGCTTTCTAGTTTCATCCATCCCATGCTCATCAAAAGGAATTCACTAACAAGGTTGATCAGGTCTTATTAATAAACTCATTCCGAATAACATGGAACCGGAGAAATTTCGTATAACACTATGTTACCTCAACGGGGATATGCACATCCCCTATAATAAGAATATCATATTTCTTCTTGACAGTAGGAAGAGGAAATTCAAAACCTCCAAAAATAATCGATGGAATTTTTCCAATAGAATTTATACTGTGGACTTGAGGTTGTTTCCTCGGAAAGTGTACCGTATGCTCATTACCATTAACATGAAAAGTGACATTGCCTTGTTGCAATCAATAACTGCCCCTACAGTATTCAAAAAGGGTCTTCCAAGAATAATAGACATACTATCATCCTCGGGAATATCAAGAATAACAAAGTCCGTTAAAATAGTAACATTTGCAACCACAACAGGCACATCCACACAAATACCGACAAGTATAGCAGTTGATTTATCATCCATTTGCAAAGATATTTCAGTAGGTGTCAACTTATTCAAATCAAGTCTACGATATAAAGAGAGAGGCATAACACTAACACCGGCTCCAAGATCACATAAAGCAGTTTTAACATAGTTTCTTTTAATGGAGCATGGTATAGTCGGTACTCCTGGATCTCCTAGTTTCTTAGGTATTCCACCCTTAAAAGTGTAATTAGCAAGCATGGTGGAAATTTCAGCTTCCGGTATCTTTCTTTTATTAGTAACAATTTCTTTCATATACTTAGCATCAGGATTCATTTTGAGCATATCAGTTAATCGCATACGCAATAAGATAGGTCTAATCATTTCAACAAAGCTCTCAAAATCCTCATCATTCTTTTTCTTGGATGGTTTGGGAGGAAAAGGCATGGGTTTCTGAACCCAAGGTTCTCTTTCTTTACCATGTTTCCTAGCAACAAAGTCTCTCTTATCATAATATTGATTCTTTGATTGTGGGTTATCAAGATCAACATCAGGTTCAATTTCTACATCATTATCATTACTAAGTTGAGCATCATCATGAACATCTTCATTAATATTTTCACTTGGTTCATGTTCATTACCAGATTGTGTTTCAGCATCAGAAATAGAAATATCATTTGGATTCTCAGGTGGTTCAGCAATAGGTTCACTAGAAGCATGCAAAGTCCTATCATTTTTCTTTTTCTTCTTTTTAGAAGAACTAGGTGTGTCAATATTATTTCTCTGAGAATCTTGCTCAATTCTCTTAGGATGGCCTTCAGGATACAGAAGTTCCTGACTCATTTTACCGGTTCTAGGAGCCACTCTAACAGCATAATCATTATTCTTATTATTCAATTCATTGAGCAAATCATTTTGAGCTTTAAGTACTTGTTCTACTTGAGTGGTAACCATAGAAGCATGTTTACTAATGAGTTTAAGTTCACCTTTGACTCTAGACATATAATCACCCAAGTGTTCAGGCGTATCGGAATTGTATTTCAATTGTCTACCAAAATAAGCATTGAAGTTTTCTTGTTTGACAATAAAATTATCAAACTCTTCTAAGCATTGTCTAGCAGACTTATAGTGAGGAATATCACCTTCATCAAATCTATAGAGAGAATTTACCTTTACTACCTGTGTCGGGTTATCAAGACCATGAGTTTCTTCAATAGGTGATGGATTAAGATCATATGTTTCTTCAGCAGGCGGTAAATTAAGACCATGTATTTCTTCAATAGGAGGTAAATTCTTAACATCTTCAGCTTTAATACCTTTTTCTTTCATAGATTCTTTGCCCCTTGCATATCTTCAGAACTGAGAAATAGAACACCTCTCTTCTTCGGAGTTGGTTTAGGAATAGGCTCAGGAGTTGGCTCAGGAAGTGTCCAATTATTTTCATTGGTCAACATATTATTCAATAGAATTTTAGTCCGGTGTTCTTTCCCTGAAAACAGAACCAACACAACTATCCAGGTGGTCTCTGGAAGCATCGGTTAGTCCATTATAAAAGATATCAAGTATTTCATTTTTCTTAAGAGGATGATCAGGCAAAGCATTAAGTAATTGGAGAAGCCTCCCCCAAGCTTGTGGGAGACTCTCTTCTTCAGTTTGCACAAAATTATATATATCCCTTAAAGCAGCTTGTTTCTTATGAGCAGGGAAATATTTAGCTGAGAAGTAATAAATCATATCCTGGGGGCTACGCACACAACCAGGATCAAGAGAATTAAACCATATCTTAGCATCACCCTTTAATTAGAACGGAAATATTTGAAGGATATAAAGGTAGCGAGATTTCTCATCATTAGTGAACAGGGTGGCTCTATCATTTAATTTAGTAAGATGTGCTACAACAGTTTCAGATTCATAGCCATAAAAAGGATCAGATTCAACCAAAGTAATTATATCAAGATCAACAGAGAATTCATAATCCTTATCAGTAACACAGATAGGTGAAGTAGCAAAAGCAGAGTCCGGTTTCATTCTAGCATTAAGAGATTGCTGCTTCCATTTAGCTAATAACTTCTTAAGATCATATCTATCATTGCAAGCTAAAATAGCTCTAGCAGATTCTTCATCCAGAACATAACCCTCAGGCACAACAGGTAATTCATATTTATTAGGGAGAGAGTCTTCATCATCACTATCTTCAATATTATCAGTTTCAATAATTTCATTCTCTCTAGCCCTAGCAAGTTGTTCATCAAGAAATTCACCAAGTGGCACAGTAGTATCAAGCATAGAATTGTTTCATCATAAGTATCATTCATAGCAGAATTGGCATCATCAATAACATGCGACATATCAGAAGTAATAGCAGAATCAGGTTTAGGTGTCGCAAGCTTACTCAAAACAGAAGGTGAATCAAGTGCAGAGCTAGATGACAGTTCCTTACCTCCCCTCGTAGTTGAGGGATAAATTTTTGTTTTTGCGTATTTCAAGTTCTTCATAGTGACCAGCGGATATAAATCCCAAGTGACTCAAAGAATAGAGCTATGCTCCCCGGCAATGACGCCAGAAAATAGTCTTGATAATCCACAAGTATAGGGGATCGCAACAGTTTTTGAGGGTAGAGTATTCAACCCAAATTTATTGATTCGACACAAGGGGAGCCAAAGAATATTCTCAAGTATTAGCAGTTGAGTTGTCAATTCAACCACACCTGGATAACTTAGTATCTGCAACAAAGTGTTTAGTATTAAAGTAGTATGGAAGTAACGGTAACGGTAGTGAAAGTAATATTTTTGGGTTTTGTAGTGATTGTAACAGTAGCAACGAAAAAGTGAATAAGCGGAGAACAATATGTGAAAAACTCGTAGGCATTGGATCGGTGATGGAGAATTATGCCGGATGCGGTTCATCATGTAACAGTCATAACATAGGGTGACACAGAACTAGCTCCAATTCATCAATGTAATGTAGGCATGTATTCCGAATAGAGTCATACGTGCTTATGGAAAAGAACTTGCATGACATGTTTTGTCCTACCCTCCCGTGGCAGCGGGGTCCTATTGTAAACTAAGGGATATTAAGGCCTCCTTTTAATAGAGTACCGGACCAAAGCATTAACACATAGTGAATACATGAACTCCTCAAATTATGGTCATCACCGGGAGTGGTCCCGATTATTGTCAATTCGGGGTTGCCGGATCATAACACATAGTAGGTGACTATAGACTTGCAAGATAGGATCAAGAACTCACATATATTCATGAAAACATAATAGGTTCAGATCTGAAATCATGGCACTCGGGCCGTAGTGACATGCATTAAGCATAGCAAAGTCATAGCAACATCAATCTCAGAACATAGTGGATACTAGGGATCAAACCCTAACAAAACTAACTCGATTACATGATAAATCTCATCCAACCAATGACCGTCCAGCAAGCCTACGATGGAATTACTCACGCACGGTGGTGAGCATCATGAAATTGGTGATGTAGGATGGTTGATGATGAGAGCAGCAACGGATTCTCCTCTCCAGAGCCCCGAACGGACTCCAGATCAGCCCTCCCGAGAGGTTTTAGGGCTTGGCGGCGGCTCCGTATCGCAAAACGCGATGAATATTTCTCTCTAATTTTTTCCTCCCCGAACACGAATATATGGAGTTGGAGTTGAGGTCGGTGGAGCGTCAGGGGGCCCACGAGGCAGGGGGTGTGCCCACGGGGGGGCAGGCGCACCCCCACCCTCGTGGACAGGTGGAGGCCCCCCTGACATGGATTCTTCTTCGAGTATTTTTATTAGTTTCCAAAAATAAGTTCTGTGGAGTTTCAAGTCATTCCGAGAACTTTTGTTTCTGCACATAAATAACACAATGGCAATTCTGCTGAAAACAACGTCAGTCCGGGTTAGTTCCATTCAAATCATGCAAGTTAGAGTCCAAAACAAGGGTAAAAGTGTTTGGAAAAGTAGATACGACGGAGACATATCACACCACAACACCGACCTTGTCGCTCTGTTGACTTCAAATACATCCGGCCAACCCCTCTGTGGAATACTCTTCATCGTATCAATGATATAGACCTCGTCAGGCATGAGACAGATAAGTCCCTTTTATAATTAAACTTCACACGTCACTATTTTTGTGAGTTTGCCTCTTTAGAGCATCACTCGGAAGCTTCTCCTCATCTTTACCTGAGTCTGACTCGATGAATTTCAAATTATCCATTCAAAACTATATTTACCGTATTCCGACATGTCCGTTGACGAAGCCTGTAGTACGCTCGGGGGCTACAGCTCATTTGGAATGACACTCTCCTGAGTGGTCGAGTGCTTCATCACCAATCAGATCCTTCACTTCAACAAGTGCATTCGATCGACCACTTTGATAAGTTTTATAATCACCCAGACGCTCTACACGCCATCTTCATCCCTACTCAGACTCAGTTGTCATGTCGGTCTTGTTGTGTCGCAACCACACTACACCGACCTCGTCACTACATTAGCTTCGAAGGCATCTGGCTAACTCCTTCGAAGAACATTTTAGCCACTTGGCTGGACACACAAACTATCACTCAACCACCCCGCGCATCACCACTTGGCTGGACACGTAGTCCTTCACTCGGCTACCTCGCGCATCTTCACTCGGCCACCTCGCGCATCCTCACTCGGCCGTCCCGCACTGCGCCACTCGGTTGTGCACATCTTCACCACTCGGCCGCTCTGTGCATCCCCTCTCGGTTGTGTACGTCTTCACCACTCGGCTGCCTCGCGCATTGCCACTCGGTTGTGCATGTCTTCATCATTCGGCCAGCTCGCGCATCCTCACTCGGCCAACCTGCACCGCGCCACTCGGTTGTGCACGTCTTCACCACTCGGCCGCTTCGTGTGTTGCCTCTCGCTGGTGCACGTCTTCATCACTCAGCCGCCCCGCGCGTTGTCACTCAGTTGTGCACGTCTTCATCATTCGGCCACCTGGCACATCATGACTCAGTCGTCCCGCGCGTCGCCACTCGGTTGGGCACGTCTTCACCACTCGGCCGCCCCACGCGTCGTCACTCGGTTGTACACATCGTCGCCCCTCGGCCACCTCGCGCGTCACCATCTGTTGGACATGTCTTTACCTCTACACCCCCAACATGGGAATGACTGAGTTACTCATATGATCAAACCTCATATCACACTCTGTAGCAAGCTTGCCTCTTTCGAGCATCACTCAGGGGCTACGCACAGCCATTGGCCATGCCGCCCTCAGGGATTACGCCCATTCAATCACCCATTGATCACATCAGGAATAACTTTCTGACCATACATGCTCGGTCTGCCAAAAATCTATAAGTGTAGTACTGTCCACTCGGACGATCGCCCAAATTATTACCTAAAGTCATCTTCAGGACTGCAAAAGGGTGAAAACAACGTGCCTCTACGAATACACTTGGCCCTATCCTAGGCTCCAAGGCAGTTTCACAAACTTGGACTCAGAGATGGCATCTGCTGGTGTTTCCCCGGGATAATGAGTGGCCTCTCTCCAGAGAGTCAGCCCACACACTAGCCTCGTCACTCGGGTTTCATGGCACGTCCATGTCAGACCACTAGTCTATCTCCTCCGGGAGACATACAAATGCCACCAAAATTTTCCTTGCAGTCAACATACCCCGATCAGTCGGGAAGCACGTCCACTCGGACAAATACCCCTTTCATGCAAAAGGGTGAAAATGAAGCTCCTCTATGGATACAATGTACTCTTACAAATACCCCTGTCACGCCAAATCTAATGGTCAATATAAGAAGTACTACCGGAACGATTGCTCCCTGGAGTGTCCAGCTTTTTTCTACAGTCGGCAGTTTCAAAGACGAATTCATTCACCGTGCCGAGAGCACAAAGATTCACCTGCTTGACCGAGTTCCAGGTTGAATTTATTCCGTGCCGAGTGCACGAAGATCAGTCCGACTGAGTCAGTTCCAGGCTGAGCTTATTTACCATGTCAAGCGCCTGAAGATGCATCCGATTGACTCAATTCCAGACTAAAAGATATTTACTGTGTCGACTACGTGGAGGTTTACCAGGAGACTTAAACCCTCTGCCCGACTCATCTTATCCGACAGAGGCTCGGGGACTACACCAAGTGGGTGCACTCAGCGTGCCCCCACTGGAAGAGAACTCAGAAAGAAACATTTTGCTCGACGCAAGACCATCTCCGGATCACTCAAGTGCTACTCGACTTTCGAGTCGAGGAAGGTCAAGCTAGACCAGTACCAGATCCTCAAGTACTACTCGACCTCCGAGTCAGAGAGGAACAAGTTCTATCAGTACCAGCTAAGAAGATTTTTAGTTCTCTCAGACCCCCACCGACTGCCCGCAGTCGACGGCGGTCTCGGGGACTACACCCAGTGGGTGCACTCAGCGTGCCCCCACTGGAGTAATCTCCACTCGGTACGGCCTGACCGGTCCGAGTGGCGAACAACAAACAAACAAGTTCTAAGGCTCCCGTCGGCTACCAAAAGAATTGCTATAAGGTGAGTTTAACGCTCCTCCATGGACCTGTTTTGAGCCTTCTTCTAGGACTCAAAGCGTGAAACTCATAAGTTTGGATCTAGAACCGACTTGTATTGACGTTCCTTCGGGATAAGAATGGCATCTCTCCGAGAGAGCAGTCCATGCGTCAATCTTGTTGCCCGGATTTAATGACACATCCATACTCTGATCACAAGTTAACCTCTTCCGAGAGATGATCGAATGTCACCAAGTTGCTCCACGCGGGCACTTACCCCAGATCAGTCGGGAAGCACAGTACCAGAATCCATTGAGATTTTCTTCAAACCTTGGTTGTCTGAAAGCACGATGATGGGTACCGAGTATTTCTGTAATCACTCGGGGCCAAATTGTGTCTTTCACAAACTCGTTCTGCAAAATCGCAATCGATTCGAGGGCTAATGTTGAGGACACACATAACAGGTAGGCCCACGAAGGATCGAAATATCATAAAGCATGGGGTCCACACAACATGTGGGTCCAGGTAAATTTCATATAGACATACTATCACTTGGACAAGCAGCATACTATCCACACGCGCAAGCAGCATACTATCCACTCGACCAAGCAGCATACCATCCACTCGGATAATAGTTCACCACTCAACCGTACGACTCACTCGGGCATACGAAGACCAGCAGGCAGCAAAGCAGTCAAAGCATCATTCTCATAGTGAAGGCTTGGTAGTGAGCTGGCATCATGGCATTCATGCCCCTCTTTGTAACATAGGAGGTGAGGGGGTGGCACACTCTATATAAGCCACCCCCGCCACTAGCTCAGGCAGGCTCTTTTCTTCCATCTCTCTCTTTTTCACCATTAGTCTCAGGACTACGGGGATCCATTCTCCTCTCATTGTAATCTCCGGATACATACTAAGATAAAACAAAGCCTCTCCGGAGCACGAGACGTAGGGTTGTTATCTAGAGGCCCGAAATCGCTAAAACAACCGTGTCACCCATATGCATCTCGATAGATCATGCTCCTTTATCCTACCCCTTTCTTATTGTCGGAATCGTTACCACAACACCAGGTCTGCGACCTCTCTCTCCTCTCCATCGTCTAACCTTTAGATGCACGGGCACACGCGAAGAGAGGCGCTAGCTTGCCATGTTGTTATTATAACTAAAAAAAGCTTGAAAAATAGAAGAATCGCCTAGAACAAGAGACGTTGTGGTTGTTGAGACGGAGCTAACCACACCTATCCTCCGTCCCACATTAGCATGATGAAGTTGTGTGGCTAGTGGGGTGTTTTCGACCGACTGGCTGGGTCCCGAGGTCGAACCATGGGTAGTACGTCTGATACAGTATATTTTTACACGCACATTTTTCCTCCGTGCCGAGACGTGGCACACCCTACCACGCAGTTTCGGGATCCTCCCGGGTGGTGCACGCATATATTCTTCCTTGCTGAGACATGGGACGCCCTATCGCGCATTTTTTGGGTCCTCCTCGGTCATAGCGCCGAAGCAAGTAAATGAGTCTTCAAATCACGAAAGACCACCTTTCCCGCCGAGTACATGAGTGAAGCACGGTGGCTAGCTAGTTGGGCTAGTGCGCCCGATTAGCTAGGCCGCCGCCACATTTGTTTTTGCACCACTTTTTTTATCTCCTTGCCGGCAGGTAAATTTAAATATCCACCGCGACGTTGCTGTGGTCTTTCGGTGCGGCAGGCGTGACAGGATTTTTAATTTTTTGATTGACCAGAGCAGGCGCGACAGGATTATTAATTTTTTGATTTACGGGAGCCGGCGCGGCAGCAATTAGTCATCATGACTCTGCATGTAAAACCCACTAGTCCCTAATGTGGAAAGTCGTCGACTGGTGTTTTCCCATGGTGAAAACCAAAAGATTCACCCCGCTCCTCGGCTGGCTCCCTCTGCCTTCCCGTAGATTGCATTGCCTTTCAGCCGTTTCGCCCCCTTCGCTTCCTCTCCCCATTGCTTCTACCTGGTGCCATGGCAGCGCAGCAGATCATGGAGTCTGAGGTGAGGCGCCTGACACAGGAGCTCTAGGCCAAGGATGCGGAGCTCAGGGCCAAGGACGTGGAGCTCCACGAGCTCAAGGAGGAGTGGAGTGACATGCTCCTCCGTTATGTGCAGGAGTTCACAGAGCTTCAAAAGCAGCAGGCGTCGGCGGTGTTGCTGCAGAAAGCGGGAGATACGATAGGCCATCAGGGGAGCCGGCTGGAGCGTGAGTGGGCCTATCATGACGAGGTCCAGGATTGCCTCAGCCACTTGGTGGACCAAGTTGCCACACACGTGTTGCGGCTGCGCGATGCCTACCATCATGCCAGCGCGACCATGCCGGCCGTCGGGCTAAACCCGTTCGACCACCCCGTCGACTTCAACGAGCTGCGGCTTCCTGACCTGGTCTACTTATTCACCTATATCTTCGAGGAGCTGAGCCGTTTCGCATGATGGTCGGGCCGGAGCTGGACAAGGAGGGGTTGCGGGCTGCCATCGCCATTGTCGGGTGAATCCTCTCAGGCCTCCGTCACCGGAAACCATTCGTTCCATTGGACGCCGTCTTTGACGAGCTGGCTCCCGTCGACTGGGAGCGGGCTCTGTGGGCGGTTGCACCCTGCATCACCAACGTCATGCGCCTCGAGAAGCAGAGGGGCTTCGGTGGTGTTTAGGCGTCTTCTGCATGGCCATGTCCATGTCTCGGGCAACATGACTGTTGGATCAAACTTAGACGTTACAGGTCAGTCACTGTAGCATAAAGCATGTGGGTGTGTTTGGTTGCATTCTCATCTCAATATAGTTGCCCCTCTTTGTGTATTTGTGTTAACCTACTAGTGTGGAGTCATGCACCCTTCATGCACTCTGCCAAACACCCAAAAGTGGGTCGAGAAGGGAACTTTTGCTACCATCCCGTGCACCCTTCATACACCCTTCCTAACAGTGATTCGTGCTTCATATGGTTCATGTTCCATCGAGTACTGTAGCACCGTACTCTCTGTGCACTGTAGACCTAGTTCTGTTAACATTGATCTCACCGTTCATTCTTGACCGAACAGTTGAAAAAGCGGTACTATGTTACATTACTTTTCATATAGTTGACATGCGCACAACATCATTTGTTATCGTCATATCTTACTACACTAGCAACAAGAATATGTAGTACTGACGTAATAGGAGCACTGTGTATGTTCAAGTGGCTGCCGTGTTTTGCACTCTTTCGTCGTAAGAGTGGAAACGCTTGCTGCAATCATTTTTTCTTCAGAAAACCAATGGACATGCTCTACCATGC
Source organism: Aegilops longissima (assembly GCA_021605205.1). Lineage (NCBI taxonomy): Eukaryota > Viridiplantae > Streptophyta > Magnoliopsida > Poales > Poaceae > Aegilops > Aegilops longissima. Next base: position 128,886,404 of record CM038678.1, read on the forward strand.
GGATCCTCCTCGACGGTCGTTGGGAACCATGCTACTCATTTTTGCCGACGTGTGGGACAGCCAGCATCGGGGTCCACTAGCCATGCACTAAATTACTCCATAGTAGAGTGCCCAACTAGACGGTAGACTACCCCGATCGAAGCGCCGCAGTAATGCCCAATGAGCCGTCAAATCACAAAACCCCCTCCTTTCCAGCAGTAAGTTGGACGGACGAAGCAACCATCATTTCACTCTTCTGTCTCAGCTTCCTCTCTTGAAGAAAACCCCCACTCGCTTCTCCCTCATCTTGTTCCTCATTTATTCAAGAAAACCCCGACCTGCTTCTGCCATTGTTCTTCTGTCCCAAAGAAGGAAAGGTGAGCGCATCAATGGTGTTGATTCTGGCCAAGGCTCGGTCTTGCAACCCCGAGATTGATCCTATAACTCCCTCTCTGTTCTTCTTTTGGGTTTGTGATTATGGTTTCTTTTCTTTTATTTCTATTTGACAGTTTCTTGATGGACGTTGGAGAACCGGCCGAAGTGATGTCTATGGCTCTGTCCAAAACCATCGAGGCTCATGGTACGAAGAAGCGCAAGCACCCCGACGAGACTACCGCAGACAAGCTCAAAGCCATCGCCCTGTCCAAGCCCCCCTCTCCGGGATCCCTCATTAAGCAAGTCCAGGTAATATCTCTTCTTGACGATCTTTTTCTTGATCTTGATCATGTTTTTTCATCTAACACGCAGTACTAGTACTAGTAGTACAACTTGCTGGGTGATCTTGCATGTGATTTTTGACAAATGACGGTTCTAAATTCCTCTTTTGACCAAAACATGCGAGAGGTTGACACTGATTTCTTATAGATTACTTTCAACTACTTTACGAACATCAATGCTACCTTTGAAGAGGGTATATTTCCCTCAGTAACTTGTGTTATGGATATTGCAAGTAATCCCTCTGCTCTCATGCCTTTGAAGACATGTTCTAGTGTCTTTGTTCACTCATTTCTGTGCGTATATGTAGTCATATATGGAGTAAAATATCGAAAATCATCTTATATTTCTGAACGGAGGTAGTAATAAAATATTTGGTTTCTGTTTGAATTAGACCCAGATCTACAGTGGAGATGAAGTTCTCAAAGTCATGCCATGTGAACTGGAAGACCTGAGGATGAGTTCTACTACTAAACTATCCAGTTTGTTGTGTCCTTGTCGCCACGTGTCATGAACTAGTGTTTTCCTGTTGCATTGTTGTCAGGCGTGTTCTCGAGGTTGTACTTGACCACAACAATTTCCTGGCCGTGCCTTCGATTAAGAAGGGTGTGGTTCTTGTAAAGATTCCCAACAAATCTGATGCAGCCTGTCTTCATCGTCATGTTTATGAGTGGAAAGACCACTCTGTTAGGTTCTCCAAGGTTAACGAGATGGTGATGGTGCAGGTAGACATCTCTCACGAAGTCCATGGCCTAGTCAATTATGCGGGGTTCATCCCGTAGATCGGTGGCAAGAAATAGTCTGCAGAGTTTAACTAGTGCAACTTTGCTTGTCTATAGTAAGTACTATTGTTCAGTACTGGATTTTTGTTTGTGAACCCTGTATTGTTTAGTACTGCCGCTTTTGGTGTGTGGTGAGTCCTGATAACAGTCTATGTTAATGTCTATCCAGTCAATTCAGTCTGTATATTTTGAAGTATCCAGATCATCTTTTTTGTGAGGACGGTTTATCAATTATGGTTACACTCCAATATCTGTATGCATTGCAGTGTTTATCGCACCCACCAAGATTTCCAGTCCCATGGATGTTCGGTCCATATAATTTGTCACGACCTTTGGACTGTCCTGCTTATGGGAGTAGGCAGGGGCCCTGCATGCCACGCGTAGTTGGACGATCAATCTCCTGTTTAGTACTTCAGCATAGTGATTTCCTGGTAAGGATTCACTCATGTCACATCAAGTAAATCTTATTGATTTACTATCAAAATCTGATTGATTTAATGTCATGTTTTCTTTCTTTTGCTGCAATTTTATGATGCAGGTTTTGCCATGTGACATTCATCACAGAATAAACCATTTGGTTTGCTCTGCGATGGTTATTTTTGCAGGTTTCACTTCTTATGTCATGTCAGTAACTAAGGCACTGTCCATCACTTATATTACTAGAAACAATTGGATCAGTATGTTGTCTGAGAGTACAAGTTGAATCCCTATGATCAACTGCAGTTTGGTTTAACAAACACGCCACAATTAGTCCTTCTCGCGTTTAAAAGAAATGAAGAAAAAGACTGGATCACGGTCACGGAGCCTAGTCAAGTTAGAAAGCTGATCATAGCAGACCAGACACGATCGCCGCTGTCTCGCACATCGGTACCACCTTTAGCAACGGATCGAGCATCGGCACCGTCTTCGAAGGCACTTGCTCTAGCACTAACAGCGGCAGGAGCTCAGTATGATCCAGCTAAGGATTGGGCACCGACCGCGTCAGCGGATCAGACTGATCTACCGGAGGATCAGGCATCGACAGCGGCACCTTCTCCGACACCGGCACCAGCTCTACAAGGGGCACCATCTTCGACAGTAGCAGCGGCACTACCAGTCGCACCGGCACAGGCACTAGCGACGGCTTCGGCACCTGCACCAACACTTGCACTTGCATCATCTCAGGCCCGTTCAGCGGCAATGGAACCAACAGTTGCACCAGCAACAGACTTGGCTGCAGTTCGCACTTTATATACCGAAGTCCTTACAAAAACTGACATGTCCACCTTCTTGGTAAGCATTGGCCGCCCAAGTGCTTCGTTCTTTTTTCTTTCCATGTTGTTTCACATGATTCACTATGTTGATCTAACTGTTTGTGTATGCCTTCTTGTTTGCAAACAGAGAATTCATAGAGCAACGAGGGAGTCGTTCAACAATCCGGGCGACCGTGGCCAAGTTTCTCTTACCATGCGCAGCCTTGGTGTGAATGAACCTGCTCAATATACCGTAAGTACAAAGGATGGTCGCATGATGATTGATGCTAAAGGATGGTCAAGGTTCAAATCTAAATCATATCTTGCGGTAGGGGATGATGTCAAAATCGAACTTTGTCGGCAAGGAGAGCTGGTCCAAATCAACTTTGAAATTCTTGATGAGCAGCGCAAGAATCGCCGAACTGATCTATCCTCCGAGAGATTTTGATGTAATAATATGGCATGGTGAAACAAGTGTCCTGTGTGTATAAGTAGTACGTCAGTATTATTTATCACGTGGTATATCGTTGATTGAATTGCAACTCTGGTTGTTGGTTAGGAACTGTCATTCAATTTCATTCTAACAACTGTCGTGCTTTATTCAATTTTGTGTATTCGCCTTGCAACAACATCTAAAACCAGCGCCGTACCGGTCGCTTGGAATATGAAAAGCGCCGAGGTAGAACACATGGGCCCCCAAACATGCAGGCCCATCGTCCTGTGGCCCAAAGTCTAGAACCGTGAGCCTGTCTGAGTATTATATTCTCAGCTGAACCCCCATAGTGCTCGTGCGTTGCACGTAACATCAAGATGCATTTGTATGAGTATTTTATCTTGTGAGAGAAAAGGATGAACGAGGGAAGGACTTTTGCAAATGTGGAGAGGTGTGTGGGTACCTTTTTGCAAAATTGCCATAGTTTCATTCCTATCCGTCAGATATAAATCAGACGGCCTATATTGCAGGATGGCAGTCACACCATCATCACCAACTCTATTTTTTATAATTATATATGTTATATATATTCCCCTTGATTTTTCTTATGTATAAAGTTGTGATATAAAATATTTTATATTTCTTTACAAAGGGAGTATCTCTCTGTCAAAAATATATTTATGTGTAACTAGTTACTCCTGTCTTTCTACTTCCTTTCGCTGATATGTGGGGCATCCGGCAACGGGGTCCACGTGCCATATACCAAATTAGAATACACAACTGCACGGTAGACTCACCCTGTTCGTAGCGCCGCAGTAATGCCCAATGAGCCGTCAAATAAAGAAAACCCACCTTTCCAGCTTTAGCAGTAAGCTGGACGGACGAAGCGGCAATATTTCACTGGGCCTGAATCCCCTTCTCCCTCATCTACTTGTTCAGAGAAAACCCCCTCTCGGCGATTGCATAGGGTTTTCTCATGGAGAACCAGGTACGATTTCTTCATCCATCCCCGATAAATCCAAGTCCCTTGGTTGCGGGTAATCCTAGGATGGCAACCGCCGCCATTTATGCATTTTTCTTCCTACTAAATCTAGTGTGTTTCATTTGCAGTTCCCAAAATGCGAGGACCCTACGGGTTTCTGCACCCTCGGCGAGACGCCACACTTGTTCCTTCTCATCCTATCACAGGATTTTAAAATGCGCACAGTTTGTTCCTAGAATCCTCTTTTCTATCCGAGAGGGTGGGGTTTTTTGAACATGCTGTCGACTAATTTGGAAATTTGGATTGCTATATTTGGATAAAAGGTACTAGTACCATGGTCAACACTGACGTGAAGGAGTAAACTATTTCTAGATTTGGATAGGGAATACATTGTGTTCTCACATTATTTTTCCTGAAGTGCATTCTTTGCTCTGCTAGAACACATGTACTCAAGATGCTCGGCCTAGCCATAACTGAATACACCAGTTTAATGGTCACAGTGAAGACAAGCCATGGATATAAGTTCCGAGTTGGGTTCATGAACCAGGAAGATCGCTGCTTTTTTTATGGCCGAACTTGGATAAACTTTCTCAAGTGTTACTGATCGAAAGTTGGCGCATTTAATGTTGATGGAAATAGCGAACCTGGTCTCATCTTCATTGTAATCTTCCACCCCGACATCGTTCCAATTGTTCATCCATGTTAGTTTTGTATCTGGTTCTAGCTTGTTGCCTCGACTACTTCTTAATCCACCTATTCTGTCTAACTAATCACAATTTAACTTTAGAAGTAGCAACGAATATCTCACAAAGATGCTACTTCTAACTAATATTTTCTTATAATTGGTGGCACGTGTAGGTTTTTTCAAATTTAAGCAGGCTACTCGTCTGTTATTCTATTAGAACTCGGCTATTACTGATGGCACTGAAGTTGACTGGGACGACATCCGAAAGTTCCTACACTTTATTGATCGTCTTGAGGTCCTTGTGGGGCGTTTCAATGGTGGAAGGCCACGTGGGATATGTGTGCCACTGCTGCACTCGTTGAACAGGTCCAACTGTGTCGAGAAACTTATGGTATGAGTTGTTTTCTGTTATATATGTTGTTCATAAACTCTTGCTTATACATAGTTTTACAGCTGTGATCTTATTGAAACAGAAACTACCCAGTTCTATTGTTCCTATATAGATGCCTGACCATGGTCGGGTGATACGTCTCCAACGTATCTATAATTTTTGATTGTTACATGCTATTATATTATCTATTTTGGATGTTTATGGGATTTATTATACACTTTCATATTATTTTTGGGACTAACCTATTAACCGGAGGCCCAGCCCAAATTGTTGTTTTCTTGCCTATTTCAGTGTTTCGAAGAAAAGGAATATCGAACGGAGTCCAAACGAATGAAACCTTCGGGAGAGTTATTTTTGGAACGAAAGCAATCCAGGTGACTTGGAGTAGACGTCAGGGAAGCTTCAAGGTGGCCACGAGGCAGGGAGGCGCGCCCCCACCCTCGTGGGCCCCTCGTGGCTCCCCTGACCAACTTCTTTCGCCTATATATATCCATATACCCTAAAAACATCGGGGAACAGAATAGATCGGGAGTTACGCCGCTGCAAGCCTCTGTAGCCACAAAAAACCAATCGGGACCCTGTTCCGGCACCCTACCGGAGGGGGGATCCCTCACTGGTGGCCATCTTCATCATCCCCGCGCTCTCCATGACGAGGAGGGAGTAGTTCACCCCCAGGGCTGAGGGTATGTACCAGTAGCTATGAGTATGATCTCTCTCTCTCTCTCTCTCTCTCTCTCTCTCTCTCTCTCTCATGTTCTGAATTTGGCACGATCTTGATGTATCGCGAGCTTTGCTGTTATAGTTGGATCTTATGATGTTTCTCCCCCTCTAATCTCTTGTAATGGATTGAGTTTTCCCTTTGAAGTTATCTTATCGGATTGAGTCTTAAAGGATTTGAGAACACTTTATGTATGTCTTGCATGTGCTTATCTGTGGTGACAACGGGATATTTACGTGATCTACTTGATGTATGTTTTGGTGATCAACTTGCGGGTTCCGTAACATGTGAACTTATGCATAGGGGTTGGCACACGTTTTCGTCTTGACTCTCCGGTAGAAACTTTGGGGCACTCTTTGAAGTACATTGTGTTGGATTGAATAGATGAATCTGAGATTGTGTGATGCATATCATATAATCATACCCACGGATACTTGAGGTGACATTGGAGTATCTAGGTGACATTAGGGTTTTGGTTGATTTGTGTCTTAAGGTGTTATTCTAGTACGTACTCTATGATAGATCGAACGGAAAGAATAGCTTCGTGTTAGTTTACTACAGACTCTTGAATAGATCGATCAGAAAGGATAACTTTGAGGTGGTTTCATACCCTACAATAATCTCTTCGTTTGTTCTCTGCTATTAGTGACTTTGGAGTGACTCTTTGTTGCATGTTGAGGGATAGTTATGTGATCCAATTATGCTATTATTGTTGAGAACTTGCATTAGTGAAAGTATGAACCCTAGGCCTTGTTTCCTAGCATTGCAATACCGTTTGTGCTCACTTTTATCATTAGTTACCTTGCTGTTTTTATAATTTCAGATTACAAAAACCTATATCTATCATCCATATTGCACTTGTATCACCATCTCTTCGCCGAACTAGTGCACCTATACAATTTACCATTGTATTGGGTGTGTTGGGGACACAAGAGACTCTTTGTTATTTGGTTGCAGGGTTGTTTGAGAGAGACCATCTTCAACTTACACCTCCCACAGATTGATAAACCTTAGGTCATCCACTTGAGGGAAATTTGCTACTGTCCTACAAACCTCTGCACTTGGAGGCCCAACAATGTCTACAAGAAGAAGGTTGTGTAGTAGAAATCAAATCTTTTCTGGCGCCGTTGCCGGGGAGGTGAGCGCTTGAAGGTATATCTTTAGATCTTGCAATCGAATCTTTTAGTTTCTTGTTTTATCAGTAGTTTAGTTTATAAAATAAAACTAAAAAAATGGAGTTGAATTTGCCTCATACGCTTCACCTCTTTAATATCTTTCTTGAGAATGATGGAAAGGAAAATTGTGCTCAAGTGCTAGAAGAAGAAGTCTATAAAATGTTTGGCACTAAATTTTGAATGATGAGCATGATTGCAATGTTGTTAGTATGAACTCTTTGAATATCCATGGTACTAATGATGATTGCAGTTGTTATGATGAAAATGTCTCTTATAAGCTTGTCAATTTTTGTGGAGTGCATAGAGTTTGCAAGTACACACCAAACAGGGAAGATAGATTTTGCAAGAGGCATAAGTATTTGGAAAATAAATGGTTGCAAGAGAGGCTAGATGTTTGTGCTGAAAATTTAAAATTTCTTTGCCCTACTTGTGAACTTTGCAATGAACGTAGTCATTTAAATCTCCAATGCAAACTGTTTCATGATCGAATCGTGTCCAAAAATTATGATGACTTGATTTCCCTTGCACATCATAATGAACTTAGTTTGGTTTTGGGTTATGAAGAAATGGAACGTAGAACTAAGCATATTCCAGAATGTAACCTTGAGAAATTCCTTGATATTGATCTAGAAGAATTTTTTATGTATTGTGCGGTAAATTGCATTGAAAATCCTTATATTGGCAACTACATAAAGAAAAGAAAACAAGTAGAGGATGAATAGAATACTAATGAAAGGGAAGATACTTCCCAATATCCTCCTATTATTTCTTATGATGAATCAGGTAACGAGGAGGAGCCTGCTATTCAACCCATCTCATTAATAAGGAGCTCCAAAAAGAGGGTCAAACCCACACCTGACGTGAAGAAGAAAAACAAAAGATGGAGAAGCAAAGGTAGAAAGGTATCCCTCCCAAATGATGTTGCTCCTATTACTCATTGTGATGATGATAATTGCTATACTATTGGTGTTATCCATACCATTAATGATGAGAGTGATTATGCTTATGATATGAAAAGGCCCAAGCTTGGGGATGCTATGTTTGATGAGAATGACATGTTTGAGAATATATTTGCTGCAATTAATGTTTGTCCCAAGCTTGGGGATGCTATGTTTAATGAATATGATATTTTTAGCGTCCCAAGTTTTGATGAGCAAATTTATTATGATGATAGCATGCCTCCTATTTATGATGATTATTGTGATGAAACTTATGCTATAAAGAGTAGTGATGATTATATTTATAAAACTTGTCATGATTATGATTACCTTTTTTCTGAACACTACTCTTTTAACGTGGAAACAATTTATAGTATTCGAGTCTCTTATGATACTCCCACTATTCTGAAAGAGAAGAATTTTGCTTATGTGGAGAGTAATAAAATTTCTATGCAAGTAGATCATGAAAAGAATGCTTTAGTTGATGGTTATATTGTTGAATTCATTCATGATGCTACTGAAAATTATTATGAGGGAGGAACATATGCTTGTAGGAATTGCAATAATATCAAGTTTCCTCTCTATGTGTTTAAAGTTTTGAAGTTATGCTTGTTTTGCCTTCCTATGCTAGTTGATTATTGTTCCCATAAGTTGTTTGCTCACAAAATACCTATGCATAAGAAGTGAGTTGGAATTAAATGTTCTTGCCATATGTTTCATGATGCTCTCTTTATGTTTCAATTCTTATCTCTTATGTGAGCATCATTGAAATCATCATGCCTAGCTAGGGGCGTTAAACATTAGCGCTTGTTGGGAGGCAACCCAATTTTATTTTTGTTTCCTGCTTTTTGGTTCTGTTTAGTAACAAATATTTGATCTAGCCTCTGGTTAGATGTGGTTTTATGTTTTGATTAGTGTTTGTGCGAAGTAAGACCTATAGGATCTTCTTGGATGATAATTATTTGATCTTGCTGAAAAAAGACAGAAACTTTCCGCTCACGAAAACAATTGTTAACAATCACCAGAAAGTGATAAAATACTGATTCCAATTGAAGTAGATCAATAATCAAATTATCTAGGTCTTCCTATTTTGGAAGATTTTTCCGAGTTCCAGAAGTTTGCGTTTGATGCAGATTACTACAGACTGTTCTGTTTTTGACAGATTCTGTTTTCTATGTGTTGTTTGCTTGTTTTGATGAATCTATGAGTAGTATCGGAGGGTATGAACCATAGAGAAGTTGGAATACAGTAGATGTTACACCAATATAAATAAATAATGGGTTTACAACAGTACCTAAGTGGTGATTTATTTTCTTATACTAACGGAGCTTACGAGTTTTCTGGTAAGTTTTGTGTTGTGAAGTTTTCAAGTTTTGGGTAAAGATTCGATGGACTATGGAATAAGGAGTGGCAAGAGCCTAAGGTTGGAGATTCCCAAGGCACCCCAAGGTAATATTCAAGGATAACTAAGAGCCTAAGCTTGGGGATGCCCCGGATGGCATCCCCTCTTTCGTCTTCGTTCATCGGTAACTTTACTTGGAGCTATATTTTTATTCACCACCTGATATGTGTTTTGCTTGGAGCATAATTTTCTTTTCTTTTCTTTTGCTTGCTGTTTGAATAAAATACCAAGATCTTAAATTCTTAAATGTTAAAGTGTCTTCACATAGTTACATAATTATTCAACCACTCTTTGATCTTCACTTATATCTTTCGAAGTAGTTTGTCATTTGCTCTAGTGCTTCACTTACATCCTTTTAGAGCACGGCGGTGGTTTTATTTTGAAGAGTCCTAAACAGCATGGTAATTTTCTTTGGTTATGAATTTAGTCCTAATATGATGGCATCCAAGATGGGTATAATAAAAACTTTCATATAAAGTGCATTGAATACTATGAGAAGTTTGATACTTGATAATTGTTTTGAGATATGAAGATGGTGATATTAGAGTCATGCTAGTTGAGTAGTTGTGAATTTGAGAAATACTTGTTCTAAAGTTTATGATTCCCGTAGCATGCATGTATGGTGAACCGTTATGTGATGAAGTCGGAGCATGATTTATTTATTGATTGTCTTCCTTATGAGTGGCGGTCGGGGACGAGCGATGGTATTTTCCTACCAATCTATCCCCCTAGGAGCATGTGCATAGTACTTCGTTTCGATAACTAATAGATTTTTGCAATAAGTATGTGAGTTCTTTATGACTAATGTTGAGTCCATGGATTATACGCACTCTCACCCTTCAACCATTGCTAGCCTCTGTAATACCGCGCACCTTTCGCCGGTATCATACACCCACCACATACCTTCCTCAAAACAGCCACCATACCTACCAATCATGGCATTTCCATAGCCATTCCGAGATATATTGCCATGCAACTTTCCACCGTTCCGTTTATTATGACACGCTTCATCATTGTCATATTGCTTTGCATGATCATGTAGTTGACATCGTATTTGTGGCAAAGTCACCTTTCATAATTCTTTCATACATGTCACTCATGAGTCATTGCACATCCCGGTACACCGCCGGAGGCATTCATATAGAGTCATACTTTGTTCTAAGTATCGAGTTCTATTTTGTTCTAAGTATCGAGTTCTAATTCTTGAGTTGTAAGTAAATAAAAGTGTGATGATCATCATTATTAGAGCATTGTCCCAGTGAGGAAAGGGTGATGGAGACTATGATTCCCCCACAAGTCGGGATGAGACTCCGGACTAAAAAAAAGAGGCCATAAAAAAGAGAAAAGGCCCAAATAAAAAAAATAAAAAAATGAGAGAAAAAGATAGAAGGGACAATGCTACTATCCTTTTACCACACTTGTGCTTCAAAGTAGCACCATGATCTTCATGATAGAGAGTCTCCTATGTTGTCACTTTCATATACTAGTGGGAATCTTTCATTATAGAACTTGGCTTGCATATTCCAATGATGTGCTTCCTCAAAATGCCCTAGGTCTTCGTGAGCAAGCGAGTTGGATGCACACCCACTTAGTTTCTTTTGTTGAGCTTTCATACACTTATAGCTCTAGTGCATCTGTTGCATGACAATCCCTACTCACTCACATTGATATCTATTGATGGGCATCTCCATAGCCCGTTGATACGCCTGGTTGATGTGAGACTATCTTCTCCTTTTTTGTCTTCTCCACAACCACCATTATATTCCACTTATAGTTCTATGTCGATGGCTCACGCTCATATATTGCGTGAAGATTGAAAAAGTTTGAGAACATCAAAAGTATGAAACAATTGCTTGGCTTGTCATCGGGGTTGTGCATGATTTAAATGCTTTGTGTGGTGAAGATAGAACATAGCCAGACTATATGATTTTGTAGGGATAACTTTCTTGGCCATGTTATTTTGAGAAGACAAGATTGCTTTGTTAGTATGCTTGAAGTATTATTATTTTCCTGTCAATATTAAACTTTTATCTTGAATCTTTCAGATCTGAACATTCAAGCCACAATAAAGAGAAATACATTGAAGAATATGTTAGGTAGCATTCCAAATCAAAAATTCTTTTTTTATCATTTACCTACTCGAGGACGAGCAGGAATTAAGCTTGGGGATGCTGATACGTCTCCAACGTATCTATAATTTTTGATTGTTCCATGCTATTATATGATCTGTTTCGGATGTTTATGGGCTTTATTATACACTTTTATATTATTTTTGGGACTAGCCTATTAACCGGAGGCCCAACCCAAATTGTTGTTTTCTTGCCTATTTTAGTGTTTCGAAGAAAAGGAATATCAAACGGAGTCCAAACGGAATGAATCCTTCGGGAGAGTTATTTTTGGAACGGAAGCAATCCAGGTGACTTGGACTAGACGTCAGGGAAGCTTCGAGGTGGCCACGAGGCAGGGAGGCGCGCCCCCACCCTCGTGGGTGCAGTGACCTGACCTCAAACAGTCTGATCTCTGTGCATCCTTGTCATCCCTGGATCGGTAATGCTGACACGCACAGTACTTGAAGGATTTATAACAGAGTATCAATCACACACTTATTACATCGATTGTTTCCAAAGTGAACTTATTACAATAAATATGGCTTAAGACCATCTAATGCGATAACAGCGGAAGGCTTGGAAGATAAAGTGAGTCCATCAACTCCAAAGACATCACTGAGTGAAAGACCACGACCTAAGGCTCCTTACTCGTCGTCTGAAAAGTCCGCAACATGATACGTTGCAGCCCGAAAATGGGCCAGCACATGGAATATGCTGGCAATGTAAGACCAGAGAGTAATGAACAGAATAAAGCTGTCACTATATGCATATATGGCTGGTGGAGGCTGTATGGATAATATGTTTTGTGGAAAGCCAATTTTTCCCTACAACAAAGGAATAAATTTTATTTAACTACAAAGTTGGTTGAAAACATTGAGAATGGTAAACCTCATCTCAATCCCAATTAAAGGTAATTAATAACCCAACAAAATTAATTTAGAGTGTTGAGATCCACATGATAATCCAAGAACCAGATACTCAAGATGTCCATAACCGGGGACACGGCTAACCATGATTAGTTTGTACACTCTGCAGAGGTTTGTGCACTTTTCCCCACAAGACTCGATCTCCTCCGCTTGATTTCTCGCACTACATGACGTTTGAGAAACGGATGACCGAGACACAGCTTTTCCAAGAGGTCCCTTAACCGATAGATAGGCCTGTACACCTATAATCCCCTACATCTGCTAGCCCATCATGGAAAGGTTCCCCACAACTTACTCAACTATGCCAGAGCCCATAATGGCATGTGGCTGCACACGGAAGTTTCTAGCATGAATAATCTTATGATCCCTTTGAGCCTGGGTGGCAGTCCATAGGAGAATCACATGGTACCCCGGGATTTCCAAAAAATACAGGCAATCACTGGATTCCCCAGGTGCCTCAATCCACCCAGATGTGTATTTAAGTTGCCACCTTAAGTTGAACCATTAATTAACAATCTCAAATCTGTCATGGATACACTCAAACCCAATCCACGTCTACGAGCATAGCATGGCAATATAAGCATAACGTAATAGTAACTCCCAAGGTTTGAATGCAGGGCAATAGGTTCCTACCTCATCAACTACTTCCCAGTACCCACATATTATCAATCCTACTCATGCAATGTTTAGGGGTTGAAACTAATGCATAAAACTGGGTATGAAAAGGATATGATCAAAGTGTTACCTGCCTTGCTGATGATCCGTGAAACCTAGAGACTCGTAGTAGCACGCTTCGCACTTCGTGTACTCTATCGCAAACAAACAAGCATACAATAAGCAATCAAGCAACGATGCACAGGTAAAACTCAAATAAGAAGATCTAACCAGAAAGTTCAACTTAAGAACCCCGGTTTGCAAAAAGAATCAAATCAAACGAAGCAACGAAACTCAAACTGCGAAAGAAACAAGCTTAGTTTACTAATCTGGACTAAAGTCAAACTTTACAGTAGCAAAAACTTGTTTAAGTTGATTAAACAGAAAGAGAGCTTTGAGACGAAACTCTAGGTGCTTGAATCGCCTGATTCCGATAAACGAGCGAAAAGATAAACTAAAACGAAAATCGGATCAGAAATCACGATCGAAAATAATCGCGGAAAATCCGAGAAAAGAAAAACGATTTAATCGACTAACGAACTAACGCTCACCGCTCGCGCTAAACGGTCAAAACCATTCGTTAAAACGAACGAACGAACGGGCGTTCGCCAAATAAATAAACCGAAAAAACCGATCTAAAATAAAAAAACGGGATCTAGGGTTTAAAAAAACCGATCGGTTTACTTGCGAAAACCGAGGCAGCGGCGGCTACCTCCGGCGAGGTCCGGCGTGACGGCTGTGGTGGGAGGCGGCTCCTCCCGGCGCTCTCGGCGGCGGCGGCGGCGGGGCGGTGGTGGCGGTGCGGTCTTGCAAGGGCAATGTGAGCTCGGCCAAGGCAGGGACTCAAGCGTGGCTAGGGTTTCAAAAGAGGCGGGCGTCTCCTCGGCTCTGCATGCTTTAAAGGGCCGGCCGGGCTAGTGTCCAGGTCGGACACGGCCCGGTTAGGTCGGTTCGTTTTTTTTATTATTCCGCGCAGAAAAATGAAGAAAAGAAATACTAAACTGAATCCAAAAATCCTGAAATAAATTTTCCCCGTTCTCTAAAAATCTACCGGACAAGGTGAACATTTATTTGGGACTCTACTGCAATTTTGAAAAACGCATATTTTTCATAATTCAAATAAAATAGCAATAAAACTACGAACAAAATTCTTATTTGATTTTAATATTGAATCTCCAATATTTCTTTATTTTGAGGAATTCATTTTATCCTCTCTCTTTTATTTTCATGAAAGAAATATTCGAAGATAAAATAATTAAAAACAAACGATCCTCTTTTCAAAATTCGAGAAAACTCAAATATGGAAATAACGAAATTCTCAACTCTCTCCGTGGGTCCTTGAGTTGCGTGGAATTTCTAGGATCAAGCCAAAATGCAATAAAATATGATATGCAATGATGACCTAATGCATAACATTCCAAATTGAAAATTTGGGATGTTACAAACCTACCCCCTTAAGATGAATCTCGCCCTTGAGATTCGGGTTGGCTAGAAAATAGGTGAGGGTGATCCTTCCGTAGGTCTTCCTCTCGTTCCGAGGTGGCTTCATCTTCGGTATGGTGGCTCCACTGTAATTTGCAAAACTTGATAACTTTTTTGCGTGTGACTCGGCTGGCAAACTCGAGGATCTTGACTGGCTTCTCCTCGTAGGTCAAATTGCTATCCAACTGAATCGCTTCCAGTGGCACTGTATCTCTTAGAGGAATATCATCCATCTCTGCATGGCACTTCTTCAACTGAGAAACGTGGAACACATCGTGAACTCCTGACAATCCTTCGGGCAATTCCAACTTGTAAGCAACTTCTCCCATACGTTCCAAAACTTTGTATGGTCCCACAAAACGTGGTGCTAACTTTCCCTTAACGCCAAAGCGCTTCACTCCTCGAAGTGGGGATACACGAAGATACACTCTGTCTCCAACTTCGTAAACTGTTTCCTTGCGTTTAGAATCCGCATAACTCTTCTGCCTGGACTGGGCTACCTTGAGTCTATCGCGAATCAGCTTAACCTTCTCTCCAGACTCTTTAATCAAATCTGGTCCAAACAACTGTCGGTCTCCAACTTCATCCCACAACAAGGGTGTCCTGCACCTCCTTCCGTACAATGCTTCGAAAGGGGCCATCTTCAAACTGGCTTGATAGCTATTGTTGTAAGAGAACTCTGCGTAAGGCAAATTATCGTCCCAACTAGATCCATAATCTAGTGCACAAGCTCTCACATGTCCTCCAGAATCTGATTGACTCTCTCAATTTGTCCATCTGTATGCGGGTGAAAAGCTGTACTAAACTCTAGCCTGGTTCCCAAAGTTTCATGCAACTGATTCCAAAACTTTGAGGTAAACTGGGTTCCTCTATTTGATACAATGGTCCTCGGAACTCCATGCAAACATACAATCCTGGTCATGTATATCTTTGCCAACTTAGCACTGGTGTAAGTGGTCTTTACTAGGATGAAATGAGCTACTTTCGTCAAACGATCGACTACAACCCATATCGAGTCATAGCCTGAACGAGTCCTGGGCAATCCCATGATAAAATCCATGCCTAGCTTATCCCACTTCCTTTCGGGTATCGACAATGGTTGTAGCAATCCTGCTGGCTACTGATGCTCTGCCTTCACTCTCTGACATACATCACAAACTGCTACATACTCCGCAATATCCTTCTTCATTCCGGTCCACCAGAAACTATCCTTCAAATCCAGGTACATCTTGGTATTACCTGGGTGAATCGAATATGGCGAATCATGGGCCTCTTGCAGAATCAACTTCCTGATCTCCTGATCATTTGGCACATATACGCGGTCCTCATACCATAAGGTATCGTGCTCATCCTCACGAAATCCTTTAGCCTTTCCTTTGCTCATCCTTTCCTTTATCTCCGCAATCTCCTTGTCCGTCTTCTGAGCTTCTCTAATCTTATCCATCAAAGTAGGTTGAATCTCCAAAGCTGCTACATAGCCTCTCGGAACTATTTCCAAACATAGCTCGCGAAGGTCCGCTGCTAACTCCTTGGGTAACTCTCCGGTCATGAGTGTATTGACATGACTCTTGCGGCTCAACGCATCGGCTACTATGTTAGCCTTTCCGGGATGATAATGCAACCTCATATCATAATCGTTAATGAGTTCCAACCATCTCCTCTGCCTGAGATTCAACTCCTTCTGCGTGAATATATACTTCAAACACTTGTTGTAACATCCCAAATTTCCCATTTGGAATGTTTTACAATTATAGCTAAGCATCTATGCATTATTGTTTGAATTGAGTGACATTTGAATTATTTCAGAGGCTTTTGAGTTTGTTGGAACTTGAATTCAAATTGGCAGTTGAATTTACTTCAAAACAATGCCTGACAAATACTTGATAAAAAGTATGAGAGGAGTAAACATGACACTCCAAAAATGTCAGAAGAAAATTTTTGCCAAAAAGTTTGAATTCAAATTTGATTTTAATTGGGATTTCTAGAAAATGTTTTTTTAGTTTGAGTTTTGCCCCTGGAAAAATGTCTGAATTGTAGGATAAATTCCCCTGAGAATTTTGATATATATATATGTCCTATATAAAAATATATACATTTTATATATTCTCTCTCTCTAATTCAAAAAAAGGAAAGAAAACCCCAGCGCTAGCCAGCCAACTGCCCAGCCAGCGCCGAAGCGCACCACCCACCTCGAGCCGCCTGCCCAGCCTCGCGCTCGATTCCTCTCCCCTCGGTCGCCTGCCGCTCTCCTCTCCCCTCTCACCGACGCCACGACCCCACCTTTCTCTTTCCCTCGCCCACGCCTCGCCAGGCCAGAGCGCGATCGCCGCCTGTCAGCCGATCTTCACGGATCGCGATCCCGAGTCGCCCCCCCCCAAGTTGATGCCCTATAAATACCTCGCCTCCTTCCTCGAACCCCTAAACCCGAGCCCAAAACCCACCGCAGCTCGACACTCGCTGAACGATCTCGCGCCGCCGCCTCGATTCGCCACCGATCCGCCACCGGTGAGCCACCCTCGACCTCCAAGCTACCCCACCAACCGCCACTTCATCTCGCACCTCCTCGACATTTTTCTTTGCCCAGAGCCCCGACGCTGCCGCCTGAGCTCGTCTGCTGGGCCGAGCTCACCCGAGCTCGCCTGATCGCCTCCGTCATCCCCGAGCTTCACCGACTCCACCCCGACCTCCCCTCGAGCCGCAGACTACCGACGCCTCCGCCGCCTTCCCCGACCACCGGAACCACCGCGCCGTCCACGCCCAAGCCGCCGTCGTACGTCGCCGTCGTCACCACCGCGGTATGTCGCCGGAGCCACCCACCACCGTCCGATCTTAAACCTACGGCCTAGATTAGATCACACGAAGGGTTAGGTTTTATTTAGATTAGATCGGTTTTAGTGGTTTTTAGTCCGGTTTATTTCCTGGTTTAGTTAGACCGGCCCGATCGGTTTGTTTTCTGTTAGCCTCGGGCATGCATTAGTTATATATCGCCTGAGCGTTAGATAGGCCCGTCAGCACTAGTTTTTTTTCTTTTTATTTATATTTTCGTTTCTGTTTTTAACAGAATAGTTCCAGTTTTGTAAAATCCGTATCTCTTAGGTTACTTAATATTTTTAGTTGATTCTTTTTTTGTTAGTTTTGCAAATTTGTTGTAGTTTTTGTAGAAAATATGGTTAGCCATGTTTAAATAATTAGAAATTGTTTTATTTTAGTTTTAGACAGATTAGTATTTCTGCTATAAATTGAGTTGGATTATTTTATTTTAGTGATTCTTTTTGTCACAGCTTTGTTTTGACTTTGCCTAGCAGTAGGAATTTATTTGGGTATTTTAGATTAAAAAATAGTTTTAGTCGAAATCATGTGTTTCTTGTTTATTTAACTAGCTACTGTTTTCCTATTGTTCTAGTTAGTAAATAATTTTATTTTACCTATGTTATAGTTTATTTTAGATTAGTTTCGTAGTTTGAACGTGAACTTTTATTTACAGAAAATAAAAAGTTTATTTTATTTTCTTGTTAGTTATTGGCTTGGATTTCTTCGAGTTTTCTTTGGTTTTTGGTTCGATTGTTTTGTGTGTTTTATGTTAGCATGCTGTTATGTTAAGTGATTGTATGTTTGTATGCTTATATGATTATTGTTTGCTTTGATAGAATTTCCGGAGTGTGAAGCCTGCTATTACGAGTCCCTAGCTTTCGAAGACCGTCAGCCAGGCAAGTCATTTGATCATGTTTTCTTTTACAATACCTATGATTTTATTGCATTAGAATTATACCTCCCCACCATGCATGCAGTAGGAGAATTTTAAGTTATGTTCTTGAGTAGTATCATGAGGTAGGATGAACCCAATTCCCCTTGTTACCATTGCCCGGGATGATGTAGTTTATTTTGCTATGCTCGTAGACGGGGTTGGTTGAGTGATTCATAAGGGAGATGCGAGAGTCAAGATGATGACAACCCCATGACTTCAAGCTCAAGATGGACTTCAAAATTCACTACTGGGTGGAGGATGGTTGACGGGCACCCTGGAGAAACCAGCGGCTGGCTGGGATGCATGGAGAAGCGCCATGACATCTTGCGGAAAGCTTCACCCAGCCACGAAGAGACGGATGGATACCCCATTGACCGAAAGCTTACTCAGCAGCCGCAAGCCATTATGGGCTCGCTTGGTCGACCCTAGGCGTGACTCGGCCGGACGGTGCTACGAGATGTAGAAGAACGGTAGGATTGGATGGGCACCGCAAGGGCCTGAGGAACTCTTCGAAGATCCTGTTTGCTCGTCCGCCTTCAAACACCAGCAAAGTCGTAATACTTAAAGGAGGGAACGATTCTTGCGGGTAAAGAGCGCAAACCTCTGCAGAGTGAAGATCTAATCGGTTAGCCGTGTCCCGATTACTTTACAATTTGAGCCTATGGAACTTGGAGTATTTGGATATCTCAACACCGAACTTAATAAATTAATTTGAGGGGTTATTTAATAATTGGGAATGAGACATTGGTTGGCGGAACCATCTCAAGAACTACCAACATTTTGTAGTATTTGCAAACAAGTCCTTGTTGTAGGAAAACTGGCTTTTTCAGAAAACAATGAAACTTAGAGCCCCACAGCCAAATTGCATGTAGTGTTAGTAATTTTATTGTTGTTCTCTTTGACTTGCCGGCATATTCAAAATGCTGACCTACACGGCTGCAACGCCTTATGTTGCGAGGAGTTTTCCGATCGGAGTGAGGCTACAATCCACGCTTGGCGATTGCCCTATGGAGTCGGATGGACTCGCTATTCGTCTACGCTTCCGCAGCTTTATTTAGTTTATTTCTCATGAGTTGGCCTTTGGCCGAATTTATTCTATTGTAATAAAGACTCGATATGAGAATCGTGTAATAAATTCAGGTGTGATTGAACTTTGAATCTTTTCATCAATGTACTGTGCGTGCCAGCATGATCTTGGGATGGTACAGCTACACAGAGACTTGACCGTTTTCGGGTCGGGTCGCTACAGAGATGGTATTCAGAGCACACGCTGACCGTAGGACGTAACCCCTAGGATCGGAAAGCTATAGGAAGAGACTTTTTATTTTATGTCCTTATCATTCCGTAATTCTCCCTTGTTCATTTCTGACTTCTCTCCGATTTTCAACATTCTAGATGGCCGCCGAGTTCACCCCAGTTCTGCTACCGGAGTTTTGCCAGCCTGATGAGACGATGCCTCTCGGCAAGAAGCTAGTTCAGATCGTGAAGAAGCTGAAGATTGCTCTGCCTCAATCACCGGAAGCCTACCAATGCACTTCCGACGGATACCCGCCATGTGATTAAGGTGCACATTCCAGGAGGACCTTCGGAGGACATTCAGAGCCCATTGACTTTGAGTTTACCGATTTCAGTTGGATCTCGGAAGAGACATGGCGATTTATCGTGCACTTGGACATCTCCGAGAAGAGTACAGGCCGAGCTCGACCCATCGACCTCGCCATGATTTCTCGCAGAGCTAGGAATGGAGATATCATCCGATCGTGAGGACGACTCCATTCTCTCATATGCCCAAGACTTGGAGAGTCTCCTCAGAAACGGAAATCCAGACGCTACCAAACTCAAGGTACACAGAGGCTGTTGTTCCGTGAACTGAACTCGGAGGAGAAAGCACGCGGACTTCCTTGACCATGAAGAAGAAATCAAGGATTTCAAGGAGAGAGTCGACAAGCTAAAGATGGATGTTGCCGCATTAGAGGAGAAGATGGACCTGGGAGAAGACCTTTTTCCGAGTGGAGATGACGAACCCCTTGTGAGGAATGACCAGGATTATGAAGAGAGCTCCACCGAAGAAAGCCGCAAGAGGAGGCGCCGCACCAGAGGACGCCACACCGGAGGACGCCGCACCAGAGGACGCAAGGATAATTGATGAAGACATTTAGTCGACCGCCATGTTATTCTACTTTTTTTTTCTTTCCGTCGATCAGTTAGGCCGTTATTTTCGATTAGTCGTGAGAATTTGTAATCCGAAATTGAACCATATTTGAGATGATTGAATAAATGATTGGTGTGATTATGATTGTGCATTCATATGGGTAGTGATATTTTCTCATTAGATCCTTGTTCTATTCTAATTTTCTCATCCACTCCAAAACACCAGATGCCTCCGAGACGTGACCCGGTTTCAACTTTCCGCGGAGCTCACCCAAATGATCCAGCAGCAGAATGCCCTTATGCGACGCTCATCCGTAACTGAACAACAACAACAACAACAATCCACCGCCACCACCCCTGTTGACAACTTGACCCGCTTCCTAAGGCTGAATCCGCGGTGTTCTCTAGCAGACCGAGCCGATTGTGGCCGATGATTGGCTCCTCAAGGTCGGAAGGAGTTAGCCACCGCTGGATGCACAGATCAGAGAGAAGGTGCGCTTTGCCGCACATCAACTTGATGGACCTGCAGCCTCTTGGTGGGAGAACTACACCGCCACTTATCCCATCGCCACCATTACGTGGGATCAGTTCCAAGAAGCTTTCGCACCGCCATGTCTCACCGGAGCCATGAGTCCGAAGAAGCGTGAGTTCCGCAACTTACGCCAGGGAACCGTCATGTGGGGCGATGCGTGGATGAGTTCAGCAAGTTAGCTCGCTATGCCCCGGATGATGTGGCCACATATGCCGCAAAGAAGGAAAAGTTTCTCGAGGGACTCAATGACGAGCTGGGAATGCAGCTAATGGTGGCTACTTTCAACAACTACCGTGAGCTGGTAGACAAGGCCACCATACTCAAGGCAAGCGAAGCAAATTGATAGCATAGCGGAAGTATGGCGGGAAGTACAACTCGAGCTCAGCGAAGCCCGTTATGCCCCATACTGGGAGGGCATACCCATCACACCCATGGAGGACATAATCATGGAGGACATAACCATGGAGGAATGGGAACAACCGCAACCACGACAACAAGTCGTGCAATGGAAACGGCAATGGCAACCAGCATCATCCTGCCCCTGCTCGTAAGGATCTGAGTCACATCACTGCTTCAAGTGCCGAAAACAGGCACTATGCCACCGACTGCCCGGAGGCCAAGCAGAGGAATGGAAACGGCAATGGAAGCTCAGCAAATAAGCCCAACCCTTTTCCTCGTGCTCGTGAACCACATTGACGTGGAGGACGCCTATGATCAGCCGATAATCGTGGTTGGTAAGTTTTATTAAATTCACGCCCAATATTGGTACTCTTTGATTCTCGTGCAACGATTCATTTATATCAAGGGTAGTTGTGGAAAAGTACGGGTTGCCCACTAGAACCCTTAGAAGCCCTCTTCACGCCGGGCCCGCAGGAGGAGAAATGATGGCGTGCTTAGGCTGTCATGCAACCCTTAACATCGGAAACCATAAATTTCCCGCAGACCTCATAGTATTGGAAACCCGCACCTTGGATGTAATCCTAGGCATGGATTGGTTGATGAAGTTTGAAGGAAACATAGACTGTGCTCAAGAAGACGATTCTCGCTCACCACCCGAGCGTAAGAGGATCAAGTATGTATCCAGTGAATTTCCTCACGGAGTTGTTCAGAGGAAGTGCCAGAGTGCAAGATTTTCCGATGTGTTTCGGAGGAATTACCAGAATGCCACCGACAGAGACATTGAATTTCTGATTGAGTTATTGCCCGGCACAGCTCCAATATCCAAGAGACCCTATCGGATGCCCCCGAACGATTTGGAAGAGATCAAGCAGCAAATTAATGAGCTATTGGATAAGGGATATATTCGGCCAAGCTCGTCACCTTGGGGAGCCCCAGTTCTTTTGGTAGAGAAGAAGGATGGAACCCTGAGAATGGTTGTGGATTATCGTTCATTGAACGACGTGACCATCAAGAACAAGTACCCTCTGCCGATGATTAATGATCTATTTGATCAGCTAGTTGGAGCCACGGTATTCTCCAAGATCGATCTTCGATCAGGGTATCATCAGTTGAAGATCCGTGAAAAGGATATACCCAAAACAGCATTTACCACCAGGTATGGTTTATATGAGTATACCGTCATGTAATTCAGATTGACTAATGCCCCTACATACTTCATGAATTTGATGAACAAGGTATTTATGGAATATCTGGACAAGTTTGTCGTGGTGTTCATCGATGATATACTGATTTTCTCCAAGAGCGAGGAAGAGCATAAGGAACATTTGCGCCTAGTTCGAGAAACTCCGAGAACATCGAGTTGTATGCCAAGTTCAGCAAATGTGAATTTTGGCTGAAGGAAGTCGGATTCCTGACATGTTATTTCAGGAGAAGGAATAGCGATTGACCCCACCAAGGTTGTATCAATCACCGATTGGCGATCACCCACCTCGACCAAGGAGATCCGCAGTTTTCTCGGACTCGTAGGATATTATCGGAGGTTTATTGAGAATTTCTCAAGATTGCCAAGCCCATGATTGAGCTGTTGAAGAAGGACGCCAAGTACATTTGGACCGAGGATTGTGAAGCCGCCTTCGTGAATTGAAGAAACGTTTGGTTACAGCCCCAAAGCTGATTTTGCGGACATACACAAGGATTACGGTATATTGTGACGCTTCTCGCCAGGACTCGGAGGAGTACTCATGCAGGAAGGAAAAGTTGTAGCTTATACCTCCACACAGCTACGACCTCACGAGATGAATTACGCCACACATGATTTGGAGTTAGCAGCCGTAGTGCATGCACTCAAGACCTGGAGGCACTTCCTTATCAGAAACAGTTGTGATGTTTACACAGATCATAAGAGCTTGAAGTATATTTTCACGCAGAAAGAGTTGAACCTCAGGCAGAGGAGATGGCTAGAGTTAATCAAGGACTATGACATGAGATTGCATTACCACCCAGGAAAGGCTAATGTTGTAGCAGATGCCTTGAGCCATAAGAGTTATGTGAATACTCTCATAGCGGGAGGATTACCCCAGGAGTTAGTCGATGACCTCAGAGATCTCCGACTGGAGATAATTCCGAGAGGATATGTTGCAGCTCTGGAAGTTCAGTCCACTTTGGCCGAAAGAATTCGTGAAGCCCAAAAGTCGGACAAGGAAATTGATGAGATAAAGAAAAGGATGAATGAAGGAAAAGCTAAAGGGTTTCGTAAGGATGAATACGGAGCTATATGGTTTGAGGATCGTATTTATGTACCCAATGATCCCGAACTCAGGAAGCTAATTCTTCAGGAGGCTCATGATTCGCCGTACTCGATTCACCCCGGTAACACCAAGATGTATCTGGATTTGAAGGAAAGTTTCTGGTGGACAGGTATGAAGAAGGATATTGCTGAGTACGTAGCAATATGCGATGTTTGCCAGCGAGTAAAGGCGGGACATCAGAAGCCAGAAGGGTTACTTCAACCTTTGCCGATTCCCGAGTGGAAATGGGAAAAACTTGGAATGGATTTTATCACAGGATTACCCAGACCCGCTCAGTTATGATTCCATCCGGTAGTGGTTGATCAATTGACCAAGGTAGCTCATTTCATTCCCGTGAAGACTACCTATACCAGCGCTAAGTTAGCCAAGATATACATGACCAGGATCGTATGTCTGCATGGAGTTCCGAGGAGTATCGTGTCAGATAGAGGAACACAATTTACCTCAAAGTTTTGGAATCAGTTGCATGAAACTTTGGGTACGAGGCTGGAGTTCAAGAGCTTTTCATCCGCAGATGATGGACAGACCGAGAGAGTCAACCAGATCCTGGAGGACATGTTGAGAGCTTGTGCGCTAGACTATGGGTCTAGCTGGGATGATAATTTTCCATACGCGGAGTTCTCGTACAATAACAGTTATCAGACCAGTCTGAAGATGGCCCCTTTCGAAGTTCTATACGGAAGGAGGTGCAGAACATCATTGCTGTGGGATGGTGTTGGAGATCGAAAACTTTTCGGTCCCGATCTTATCGAGATTCGAAGAGAAAGTCAAGCTGATTCGAGATAGACTCAAGGTAGCTCAATCGAGGCGTAAGAGTTATGCCGACAAGAACGCAAGGAAGTAACATACGGCGGGAGACCGAGCATATCTTCGTGTGTCCCCACTTCGTGGAATCAAGAGGTTCGGTGTTAAAGGAAAGTTAGCACCCTGGTTCATTGGCCCGTACAAAATCCTCGAACGTCGTGGAGAAGTTGCTTACAAGTTGGAATTGCCGGAAGGATTGTCCGGAGTTCATGATGTCTTCCATGTTTCTCAGCTGAAGAAATGCCATGCCAAGATGGCCGGTATTCCGTTGAGAGACACGGTGCCCCTAGAGGCCATACAGCTCGACAGTGATCTGACTTATGAGGAGAAACCCGTCCGAATTCTCGAGACTGCGAACAGAGTCACCCGCAGAAGATCATCAAGTTTTGCAAGGTGTTTGTGGAGTCATCATTCCGAGGAGGAAGCCACCGGGAGCGAGAAGAAGACCTCCGCCGAGACCACCGCACCTATTTGCTAGCCAACCCAAATCTCGAGGGCGAGATTCATCTTAAGGTGGGTAGGTTTGTAACATCCCAAATTTCCCATTTGGAATGTTTTACAATTATAGCTAAGCATCTATGCATTATTGTTTGAATTGAGTGACATTTGAATTATTTCAAAGGCTTTTGAGTTTGTTGGAACTTGAATTCAAATTGGCAGTTGAATTTAATTCAAAACAATGCCTGACAAATACTTGAGAAAAAGTATGAGAGGAGTAAACATGACACTCCAAAAATGTCAAAAGAAAATTTTTGCCAAAAAGTTTGAATTCAAATTTGATTTTA
This sequence comes from Aegilops longissima, assembly GCA_021605205.1. Classification (NCBI taxonomy): domain Eukaryota; kingdom Viridiplantae; phylum Streptophyta; class Magnoliopsida; order Poales; family Poaceae; genus Aegilops; species Aegilops longissima. Next base: position 128,911,730 of record CM038678.1, read on the forward strand.
ATTGGGATTTCTAGAAAATGTTTTATTTAAGTTTGAGTTTTGCCCCTGGAAAAATGTCCGAATTGTAGGATAAATTCCCCTGAGAATTTTGATATCTATATATATGTCCTATATAAAAGTATATACATTTTATATATTCTCTCTTCTCTCTAATTCAAAAAAAAAGGAAAAAGAAAAACCCAGCGCTAGCCGAGCCAACTGCCCAGCCGGCCAGCCGAAGCAGCCAACCAGGGCCAAAGCGCAGCCACCAGCCCGAGCCGGCCTGCCCAGCCTGCCGCGCCCGATTCCTCTCCCCTCGGTCGCCCGCTCGCTCTCCTCTCCCCCTCTCTCACCGACGCCACGACCCCACCCTTCTCTTTCCCTCGCCCACGTCTCACACGCCAGAGCGCGACCGCCGCCGCCCGTCGCCGCGATCTTCACGGGATCGCGATCCCGAGTCGCCCCCTGCCCCAAGTTGATGCCCTATAAATACCTACGCCCCTCCTCCCTCGAACCCCCTAAAACCCGAGCCCAAAACCCACCGCAGCTCGCACCCTCACCAAACGCATCTCGCCGCCGCCGCCTCGGTTCGCCGCCGTATCCGCCACCGGTGAGCCACCCCTCGACCTCCAAGCTACCCCACCCGAACCGCCACTTCATCTCGCACCTCCCTGACATTTTTTCTTTGCCCAGGAGCCCCCGACGCCGTCGCCCCGAGCTCGTCCGCCACCCGCCGGAGCCGGAGCTCACCCGAGCTCGCCCTGATCGTCTCCGTCATCCCCGAGCTTCACCGACTCCACCCTCGACCTCCCCTCGAGCCGCCGCACCCGCCTGACGTCTCCACCGTCTTCCCCGACCACCGGAACCACCGCGCCGTCCACGCCCGAGCCGCCGTCGTCCATCGTCGTCGTCACCACCGCGGTATGTCGCCGGAGCCACCCACCACCGTCCGATCTTAAACCTACGGCCTAGATTAGATCACACGAAGGGTTAGGTTTTATTTAGATTAGATCGGTTTTAGTGGTTTTTAGTCCGGTTTATTTCCTGGTTTAGTTAGACCGGCCCGATCGGTTTATTTTCTGTTAGCCCCGTTAGCGCTAGTTTTTTTTCTTTTTAGTTATATTTTCGTTTCTGTTTTTAACAGAATAGTTCCAGTTTTGTAAAATCCGTATCTCTTAGGTTACTTAATATTTTTAGTTGATTCTTTTTTTGTTAGTTTGAAAATTTGTTGTAGTTTCTATAGAAAATATGTTTAGCCATGTTTAAATAATTAGAAATTGTTTTATTTTAGTTTTAGACAGATTAGTATTTCTGCTATAAATTGAGTTAGGATTATTTTATTTTAGTGATTCTTTTGTCACAGCTTTGTTTTGACTTTGCCTAGCAGTAGGAATTTATTTGGGTATTTTAGATTAAAAAATAGTTTTAGTCGAAATCATGTGTTTCTTGTTTATTTAACTAGCTACTGTTTTCCTATTGTTCTAGTTAGTAAATAATTTTATTTTACCTATGTTATAGTTTATTTTTAGATTAGTTTCTGTAGTTTCAGAACGTGAACTTTTATTTACAGAAAATAAAAAGTTTATTTTATTTTCTTGTTAGTTGTTGGCTTGGATTTCTTCGAGTTTTCTTTGGTTTTTGGTTCGATTGTTTTGTGTGTTTTATGTTAGCATGCTGTTATGTTAAGTGATTGTATGTTTGTATGCTTATATGATTATTGTTTGCTTCGATAGAATTTCCGGAGTGTGAAGCCTGCTATTACGAGTCCCTAGCTTTCGAAGACCGTTAGCCAGGCAAGTCATTTGATCATGTTTTCTTTTACAATACCTATGATTTTATTGCATTAGAATTATACCTCCCCACCATGCATGCAGTAGGAGAATTTTAAGTTATGTTCTTGAGTAGTATCATGAGGTAGGATGAACCCAATTCCCCTTGTTACCATTGCCCGGGACGATGTAGTTTATTTTGCTATGCTCGTAGACGGGGTTGGTTGAGTGATTCATAAGGGAGATGCGAGAGTCAATATGATGACAACCCCATGACTTCAAGCTCAAGATGGACTTCAAAATTCACTACTGGGTGGAGGACGGTTGACGGGCACCCTGGAGAAACCAGCGGCTGGCCGGGATGCATGGAGAAGCGCCATGACATCTTGCGGAAAGCTTCACCCAGCCACGAAGAGACGGATGGATACCCCATTGACCGGAAGCTTACCTGTGCAGCCGCAAGCCATTACGGGCTCTGGCTTGGTCGACCCTAGGCGTGACTCTGGCGGACGGTGCTACGAGATGTAGAAGAACGGTAGGATTGGATGGGCACCGCAATGGCCTGAGGAACTCTTCGAAGATCCTGTTTCGCTCGTCCGCCTTCAAACACCAGCGGTCACGAAGACTTAAAGGAGGAACGATTCTTGCGGCTAAAGTGCGCAAACCTCTTCAGAGTGAAGATCTAATCGGTTAGTCGTGTCCCGATTACGGACAATTTGAGCCTCTGGAACTTGGAGTATTTCGATATCTCAACACCGAACTTAATAAATTAATTTGAGGGGGTTATTTAATAATTGGGAATGAGACATTGGTTGGCGGAACCATCTCAAGAACTACCAACATTTTGTAGTATTTGCAAACAAGTCCTTGTTGTAGGGAAAACTGGCTTTTTCAAGAAAACAATGAAACTTAGAGCCCCACAAAGACAAATTGCATATAGTGTTAGTAATTTTATTGTTGTTCTCTCTTGACTTGTCGGCATATTCAAAATGTCTGACCTACACGGCTGCAACGCCTTATGTTGCGAGGAGTTTTCCGATCAGAGTGAGGCTACGATCCACGCTTGGCGATTGCCCTATGGAGTCGGATGGACTCGCTATTCGCTCTCGCTTCCGCAGCTTTATTTAGTTTATTTCTCATGAGTTGGCCTTCGGCCGAATTTATTCTATTGTAATAAAGACTCGATATGAGAATCGTGTAATAAATTCAGGTGTGATTGAACTTTGAATCTTTTCATCAATGTACTGTGTGTGCCAGCATGATCTTGGGATGGTACAGCTACACAGAGACTTGACCGTTTTCGGGTCGGGTCGCTACACTTGTGATCCGTGTATACCTCACAATGGTTTCCAATGAGAAAATGTCTCCAAGTCTTCAACGCGTGCACTACGGCTGCTAACTCCAAATCATGCGTAGCATAATTTAACTCATGGGGTTTAAGCTGTCGTGAGGCATATGAAACAACTCTTCCCTCCTGCATAAGTACGGCTCCAAGTCCTCGACGAGAAGCGTCGCAATACACTTCATAATCCTTGCGTTGATCTGGCAGAATCAACAGTGGTGATGTGACCAAGCGTTTCTTCAACTCCTGAAAACTGGCCTCACATTCCTCAGTCCATTTGAACTTGGTGTCCTTCTTTAGCAACTCCGTCATAGGCTTTGCAATCTTCGAGAAATTCTCAATGAACCTCCGGTAGTATCCTGCGAGTCCAAGAAAACTCCGGATCTCTCCAACTGACATGGGTGCCTCCCAATTTGTCACAGTGACAACTTTGGTGGGATCTACCGCTATTCCTTCTCCGGATATAACATGTCCAAGGAATCCAACTTCCTTCAACCAAAACTCACACTTGCTGAACTTGGCGTACAGCTGATGTTCTCAGAGCTTCCCAAGTACCAAACGCAAATGCTCTTTATGCTCCTCTTCATTCTTCGAGTAGACCAGAATATCATCAATGAACACCACAACGAACTTATCCAAAAACTCCATACACACCTTGTTCATCATGTTCATAAAATAGGCAGATGTGTTAGTCAGACCAAATGACATAGCGGTATACTCATATAGCCCATACCTTGTGGTAAAAGCTGTCTTAGGTATATCCTGCTCTCGAATCTTCAGCTGGTGGTACCCTGGTCGCAGATCAATAGTGGAAAACACCTTAGCTCCTTGCAGCTGGTCAAACAAATCATTGATCATCAGTAGTGGGTACTTGTTCTTGATCGTTACTTCATTCAATCCTCGATAATCAATAACCATCCTTAACAATCCATCCTTCTTCTCCACTAGAAGCACTGGGGATCCCCAAGGTGACGAACTTGGGCGAATATAACCTTTATCTAGTAACTCCTTAATCTGCTTCTTAATTTCCTCCAAATCCTTTGCGGGCATTCTATACGGTCTCTTAGATATTGGCCCTGTGCCTAGAAAAGCTCAATAAAAAACTCAATGTCTCTATCCGGTGGCATGCCTGGCAACTCTTCTAGAAATACATCTGGGAAATCCTTCACCACTGGCACTTCCTCCTGTACAACTCCCGATAAGGAATTTACTTGCGTCCTATTCGTCACATGCTGGGATACATACTTGATCCTTCTTCCTTCTAGGATTGTGAGCAAAATCGTCTTACTGGCACAGTCGATGTTTCCTCCATACATCGATAGCCAATCCATACCCAGAATCACATCCAAACCTTGCGACTCCAAAATTATTAGATCTGAGGGGAAAACATGCCTACCTATGGTCAATGGCATCTGAAAACATCCTTGGCTTGCCATATACTCTGCTCCTGGCGAGCTTACTAACATTGGTGTACTAAGAACTTTGGTGGGCAGTTTATACTTCTCCACAAATCCCCTTGATATGTATGAATGTGATGCACCAGTATCAAAAAGAACGACTGCAGTAAATGACTTAACCAAAAACTTACCTATTACTGCATCTGGTTGAGCTTCAACCTCCTCCATGTTAACGTGGTTCACTTGTCCCCTGTTGAAAGGGTTGGGCTTCTTCCCAGAGCTTCCATTGCCATTTCCATTCTTAGATTCATGACATTCATTGGCGTAATGTCCGGTCTTCTGGCACTTGTAGCAAGTTACGTGGCTTAAATCTTTTTAGCGGGCGTTGCCGGGTTGGAACGGTTCTGTTCATTGCTTCCTCCATTACCATTCCCGTTCTTGGGGCCACTATGATTGTGCGAACTTCCTCCAATGTGATTGTGACCTCCATGGTTATGCTGAAGGGATCCTCCCGAGTTCGGGGTAAAACGTGGTCTTTGCTGAGCTCCAGAATTATACTTCCCTTGTCCATACTTCCTCTTGCGGTTTTCAATCTGCTGCTGCTTCCCTTCCAGCATGAGAGCTCTATCTACCAACTCCTGGTAGTTAGTGAAATTTCCCACCATCGACTGCATGCCCATCTCATCATTCAGTCCTTCCAGAAACTTCTCCTGCTTAGCTCCATCCGTAGCGACGTCATCTGGGGCATAACGCGCTAGCTTACTAAAGTCATCCACATACTAGCCAACGGTGCACCCTCCTTGGCGTAAATTGCGAAAATCACGCTTCTTCATGGCCATAGCTCCTGTTGATACATGGGCAGTGCGAAAAGCCTGCTGGAACTGGTCCCATGTAACAGTGTGGATGGGGTAAGTGGCTGTGAAATTCTCCCACCATGATGGTGCGGGTCCATCAAGCTGATGTGTGGCAAAACAGCACTCTCTCCGCATCTGTGCATCCTGCAGTGGTCAACTCCATTTCAATCTTGCGGAGCCAATCATCGGCAACTATCGGCTCGACACTACTGGAGAACACCAGCGGATTCAGCTTTAGAAAACGGGCTAAGTTATCAATAGGTGGTGGTGGTGGGTTGTTGTTGTTGTTGTTCCCCTGATTCTGATTCTAGACTAGTATCTGCATCAATGTATTCTGCTGCTGGATCAACTGAGTGAGCTCCGGTGGGAAAGCAAATCCATTGTCGCGTCTCGGAGGCATCTGCTAGGTTTAGAAAAGGTGAGAAAACATAGTAGAATGGGGTCTAAGGGGGAAAACACTACCCATATGCACATGAGACAAACACAAAAATATCACTCAATTCAATCAAACAAGGGCGTACAATCGGTCTAGAACTATCGTTACAAAAGTGCTCAGACTATACTATATGCATGTTGGAATACTACTACTGATATGGTGGTCGACTAGAAAAATTGATCGGTCGAAGACTCCATGATATCCGCTCCAGCTTCATCAACATAGTCATCATCGCTATCGTCAGGATCCGAGTTGGTGTCGTCGATGATGATGTAGTTCTCCGGGCAAGTGGAACCGTCATCTTCTCCTCCTGGCGCGGGGTCTCCCATGAATACTCCCAGCTTCCTTGTCAGGTCGTCATTCTTCTCCACTAGTACGATGATTTCCTTCTCATAATCTTCGCGGGTAGCCTTGAGTTCTTCCTCTAGCTCCGTGATCCTGGTCATCACCTTCTTCAAATATGTCATGCCTGCGCACATCTGGTTCTCCTGGCGTCGAATGTGCTGGTTTCACTCCTGGATGAAAGCTGCAATCGATCTATCCTTCCTGGTGTTGATCATCTCCCATTGCTCATCTCAGCGCCCACAAATCTGGTAGATAATATCCTTGAGATCCTTGTGGTAAACTTCTCCAATGTGTCCCATGGTGATGTGTGCTGCCATACTCTTTCCAAGACTCCAGGTTGGTGCATGAAAGGAAAATTCTATGGGCTCAGTGACAGGCGTGAATGTCCTTCCTGGAACTTGAACTTGAATCATCCAGCGCTTCTCTTCTGGTAAAGTAGCGTTGTAAGTCCCGGTGAAGCTTGGTATTCCGATGTTCAGGTACCTAGTGACTTCCTTCAAGTGGCGTCCAAAAGGGGTGTCTTCATCCGGTTGCGTGAACTTGATCCTTGCATCCACCATCCTAAAGAGTAGAAAATGGAGAGGAGTCATAAATGAGAAGAGAGTAGTGATCTAGGGCTTTAGCTTAGTGGTCGTGTCCTACAGTCAGCGTGTACTATAGTCAGAAATGAGAAGAGAGTAGTGATCAGACCTCAAACAGTCTGATCTCTGTGCATCAGTGTCATCCCTGTATCGGTAATGCTGACACGCACAGTACTTGAAGGATTTATAACAGAGTAGCAATCACACACTTATTATATCGAATGTCTCCAAAGTGAACTTATTACAATAAATATGTCTTAAGGCCATCTAATGCGATAACAGCGGAAGGCTTGGAAGATAAAGTGAGTCCATCAACTCCAACGGCATCAGTGAGTGAAAGACCATGACCTAAGGCTCCTTACTCGTCGTCTGAAAAGTCTGCAACATGATACGTTGCAGCCCGAAAACGGGTCAGCACATGGAATATGCTGGAAATGTAAGACTAGAGAGTAATGAACAGAATAAAGCTATCACTATATGCATATATGGCTGGTGGAGGCTGTATGGTTAATATGTTTTGCGAAAAGCCAATTTTTCCCTACAACAAAGGAATAAATTTTATTTAACTACAAAGTTGGTTGAAAACATTGAGAATGGTAAACCCCATCTCAATCCCAATTAAAGGTAATTAATAACCCAACAAAATTAATTTAGAGTGTTGAGATCCACATGATAATCCAAGAACCAGATACTCAAGATGTCCATAACCGGGGACACGGCTAACCATGATTAGTTTGTACACTCTGCAGAGGTTTGTGCACTTTTCCCCACAAGACTCGATCTCCTCCGTTTGATTTCTCGCACTACATGAAGTTTGAGAAACGGATGACCGAGACACAGTCTTTCCGAAGAGGTCCCCTTAACCGATAGATAGGCCTGTACACCTACAATCCCCTACATCTGCTAGCCCATCTTGGAAAGGTTTCCCACAACTTACTCAACTATGCCAGAGCCCATAATGGCATGTGGCCACACACGGAAGTTTCTAGCATGAATAATCTTATGATCCCTATGAGCCTGGGTGGCAGTCCATAGGAGAATCACACGGTACCCCGGGATTTCCAAAAAATACAGGCAATCATTGGATTCCCCAGGTGCCTCAATCCACCCAGATGTGTATTTAAGTTGCCACCTTAAGTTGAACCATTAATTAACAATCTCACATCTGTCATGGATACACTCAAACCCAATCCAGGTCTACGAGCATAGCCTGGCAATATAAGCATAACGTAATAGTAACTCCCAAGGTTGGAATGCAGGGCAATAGGTTCCTACCTCATCAACTACTTCCCAGTACCCACATATTATCAATCCTACTCATGCAATGTTTAAGGGTTGAAACTAATGCATAAAACTAGGTATGAGAAGGATATGATCAAAGTGTTACTTGCCTTGCTGATGATCCGTGAAACCTAGAGACTCGTAGTAGCACGCTTCGCACTCCGGGTACTCTATCGCAAACAAACAAACAAGCATGCAATAAGCAATCAAGCAACGATGCACAGGAAAACTCAAATAAGAAGATCTAACCAGAAAGTTCAACTTAAGAAATCCGGTTTGCAAAAAGAATCAAATCAAGCGAAGCAACGAAACTCAAACTGCGAAAGAAACAAGCTTCGTTTACTAATCTGGATTAAAGTAAAATTTTATAGTAGCAAAAACTTGTTTAAGTTGATTGAACAGAAAGAGAGCTTCGAGACGAAACTCTAGGTGCTTTGAATCGCCTGATTCCGATAAACGAGCGAAAAGATAAACTAAAACGAAAATCAGAAGAGAAATCGCGATCGAAAATAATCGCGGAAAATCCGAGAAAAAGAAAAACTGACGAACAAACTAACTAACGAACGTTCGTTGTCTGCGGCTAGACGGTGAAAACCGTTCGTTAAAACGAACGAACGAACGGGCGTTCGCTAAATAAATAAACCGGAAAAAACCGATCTAAAATAAAAAAAGGGATCAAGGGTTTCGAAAAAACCGATCGGTTTTCTCGCAAAAACCGAGGCGGCGGCGGCTACCTCCAGCTAGACAGCGGCGGCGGCGGGCGGCTCCTCCGGCGGGGTCGGGCGGCGGCGAGGGTATCCGGTGGCGGCGGGCTGCTGGCGGGCGCGGGCTTGGCGCGCGGCGAGGCTCGGGCGGCTAGGGTCTCGGTCTTGGGGTGGTGGCTCGGGCCTCTGCGCCTTTAAAGGACCGGCCGGGCTAGTGTCCAGGTCAGACACGGCCTGGTTAGGTCAGTTCGTTTTTTTTAAATTATTCCATGCAGAAAAACAAAGAAAAGAAATACTAAACAGACTCCAAAAATCCTGAAATAAATTTTCGCCGTCCTCTAAAAATCTACCGGACAAGGTGAACATTTATTTGGGACTCTAATGCAGTTTTGAAAAACACATATTTTTCCTAATTCCAATAAAATAGCAATAGAACTCTAAATAAACTTCTTTTTTGATTTTAATATTAAATCTCCAATATTTCTTTATTTTGAGGAAGTTATTTTATCATCTCTCTTTTATTTTCATGAAAGAAATATTCGAAGAGAAAATAATTAAAATCAAACGATCCTCTTTTCAAAATTCAAGAAAACTCAAATATGAGTTGCGTAGAATTTCTAGGATCAAGCCAAAATGCAATTAAATATGATATGCAATGATGACCTAATGAATAACATTCCAAATTGAAAATTTGGGATGTTACTGATGAAGCCTCGTGGCTCCCGACCGCTTTCTTTAGCCTATATATATCCATATACCCTAAAAACATCGGGAATGTAATAGATCGGAGTTCCTCAGTGGCGACCCGACCGAATGGATCAAGTCTACGTGCTTAAGTGTCATCCTCGGATCGGTATGTCGACACACAAAGGTTTCGAGGATTTATAACGAGGTAAATCACATGTATAAATAACGTAAATACTATTACCTCAATCCAAATAGCGGAAGTAACAAGGTTGTGGATTCCCATCAACACCAACGGCAAAGTTGAGTGTAGAAATTGTAACCCTAACGTATCACTTACTCGTCGTCAGATCCTGCAACATGAGACGTTGCAGCCACAAAGGGTCAGTACATTGAATGTGCTGGCAAATTCGCACCATAGGATAATGATGAATAATAACTATCACTACATGCATATTTGGCTGGTGGAAAGCTCTATGGTTATAGTTTTTGCGAAAAGCCAATTTTTCCCTATATCAAAGGAATATATTTTAATTTAACTATCATGGTGGTTGAAACATCATTGAGAAGGTACCCCCAACTCAATGATCCCAACTAAAAGTAATCATTAACCCAACAAATTAATTTAAGTAACATGATGAGATATTAAGATACTCCAAGTACTAGATACTCAAAATTGTCCATAACTGGGACACGGCTAACCATGATTAGATTGTACACTCTGCAGAGGTTTGCGCACTTTTCCCCACAAGACTCGATCGCCTCCGTTGGTTTCTCGCACTACATGGTGTTTGAGAAACGGATGACCGAGACACAGTCTTTCAGAAACATTAACTCTCTACTCCGGGTAGATCATACCAAACCTACAAAACCCACTACCTGCTGATCTACCTCTTCAAGAGCTTCACGTAACTTAGTCAACTATGCTAGAGCCCATAATAGCTTGTGGCTGCACACGGAAGTTTCTAGCATGAAAATATCTCGCCCTTTGAGCCCTGGTGGCGAACCATAGGATGATCACACAAGATAACCCCGGATCTCCTAGGACAACACTGGTATAACCCCAAGTGTCCGGGCAAGTCCACTGGTATATCCCCAAGGTGCCCCAACCAATCCACCTAGATGTGTATTAAAGTAGCCACCTTAAGTTAAACCTTAGTTAACAATCTCACCTCTTTCATGAATTCTCTCAAACCAAACCACGTCTACGAGCATAGCATAGCAGTATGAGCACAACATAAAAGTAACTCCCAAGGGTTTGATAGTAACAGGGCAATAGGTTCTACCTCATCAACTACTTTCCCAAAACCCACCATTTAATTAGATCCTAATCATGCAATGTTTGAGGATTGATCTAATGCATAAAAACTGGGTATGAAAGGGATATGATCAAAGTGTGAACTTGCCTGCAATGTTGATGAAGATGATTCGCACTCAAAACTCTTGATAGATCGTAATCAAGCAATAGTAACCACACATAAGCAATCACTCAAAAGTTCGGAAAGAACGAAGAAAACAATTCGGAAAACATCAGAACCAAGCAAATAAATCTTGCAACATAAAACAATTTCTAATAGTACCAAAATCATGTGAATTTGGCCTTATCAGAAAGTTTAGGTCAAGAGCTTTGATTTGCAAAAAGAATCAACTCAAACGGAGTTATAAAACTCAAGTTACGATCAAACGAAGTTAAAATTCAAATCTGGTCTAATTCAAATTTTAAACTTTTAAAAACATGTTTGAGTTGGATTACTGGATAGAGGAGATCGTAACGAAGAAGTGGTCGTTGGTTTCATCTAATTTGGATGAACGAGTAAAAAGTTATGGCTATTTAAAAAATCAGGGCCAAGCTGTTTTACGAAAGAAAAATAGCTACAGCTAAGGTCTAATGTATAAATACGTAGACTAATTGATAATTTAATCTATCGTATTAGTCTAAAAATAATAAACTACGGAAGTATAAGAAGAAAAAAAACAAAGAAAGATACCTTTATAAGGCAGAGAAAAGACGACTTTGGAGAGAAGAGACAATCCAGAAGTCGCGTCGGAGAGAAAAAAAATATTTTTCTTAAATGAATCTAGTCAAACCAAAATATTGATTTAACCCGAATCAGATGATTTTTGAGGCTCTATGGGTCTATATTTATAGGTGGAAAAGAGGTTTAGGGGTCAAAAGGTAGGCAATATGGGACTAAACATAGACGAAAAATATACGAAAGAGAGGAGAAAAAGAGACTCGCGTGGCATGGGCCAAAAGGCTTTCGACCGGCCGCGCGCGTACACTGTAATTTTTTTTTGAGTAATAGAAATGAAAAATAAAAAACTATGAAAGAAAAAAAAAATGGGGAAGGAAATATGGCCCGCTGGGCCTGGCCCATATATTATATAGAAAAAGAAAAGACGGGGCGCCCGCTGGTACTATGATGCGCGTCGTGACAGTTAGTTTCAAAGCGCGTGCAGTTTTGTTTTTTTAAACAGAAAGCGATAAACTGAAAACGAAAATGAAACTAAAATTTTATATAGGCATATTATATATCCAAATTTTCAGAAAAGATTTTCTACAAGATGAACATTATTCTAGCTTCAAATAAAATACATACAAATTCAAATAAAGCAAAGAGTGCTTCTTCCTAGTAAAATCCAGTAAAAATCATTTTAAAAATACCAAAATTAATTCAAATTTATTTATCTCCAATTTTCTGATGTAGGGAATCATGTTACCCTATTTTCCATATATTTTATTTTTGGAGAAAATAATTTGAATAAAACTCAAATAACTCCAAATTGAAAAATTAATTCAAAAGAACTTTGAATTTAATTCTTTGAAACTCCCAACTCATATTTCATATGTTTTGAAGAAGTCATTTTATCTTCGCCGTGAAAATCATTGAGTTGCATAAAGTTTCAGAATTGGAAATATTCTCAAATGAAATTCAAATATTTTCAACACCCTTGTCATTTAAATAAATGGAAGAAGTCATGTCATCTTCTCTCCGTGGTTTTGTGGTGAAAAGAATTTGAATTCATGAAGATCAGAAAAGAAAATGAAAGTTTGGGAAAGTCCTTTTATTCCCTCTCATTTAACTTTCAAAAAGTTTCGAATTTCACTCAATTTCACACAATCAATCAAACAATCAATCAAATCTATCTATTTATTATAACATTCCAAAATTTAGAATTTTGGGATGTTACAAACCTACCACCCTTAAAATGAATCTCGTCCTCGAGATTCGGAGAGGCTAGCAAGAAATAGGTTAGGTTTGGGGTCTTCTCAAAATCCATCGATCATCATAGGGGGAGTCTTGGGTGCTACCACCCTTAGAAGCATGGTTACTGTTCCATCAAAACTCAGATACTCCATCCTTATTCTTGACGGGGCCCGTCTTCTCAAATTCTCGAAAAAAATCCTTCTCTGGGCTCTCCCGGTAGTGGCATAACCTCTACCGCAATTCTTCTGTCCTTTCATCTTGATAAGGTTCTTCTGAGACTGGTCTTCTTAGTCGACGGGTCCGCGCCGATACTAAACAACTATCGATATCTCATGGTGGTCAACAATTTATGGTTTGTCCTGCAGGAAATGGGTCTGGGTTGAACCTCACCGTATAACCTACGGTTGGCAACAACTGCCGTGTACAAGGGGGAAAATACCTATACCATTCTAAGGTTTAAACAAGGTTTTGATCGTCATCTCTTTACTATAGGTAAGTCACTCTGATTTACCATCCCATATAGCAAGGCGAACAATAAGAGTAAGTCAGTATGGTGATCAATCCATCCCGCACCCAAATCATTACCTTGTACATGGTTTAGCGAATCTCGCATTCTAACACTCGGTCATCCTCACAAGCATTGTAGAATTTCTCTTGTCGACGAACCAAGTTTGGATAAATCCATTGTTTCTGCAAGCCAAACAAACATCTATCATTCCTTAACAACTCTCAGGTTTTGCGTTACTCCTATAAGATCGTCTATCGATAAAATCGTAACTTCTTCCAGGGTTTTTCCTTCAGCAAGAATGTGCTTGCTTCTTGGCAGGTCCTGGAGCCTGTGGGTTACGGCCCATCCCATCACTTGTAAACCTTGAACTCTTCCTCGGGGCAACTGATCGTTATTCCAACATCAAGCTTCCAGATTCCTAGCATACTTAAAATCCATCCAATTGTATGGTCTCTCTTCCTTCTATTGGTTCCAAACTAAGACGTGATTACTCCGTCCCAACGTGGAGTTACAATTGCTCCATATTACCAACATCATACCTATTTCATAACCAATAGTACTTCCACCCTCCATACTCTTGGGGTATCCACATATCGAGGCAAAACTCATACTTATTTTGTCCGAAATCCACTCCGTGGAATATCATTATCTTTACCAAGGGTCAAGTGCCATCACAGGGTACTACCACCCTTAAAATGCTCCAACCCTTCCATAGACCAAATTTCTCATATCCTCAAAAATGGTCAAAATCTTTCTTCATAGGGTAACAACTCATAAAATTCAAATCAGTACCAACGATGCTAACTTTATTGATCCTCAAATTACTACAATCTCCTGCATATCTATTACATGCCTCAACTCAACACCTCAATATAAGAGAAGTGTTCCCTCTACCATTACTATTACTTCTTTTGTTGCAACTCAACTATTTATCCCAAGTCTCCTTCTCTTTGGGACAATCTCTGGCAAAGTGCCTTGCTTCATTACAACAGAAACATACCACTTCTGACAATTGTCGTGGTTTCCTCATGATTACATAGCCTCCTTGGTTCCTCGGCTTCCTTTTTGGGCAAGTGTTGAGGTAGTGCCCTGACTCCTTGCATTTGTAACAGGTGATATGACTCAGGTCCTTCTTGGAATTCAATCTACTTCTCTTCCTGGACTTTTCCGTTCAAACCAGGGCTTCTATTTCCTGTGGGTCATACTCTACTTCCTCCGTCGGGAATTCTACTAGATCCCCATTCATACAATTCTGGGAGATGTGTCCTTCTTCTCCACATGAATAGCATGACTTGGTGCAGGGTTTAATTGGTTCTTCTTTGGGTGTGTCCTCCACCTCTTTCTTCAACAATGGTTCTTCTAGAATCTCCATGAGGGCTCCTTTTATTGCTTCTTTCTTCTACTGGTTGGTTCTTTGTACCATGGGGTAAATGTGACACTGAGCAGGGTAGTGGGTAGTCCCTTCACACAACAACACAAGTGATCTGCCTAGTTGGGCATTCTTCAGCTAGGTGACCTCCTTCACAATTTGGGCATTTATCCTTGTGTTCTTTATGGATGTGTCCTATTTCTCCACAAAGCTTGCATGCACAGGGTTTCTTCATATCCTTTCCCGAAGGCTTCAATTTCTGGGACACAAACCGAGACATTAGCAAAGTCAACTTAAATTCTCCCCAAGTGGTTACTCCTTGCCATCCATTGATGGTTTGGTACATCCTCCACCAAGTAGCAGCACCTCTTTCAAAACACTGAAGAGCATGCTAAGTCATATCCTTTCCGGTTATAGGGTTATTCTCCATTTGATTCTTCCATGTTCTCGGTCCATCAGTCCATCTCCAATTGACTCATCGGTCGAGAAAATACAAGCTCATTTCCATTCATTCTCTATTGGGTCCATGGGTTTTTGGGGTGGGATAAGAGAGATAGAGAGGGATGCACACAATACAAACAATGGTTTTGAAAATACAGATTTTAATGTGGCTGTCGAAAAAACATCAAACAAATGACAACTCACAAACGTCGCATCTAACGTAGGCATATAACAGGGGTTGGGTATTCTAAAGGTCAACGTCGCCAAACTCTTCCAGTCTTGTTCATGTCTTTGATGGGCTTCTTCCGATCATGCTGTCCTTCTGAAGTTCTTTTGCCAGCTCAACTCTGTTGTCGTGAGGTCTCTCGTACCGTCTTTTTAATATTTTGAAGTTGCATTCCAAACTTCTGTGTTTCAACATCCTTGGCATGAACCACGGTCCTACTGTCCTTCAGTTCCTGATGAATCTCTTGTATCTCGAGGTTTTGCTCCTCTAGCTTGGCTACTTTCAGCTCCTGGGTCCTGAGTTCTTCACGAAACGCTTCCTTGTCAAATATAACTTCCTGCGAGTCCATCTTAAACTTCTTGATGTAATACTCCAGATCCTGGTGATACACCAGCTATGTTAAAACTGCATCCTTTGCTGAAAGATCCTCCATCAGCCTTCTACCATCCAATCCTTCCATGCATATGTATGCTTAACTCAGCGTGGTGACAGTAGCATAGGCGAACGATAACATCATGAATTTCCATGTTTCTGCTCTTATCATTGCCATGAGCTATCATTCTGTTAGTTGATATCTCCTGCCTTATGGTTTTCTTGACAAAAACTTTGAGTTCTAATGCTCCATGTTTCGGTCTTTCTCCGATACACCTTGATCTCGGGTATTGACAGCTTCCTTAGTCTGTCAAGTTCCATAAGTGTATCCTTCTTTGGTCATACCAAATCTGAAATTCTTCATATTCTCCTAGTCTTTGAAGTCTTTATCCGTCGTAGTTTCCATCATTACAATGCTCGGTAAAATCCTCTTCATTCCGAAGTGGTCTTAGTTGTCTGATATCTGGTCCTTCTTGGAGTGGTTTCATCAGTCGAATCTCCGAGGGGTCAAAAGGGGAAAGGGGTATGGTCTCACTAAAAGGGAGTATTTGAATCAGCTCCGAAGAGAAGAGAGGTAAAAGATCTTTTGAAAATGAAGTAGTAGAGAAAATCTTTCCTATGGGCTTGCCAGTTTCTAGGGCACGTCCCCATACCAACATGTGCTCGATACCATCTTGTAGCGACCCGACCGAATGGATCAAGTCTACGTGGCTTAAGTGTCATCCCCGGATCGGTATCTTTGACACACACAAGACTCGAGGATTTATAACAGAGGTAAATCACATGTATAAATAACATCAATACTATTACCTCAATCCAAATAGCGGAAGTTACAAGGTTGTGGATTCCCATCAACACCAACGGCAAAGTTGAGTGTAGAAATCGTAACCCTAACGTATCACTTACTCGTCGTCCGATCCTCGCAACATGAGACGTTGCAGCCACAAAGGGTCAGTACATTGAATGTACTGGCAAATTCACACCATAGGATAATGATGAATAATAACTATCACTACATGCATATTTGGCTGGTGGAAAGCTCTATGGTTATAGTTTTTGCGAAAATCCAATTTTTCCCTATATCAAAGGAATATATTTTAATTTAACTATCATGGTGGTTGAAACATCATTGAGAAGGTACCCCCAACTCAATGATCCCAATTAAAAGTAATCATTAACCCAACAAATTAATTTAAGTAACATGATGAGATACTTAAGATACTCCAAGTACTAGATACTCAAAATTGTCCATAACCGGGGACACGGCTAACCATGATTAGATTGTACACTCTGCAGAGGTTTGAGCACTTTTCCCCACAAGACTCGATCGCCTCCGTTGGTTTCTCGCACTACATGGTGTTTGAGAAACGTATGACCGAGACACAGTCTTTCAGAAACATTAACTCTCTACTCCGGGTAGATCATACCAAACCTACAAAACCCACTACCTGCTGATCTACCTCTTCAAGAGCTTCACGTAACTTACTCAACAATGCTAGAGCCCATAATAGCTTGTGGCTGCACATGGAAGTTTCTAGCATGAAAATATCTCAGTTCCCTTTGAGCCTGGGTGGCGAACCATAGGATGATCACATGGTATAACCCCGGGATCTCCTAGGACAACACTGGTATAACCTCAGGTGTCCGGGCAAGTCCACTGGTATATCCCCAGGGTGCCCCAACCAATCCACCCAGATGTGTATTAAAGTAGCCACCTTAAGTTAAACCTTAGTTAACAATCTCACCTCTTTCATGAATTCTCTCAAACCAAACCACGTCTACGAGCATAGCATAGCAGTATGAGCACAACGTAAAAGTAACTCCCAAGGGTTTGATAGTAACATGGCAATAGGTTCTACCTCATCAACTACTTTCCCAAAACCCACCATTTAATTAGATCCTAATCATGCAATGTTTGAGGATTGATCTAATGCATAAAAACTGGGTATGAAAGGGATATGATCAAAGTGTGAACTTGCCTGCAATGTTGATGAAGATGATTTGCACTCAAAACTCTTGATAGATCTACTCGTCTCACTCCGGTCAATCTATCGTAATCAAGCAATAGTAACCACACATAAGCAATCACTCAGAAGATCAGAAAGAACGAACAAAACAATTCGGAAAACATCAAAACCAATCAAATAACTCTTGCAACATAAAACAATTTCTAACAGTACCAAAATTATGTGAATTTGGCCTTATCAGAAAGTTTAGGTCAAGAGCTTCGATTTGCAAAAAGAATCAACTCAAACGGAGTTATAAAACTCAAGTTACGACCAAACGAAGTTCAAATTCAAATCTGGTCTAATTCAAATTTTAAACTTTCAAAAACATGTTTGAGTTGGATTACTGGATAGAGGAGATCGTAACGAAGAAGTGGGCGTTGGTTTCATCTAATTTGGATGAATGAGTAAAGTGGGCGTTGGTTTCATCTAATTTGGATGAACGAGTAAAAAGTTATGGCTATTTGAAAAATCAGGGCCAAGCTGTTTTAGAAAGAAAAATAGCTACGGCTAAGGTCTAATGTATAAATACGTAGACTAATTGATAATTTAATCTATCATATTAGTCTAAAAATAATAAACTACGGAAGTATAAGAAGAAAAGAAAACAAAGAAATATACCTTTATAAGGCAGAGAAAAGACGACTTTGGAGAGATGAGACAATTTCCAGAAGTCGCGCCGGAGAGAAAAAAAATATTTTTCTTAAATGAATCTAGTCAAACCAAAATATTGATTTAACCCGAATCAGATGATTTTTGGAGGCTCTATGGGTCTATATTTATAGGTGGAAACGAGGTTTAGGGGTCAAAAGCTAGGCAATGTGGGACTAAACGTAGACGAAAAATATACGAAACAGAGGAGAAGAAGAGAGTCGCGTGGCATGGGCCAAAAGGCTTTCGACCGGCTGCGCGCGTACACTGTAATTTTTTTTGAGTAATAGAAATGAAAAAGAAAAAACTATGGAAGAAAAAGAAATGGGGAAGGAAATATGGCCCGCTAGGCCTGGCCCATATATTATATAGAAAAAGAAAAGATGGGGCGCCCGCTGGTACTATGATGCGCACGTCGGCGACAGTTAGTTTCAGGCGCGCGTGCAGTTTTTGTTATTTTTTTTAAACAGAAAGCGATAAACTGAAAAACGAAAATGAAACTAAAATTTTATATAGGCATATTATATATCCAATTTTTCAGAAAAAGATTTTCTACAAGATGAACATTATTCTAGCTTCAAATAAAATACACACAAATTCAAATAAAGCAAAGAGTGCTTCTGCCCTAGTAAAATCTAGTAAAAATCATTTTAAAAATACCAAAATTAATTCAAATTTATTTATCTCCAATTTTCTGATGTAGGGAATCATGTTACCCTATTTGCCATATATTTTATTTTGGAGAAAAATAATTTGAATAAAACTCAAATAACTCCAAATTGAAAAATAAATTCAAAAGAACTTTGAATTTAATTCTTTGAAACTCCCAACTCATATTTCATATGTTTTGAAGAAGTCATTTTGTCTTCGCCGTGAAAATCATTGAGTTGCATAAAGTTTCAGAATTGGAAATATTCTCAAATGAAATTCAAATATTTTCAACACCCTTGTCATTTAAATAAATGGAAGAAGTCATGTCATCTTCTCTCCGTGGTTTTGTGGTGAAAAGAATTTGAATTCATGAAGATCGAAAAGAAAATGAAAGTTTGGGAAAGTCCTTTTATTCCCTCTCATTTAACTTTCAAAAGTTTCAATTTCACTCAATTTCACACAATCAATCAAACAATCAATCAAATCTATCTATTTATTATAACATTCCAAAATTTAGAATTTTGGGATGTTACAGTTCCGCCACCGCAAGCCTCTATAGCCACCAAAAACCAATCGGGACCCTGTTGCGGCACCCTGCTGGAGGGGGGATCCCTCACCAGTGGCCATCTTCATCATCCCGGCGCTCTCCATGACGAGGATGGAGTAGTTCAGCCTCGGGGCTGAGGGTATGTACCAGTAGCTATGTGTTTGATCTCTTTCTCTCTCTCGTGCTCTGAATATGGCACGATCGTGATGTATCGTGAGCTTTGCTATTATAGTTGGATCTTATGATGTTTCTCCCCCTCTACTCTCTTGTAATGGATTGAGTTTTCCCTTTGAAGTTATCTTATCGGATTGAGTCTTTAAGGATTTGAGAACACTTTATGTATGTCTTGCATGTGCTTATCTGTGGTGACAATGGGATATTCATGTGATCTACTTGATGTATGTTTTGGTGATCAACTTGCGGGTTCCGTAACATGTGAACTTATGCATAGGGATTGGCACACGTTTTCGTCTTGACTCTCCAGTAGAAACTTTGGGGCACTCTTTGAAGTACTTTGTGTTGGATTAAATAGATGAATCTGAGATTGTGTGATGCATATCGTATAATCATACCCACGGATACTTGAGGTGACATTGGAATATCTAGGTGACATTAGGGTTTTGGTTGATTTGTGTCTTAAGGTGTTATTCTAGTACGAACTCTATGATAGATCGAACGGAAAGAATAGCTTCGTGTTATTTACTACGGACTCTTGAATAGATCGATCAGAAAGGATAACTTTGAGGTGGTTTCATACCCTACAATAATGTCTTCGTTTGTTCTCCGCTATTAGTGACTTTGGAGTGACTCTTTGTTGCATGTTGAGGGATAGTTATGTGATCCAATTATGTTATTATTGTTGAGAGAACTTGCATTAGTGAAAGTATGAACCCTAGGCCTTGTTTCCTAGCGTTGCAATACCGTTTGTGCTCACTTTTATCATTAGTTACCTTGCTGTTTTTATAATTTCAGATTACAAAAACCTATATCTACCATCCATATTGCACTTGTATCACCATCTCTTCGCCGAACTAGTGCACCTATACAATTTACCATTGTATTGGGTGTGTTGGGGACACAAGAGACTCTTTGTTATTTGGTTGCAGGGTTGTTTGAGAGAGACCATCTTCAACCTATGCCTCCCACGGATTGATAAACCTTAGGTCATCCACTTGAGGGAAATGTGCTACTGTCCTACAAACTTCTGCGCTTGGAGGCCCAACAACGTCTACAATAAGAAGGTTGTGTAGTAGACATCATCGGGTCAGACTTGCGCTTGGTCACAACATGATGTTTATGTCGACCTACTCCATTCCCCTTGGAGGTGAAAAGATACTTATTCATGGGTGGTCTCAAATAATGAAGGCCCGTCCATCTTGGAGAATAGGACAGAAGATTATGTTCCTGCTTTTCCATGTCTCTAAAGCGAATATCCTGTTTATTGACCACATTGCGAGATGAAGCCGCTTTTAGAAGGTTGTGGATGCACGGGGTGGCGCCTGGGCCTTGTCCTGGGGCTTGGCGGCCACACCCTTGGTAAACGGTAGGCAAAGTAACACTGTTCGAGGCGTGCTTTGTACGGTTGAACCTGTATAAGTACTCATACTGCTTTCAACTATGGTTTTTAAGTGCCCCTGCTGGTTTCAGTTAAGGTTGTTAAGAACTCTTGCTGCTTTTACAGTCTGTCGTGTTTCTTCAGTCCTGTCTTCCTCTTGCCTCCAAAACCAAACCAGCGCCGGCGGGGCCGCTTGCTTCCGCCTCCCACAGCTGGCTGCGCCTCAGCGCACGTATCGCCGCCCCACCGTCTCCTAAATCGTTAACACTGACGTTTGAGGCCTCGCCGTCGTCCTCCGCGCGCTTTGGTGTGCTCACCGCGGCGCCGCCCTCTCGCGTTGTCAACATGGTCAACAAACAAGAGGAATCAGCATAGGACTATATGTGGAGAGGATGATAGTAGGGGCCCACCATGTCCATGGCGGGACGCAATGAAGTTCCTCATTTTATGTTATATATACTCCATTGTCAGTGTATGGAAAAAGAAAATGCTTCCTCCTAGTGGTTTCATGACATCTGGGACCCACGACATTGTCAGCGTATATAGTCAATAGACAAGAGAACAACACAAGATCAGCTGACACCTAGGACGTAGCTGCTCGAGTAGTTTTTTTTGTTATTGTTGAGACAGAGCAGGGTTTCAACTGATTTGTGGCCCGTCTAGCCCAGGCTTATATTTTATGTTCACCACATGACCAGCCCAGCTATTTTTTCTTTGTGAAAATGAGCCCAGTTTATTTTTTCTGAAGAATACCCAATCCAGGCCTTCTTATTATTCTACGACCAAATGGGCTGCAACTCTTTCAAGACGCCTGCAAATCTTGAAAGTAATATGAAATGGGCTGTAAATATAAAAACAGATGACAAATTGGCAATTACTTTATAATTTCCGATATTTTTGACATTTTTCAGATTCCAATTTCACTGGCCTTTAACCTAATTGAAATATATCTTCAAAGTACTTTAAATCTGGCTCGACATTCGGTATTAAAAATAGTTTGGAACCCACAGAAATATGCGAAATTTCGTTTAAATTTTTAACCCTCGCCCTGGCCAACAGAAAAAACGGACTGCAATAAATTGCATAAGAAGTCGCAATGAGCTACATATAAATTATTAAAAAAATAGGGAATGGTCTGACTTGTGGGCCTATTAAGTTGACGGTATGAAAGAATTTTTTTACTTATTATATACGTCAACAAACGATTCTAGCAGACGTAACCATTGGATGTCAATCCAACGGCCGTCGTGTTTCTTCAATCTCTGATCTTCTTGCTCCAGTCGCCAAATCCAGCGCCGGCGGGACCGCCTGCTCCCGCCTCCCGTGGACGGTTGTGCTGCCATGCAGGCCGCACCGCCCTCTACTACTCCCACCGCTGGCCAGGCCATCCCTGTACTCACCCACATCCCTCCACTGCTGTGGCTTCGCCACCTCCGAGTCATTCCCTTCCTGGGTCTCGCCGTCGTCCATCGCGCTGGTGTTCTTGGTACGGCGTGGTCAACGTTGTCATCAAACGACAACATTGGAAGAGGGATGTACATGGAGAGGCTGATAGTTGGGACCCACATGGTCCATGGCCGCACGCAAGCAAGTACCTCCTTATTACGCCAAAAAGAATGAATACTCCCGCTGACAGCTCGGACCCACCAGCTATATCTTTGCACGCAAGGAAGTGCCTCCTTATTACGCACAAAAATGAATACCCCCTGCTAGCTGGGACCCACCATAGTTGGAGGCTGACTTGTGGGCCTACTAAGTTGACGGGGACGGAGGGATTTTTCAACTTAGTCAATATGAACGATTCTAGCTCCAGTGACCGTATGATGTCCATCCAACGGCCATAGTGCTTCTTCAACCTCTGGTCTTCTTGCTCCAGCCGCCCAAACTAGCGGCGATCATGCTGCCTGCTCCTGCCTCCCGTGGCTGGCTGTGCTGCCGCGGAGGCCTCACCACTCCCTACTACTCCCGCCGCTGACCAGACCATTCCTCTACTCACCCACACCCCCTGTTATTCTGTGGTGACGACAGCCTCACACCGTAGCCGAACTAGTGAACCCTCGTACTCCTCTCCGCGTGGGCATCCACTGCCACGTCTTCCCCGGCTCCGTGTCGTCCCCTTCCTAGGCCTCGCTGTCATCAACCGCCCTGGTGCTCTCGGTGCGGCGTGGTCAACGAACGACATCCATCGGAACTGGACTGTACGTGGAGAGGCTGACAGCTGGGTCCACGGCCGTACATAAGGAAATGCCTCCTTATTACGTGCAAAATAATGATTCCCCCACCTGACAGCAGGGACCCACCAGACGGGCCACCATATTTCATGAAAAAAACTTTTCCCCCCTGACTGCTGGGACCCACCAGCTACATCTTCGCATGCAAGGAAGTGCGTCCTTATCCTCCGTACAGCTAGGACCCACCCGGACGAAGCGTACGTAGCGTTGTGTGTGTACATACCGGTCGATCGGTCTGTCTGCCACGATGAACCATGGCCGAGTAGGGAGCGGTAGCAGTTCAGGCAGTCCAATCAAAACCATGTACACGGACGTACAGCCAGGGTGCAAGAAAGTAAATACGGACACATACGTACATACGGGCGGGGTATCGAATGCCTACTAGCGCATACGTACAACCATGGCTCGTGTACATGGCTGGGTCAGAACGGAGAACCTGCGTCATCGTGTTCATCGGGACCCAACCGGCTGGGTCAGAACAGAATGTGTCGTGTTCATCGGGAGCCAACGGGCTTGGATGGAACTACCGATCCAAACGAGGCCTGGCGTACCGCAAAACGGAGGAAACAACCTTTTGTTGTACTGGCCATGGTCGAAACGGGATCCTGTTCATCGCGAGGGGTCTAGCGTACCGCAAAACGGAGGAAACAGTCTTCTCTTGGACATCCTACGGTCAAAACAGGGTCCCGTTGATCGGGAGGGGTGTGGTGTACCGCAAAACGGAGGGAACAGACTTGTGTTGGAGCCCTATGGTCGAAACGGGGGTCCTGTTCATCAGGAGGGGTGTGGCGTACCACAAAACGGGATTCCACGGGCTACTGTTCGTCTCCACCATCGACCTCCTCGAGCCTCCACGGGCTACTGTTCATCCACCGTCGACCTCCTCCAACCTCCACATGCGACTGTTCATCCACGCGCTCCTGTTCATCCAGCATCCACCGCTCCTCCACCATCTACTTTTCAACCAGCCCTCTCCACAGGGTCCTATTCAACCACCCCTCCACGGGATACTGTTCATCCAGCCCTCCACCGGCTACTATTCAACCAGCCCTCCACGGGGTCCTGTTCATCCAGCCCTCCACAGGGTCCTTTTCATCCACCCCCAACCGGCTCGATCGGGGTCCTGTTTATCGAGCCCTCCAAGGGGTCCTATTCATCCACCCCCAACCGGCTCGATCGGGGTCCTGTTCATCCAGCGGCAATGGCCTCTACTACCACGGGGTCCTGTTCATCCAACACCCCACCGGGAACTGTTCATCGAACCCCCCACTCCCCAACAACGCTCACCGTTCATCAAGGGAAGGAGGCAGTAGGTTTGACCGGCTTCAGTTAGCAGCAGTAGAGAAGGAATCACTCTATCGGCTTCAGTTAACAGCCAGATCGATCATTCGCTCGGGTTCAGTAACGCGTAGCCTGTAGTGCAATCGCTCGGCTTCAGTTTGAGCCCAACGCCTCGCACCCACGCGCATACGTGTACGAGAGAAACGTGCACCGCTCGGCCCCCGACCACCCACCGTAACCGGGAACTCCCCGATATTTTCCTCGCCCTCGCTTCTACCATGGTTTTTTCCGTCATGCACGGGCCAAAGAATGTCATGTAGTTGCGTCTCCAGCCTGCCCAGGACGAAAAGCCCATTTTCTGTCATGATTTTTTGTCATAGAAGTAGGAGCCCACCACATCTATGATGATACCGGGTTTTGTCACAATTATCGTCATAGAAGTGTCATAAGCATGACAGGAAAAAATTTGTTCGACCCAAAATGTCACGGATGTGTCTTTTTTCGTAGTGTTTGTGCATCAGATCTTAGTGTACTCAAGTGTGCGGTAATGCGTGATAAATGATATAACTTGGGAGCTATTATTGCAAGGAGGTTGCATCTTAACGCTAAAGATGGAGATTTCTTTGGTGGGATTTATGCCACCCGTTTAGCTAATTATCTTGGGGTACCCTTAGGAGAGAATGACATTGAGTTACCTCCTTCTTTTCTTGATCATAATGCTATGGTATGCTATCAGTTTCTTGTGAGGAATGAACAACCCCTACTGTACCGACTATGAAGTAAATATGCCCTAGATGCAATAATAAAGTTGTTATTTTATATTTCCTTATTCATGATAAATGTTTATTATTCATGCTAGAATTGTATTTATCGGAAACCTAAATACATATGTGAATACATAGACAAACACTATGTCTCTAGTTATCCTCTACTTGATTAGCTCGTTGTTCAAAGATGGTTAAGGTTTCCTGACCATAGACATGAGTTGTCATTTGATAACGGGATCACATCATTAGGAGAATAATTTGATGGACAAGATCCATCCGTTAGCTTAGCATATTGATCGTTCAGTTTTATTTCTATTGCTTTCTTCATGTCAAATACATATTCGTTCGACTATGAGATTATGCAACTCCCGTATACCGGAGGAATGCCTTGTGTGCTATCAAACGCCACAACATAACTGTGTTAATATAAAGGTGCTCTACAGGTATCTCCAAAGGTGTTTGTTGAGTTGGCATAGATCGAGAATAGGATTTGTCACTCCAAGTATCAGAGAGGTATCTCTGGGCCCTCTCGGTAATACACATCATAAGAAGCCTTGCAAGCAAAGTGACTAATGAGTTAGTTGCAGGATGATGTATTACAGAACGAGTAAAGGGACTTGCCAGTAACGAGATTGAAGTAGGTATGAAGATACCGATGATCGAATCTCGGACAAGTAACATACCGATGGACAAAGGGAATAACGTATGTTGTCATAACAGTTCGATCGATAAAGATCTTCGTAGAATATGTAGGAGCCCATATGAGCATCCAGGTTCCGCTATTGGTTATTGACCAGAGAGGTGTCTCGATCATGTCTACATTGTTCTCGAACCCATAGGGTTTGCACGCTTAACGTTCGATGACGATATTGTATTATATGAGTTATGTTATTTGGTGACCGAATGTTGTTCAGAGTCCCGGATAAGATCATGGACAAGACGAGGAGTCTCGAAATGGTCGAGGGGTAAGGATTGATATATAGGATGATAGTATTGAAGGAAATATGCCCTAAAGGCGATAATAAAGTTGTTTTTTTACTGAAAGACTGTAAGGGAACCCCCTACAGTATAATTGGTGCAACAAACTCAAATTGCAAGTACCATGCCTTGAACCTCGGTGGGTGGGAAGGCATCAGCCCCTTCCCACCACTAGGCTATGCCTTAGTCTGCGTGATAATAAAGTTGTTATTTTATATTTCCTTATATCATGATAAATGTTTATTATTCATGCTAGAATTGTATTAACCGGAAACTTGACACATGTTTGGATACATAGACAAAACATAGTGTCCCTAGTAAGCCTCTACAAGACTAGCTCGTTAATCAAAGATGGTTAAGTTTCCTAACCATATACATGTGTTGTCATTTGATGAACGGGACCACATCATTAGGAGAATGATGTGATGGACAAGACCCATCCATTATCTTAGCATTATGATCGTTTAGTTTTATTGGTATTGCTTTCTTCATGTCAAATACATATTCCTTCGGCTATGAGATTATGCAACTCTCGGATACGGGAGGCATGCCTTGTGTGCTATCAAACGTCACAACATAACTGGGTGATTATAAAGATGCTCTACAGGTATCTCCGAAGGTGTTTGTTGGGTTGGCATAGATCGAGATTAGGATTTTCCACTCCGAGTATCGGAGAGGTATTGGGCCCTCTCGGTAATGCACATCATAAGAAGCCTTGCAAACAAAGTGACTAATGAGTTAGTTGCAGGATGATGTTTTATGGAACGAGTAAAGAGACTTGCTGGTAATGAGATTGAACTAGGTATGAAGATACCAAGGTCGAATCTCGGGCAAGTAACATACCGATGGACAAAGGGAATAACATATGTGGTCATAATGACTCGACCGATAAAGATCTTCGTAGAATATGTAGGAGCCCGTATGAGCATCCAGGTTCCACTATTCGTTATTGACCGGAGATGTGTCTCGGTCATGTCTGCATAGTTCTTGAACCCATAGGGTCCGCACGCTTAACGTTCGATGACGATTCTGTATTATATGAGTTATGTGTTTTGGTGACCTAATGTTGTTCGGAGTCCCATATGAGATCACATACATGTCGAGGAGTCTCAAAATGGTCAGGAGGTAAAGATTGATATATAGGACGATGATATTCGTACACCGGAAGTGTTCTGGAGGGAGCTGGGTACATATCGGGTCACTAGAAGGGGTTCCGGGCACCCCCAGCAAAGATATGGGCCTTATGGGCCAAGAGAGGGACAGATCAGCCCACAAGGGGCTGGTACGCCCCTATATAGTCTGAAATAGGAGGAGAAGGAAAGTGGGGAAGGGAAAAGGAAAGGGGAGGATTCAGCCTCCCCCTTCCTTCCCTCCCCCTCTCTTTCCTTTCCCCTCCGATGAATAAGGAAGGGGCACTACAAAAAAATACACTTCCGTGATGATACGTGTTTGTCTCAGTAGGTCACATTTTCTGTCATGCATGTACATCCATGACGATTTTATGACAGAATCAAGATAGTCATACATGTGTTGTCGTAGAAGTGTTCCATGACATTACCAAATTTATCATCACGGAAGTGTCCACTTCCATGACGATAAATCGCGCGTCACAGAAGTGCTTTCGTCAAAGGTGACCGACACATGGCATCCATCGTAACGGAACGCCGTTAAGCTATCGGGTTCGTTTTTGGATCCGATAACCCGTTAACAGCCCCGACCAATGGGGATTTTCCACGTGTAAAATCATCATTGGATGGAGGAAACACGTGTCAGCTCACCGTTGGGACAGATGTCATCCACTCATTGGACCCAAAGCGCCTATGATAGGTCGACACATGGCACGGTCCAATAGAGGCCCATTCTTGTGAAAAGGCCGGCCCATTGGACTTGCTCAAAAGGTGGCGGGCCGGCCCACGGCAAGCCTGTTAACGGCCTGCTCGCATATAGCCCATTTACAGCCCGCTAACCCAGGGCACGTTTACGACCTATCTGAGTTAGGCCCAGTAGCGTCATCTGGGCCGTCCAATATAATTCCAGCCCGTTTTAACTTTCGGCCCATGTATGGCCCATGACGTCTTTCAGCCCATATGAGGCCCTTAGTAACTCTTGGCCCATTAATGACCCGTGGTAAAACTGGCCCGTAATGAACAGTGTATCACTTTATACCCATTAATGGCACGTGGTGAAACTGGCCCATAATGAGCAGTGTATCAATTTATACCCATTAACGGCCCATCATTTCGTTGGGCCATATCCAGCCCATGTTATCTTTCGGCCTTCTCATGTCCCATTTATTCTTGGGCACATTTCCAGCATTCGTTTACTTACGGCCCGTTACTGTCATTTTCTGCTTGTGGGCCAAATTCAGCCCGTGGTTACAGTTGGCCCATTAATACGTTGGGCCATTTTCATAGAGTCATCAAATACGACCGATTAACGAAGGCCCGTTATGGTCGGCCCATGAACAGACGATTTCAACTCTAGCCCATTTACGACCATAATGTGGTATGTTATTGGCCCATGTTTGGCCAACCGATCATACGGCCCGTAGAAGGCCCATTGATGATACGGCCCGTAGAAGGCCCATTATGTCTACGGCCCGTATAAGGCCCATTGTTTCTACGCCCTGTAGAAGGCCCATTGTCTCTATGGTGCGTAGGAGGCCCATGTTAACTACAGTAAATATGTAGCCCATGGTTATTGTGGCCTAGTTTTAAAAAATAGGTTATTGCGGCCACTAGCAAACCGTGGAAAAAGAACTGCACTTACTACAAGAAAACAAATAAACAAGACAATAAGGAAATAAATTAGCAAGCAACTTATGCTAGGCTATCACGGCTATTACACATATTACATCCACTGGGCATCAAAGTTCGCCACCAGTGCAAATATAGGGAACAAAGGAGCATATAAACGCCGCAGCAAAACAAGTCCAGAACTGAAACCACTTCAGAAGAGCCCAGGAAACAATATCCTGGGTACCCATAATGCTGTCAAGATGCTTAGCAAGCTTATTAACTTTCTCTTGTTTGGCGCTTAAATCCTCCAGCACTTGTTGTTGTACCAGAAAGTATGCATCTGAATTCTGCAGGGACTTCCTCAGTCCTTCGGCTTCCTGTCGCATAACATCTGATCGATGTCTTTCAACTTGAAGTTGAGACTCAAGAAGCCGAACTTATTCAGTTAGCGAGTTCGAAGAGATGGTGCTAGCAGTAGTAGCCAGTAACTCGAACACTACATCAAGACAGGACTTTGGGGTTGTCTCAGTGTCTTCAATATAGTTTTTATCAGCTTTCTTGGAGACCAATAGGGATGTCTCACTATTTTGAACCTTATCTGCATTACTTCCTTTACCATTGCATAACGGGGTACTCTTCTCCAATATTTTATCCGCATTCTAAAATAGAAACAAACAAACACATCACAGGTTTACAATGTAGTATATGAAACTCATTTTGGTAAACCAGTTTAGTAGTAAGGTGGACAGGATAACAACATGAAACAAATATATATCTATGTAGTATGGTCCCTGTATGGTCTATATCATTCTAGTTTATATTGACAAATCAAGATAGATATAGTTCGAATCATATCTATTTAAGACAAAGCATCATAAATAGAATATAAGTGTGGGAAACTACACATCAATAACAACACTTGTAAAGTGCATGGCATGAGAACATAACTGTTTATTCAATTGAAACTGAAATCAACATAGAGCAAGTTACAACAACAAACACGTTAAAGAAACAGGTTTAAAACATACATGTTGCACCATTGGAGTTTCAATTGCATCCTTCAAATTTGAAATTAGTTGGTATGAGTAAATACAGTGATGCAAGAGCAAATTAGTATGAACCATAGCTATGGAACCTGACCTAAGAACAATTCTTCTTCTGCTTTAAGTGTTCACTTGGGGTTCGGAGTGGTGGTCCTCGTGCTTTGGGCACTGCAGTTGCCTTACTAACTGCTCGTGTTTGGGTGCTCTGTGGTGGAGACCGTGCTATGTCAACGGGAACTGGGTTACTATCTGCTGGGGTTGGGATTAGAAGGGGTGTAGCTGGTTCTCTGTCCAACTGGGTAGGGGTACAATCTGCGTGAGTCTGGGTTATGTGTGGTGGGGCTGGTTCTTGGGCAAGTACAACCATGGTTCTATCTCCATCGACAGGTAGTACGATCTTTTCTGAAGACCGTGTTTTTACTCCCACAGATACTGCCATCACCCTGTCCAATTGAAATGGTTGATAAACAAGAAAAGTAATTGAATGTACAGACACTGTAAGATAGACAGGTGCAATGGATAGTAGGGAAGAAAACAGGGCATGAAATAATTCACATTTATGTGGTCTAACCAAACAGAATAGCACGACATAATTTCACATATATGATGGCTAATTAAACAGGATAGCATGACACAATTTCACATGTATGATGGCTAACTAAACAGGATAGAATGACATACTTCAAAATATGATGACTATGTAAATAGGATGACATGATATAACTATACGATGTGTCTATTAAAGTGGTTGGCATGCCATAAATCACAAACATGCCGTCGATGGAAACATGATGGCATGATATAATTCATGGATAGAATGACATAATTCAAAATATGATGACTATGTAAACAGGATGAGATGATATAACTATATTATGTCTTTAAAAATGGGTTGGCATGCCATAATTTAGATACATGATGTCTATGTAAACATCATGGCATGATATAATTCAAATATATGATTTATATACTAAGGAAGTGAGCAGAGGGCAATCGCATATATGATGTGTCAACTAAGGAGATGGCATTCAATATCGTGTATATGATGTAAAAACTAAGCATTACAATACAACATATGCATGGTATGAGTAATATAACCCTGCCAAGTTTGAGCATACACCTCAGAGGGATAATAGGACTGGTCATCCGCCTCTGAATCCTCCTCTCAAGAGCTATCTCAGAACCAGCAAGATATTTGCTTCACGAGTAGCATTGTGCGCTCAAGACCTTGTTTTCACTCCAGATTTCTCGATCACCAATTCAAATGGCTGATGCACAGGAAGAATAGTTGAATATACAAACATTGTCGACAAAAACAATGAGAAATACAAAAAAAGGATGGCATTATATAATTCACATATATGACCCTTGGCTAAACAACATGGCATTGCATAATTCACATATATAATATCTTGCAACAAGATAGCATTGCATAATTCACATATATAATGTCTTGCAACAAGATGGCATTGCATAATTCACATATATGGTAATTAGACACTAAACAGGTGGCATTCACACAAAGCATGTCTAAACTAAGCAAATGACATAGAAATGCAAGATACCATATGCACAATATGAGCAACATAACCCTGCCAAGTTAGAGCATGCACCTGGGGGGGGGGAATAGGACTGGTCATCTGTCTTTGAATCCTCCTCTAAAGAGCTATCTGTAACCAGCAAGACATGTGCTTCGTCAGATAGCATTGTCTGCTCTGAAGACCATGTTTCCACTCCAGATTTTCCATGACCGTGCCGAATGGCTGATGCACAGGAAGAGTAATTGAATGTACTAAAATTGTTGACAAATTTAACACGTAATAAAAAATGATGTCATGATATAATTCACATATAAGATGACTGGCTAACCAGGGTGGCATTGCAAAATTCACATATATGATGCCTGGCTAAACAAGATGGAATTGCATGATACACATATACGACAAAGAAACTAAATAGATGGCATTGACACAAAGCATGTCTAAACTAAGCAGATGACATCTTTGATGTATACAGTAAGCAATGCATGGAACCATATGCATGATATTACCAACATGAGCATGCCAAGTTAGAGCAAAGACCTCATGGGGTAAATAGGAGTGGTCTTCTGCTTCTGAATCCCCCTCAGACCAGTTATCTTCCTCTTGATTATGATCTGAAATGGGTGGAGGGGGGTTGCCTTTGCGCCCACCATGGAGCGATGTCTGCATGAAAATTTATTGCCACACAAGGCTCGTCTCTTTTGCTCTACATGTTCAGTTCCATTGTGTACAATAACTGACATGCATAGGAATAAAACATAGTGAGATTACGTAAGGAGTGCATGCACAAATCTAGAGTGATGGTAGCAAACTATGGATAGACCCAAAACCAATGATAGCAGGTAGATAATAGCTTTAGTTAAAAAATACAGATAATGGCTCCTTTAATGTTTGTTTGCACCCAACATGAAACTCATAGCAGACACCCGAGATTAACCAGATAGTAGACAGATAGTACTGATTGCTGCCCCAATATGTACCCCACAACCATTTAAAAACTCAAGTTTCAACATAAGTTTGGACCTGACTTGGAGTCTAATAGGTGAACACGACAATAAAGTAGCATGCCAACATATTAAGCGATGCATAACGTAAGAAGACACGGAAGAGTGTGACCTCTCTTGCGGACCCGTATAGTCCTCAAGGTCATCTGCTCAGTTGATGATGGTAATGTAGTTGTCGTGGCTGCCGGCGGCGGGGAAGAAGATCTGAGGCGGTGAAACATAGTCTGGAGAGCGGATCCCTACTGTGGTGAACCCTTCCGTCGTTGGAGCAGCTCAGCTGGGGTGGAACACAGCACCGCAGGAGCAGGACAAACCACACAAGGTTTTCTTTGACACATATCTGTAACAGAAGTAATTGTGTAAGGGCTTGTTTGAATTTGAGGATTCTAACAATGCAGGGATAGGAAATAGACAGGAATAGGATAGGAATGCACGTGCAAAACAGAGAATATTAAAACACAGGATTTCTGCCAATCTGGGTGTTTGGTTCACAAGAATTGGAAGATCACATGATGCAAAGAAGCATGGTGAGATTAAATCAAACTAAAAGAAAATGTACGGTTATAATGCTATTATGCTACTATCTCTTAGTCTTGGGCTTCATGAATAGGAATTTGAAAAGGAGGACAAGTGGAAATTAAAATTCCTACGGGTTTTCTTTCAAGGAGACACTAAAGGAACAAATCCTACAGTTTTCCTATGCTCCATTCCTTTGCACCAGATTCATGAAAAGTAGTACCATACGAAACTTTCCAATTCCTATGTTTTTCATTCACTTTTCCTTTCAAGCACTGGCGATTCTAATAGGCAGGCTTGAGCAAGGAAAAGCCTACACTAAAAAAATGTTTTTGTGCTACTTCTATTACTTTGGACCCAGGCCACTGCCCTACTAGCTCAACTCCCAAGGCCATCGAAAAATGCACAGCTCAAACGCGCAGAGATAAATAATGATAGCATTTAAGAGAGTCCATCACGGATAGCTAAGTTGCCTGGTACCTCACTGCTTGTCATATAGTAGGATAAAATAATCGTATTTCCCGTTACTCCATGTGCTCAGTGGACAATATATATAACATGTAGAGTAAAAAAGAGACGCAACAAGTGTACAACCTCTTTGGCGAAGCCATGTCGATCTCAGCGTGATTGGGTTGGCCGGTGAGGATGCTCCGGCTGACTTGGCTGTCGGAGGAGGGGAAGAAGATCTTAGGCGTCTGGAGATGGAGCCCGTGGTACTGCTCCACTGTGATGGAGGGTTTCGTCGTTGGAGCAGCTCCGGTGAGTTGTACGACGCCGAGGCTGAAGCAGGACAAGAGAGACAATGTTAACCTGAGTGGAATTCTAATAGCATCTCCAATAGATGACGTAAAATACATAAGCACAAAGTGCTAGATGTAAAATACATCAGCCACTCATCTCTGTACTTAACTGTTGAAACTGAATATAACTGTTGAAACTGAACTTAACTGTCAAAACTGAATTTTGCTGTCGAAACTGAATTTTACTGTCAAAACTGAACACACTAGAGCTGAGGCTACACGTCAGTCGACTGACTTTTTCATCTCTGGTCAGTCGATTTTGCAGCCGTTGGATACGAAATCAAGGGCCTGCAGTTCATCTTCAACCTCCACCCCCCTGAGCCGCCAGCCACCACCGGCCAAACAGCCGCCCCGCCACCATGCGGCGGCGGTCGCCCGCCCGCCCTCGAAAACACTCCCCACCGCTGGTCCACCGCCGCCCCGGCCATCCCTCTAGGCCCCCCTATGTCGAGCTTTTTCTCCTGCGCGACCACCGCCCCCACCCTGAACCCTAAGATAGATAGTGAGGTACCTCTTCGGCGAGCCCCCCTCCCAGCTGCGGCTCTTTCTTCCTTAACTCCAGCGAGGCCCCCCCCACCCCCTGAAAATAGACTGACCCAAAAGTCTATTCACTCGACTGAAGTGTAGCTAAACCGGAGCAACATCACAAGAAAGAGCAAGAGAGAGAGCAGCTGCACGAGCAAGAGCAAGAGCAAGAGAAGACCAGGCAGGGGACCAAGAGCAAGAGCAGAGCAGCAGTGCGAGCGAGACCTAAAGCAGCTGCAGCTCCTACTGATGTGGACGTCGACGCCGAGGGAGCGAAACCGTGGAGGATGTGGCCGGTGACGCCGCCGTGGATGGAGCCGCGCCCAGTCGGCTTGGGACCGAGCGTCGGCAGCACCATGAGATCGAATCAAGAAGAAAATGCGGCGATTAGTGTACAACCTCTTTGTTGGCGCCGATTAGGCCGCGGCTTCATCCGAGGAAACGGTGATGATGCTGCTCTTTCGGTGGTGCAGGTGAAGATGGTAGTGTGGGAATGGAGGTGGCGCAGAAGACGAGGGGAACTTCGGGGCAGCTCCTTGAAGGTGGAGGACGAGGTGGCTGAACCTGTGGGATGACCAGATCCACGACGGATCCTCATCCGGTACGATGGATGAGGGACGTCGAGGTGTTGATGTGGACGACGTCGTCAGGGAAGAGGCTCCGGCTGGGTGGCGGACGGAGGAGGGTGTGGGGCTTCACGGGTTTTCGCGGTCTCGGTGTACGAGTTGGTGGGCAGATGGGATGGGAGTGGGTACCATGGCTTAGGGACGCACTTGTCTGAAATGTGGGGTAAGTTACGAAAGTACCCCCACCGATTTGAGGCGGTTCTTTCGGTTCAGGGGTATCACGGGCATTTCGCGTGTCGGGATTTCACTGGAGGTGGGAGTTTTGGCCTGGGTTGTAATTTGGAATAGCAAGGCACGGGTTGAGATGGAGGGAGTTGTCGGAGCACAATGAGACAAAGATTTATCTTCAATATTTCGGGGTAACAAGGCGCGGGTTGAAGAGGCGGGAGTTTCGCAGCACGATAGACAGAGACGCTAGCTTGAAATGTTGGCATAACAAGGCGCAGCTTGAAATTTCGGGAGAACAAGCTTAACGTGTACCAAAAAAAAGACATTTCAGACTAGTATGATATACTACGTACAATGTGTTTAACACGCACAACACACACATATACACCATTTAGACTAGTAAGGTACACTTGCATTGCACGCATGAGATTTGCCAACCAAATTATGAATAAATACCACATTATAGCATGTAAGCTTTGAGTCATATATGCATGATGTAGATGTTCATTTAATTCTTATAGTTCATTTCATTTAAAATCTTCTAGTTTTTATAAGAAAGCCAATCTATTTTAAGGTTTATGGAATTGTGCGTTGTAAGGCATAAAGTAAAAACAAATCATGTAGAAAAACATTTGGGCAATTCGGATACAGAAGATTATAGAACAAAGAAGAAGTGCTTGTGTTTTGAGGTTTGTGCATTATGCTTAAGTTCAACCATAGAGTCTTCTAGATTGTACATGTGGCAAAATCTGGTGGAATCTAGATGATATCCAACGGCCAGTAGTACTCAAATTTGCCAGCTCTACACCATCGGATTGGCCTCATCCGACGACCATCTTTCAAAGTTAAAGTTATCCGCACAATATATAAAAATATAAAATATAATATATATAGGGGTATATATATAGATATGTGGTGCGAAAGCCACCCATCATCTCCAATTAGAATAGTATGTCCATGCACGGATGCAATGTGGCCAAATGATGTCTGCCATCGGTATCTAGAATTCAAACCAGTCTGACCTTGGTCAATGTGTATACATTACAACATGCTCGTTTCCAAACCACACCGTGCAGATTTCTGTTATATTCATGCATGCATGGGTTTCAAACATCATGATCTCTTATTCAAATATTTGAATTCAACTTTACATTGATTATGACCTCACCTAGCCTTTTACACCCACACATTGGTCTTCTCTTTATAATTGTACCACTTACTTTCTCTCGTGCATGCATGCACACACACTACCAGGCGGCATTATCCATCGCACACATGCAATCTTTTTCTTCAGGTCGTTCCCCATGAAGGCACACACACACACACACACACACACACACACACACACACACACACACACACACACACACATCCCCCTCTCCATCATATCGGGCATTCTTTATCTCTCACGTGCATGCGCAATGATGGAGGTTCCTCTATGTATGTGTGTATATAGCTAGGTCTTTCATAGTTTTTCACATAAACCGATCAATCTATATATCTAGTGAGGTCTCACCCTCTTTCCCACGTCCACGTCGATCAATCTATACCTCTCTATATAGGATTACATATATAGCTAATACACCCACATTAATTATATATCCAACACCCTCCTCTCATCATCCATGCCTTCCGCTTCATCTCTCAGACGTGCGCACAATGGCGAAGACAGGGGGCAGCAAGGGCCCTGCCCCCCCTAACATCACTATATATCGAGGCTAATATGAATGTGATCATTAGACAAGTGCTGGTAAAAATGGTTTAAGTTGATGAATTGGCCCTCCTCGTAAAGGATTAGCAATGCTTGGCCCCCTAGCTCATGGGACATTTTTCATGGCTCCGCATCATGCAGCAACAACAGCATGTTCTCGCCCCCTCTCTCTAAATATCGATCTCGCAGTTGTGCACTCCTTCATAGTCTCTCTCCACTCGGCCCCTCGCACCATCTTCTAGCCCCCACCGGATTTTGCCACATGTACAATCTCACAAACTCCATGGTTGAACTTAAGCATAATGCACAAATCTCAAAACAACAGTGGTTCTCCTTTGTTCTAGAATCTTCCGTATCATAACTGCCCAAACTTTTTTCTAGTTGAATTGCCATTATTTGTTTTTACTTTATGCTTTACAATGCACAATTCCATGAATCATAAAATAGATTAAGGGCTTCTTTGATTCAAAGGATTCTCAAAGGAATTTTGGAGGATTCTAATCCTTATGAATTTTTCCTATCTTGGTTGTTTGATTCGTAGGATTGTAAACCATAGGAATTTTTCCATATGATTCATTTGACTAGATTTCATAGGAAACATCCCATCCACTCAAACCTCTTTGAAAGAATTCTGTGTTTTTTCTATGCACAATCAAACACTCGTACAATCCTATAGGATTCAAGACGACATTCCACTCTAATCCCATGTTTCTCCTATTCCCGCGTTTTGGAAATCCTACGAATCAAAGAGGCCCTAGGTTTTTTATAAAAACTAATTGATTTTGAATGTGATGAACTATAAGAATTAAACGAAGGTCTACATCATGCATATATGACTCAGAGCTTACATGCTATAGTGTGGTGTTTATTCATAATTTGGTTACAAAATCTGACGCGTGCAATGCATGTGTACCTTACTAGTACTTCGAGTATGTGCAAAACAAAATGGCACGCTACACAGTGTCTCTCTTACAGTTCATGAAGCCACGTGGCACATGTGGAGGCGTTGTCGCGACATACTTGTGTGGATTGATCACAGTGACGTGCTACTGGTTCCAGAAGAATGTACTCGTCCTCCCTGAGCCACACTGGCGGTACATGCACGAAGTGAAGATGTGCACGCACGCCACACACGCACTCATTCCCTCGTACGCACACGCGGGTAAACGGGCGGATGCAATTTTGTACCCAGATCCACCCCATGTGATAATTTGACACGTGTAAAGTCCTTCACTTCATTGATGGTCAATTAATACAGTACATGCGAATTGAGTAGATGTGAGGGCGGAAGAAAGACATTACTACTCCACTGCGCGCATGCGAGTAGTTAAATCATGGGTTGCTAGTAGTACTTCCATTGGTCTCCTTCGTATTTTGTGCCAATTTTTGACAGTAACATAATATTTACGCATCTGAGCCATGTAGTCTACTTGAAATATATGTTCCACTAAACTCATCGGGAGACGTTTCGGGCCTCGAAACCAAAACCCATCAATTTATCTTTACCTTGTTCCCATCACATTCGAAAGTACTAGTGCTACAATTAAGTGCAAGCCTGCTCACACCTACTAGTACGTACCAAACCTAAACGTGTTCCCAATATGCAGGTATTAGTAGTAGTGCTAGTACTTAGGTTATAAAAAGGGGAACTACCTTACCGAAAATTACTCTACCTTTTCTCCTCATAAGTGCTTCTTCTTCGTCGGTCCTTGCAATGTCCGGTGCGTAGAGCTCTAGGTCGAGAACAACTCATAACAAGGGAGCGGCAACCAAGGCTACGGAAAAAAAGAGAGGGCTCGCCGCCACGTAGAGACCTCGAAAGATCTCTCATGGGCTGGCGATGGCCCCCAGGAGCGCCCTAGCCACGGATGCGAACATGCCGAGCTTGTGGCGCTGGAGTCATTATCCCTCGATTGCATGCCCGATCAGATCAATAAGCACCTCAATAAGCTGAAGGAGTTCATCCACGGCTTGGTAAAGCTACTGAAGGAGAGCCTCGACGACATGCCCGCTGAGCTCAATAAGCAGGGGGAGTTGACCGCCGGCTTGGTGATACTGCTGAAGAAGAGCATTGCCTCGGAGAAGAAGGCGACCGGCGAAATCCTGCAACTTCAGGAGGACAAGGCGAAGCTCTGCCACGAGCTCGACCTACTGATGGAGAAGAACGCTCGCTGGAAGAAGCTGCTTGAGAATGGTAGTTCCTCGATGAAGATGCTACATGCCCTCGTCATGGAACAGTAGGAGGAGTTGGCGAAGCTCCGCATCGAGCACCCAGCTGCTGTCAAGGTACGTAATGCGACCGTGGAATAGATGATGAAGGCTCGCGTCGAGAAATCCTGCGTCATGGACAGAATGAATAAGATGGCGGAGGAGATGCGCTAGGAGATGGAGGTCGTGGAGACGATGAAGAAGCAATTACGACTCCGCGGCGAATTAGATCATTTGGGGTGATAATCTTCCTTCTTCTTTTGCTCCTGTGTTTCTTCTTTTGCTTCGGGTGTTTCGCCGCACGTGTCACGTTCTCTGTGAGGCATGAATAGAACAATGCTAACAATGAGATGACTAGCAAATTAGATCATTTTTATCACCATATGGCACTGGGCTACCGTGTTTCGTGCTCCTCCGTCGTAGTACTACTCCAGTGGAAAACTTGAGTATACCGCACGGTTCTTTGCTCCTCCTCAGGTCGTCGGCACATTTATACGAGCAGTCAAATCACAAGGCCCCGCCTTCTAGCAGTAATGAGTCGTCAAATCACAAAGGCCCCCGCCTCTCGTGAAAAGGACCAAGCTAGACTACCCCGCCCTCTAGCCTTTTAAAAAATGTACACATTTGTACAATAGTAGTATCGATGGATTGCACCATGGAGCAAACTAACAAGATGAAATTAAAGAAAAAAGGTGGTACATATAGAGAGCGCTCGTCGCCAAATTATGCATGTACTATATGACACTACCCACTATGAAGGTACTAGTAACATAGACTAGTAACTAGTCTATGTTACTCTCCACCATGACCAGCCAAAGTCGAGGCGCAGATACCAACGAGGGCCTGGTTGTGTCTATACTTGGAACACTCACCCGACTGCATGCGCACCGGCGGAGCATTTAAGCTCGTGTCGTCGGTTGGTGCCGCAGTGCGCCCGCACATGAACCAAAACCTCGTGCCTCCATCTTAGCCTCCGTGTTTTAAACTTCTCAATATCAAGGCCAAGGAGCAACGTGAAACCTATGATAGAGCCAATCGGATGGTTGAGAACACTACAATTTGTAGCTACAGATGCGTGTGTGAGAGAGGACGAGTGTGTGCGTGAACCTCTTCTCAGAGTACAAGTGTATGTGGGTGGCATCGACCTAGGGAGCAGTGATGGTGCGTGCGAGAAGTCCCGAGAGATAGGTGTAATGCGTCTGGAAAAAAGACTAGTCTATAGCTCGCCACGAGGCTATTCCTGTCGAATGCCAAGCGTAAGATATGTATCCAACGGTGCTAGTTTTTGCACGTACACAGCAGTAGAAAAAGAACTAGTACCATGGCATATGCTACACCATGGCCGAGAAAACGTGCCGACGTTACGCCATCCAGGAATAGTGCCGCACTTCGAAACTAGAACCGTCAATAAATTTTGAGCGTGTCTCGTCACATTCCAAATTGCTACTACTACCACGCTATATTTAATTGCAAACCTGTTCGCACTGATCACAACCTAAACAGTTTCCCACTTAGGAGCGTATTAGTAGTACTCAGTTATAGATACTACTATGCTAAGATGACTGCACATTCCTCCTCAACTCCTCATCCACAAAAAACAATCAAGTCAATCAAGCCATGGCCAGCGTGAGTTCTGGGTCGAGAGATTTCTGCCAGGGAGAGGTGAGAATGGAAGAGGAAGCACGAGAGATGTCCCGCCTCGCCGCGAAAGCAGCCCACATGTCCAGCCACGTAGCAGTAGCCGCAAAGAGGTCCTGTCGCGCCGCTGAAGCAGCACGGAGGTCCCGCCGCGCCGTCGATGTAACAGACTGGTCCGGCCACGCCGCGGAAGCAGCAGAGATGTCCCGCCACGCTGCCGAAGCATCACGGAGGTCCCGCCGCACCGCGGCGGCCTGGGAAAATTTCTCGCGGGCAGGCGAGGACTCTCACAAGCGCATGCATGCGATGGTCCATATACAGATGGATCAGATCTCCGGCTGGGCGAGGTTGCAGGACAAGGCTACCGGCGTCATTCGGCAAGTAGGGAGGGCAATGCGAAGCTCCGGGACGAGCGCGACCTGCTGAGGGGAAGATCAACGGAAGGGCAAAGCAGGAGGAGGAGACCGCTTCCTTGTTGCAGAGGACGGGCGTCATCATCAAGAAACTTATGGACGAGAATGCCATGCTCCTCATTGAGCGCAACAGGCTGGTGGAGGAATCCATGGATGCTGCCAAGAAGCGTATTAAGGACATGAAACTGATGAAAGAGATCACCGCCCGCCGCGAGAACTAGTCTCCGCGACCTGCAATGCATAAATAAAGTAGAGACCAGCGAGCCAGATCGTTGTATGCGTCTTCCTTCTTCTTTTGCCTTTGTGTATTTCGGGCGTTGCCGCATGTGGCTTTTTTAATTATCTTCCTAATTATGCAAGACAATTATTATCCACTCTCGTCGTCCTTATATATATTCATCAGTCTTGCTATAAGTCGTAGTAGATGCTATATAGGCCCGTCGGATCTTACATCAAGATCCGTGCAAAATTTTCTTTTCAGATTTTATTTTCTCTCTCTTAAATCTCTGTCAAGTGAGACATTGCCACGCCATTAAACAGAGGAGTGGGCGCCATTAATGGAGACCTTGGTAGAGAGGTGGATGGCAGATGGAGGTCAAAGGGTTCTCCTCCCGATAAGCACGCGCAGGGGTTTGATCGCACGCCTCCCGTACTCAAATAGCTACCCTACACAATGCCTCCTAGCTAATAAAAAGGGGACACGTGGCGACACGT
This sequence comes from Aegilops longissima, assembly GCA_021605205.1. Taxonomy (NCBI): domain Eukaryota; kingdom Viridiplantae; phylum Streptophyta; class Magnoliopsida; order Poales; family Poaceae; genus Aegilops; species Aegilops longissima. The sequence continues at coordinate 128,953,539 of CM038678.1, forward strand.
AAATGGTAAATAGAACACCCACGGTTTCAATAATACTTGTGTTTCCGATTGTAACGTGACAACACTTATTCCAAAATGACTGTTGTTTGTTAATGTGTGCGCCTTCGCAAATCGGACAACAAAATTACCACAGGATGTTGGTGCCATGTCATGACACCAAGCCAAGTTTCATGATTTTCATGCGTGTTTCGGATTTACAGGAATTAAAAAACCAAGTTTCTCAATGTTTCCAGCCGAGCCATGACGCCCAGATGTTTAAATTTCATTCCCATTTCTGGCATGGGGCCTAGAAATTTACCCGAGGACACACATGTGATTTTTCAACCAACTTTGGTGCACTGGAGCATGTGCTTGTATTTAAACTTTGAGTTATGCACACAAAGGTGACACGTTCCCTCTGAGAACCACGAGCCTTCTTGAGAGAAGCTCCGGTTTGCAAGAAACTTATACCAAAACTTGTTCCTATTCCACAAATTTTTACCACAACATGATAGTACCATGACATGACACCATGCCAAGTTTCATGATTTTCAGGCGTGTTTTGGATTTACGAGAATTTTAAAACCAAGCTTCTCAATGTTCTCGGCCGAGCCACGATGCCTAGATGTTTGAATTTCATTCCCATTTCTTGCATGGGACCTAGAAATTCACTCGAGGACACACATGTGATTTTTCAATCAACTTTGGTGCACGGGAGCATGTGCTTGTAGTTCAAATTTGAATTATGCACATTAAATGACTAGAAACTCAGCAGTACGGAATATAACGAGAAGAAACATAACATAGTTCTGTTGGGAGCTCAACACAACACACCCCTCAAATTAAACTAAGCACACATGAAATTAAGCTATGCAACTAATCCGATAGACACTCATTAGAACCACCATGAGCAACGACACTGCCACCTTACTCGGAGTCCTCGTCCTCGACTTCGTCCTTCTCCCTCTTCCTCTTGGCCGATACTTCTTTTCTTGAACCGCACACTTAGCTCTTGCTCTTCATCCAACCCTTGTAGATATTGAACCAAAGGTAGCCATCCATTGCAGCATAGTGGACGTGGTCTATATCTAGTACATTCCACTGCCATGCATGACGATGAAACATGTACGGAGGTTTCTCTAGTTTACCGTACGAAGGATGAACCATGGCTCCAGCCAAGGTCAGCATTGAAGGCTGACCACGGGAGGGCAACAGCCAATTCTTCTGGAGGTCGAAGGGGTTGCCTACAACGAGGCCTATCCGACCCAGGACTCTTTTGTCGTTCGTAAAGTCTACAGTAACAAATTTGACTAGGCCGCCCTTGAGGAAGTTCTTAAATTCCTCGCACTCAACGTCGGCATGGCATATGTGGTAAACTGAGCATAAGTCCTGCACGCAAGCTTGATCACGGCAGGCTTCTTCTTCTCTTCCTCCTTTAGATCCTTCTCTTGTCCCAGGACTGTGGTGTACTCAACATCTAGCCCAGCGACCCACTCATCATTTGAGTTTTCGAACATGCGACTGAAGCGAGCAAGGCATCCTTTCACCGTCGCGGAAGAACGGGTGTAGATGACGTCGAACTCATCACCGGTGATGGTTCTAACCTTGTACTCCATGAATTTGGGAGGAGGGTTAGGATTAGTGGAACTGCCGTAATGTGAAAGGACGGGACGACTAGGAGCGAACTGCCGTAATGTTAAAGGACGTCCGGGGACGAGTAGGAGTGAACTGCCAGCGGTTTTTCGATTGTAAAAATGCTGAGTGGCGCGTGCGAACGGCAGGGTAGTGGCTTGCCTGCTTGATAAATGGATTCATGCACAGTGCTATGGGGGCCCAATTTGATGTCATGTCTACTCGACGCCCAATTAAATGGCTTTCAATGTCATGTCAAGCGTCGGGAAAATTACAGGTGATACGAAGCTTTCCATTCTCCCATGATACGGGCTTCCGAGAGCCCTTGGATCTGAGATCGAACGGTTGCATGGCGTGATTCTAGACCTATGGGTGAATATCCTATCCTGGAGGGTTATTATACAAATTTTCAGCAACTTAGCATGCGACCGTTCAATCTCAGGTCCAAGGGCTGCCAGCAGCCCGTATCATGGTCGCGCTGCCTACCACGACCGTCGCCTCGCTCGCGCGGTCGCGCCCTTGGAGATTTAACACGGTGCGTTAGGCTATCTGATGTTGGCATGTCTTACATAGTCATCACGTAGTCACTCGTACTACAACAAGGTTAGCTATAAGGTTGGCTATAAGAGTATTTTTTTTACTTCTCTCTATCTCTTTCTTCGTAGTATTTATTGCATTTCCCAAGGAGTGACCTCTTTCAATGAAATGGTCCTTAGATGAGGTGCTAAGGGCATTAAATGGCTTAGCAATCAAGTCCCCAATGCATAGGTGCTTAGTTTTTTTGTTGCTAAGTTTGCTTCATTTAATTAACTATAGACTCAAAATTGTCTTTTCACCTAGGTACACGCACTTAGCACCGTTTCTTCCTTGGGTCACCAAACTAGTCTCTCTCTTCTTAATTAACTTGCCACATCATGCCTGTGGCAAGCTTAGCACCTGTAGGAGCAAGTAAGTTGGGTCATCTATTTTGGAACTGAGGGAGTACAAAGTTGGGTCATCTATTTTGGAACGGAGGGAGTACAATAGTGGGCTATAAGCCCGCTTTACATGGCCTTTTTGCATATGTGGAGGAAAGAGGCAAGGAAAAAGTGGAGGAGTGGGCTCTCATGCAAGAGCCAGCCTCTACATGGTGGAGCATTGCGAGAGGTACCTGTATGGAGGTGGTCAGGAATCGGGAGACTCACGCCGGACGTAGCGCTGCAGTTAAAATGATAATGGCAAGTCAAATAACGGGGCCCCACCTGTCCAGCAGAAACTCGCTGTCAAATCACACAGCCCTACGTTTGCAGCACCCTACTCCCTTGTCTTCTCGCGTCTGTGTCGAACCGACTAGCGGGAACTACCCCGCCTACCGCGCAGGAAAAGCCCCGCCCTCGACTTTTAAATAGTATAGTATACTAATTTTTATCTATGGATTGCGCCATGGAGCAAAGCCTCAAGAAAACGGCGGTACACATGTACGGAGTATGCAGCACGCTCGTCACGTTCGCGTCGCACCCCAGATGGTCGGTCAGTCTGGCAAGCCGCTCTCCGAATGGAATGTGCGTCATATTGCGTTTGCACATACATGTGGGACTGCAATTGAGAACCGACCATAGGCACAATCCCTGGCCCGCAAGTCGGTGAGTTAATAGAAGAGAGATACGAGCGATATTACTACTAGAGAAGTGTTGTAGGAGTACATACGTTGGTACCTGGACGATCCCTGCAAGACACGGAAGATCAGTTCGTCCATGCATGTGACCAGACTCCAGCAGACACGCCTGGATTGGCTATCGTCTACATATCGTGCAGGTTGTGTTGTACAGGGCTGTAGTTCTGGTGAGAAATCTTAAAAAGGTTTCTTGTCATCTCGCAAAATTAGGTGTCATGTGCTTCGGATCACTGCGAGGGTTAAACAACGACGACTGAGTTGGGCTAGTCATTGGGGGCACATGCACGAAGACTACTCGGCTGCCTTCTAGGTAATGTCGGCTATGTTAATTAGGACATCTATCGACGAACCCCTTTTCTACGAGTTTATCTTTAATTTGAGCTTTGATCCTCGTCTAGTTTGTCCGCCGGGATTCATCTTGTCTCCTTTGGGCAATGAGGTTATGATTTCTTGTCATGTGGCATTTTTTCGTGTTATATGTTATAATCCGGTGCTTCAGATCAAAATGACGACAACTGCGCCTCCGGGCACGTGCATGAAGACTTCTCGATAGTCATTGCCGAGGTCAAGCCGGCTCCAGTAGACAAAAGGAAACTAGTACTCCACTATATAGGCAGGAGCCTCCGCGCTTGCTTGCTAGTGTTGCTCTCTTCACACTGTCTCGTCCTCTCCAGATCTAAACACGACAGCGGTGGCCACTCTCTCTCTCTCTCTCTCTCTCTCTCTCTCTCTCTCTCTCTCTCTCTCTCTCTCTCTCTCTCTCTCTCTCTGCTCACCGCTGGTCACAGATCCAGCCGAATCCTCTTCGCCGGGGAAGGTGAGAAGGTGCAACATTCACGTGGTCGTCCTCGGCGACGGCGCTTACCCACTGCCGGTGCGTCCCGATCAGCATGCCTTGCCGTTCTCTCCCAAGCATCGCTGGCGAGGGAGGGCCTCCCACCCCTTCTTCCTTGTTGTCGTAGTGTGGGTAGATCCGGTCTCCCGCCGCCCACCTAGCGACATCCCGGCGACCCTCAGGTATAACTTCCTTCAAAACCGGCCTTGCTCTACTTCCCGAGCTCCTGACGTCGCTGCATTTGTATCTTTTACTATTTCTCAGGCCCCCTCGTAGATAGGATCGATCGGCTGTTCGAAAACCACCTAATTTTTTTACTGTTAAGAGGTAAAACTAGTTCATGCACTTGAATCTAGTACTACTTGGTTCAAACAAGGAAGAAAGGGGGTGGGGGTGGGGCAAGATTTGTTACCTGAATCTAGGACTTGGTCGAAAGAGGAAATAATGGGGGCGAAAAGTAGCAGAGACTGGCTGTCCAACTAGTCTCTAGGTCTAACAGGGAAACAAAGGGAACGCAGTACAAACTTAATATAAACCTGATCTATTGGTTGAAAAAGGAAAGAAAGTGCAGCCTGGGGGACAAATCAACAGAGTAAGTCCAGCACTAGATTTGCTAGCCTCACACAGTATAAGGTGGCTATATACCGAACAAAAATGGGACAAACCCAGATATCCTCTTTTGATGTTTGTTGCCCCGAGCCGCTCTTATGTAATGCCACTGGTAAAATGTAGCAGTCACACTTTTAAAAGTAAGGACACGTTAAACTAATGTCGTTTTCAATGTAATGCCTCCAGTAATATGAATCAATGGCACTTTTTTTAATGTCCTGCTAAATTTCCCATTAAAATAAGTTGCTTCTTTTCGTTAGAGATGCAACTGTCCTGGTCCGCCTACTCCCCCGTGCCCAAATACCGACTCTGTAGCAGCTGTTAATGTAATGTTGCTGGTAAAATGAAGCAATGACACCATTAAAGTAATGTCATATTTAACGGTTGTCATAGTTAATCCTAATGCCCACACTAATATCTAGCAATGCTGCTAGAAATTGCTACTGTCCTTGTACGATTGCCATTCAGATAAGGAACATGCTTTTTTTTCATTTGATGCATGTTTTATCACTTGTTAGTCACCCTCCTTTCCACCTTTTTTGTGCAAATAGAGATATACATTTCACGCTTGATCTTAGTTGAACTGCACAAATGATATCCAAATTATAGTTGAACATTCCAGGAGCTTCATGACCAACCTTGATGTTGCTCAATTTTATTGCAACTAATGAAGAAGAAGCTCTATGGGTTTCGTTTTCTGATGAAAATGGAACCGGGGCTGGAGCCCTTTTCTTAAAAAAAGAAGAAGAAGCTCCTAGCTCATGGGACATTGCTTTATTTTAGGTGAACTGCACCAAAAGGTCCCATGAATTGAATCATCCATGTTGGTGACTAGTGTCATCCCTTCTACGATGGCGTTGACTGCTGAAAGTGCTAGTTATCGACTAGAGGGGGGGGGGTGAATAGGCGATTTTTATGGAAGTCTTCAAAACGTGGAAGTTTCGAAGACAAACAATAGAAATGACCTAATTGATATGCAACGGAAGATAAACTACAACAAGCAAACCATAGTCAAGTATGCAGTAATGTGAAAGTACAAAGACTAATAGCAGCTTAGTAGTAAGGATCAGGATGGAAGATAGTATGAAGCCAACAACGATAGTAGTCAAGCAATGAAGTCAAACAGGTACGACAAATAGGCAATGACTTCATGAAGACAAACTCTAAGTAAAGGGAGGGAGAGGATAGAACCAGTCACTTGTTGAAGACACATGATTTGTTGGACCAGTTCCAGTTGCTGTGACAACTGTACGTCTGGTTAGGGAGGCTGAGATTCATCTCAGAAGACCGCGTCTTCACCTTATTCCCCTTGAGATAAGGACACACAGTCCTCGCCCAATCACTCTGATAAGTCTTCAAGGTAGACTTCTGAACCTTCACAGAGTTCATTCACCGACGATCCACAATGACTCTTGGATGCTCAAAACGCGACGCCTAACTGGCTGGAGGATTCACAGTCCTCAAGTGTAATAAGTCTTCGTGTCACGCAGATGTAAAGACTTCATGATGCCTAACACTCTTTGGCTCGGGTGTTTGGGCTTTGTCCTCGCAAGGATTTCTCTCTCTCAAAGGCTTCGAGGTGGGTTGCTCTCAAACGACAAAAGCCGTGTACTAACTCTGAGCAGCCACCAATTTATGGTGTAGGGGGTGGGCTATTTATAGCCACGAGGCAACCCGACCTGATATGTCCAAAATGACCCTGGTCACTAAGGAACCGACACGTGTTCCAATGGTCGATTTCAAACACACACGGCAACTTTACTTGGGCTACAAGCAAAGCTGACTCATCCACTCGGATAAGATTTGCTCTCATTGTCTTCGCTCAAGACATAGGATTTGGGTTGAGCATCACTTGACCATTCTGACTTTGTTCACTTGGACCCCACTTAACAAAGACGGTGGTTCCTATGACTCAACAAAGAAGAAAAAGGAAACAACAAAACGACACGTTCTTGGCCCCATTGTCTTCACTCAATGTCTTCTCATGTCATAGTCTTCAATATGAATATCTTCACATACCACCATTGTCGCCAATGTCTTCATACATTTTAAGGGGTCATCTCCAGTAGGTAAACCGAATCAATGAGGGACACTACCTGTGTTATCCTGCAATTCTCACAAACGCATTAGTCCCACAACCAAATTTGTCGTCAATACTCCAAAACCAACTAGGGGTGGCACTAGATGCACTTACAATCTCCCCCTTTTTGGTGATTGATGACAAACTGGTTGAAGTTTTCAACGGGATAAAGTATGTGAAATTGTAAAGGATAGGGTATTGTCTTCATAAGTGGCAAAGGCTCCCCCTGAAGATGTGCATATAAGTAATTTGCTTTCGGAATGCAAATGCACATGGCAGGTTGTACTTGTGGAGATCCTCTTCAACTTATGAAGATAATTCATCATGCATGAAATGATATAACTAAGAGAATGACATGCATAATGAAAATGGACGTCTGCAGAATGATCTAAGTGCGGAGTTATCATCGCATTGCGGAATTTATCATCGCATCAAAGAAAAGCAAATAAGTAGTAGATTTACCATCGAGTTTAAGTGTTACAACTCAAAGAACCAAATGTATCAAAAGCGAGAGTTGTAAACACTAGGCAAAATATAAAGCAACCGCCCATTTGAACCCGCTTGAAGACTATCAAACTCATATGCTTCTCCCCTTTGTCAAGAAGGACCAAAAGGTTTGAAGACATAGAGCATCTACTGCTCCCATGAGGAGTAGGTGAAGCAGCAGGGTTGTCGTTGTTGTTTGGCGGCGCAGATTTAACTTGGTGCAAAGTCGATGCGTGCGTAAGTAGGGGCGGTGAAGTAGCATCGCCTTCATGATCGATCACTTTGGCATTCACAGTTGCCGCGGAGGAAGAATAGTCAGAGTCTTCAAGGGATGGAGTTCGACGTAGGACAACATTCCATGGAGGAGTGGAGTCAAACTTGAATCTTTCAGTGAAGCCATCGTCTTGAAGATCTGCTTCAAAGACCGAGCAGCGCCAAACTCTTCCATGATCGCCGAAAGGTCTCGTGAGTGACAAAAGCATTCTTGGTGGCAAGATTTCGAATGCGATTGACGTCCACCAAGAGGCTTTGCATCTGTCGCTTGAGCCATAAGTGATGCTTGTCTTGTTTCTGATGCAGTGCCACAAGAAGTTCTCGGTCATTTAGGACGCGAGAGCACTTCTTAGGCCTTTGGGCAATTGTGCTCTCGGTTTATGCATGGTGAGGCGTATTTAGTGTTCCCAGCCATTGGATAGACACGAGTTACTGCTTGGACTCCTTCCATTGGTTGAGTGAAGCTTTGGTGATCAGCATTTTGAAGACAAAGAGGCTTCTTGGCAGGCTTAGGGTATATGGCTTCAACTGACATATCAACCTCTCGTAGAAAGATCGATGATTGCGCAGAGGGCTGATAGTTGATAGCAGAGTGTAGCTTGATGAGGCGATGACCCATGGAGCATAGAATTTCAGGCCAAAAGGTCGATCCAGACGCAGCCGGTTGCGGATGAAGAATTCTTGTGTATTGAAGTGATGCCATTGAGGATGTAAAAGACCAATGTCTTCATGGCTCCTTCAAGTTCTGCAGATGATGAATGCCCTTTGATAGGCCATAGAGTTCGCCTGATGATGTGATATATTGTGCGAGGCAGATAATCAAGGTCATCAACAAAGAACTCCTTTGGGTATTCAGCGTCAGGTGGCAGAGGCTTCATCATGCTCAACATCTGGCTCATGTTGGGCTCTGGCTTATGGAAGATGCTCTCCAGTGCATTGCAGTGGAGTTGATAATCAGGTTCGAACAGCTCTCCGGGAGTGGGTAGGTCTGTAAGTTCAATGACGTCAAGAGCTTTGGCTTCATGATGAACATTTCCTATCATCCAGTCGAGAACCCATGTCTTTGTATCCCTGTAGTAGCCGCGAATGTGGAGGGTAGCATAGAATTGAAGCAAAAGTTCCTCATTCCAATGTTCTTTATCTGTCACAAAGCTGAGCAGACCTGCATCACGAAAGCAGTCAAGTGCTTCTTCTAAGCATGGCAGTCCAGCAATGGCTTCAGTGTCGAGGCGCATATGAGGGAAAATGCGCCCTTGATCATACAGAATGCAGGAGTAATAGCTTCACTTGCCGATAGCTCCGTAAACGATCCGATGATATTCTTGGCCTTGAGTAGGGTTCTTTGCTCACAAAGAATGTGTTGTGGGCTTTGAAGCCATTTGCATTGAAGGACCCTCAGAGGTGGCGATGCTGGGGAACCTTGGCAGTCTTGGCTTTGGTTTCTGGACCAGAGGCCTATGCTCAACATGATAATCAAACTGAGGACCAGAGGCATTAGGCGGAGGGACCAGAACGGGCCATTTGACAGTGATGAGCTGACCATAGTTGTATGCTTGCTCAATTGTATGGGGCCTTGGTGGCGGAACAGGAGCAGTGGCAACAACAGAGGCGTCAGGCTGCACAACAGATGCTTCAGGAGCAGTTGCATCATTGGCTTCTGGCACATTGGTTGGTGCAGGCTCCACATTTGCTTCAGCCATGACTACGTCGTTGGCTTCATTTGTGTTGGTGGTGGCAGCCTCAAGATTTTCAACCTCCACTTGATGAGCTGGAGGGTCGGGCACTGGCACGTTCACTTCAGGAACAGCTTCTTCAGTAATGGGGGAGTAGGGACACGTTCTTCTTCTTGGTTGTCATCGGCTGATGCAGCCGGATTGTCTTCAGCAGCTTTGGCTTCAGACACGGAGACATTCACAGTCGGAGTGGCTTCTGGAAACACTTGACGCGCAACAGATTGGTGGTGCACTTCTCCTTCTCGAACGCTCGAAAGAGGGACTTGAGGCCTTGGTCCTTGCGAAGCTCATGTAATGTCAAGGCGACGCCTTTGGAGATGGAGTTGGCTGGGCCTCAAAGTCAGCCTCTTCTTCTTGCACAGTGGTGTGACTTGTTGTTGTTGGGGAGTACTGGGAGTCTTGTTGTTGTGGGTGATCAGCCCATGATGCATCTCGAGCAATTGGCGCCGAGGACGACCAATGCTTGATGAGTTTGCTGTTTGTGGGAACAGGCGATGATACCAAGTTGTGTTCGATCTGAGGAAGAACTACATCATCTTCAACATTGTCATTGTGACCAATGTCTTCAGCAGCGGTGGGATCAACTGCTAGAATGTCTTCAGCTTCATGAGCCTCTGTGGAAGCAGGCTCATGAACTATCATCCGTCGTTCTTGGTGTTCAGATGCAGGACGAACCATTGAGATAGGTTCAACAACTAAGGGCTCTGTGGGAGCAGCCCGATCCTTCTTGGTTTTGCGCTTCTTCTTGGAGGGAGCAACATCGAGGCTTCAGGATTTTTCCTTTTTCGGCTTTAGCCTCGGCAGTCTCGCCTTCTTCAGCTTACGAGGCGGTTGACTGACCTTTGGCTTCGAGCCACCATGCTGCTTGGGAAGACTATGCAAGGTTCTTCCTGCCTTGAAGGTGTAGATTTGTCGATTGATGGCTTCTTCTTCTTTGCAGCCATTCTGGGTCAATGCCAGATCGACCAAGAGCCTTGCGCTTCTCAAATTTCATTGTAGGCTTGCACACACTTGTCAGCCAGACTCTTCATGCGCACACGAGAGCCTTTAGCTTCGTCGCACTTCTTGAGAAAGGCTTCTTTGAGCTCGTGCAGCATGATCTTGAAGTTTTTGACATCTTGCACGCTGAGCTCTGCCACATGCTTCTTGAACTGAGCTTTCTCATAGTCGATCTTGTGCTTCAGTTCAACGATGCGTTGAGCAAGAGCTAGCTCAGAAGCTATGGTGCCATTGAAGGAGACGCTGAGGCCAATGGGAAGTTGCAGATCTTCAAAGCTGAGATTTGGGGTGTCAAACCACTCATCAATGAAGTTATGGATGATTGCTACATCAAAGAGAGGCAAGTCATTTAAGATCTCTGCTTCTTCCTTGCTCTTGATCAGTTGCTCAAGAGCATCATCTGCAAGATCTTCATCGCTGGATAGATCAATGTGCTCTTCTCGCAGAATGGCAGCAGGAGTCAATGTCTGTTCAGTATTTTTGACGATTTTCTTTTTCTTCTCTGTCTTCTTGGAGATACGTGATATATCTTCACACTGCACACTGTCTTCAGGAGGTGTAGTGGCCAGTGGCTTCGCACGTGAAGCTTTTGGAGGAGCAGCTGATCTTGAAGCCTTAGCCTTCTTTGGCTTCTGCGGCTTTGGAGTAGGAGCTGGGGCTTCATCAGTGTTAGTATTATCATCAGAATGATCCACTTTGGCACCTTGGACTGAGATGTGAGTGATGAGGCCATCAAGGTTGTAGAAAGGACCGATGACATTGGGTTCTGCATCACGTGAGCCGTCAGCACGGGGAGCAGAGGGACCAGGGTTGAAGTCTAATCCCAATGACTTCTTGTTTTCCTTGGCCGATTCCTTTTCGTGCTGGAAGTTGCGCTTGAAGAGATTATCGTCATGACACCAGAGCAATGACGATGGGTCGACATTTTCAGGCTGAGGTCCACGGACCATTCAAGGATAGAAACCCTGTGAAATAGCTTCAGCTCTGTTCTTGGGTGGAAGGCCTCGAAAGAGAATATCACCCCAAGGACTTTTGATAGCATTCTTCTCAGCGTATTCCTGGGACACGAACTTGTATTTGAACCATTGTTCAACCCAATATCGTCGAATCCATTGGATTCGTGTCTCGCGTTGATTATAATCCTCTTCCGGATCTGTCTTGTAAAGCTCTGAGAGGTCATCAGGCAAATCTCTTGATGTTCCCCCACGACGCTGTCTGCCACCCTTCATTACTGATTTCTCTGCAGCCATGAACTTCAAACTAAATGGCTTCAACACGTTCGAAGGCTTCAAAGGCTTTCGCTTGCTGGACAAACAGGAACTGGCTTCGGGAGAGTTAATGTGATGCTGTAAGAATTCTGCAAACGAATGCAGACTATGAGAACCAAGGATTCTCCCACGGACATGTACCGTGACAAAGATTAGAGATGCGAGGAAGGGAAGAGGTCATATGCATTCTCGTAAGATTTTGAAGATAAATCAGTTTGAAGACATTGACCTCATGATGCGAAGACATTCACTTATATGTTGAGAGTTGGTTCCAGATTTGTACGAATCCGTGAATAAGTACAAGTGAGGAATCTAACTAGATATGAAGCTTAAGTGAATATACTAGGCAATATTAGATGCAGACAGAATAGATCTAACATTGTATAGGCAGAAACCAATTTTGGTAAATAGGATGAATCTTTGAGGATAAAAAAGATGGTAAAAATAGAGTTGTATTTACCACACGAAGAACTGCTAGATGGGATAAGTAGGAGACCAAGCAGTTCAATCCACCGTGCCCTAACTTGGCGACGGAGGGCACCTACGGCGGCGGCGGAGAGGACGATGTCCGCGGCCAGCGTGAGGACGGTGTCGGAGAAGTCGCGGTAGCTAAGCGCTTCGTCGCCGGCGTCGTCGAGAGCTAGCGGTGGCGCTAGTGTTTTGACGAGGTGGAGAGGTGGACGAAGGTTTTCTTTACCGCAGGGGACATGTATTTATAAGGAAGTGTGCAGCACAGCACAATTACGTAGGTGCCCCTGGCGGTTCACATCTGAGGGGCACGTGGCAAGCATGCAACATACTCAGAGTTGTCCCATGTTCCCACGCCCGCCAGGTTTGTCGGATGGTCGTTCCGGCTTCTCCGGATTTCAAACAATAAGGATGAATCATTTAAAACAGACTTAATGTTTGTCTCTGTGTCTTCTGCTGACAAGGACGCAGAGAAGACATTCGACAGTTTCAATAGAATGCATATGATTTGGACAGATAGAGTTTGAGATAGAAAGCATAGAGAGATTAGGGTCCGGTCACATTCACTTAGTTCAAAAGATTCAACTAGGAAGACATAGCTATAAGTGAATGTTGTAGAGGACAGAACACTAGTATATATATCAGAAAGCAATCAAATCAACATAGTGAAGAAAATCATGAAGATAAGTTGAAATTTGAAGACAAACCAAATGCGAAGACATAGCAAAAATAACGCCATGAGTGAAACACTTCAAACAGAGAAATTTGGTGGTGGCGTTACCCACCGTATAGGAAGTATTAGACCCAGACACGGCGCACAATTATCGTGGCGCTCCGAAGTCAAATTCCACGTTAATGTATTCACACTCAGAATGTAAGTCTTCATTGATTGAAGATATACTTTATTTCGTGTGTTGCACATCTAAGTCATCAACATGCATAAGCGTTAGGATGTGTGCCTGATCACAGGACATTTGAGGATTCCAAGATATTTAGCTCACACCGTAACTTGCAAAACCTTTTCTCATCCAAGGGCTTTGTGAAGATATCTGCCAGTTGCTCTTCAGCGTTGACGTGAATGATGTCAATATCTTTCTTCATGACATGATCTCTGAGAAAGTGATGACAAATTTCAATGTGCTTTGTCTTCGAGTGCTGGACTGGATTGTCGGCAATCTTGATGGCGCTTTCGTTGTCGCAGAAGAGAGGTACTTGTTTCAGATTGATGCCATAGTCCTTGAGAGTTTGCTTCATCCATAGAAGCTGAGCGCAGAAGATCCATAGAGCAATGTATTCAGATTCAGCAGCTTGAGAGTGATACACGCTCGCTTCTTTGAAGACCAACAGACAAGTGATCGTGCTGTAAAGTGACATGTGCCTGATGTAGACTTGCGATCCACCTTGTCACCAAAGATAATCAGCATCCGAGAATCCAACCAGATCAAATTCGAGCCCTTTGGATACCATAATCCGAGTGTTGGGGTGTGAGCCAAATATCAAGAATTCGCTTCACGCCTAAGTGATGTGATTCCTTTGGTGCCGCTTGGAATCGAGCACACATGCAAACACTAAGCATAATATCTGGCCTAGATGCACATAGGTAAAGTAAGGAACCAATCATGGAGCGGTATACCTTTTGATCAAATTCTTTACCATTGTCGTCGGGACCCGATGGTGTTTGGCTGGCATTGGCATCGTGTAACCTTTGCAATCTTGCATTCCAAACTTCTTCGCACAATCTTTGAGGTATTTTTCTTGAGATATGAAGATGCCATTCCTTTGTCGATTTAATTTGAAGACCAAGGAAGAACTTCAGCTCACCCATCATGGACATCCGATATTGCTCTTGCATCATGTATCCAAACTCATCACTATACTTCTGGTTGGTGCAGCCGAAGATAATGTCATCCACATATATTTGGCACACAAACAGTTCACCATCATATGTCTTCGTGAAGAGTGTGGGATCGAGGGATCCAGGTTTGAAGCCTTTGCTCTTCAGGAAGTCTTTGATCGTATCATACCAAGCGCGAGGAGCTTGTTTGAGGCCATATAGTGCTTTGTTTAGCTTGTACACCATATCTGGATGTTTTGGATCTTCAAAGCCAGGTGGTTGAGCGACGTATACTTCTTCTTCAATCTTGCCATTGAGAAATGCACTCTTCACATCCATTTGATATAGCAAGATGTTGTGGTGGTTAGCATAGGCTAGTAGTAAGCGAATAGCTTCAAGCCTAGCCACAGGAGCAAATGTTTCATCGAAGTCAATTCCTTCAACTTGAGTATATCCTTGAGCCACAAGACGTGCTTTGTTTCTAACGACTTGACCATGCTCATCTTGCTTGTTTCGATATATCCATTTTGTGCCAGTAATGTTATGCTTGCGAGGGTCAGGGCGCTTGACAAGTTCCCAAACATTGTTCAGCTTGAACTGTTGAAGTTCTTCTTGCATAGCTTGTATCCATTCAGGTTCCATAAAGGCTTCAGCTACTTTCTTGGGTTCTGATATTGACACAAAAGAAAAGTGCCCACAGAAATTTGCTAACTGTGTTGCTCTTGAGCGAGTAAGTGGACCAGGTGCATTGATGCTATCAATTATCTTGTCAATTTGTACTTCATTTGCAACTCGAGGATGAATCGGACGAAGACTTTGCTCTTGCTGATCATTGTCATCATTGGGAGGATTGTCTTCATCCGAGCATTGTCTTCAAGTTGGTTAGGTGCGAAATGATAAGTTCTCTTCAGTGCTGTGCTTGAAGGCATGATTTCACCAGCCCCATCAGCTTGATAGATTTGTTGGGCGGAGCTTCGTCTAGTGTACTTGGCAGGAGCTCTCTTTGTGAACCATTGGTTTCATCAAATCGCACGTCCACGCTTTCGATGATTTTGTAGAGATAGAGGTTGAAGACTCAGAAGAGTGAAAGTCCTTTCCAGAATCGAGCATGAAGCCTTCGTGAGCTTTAGGTGCAAATTTTGACTTGTGATGGGGATCCTTGATCCAGCACCTAGCTCCAAATACTCAAGTAGCTGACATTTGGCTTCTTGCCAAGAAGGAGCTCATAGGATGTTTTGTTCGAAGCTTATGGATGTAAACACGGTTGATGACGTGACATGTCAGTATCAATAGCTTTAGGCCGAACTTTCTTGGTGTCTTGTACTCGCCGAGCATTGTTCGAGCCATCTCAATGAGGGTTCTGTTCTTGCGCCTCTGATGCCATTTTGCCGAGGTGTGTATGGAGCAGAGAACTCATGAGTGATTCCCATTGTATCCAGATAAAGATCAAGTCCGTGTTCTTGAACTCAAGGCCGTTGTCACTTCGATATGCTTGATCTTGATGCCATAATTGTTCATGGCTCGATTTGCGGTTGCCCTGAAGACATCTTGCACTTCAGTCTTGTAGAGAATTATGTGCACCCATGTATATCTTGAGTAGTCATCAACAATGACAAAGCCATAGAGACAAGCAGTTGTTGTGAGGGTAGAGTAGTGAGTAGGGCCAAATAAGTCCATGTGTAACAGCTCAAGGGTTGAGATGTCGCCATGATTGTCTTCGAGGGTGCTTTGCCCTAGTCATCTTTCCACTTCGCAGCACCACACAAATGATCCTTCTTGAACTTGACACCCTCGATGCCTATGACATGCTTCTTCTTGGCGAGTGTGTGTAAGTTCCTCATGCCAAGATGCCCCAGCCTCCGATGCCGAGCCAAGATTCAAGCTTTTGCAAGAAGACATACGGCAAGTCGTGGACCTGCCGAGAAATCTACCATGTATAGATCATCTTTCCGATACCCTTCAAAGACTAGAGACTTGTCGATTCCATTAGTACAAGGCAACGATATTTTCCGAATAGCACAATCATGTTCAAGTCACAAAGCATCGAGATGTACATTGTTGAAACCAAGGATTCAACAAGCATCACTTTATCCATGTGTTGATCCTTTGAGATTGCAACTCTACCTAGACCCAATACCTTGCTTTTACCAAAGGTCAAGAAATGTGATGTGACTCTTGTCCGATGGACGTAAGGTTGAGTCCATGAGAAGACTTCGATCACCAAATATATGATTAGTGCATCCGCTATCCATAATCCATTCTCAAGCATGAGGTGTCATACCCTACAAGATGTTAGGGGATAGGCTTCACCAAGAGTATTGTGAAGCATAAACATTTGACGGCAAGAGGATTATTGAAGCTTAGATCAAGATTAGGACTGATAGGATGAATGGCAAACAATTCAGGAACAAAATACATAGTGAGACCATTTGGGCATTTGATCTTGCGCCTACAAGATGTTTTAGGTCCCCAAAGAATAGCATCGACGCCTTTGATTTTCGGCCGAGACCCTTCCCTGCAAAAGAAAGTTAATTCTTCTTAACCACCCACATCTTCGGGGTGGCTTAGAAGCAATGAGTCTAAGTGCAGCATCCGAGAACTTTGGCTTTGGAGCCCTAGCAAATAGCCTTGCAGGAGATGAATGATACTCATATGAATAAGCGTAAAAGTTCTTAGTTCTATGAACATAGCGGTTTGAAGACACACGCCATATTCATAAGTTTGAGTACGGTTTCCTGCAAAACATTGGCGTTAGGGTGACTCTGTGAGTCCTCCGTCTGCTTGAAGCCTTTGGACCATATGACGCCTTAGGTCCTGGGTTTGTCTTCATCCTGTGGTGTCATGATCACATTCATCGGAAGATTCTCAAGACAACTTTTGGGAACCCAGATCTTCTTCATAGGTGGTCCATTCCTGCAGCTTAGTACCAATATACCGCAAACACTTCACCATTCTAATTCTTGAACAGCTTATAGTTTGCATCAAGGATTCATCAATGATAATAGGATTAGCACAGTAAAGCCAGATAAGGTGGATGGATCCATCAAGGTCCCTTTGCAAAGAACCCATGTGGTTTTGGGATACCGCTCAAAGCTTCCAAAGAGGAACCATCAACATTCATTTTCCTCTCGAACCCAACACCCTCTTTCCTAGGGTTTCGGTTCGAATCTGCTTTTGAGGACATCGCAGTGTCTCGATGTCCTTTCGCACTTTTATACATCCCGCTTTCAAGCAATGTCTTCAACCTAGCATTTTCATCAGCAATAGTAGTGGTATCCTCCGTGAGGGGTTAGTTACCACATCAGTAGTTGAAGAGAATGCAACAGTAGCAGCAGTGGAACATTCAGCAATAGAGGTAGCGTTATCACGCTCAAGGCATTTTAGACATGGTGGTTCAAATCCATCCTGAGCGGGACTGATCCGTTGAGCGTGAAGTGACCCATTCTATTTTTGAAGATCTTCATTAGCCGCTCTCAATTTCTCAAGCTCTTGCTTCCTTTGAAGATAATCATAGGAGAGCTTTTCATGAGTGGTTGAGAGCGTTTCATGACGACTTTCAAGTTCTTGGTACTTAGCATGAAGATTTTTTATGTCTTTAACTAAGGACTGTGAACGTGTCATTTCCGCGTCCAAGAGGTCATCGCTTTTGTCTAACAGATTTTGAGTATGTTCCATAGCTTTTTGTTGTTCAGTTGCAATTTTAGCAAGTGTTTTGTAGCTGGGCTTGGATTCACAATCAGAGTCATCTTCACTTGATGTTTGAAAGTAAGCATCACGTGATTTTACCTTGGCACCACGTGCCATGAAGCAGTAGGTGGGAGCAGGGTCGTCCTTGTCATCAGCTTCAGCGTTGGTGTGGAAGTCATTGTCTTCAGTGTTGAAGATGGACTTGGCAACATAGGCTGTGGCTAGAGCCAGACTTGCAACGCCAGGGTCGGACTCCTCTTCAGACTCCACCTCTGCCTCCTCAGAAGCAGATTCCTCCTCTGAATCCATTTCCTTGCCAACAAAAGCACGAGCCTTGCCAGATGAGCTCTTCTTATGAGATGAAGACTTTGATGAGGACTTGGAAGAAGACTTTGAAGATTTCTTCTTTTTCTTGTCATCAGAATCATATTCCTTGCTCTTCTTCTTCTTCTTCTTCTTCTTCTTCTCATTTTCCCACTATGGACACTCATAGATATAGTCTCCAGGTTTCTTGCACTTGTGACATGTTCTCTTCTTATAGTCATGAGTGGAAGCTTCATCATTTCTTGAGCTAGATCGTGAAGACTTTCTTAATCCCTTCTTCTTAGTGAACTTCTGGAACTTCTTCACAAGCATAGCAAGTTCCTTTCCAATGTCTTCAGGATCATAAGAACTGCAGTCAGATTCTTCTTCAAACGAGGAAACAACTTTTGCCTTCAAAGCGCGAGTTCGGCCATAGTTGGGACCATAGATATCTCTTTTCTAAGAAAGTCGGAACTCATGTGTGTTAAGCCTCTCAAGTATATCGACGGATCGAGTGTCTTGAAGTCGTATGCTTCTTGTATCATGAGGGCAAGGGTGTCAAAGGAGCTGTCAAGTGATCTCAGTAGTGTCTTGACGATTTCATGCTTGGTAATCTCAGTGGCGCAGAGAGCACGAAGCTCATTTGTGATGTCGGTGAGGCGATCAACCGTGAGCTGGACATTTTCATTGTCGTTTCTCTTGAAGCGGTTGAAGAGGTTGCGAAGAACACTGATCCTTTGATCTCTCTGGGTTGAGACGCCTTCGTTGACCTTGGATAGCTAGTCCCAGACTAGCTTCGACGTTTCCAGAGCACTCACATGGCCATACTGTCCTTTGGTCAGATGACCACAGATGATGTTCTTGGCAGTAGAGTCCAGTTGAATGAACTTCTTGACATTAGCAGGGGTGACACCTTCACCAGTTTTGGGAACGCCGTTCTTGACGACATACCAGAGGTCGACATCAATGGCTTCAAGATGCATGCGCATCTTATTCTTCCAGTAGGGATATTCAGTTCCATCGAACACGGGGCAAATAGCGGAGACTTTGATTATCCCTGCAGTCAACATAGCTAAAACTCCAGGTGGTTAAACCGAATCACACAGAACAAGGGAGTACCTTGCTTTGATACCAATTGAAAGTGCTAGTTATCGACTAGAGGGGGGTGAATAGGCGATTTTTATGAAAGTCTTCAAAACGTGGAAGTTTCGAAGACAAACAATAGAAATGACCTAATTGATATGCAGCGGAAGATAAACTACAACAAGCAAACCATAATCAAGTATGTAGTAATGTGGAAGTACAAAGACTAATAGCAGCTTAGTAGTAAGGATCAGGATGGAAGATAGTATGAAGCCAACCAACGATAGTAGTCAAGCAATGAAGTCAAACAGGTACGACAAATAGGCAATGACTTCACGAAGATAAACTCTAAGTAAAGGGAGGGAGAGGATAGAACCAGGTCACTTGTTGAAGACACAGATTTGTTGGACCAGTTCCAGCTTTGTGACAACTGTGACGTCTGGTTAGGGAGGCTGAGATTCAACTCAAGACCGCCTTCACCTTATTCCCCTTGAGCTAAGGACACACAGTCCTCACCCAATCACTCTGATAAGTCTTCAAGGTAGACTTCTGAACCTTCACAGACTTCGTTCACCGGCGATCCACAATGACTCTTGGATGCTCAAAACGCGACGCCTAACCGGCTGGAGGATTCACAGTCCTCAAGTGTAATAAGTCTTCAGGTCACGCAGACAGAAAGACTTCAGTGATGCCTAACACTCTTTGGCTCATGGTTTTTGGGCTTTGTCCTTGCAAGGATTTCTCTCTCTCAAAGGCTTCAAGGTGGGTTGCTCTCAAACGACAAAAGCGGTGTACTAACTCTGAGCAGCCACCAATTTATGGTGTAGGGGGTGGGCTATTTATAGCCACTAGGCAACCCAACCTGATATGTCCGAAATGACCCTGGGTCACTAAGGAACTGACACGTGTTCCAACGGTCAGATTTCAAACACACACGGCAACTTTACTTGGGCTACAAGCAAAACTGACTCATCCAGCTCAGGATAAGATTTGCTCTCATTTTCTTCGTCAAGACATAGGATTTGGGTTGAGCATCACTTGACCATTCGACTTTGTTCACTTGGACCCCACTTAACAAAGACGATGGTTCCTATGACTCAACAAAGAAGAAAAAGGAAACAACGAAACGACACGCCTTCAAGCTCCATAGTCTTCACTCAATGTCTTCTCATGTCATAGTCTTCAATATGAATATCTTCACATACCACCATTGTCGCCAATGTCTTCATACATTTTAGGGTCATCTCCGGTAGGTAAACTGAATCAATGAGGGACACTACCTGTGTTATCCTGCAATTCTTACAAACGCATTAGTCCCTCAACCAAATTTGTCGTCAATACTCCAAAACCAACTAGGGGTGGTACTAGATGCACTTACAACTGCAGATATGGTTCCCATCACAAGGTATGTTCTGTTTTGGTCCGACCGTTTGCCAAAGATCCTGCATGTTGATCCTGCTCTTGTGCTACTTTTTTTGGCACTGCCATGATAAAGCAGTAATGTTGTTATTTTGCACCTTAATCTAGTGGCACTATTAATTTGAGGCAATGTTTTGGCAATGCTAGTGCCACTATTTTTTATATATATCGAAAGAGGGGGTTCCCTCTGATTTCATTAAAGAAACCCAACCATAGAGAACCATTATCCGGCAACATCTCTATGTAAACAGGCAGTTATGCAACTACTACTAGAACGGACTGAGTACTAGCAGGAGACAAGTTCGCCACATAAGCTACGCAGGTAGGGGGACGCAACACCAGCTCGACCAAGTTTGGATTACAACCCAAATGCTACCACAGAAACATCAGGGGGAAGATAGGGACTGAAAAAACCATCTTCAGCATCCCAGTCTAAGCACCCCCGGCCTTCATCCTTGCAACGCACGGTACACCTTGTTTGCCACCTGCTCGACCCTAGTGTCACTGATAAAATAAAGTAATAATACAGTTAAAATAGATCGAGTGTCCTCTCTATCATTTCATTTCCAATGTAGATAAAGAAAGTGCTTATCTTTGTTAATGTATGTTTCATCAACTAATCCCATTGTTAATGTTTAATCGTTTCTGCAAACTGGGGTGCTTAATTTTAGTTGATCTGCACAAAAATAGAGATTCGAATGTCTCAACGCCCCTCCTTGTACTACTGTTGTACACTAATATTCATCACTAGTAGAAGGTGTATCGGGGAGACTTGGGACGATTTCCAAGATTAGGTGAGGCGTACCGTATGAGGCGTCGCAGGGCCCATCTCGCCCTCGCAGCATGCCATACTATGATACTATCACAATATTTTCTTCTATTTATTTTGCGTGTTTCATCAACTAGTACCACAATAATGTAATCACGCTTTTTCATTATCTGTGCGAACAGGGTTATTCAGCTGCATTTTGGTGGAACTGCAGAAATGTACGGATGGAACTGGCATATATGTAGAGTGTGAGGTGTGCCAAGTAAAAATTTACCGACACCAACCATGCTCCATGCACGCATTGGCATCCACCACCACCAGTGGGATGTGTGGCGCTCTCTGTGGACGAATCTTTCTCGGCAGCAAATCCTCTAACCAAATACTAGTAGCTTATATTGGCACTTTTGTAGGGAGTACTCTTTTCTGAAAGAAGCACACATCTATTTTTCTTTATTTGTACACAGTGTCACAACTTTGACCCAAAGGTCCAGAGCTATTTAAGGGTGATTGGCATAGTACTCAGAGACTGATTGTAAGCATGATTTTCATTAGCTGTCACACTGATTGTAAGCATGAGCAGGTGGAAGATTAGGTTAGTGCGAAGCTTGCCTTAAAACCTACCGACGCCGTTGAAATGAGGCGAGCGTCAAGGGAACCGTGGAGAATGGCGGGGAAGCGACATCGCGCCATCCGGCCTCCTCTTGCAATGAGAGAACGAATACTCCTGTGGCTCCGGTTGGCTCTGCACCCTCACGAACGGCACACCGTACTCGATCAATTCGTTATCCTCTGGGTGCTTGACCTTTGACCTGTACGCCCACCACCTCCGCCTGACTTTCGCCTCGGGCGAATCTGTCTGCTCCATCGCCCAGAGGAGATACTTGATGAACTCGAAGGACTGCGGCGTCACTGCCGCCGAGGAGTACATGTACATTGCCGCCCTCATCACCGTCGTCTTGCTCTTTCGCATACATTGCCACATGGCCCTCACTGTCCTTGAATTCTCCCACTCATTGTCAAACCAAGTAAGGATCTCCTTCATCCTGGCTAACTTTGCATGGTCGCCGCCGGCGATCTGCTGGTTTGCTGCTGCATCCTCTCCATAAATGTCCTTCTGAGTGGTCCGGTGCTAGCTTTGGAAGATGGGAGGAGAGACGGTGGTCTTGCAATAGAGAAGAGGGAGAGGCGAGACGATGGTTTTGGAATGGAGATGATGGAGAGGAGAGGTGGTGGTTTTGCAATGGAGAAGAGGGAGATGCGAGACGGTGGTTTTGGAATGGAGATGATGGAGAGGAGAGGAGGTTGTTTTGCAATGGAGAAGAGGGAGAGGAGCATGCAGCGGCGATCTAGGATTGGACGAGAGGGCCGGCGTGCTGTGACTAGATCAAAATCAAAATCAATTTACCCTTCAATTAAGAAAGCGACCCCACATTAACTAGTCTCCCTTTTATTCTGGGTCATAATTGACCAAGATTTTCGCAAATAAAATATATGTTATATGTTGCAAAAATAATATAATTTGAAAGTACATTCAGATACGAACCAAACGATACAATTTTTGGTGACATGCATTCACATTTTGCTTGTCAAATACAGTATGTGGTCAAACTTTGACCCAAAATACGCAAAACAAAAAAAATACTTCCAGGACCATCGCCGCTCTTCCGCTCTTCTCCTCTTAAACCACCATCGCTCCTCTCCCGTTCCAATCTAAATACAGCGCTGCTCCTCTCCTCTTCCATTTCAAAACCACCTCCCCTCCTCTCATGTTCCAATCCAAAACCAGCGTCGCTCCTCTCCTGTTCTAGTCCAAAACCAGTGCTACTCCTCTCCTCTTCCATTCAAAAACCACCGCCGGTGAGTGAAGGTGTTGTGGAGAAGTAGGTCGATGGAGGAGTACAACCGTTACGTGAGGATCGCTGACGGTGACCCTATGAAGCTAGCTAGGATGTTGGAGATACAGTCTCGGTTTGACAACAAGGACCAACTAGCGGCGACGGCGACATCCATTGCCAAATATCTGCAATAGAGCAAAAAGGCGGCGATACTCCCGGAGGGAGTCGCGCGGGAGTACATAGAGCTGCTCCTCTAGGCCATGGAGCAAACAGATTCACCGAATCCGATCGTGAGGGAGTGGTGGTGGGAGTATCGATCCCAGATGGAGCATCCACCGAGATTGAAGGATCGAGCATCTGAGGTGCCGCTTGTGAGGGTGTCGTGCAGGCGAGCCGGTGGAGTCTTCGTCGACCAACCCAACTGCAAGAGGAGAAAAACAGTTAGCCCAACGATGCTTCCCCGCCATCCTCTCCCTCGCCGTTCACATTGTCTCACGGGGTGGCTGTCTACCGCCGAGGAATAGGAGGGACTGCCCCCCCAGCCCAATAGTCGGGCAGGTTGTGAATTGTCAGGAGGAGCTTAGGGTTGTCAGTAATTGTAGGTTGTGAATTATGTTTTGTGTTGTGTATTTTGAGAGTACTTTCAGATATGAACGTCTTTTGAATTTCAAATTTGCAGTATTGAGCACATGAAGTATTTTATGAATTCTAGAGATCTCTTTTTAGCACTTAAAAAATGTAGTTTCATAGGAGTATAAAAGTGCAGACAATGTGATTCTCAGAGAAGAAATCGCAAGTTTCAGCCAGATAAGAAACTCCAAGTTCAGTTTCAGTTAAGAAACTGCAACTTTCAGAGGCAGAGCATTTATATTAACACGGCCTTTTCAAATAGTGTTAACATCATGTTGGAAGTTTTATTCATGGTCAAAACTGGAACTACCAGCCAGTTAACATCATGCTGATCAACATTCATGCATAGCACATCTTCATATGATGCACTGTCAAAAAGATATGCTATTTTCAAAATGCCCACACAATGTCGAGTGTGCGAAAAACAGAGAAAACAAGGGATGAAGTTTTGGAAAGTGTTGGACGTGGTGTGCGTAGATGACAATTGGGATTCACATGTCAATAAAGGTAGAGGCAAAAAATTCGGAGATATTTTCTCTGCACAGGTGGAACCAAACCTGGGCGGAACAGCTGTCGGGTAGTGTCACTCGGCCACTAGGCTAGTTCAGTTGTTTCGTTACTAATAAGGCACTTCCTCAGGTGGTCGGATCTCCTCATATGCCTTTGTGCGTTGGCCGCGACGCCGCTATCTGCCGTTGTGAACAAGCTGAACAAACGAGACGAATATGGAGAGGACTGTACGTGGAGAGGCGGATAGTCAGGACCCACCAGGTCTATGGCCGTACGCAAGCAAGTGCCTCATCGAAAAAATACTTCCTCCTAATGCTATACTGACGTTGGGGCCCACGGGTTTGTCAACATAGTTACATTTTTTAGGTGCTTCAACGTGGTTACTATAGGAGATAAATTCACAACGAAGCCGGGGAGCTGGCAGGTAGTATCATATATTATCACTGGGGCAGCAAGTATCAGCTGTGTTTTGGGCTGCCCCGTCTAGGATTTCTTTTTTAACATGCGTAGCCCATGACCTCGAATGGGAGGTCCATAGGCCTCTGAGGTTTTTTTTTCTGAAACATCGGCAGCCCAATTTATGTATTTTTTTGAAGAAAACTCAGAGGTCTGTTCTATTTTTCTATATAAGAATAGGAATGCCTGGTTCAACTTATGTTTCCCTTCTAACTATATTATATATATTTAAATTATTTTATATATTATTATATATTATTGTTATTGTCATCGTATATTTAACAGATACTTACATATGTAAGAAAACAATATCCCACATCTTATTAACTTATAAAAATAATTTCTTAACAGTAAAATCCCGGATTTTTTTGGCAACGAAAATCCTGGTGATTGTGTACAAAAGCTTGGTAAGATTTAAGGACCAATGTAATAATAAATCACTTATTATTTAAATAAATATATATATATATATATATAAATAACAAAATGCTCAACCCCTGTTTATTTTTTGATAACATTGTTGCGCCCAGCCCAACATTATAATTAGAATCAGCCCAGCAAAATCGTGTATTTCGAGAAAGTGCAAATGGCCTATAATTTTTTAGGAAAAAAATAAATGGGCCGCATGGACGCTACATTATTTGTTCACCCAGCCCAGCTAATGGACTGTAATTCAAAAAAAAGATCAAATTGACTGTAAATTCTACCTCGCAAAAAAAGAGTGTAAATTCTTAAAAAATGGGTTGAATACGTGCCACATTTTCGGAGGCTGAAATGTGGGCCAATAGGTCGAAGCCAACGCAAGTCGTGTCAACTTAGTCAACAAATGATTCTGACATCGTTAGTGGTTGGATTTACATCCAACGACCGACATCCATCTTAAATCTCTTGTCTTCTTCCTCCAGCGCTGCTGGGACCATCTGCTCCCGCCTCCTGCTGCTAGCAACAGGTTAGCACGCCATTGTGAAGCGCTGCTCCACCGCTTGGCAGTGCCATCCTCCACCCTCCACACCTCCTGTTCTTCTCCACCGATTGCCGAACCACACCGCACCAGAACCAGTTAACCCTCGTACACCGCTCCGTCTGTGATCTACTCCCGCGTCTTCCCATCTTCGGCTCGTTGCTGTCCGGGGCCACACCGTCGTCCAGCACCTTGGATGCGCTCGGCACGGAGTGGTCAACGTGGTCAACAAACGACACCATCGGAAGTAGACAGTGCGTGGAGAGGCTGACAGCTGGGTCCACGGCCGCATGTAAGGAAATGCCTCCTCATTACGCGCAAAATAATGATTCCTCCACCTGACAGTTGGGACCCACCGGAAGGGCCTCTGTATTTCGTGAAAAAAAGTTCCCACCACTGATAGGTCGGACCCACTAGCTATATCTTCGCACGCAAGGAAGTGCCTCCTTATTACGCACAAAAAAATGA
Organism: Aegilops longissima; assembly: GCA_021605205.1. NCBI lineage: Eukaryota > Viridiplantae > Streptophyta > Magnoliopsida > Poales > Poaceae > Aegilops > Aegilops longissima. Next base: position 128,979,510 of record CM038678.1, read on the forward strand.
ATACCCCCTGCTAGCTGGGACCCACAATAGTGGGAGGCTGACTTGCGGGCCAACTAAGTTGACGGCGATGGAGGGCTTTGTCAACTTAGTCAATATGAACGATTCTAGCTCTAGTGACCGTACGATGTCCATCCAATGGACGTAGTGCTTCTTCAACCTCTGGTCTTCTTGCTCCAGCTGCCCAAACCAGCGCCGGCTGTGCCTCGTGCTCCTACCTCCCGTGGCCGGCTGCGATGTTGCGGAGGCCTCACCGCCCCCTACTAATCCCACCGCTGGCCAGGCCATCCTCTACTCACCCACACCCCCTGTTATTCTGCGGCGATGGTAGCCTCACACCGCAGCGAACCAGTGAACCCTCATACTCCTCTACGCGAGGGCATCCACTGTTGCGTCTTCCCCGGCTCCGCGTTGTCCCCTTCCTAGGCCTCGTCGTCGTCCACCGCCTTGGTGCTCTCGGCGCGGCGTGGTCAACATGGTCAAGGAACGGCTTCCATTAGACGTGGACTGTACGTGGAGAGGCTGACAGCTGGGTCCAGGGCCGCAGGAAGGAAGTGCCTCCTTATTACACGGAAAATAATGATTCCTCCACCTGACAGCAGGGACCCCCCGGACGGGCAACCGTATTTTGCGAAAAAAACGTTTCCCCCCTGACTGCTGGGACCTACCAGCTACATCTTCGCACGCAAGGAAGTGCGTCCCAGCAAAAAATGATTAAGCGCCGACCGCTGGGACCCGCCAGCTACATCTTCGCATGCAAGGAAGTGCCTGACAGTCGGGACCCACCTGGTCGAAGCGTACATAGTGTTGTCATTTTGGTCGCGAATGTCTACGTACATACTGGTCGATGTAGAAGCGCGCACGTGTCGTAGTAGAGGCACGCACATAGCATGTACACGTACGTACAACGGCAGTGTGCAAGAAAGAAAATACGGCCACATACGTACATATGGGCTGGGTCTTGAATGCCTACTCGCACGTACTTACGACCAGGGCTCGTGTACAAGGCTGGATCAGAACGGAGAAACTGCGTCGTCGTCGTGTTCATGGGGAGCCAATCGGCTGGGTCGGAATGGAATGCATCGCCGTGTTCATCGGGAGGGTTGGACGGAACAACCGATGGAAACGAGGCCTGGCGTACCGCAGAACGGAGGAAACGGCCTTGTGTTCGACTGGCCACGGTCGAAACAGGATCCTGTTCGTCGGGAGGGGTCTGGCGTACCGCAAAACGGAGGAAACGGACTTGTGTTGGACCTCCTATGGCCGAAACGGGGTCCTGTTGATCGGGAGGGGTGTGGCATACCGCAAAATTGAGGAAACGAACTTGTGTTGGAGCGCTACGGTCGAAACAGGGGTCCTGTTCATCGGGAGGGGTTTGGCGTACCACAAAACGGGACTCCACGGGATACTGTTCATCTGCACCATCGACCCCCTCCAGCCTCCACAGGCTACTGTTCATCCACCGTCTACCTCCTCCAGCCTCCACCTGCGACTGTTCATCCACGGGCTCCTATTCATCCAGCCTCCACCGCGCTCTACTCCACCGGCTACTGTTCAACCAACCCTCTCCACGGGCTCCTGTTCAACCACCCCTCCACGGGCTACTGTTCATCCAGCCCTCCATCGTCTACTGTTCATCCAACCCTCCATGAGGTCGTCCTGTTCATCTAGCCCTCCACGGGATCCTGTTCATCCAGCCCCAACCGGCTCGATCGATCGGGTCCTGTTCATCCAGAGGCAACACCATGGGGTCCTGTTCATCCACCCCCACCGGGAACTATTCATCCAAACCCTCCCAGCAACGCTCACTGTTCATCCAGAGGCAACATTGATCGGCTTCAGTTAGCAGCAGTAGCAAAGGAATCGCTCGATGGGGTTCAGTTAACAGCCATCAATCAATCGCTCGGGTTCAGTAACGCGTAGCCTGTAGTGCAATCGCTCGGGTTCAGTAGGCGAACGCCTCGCTCGGGTTCAGTTAGAGCCCAACGCCTCGCACCCACGCGCATGCGTGTACGAGAGCAATGCGCAAAGCTCTGTGCATCGCTCGGCCCCGACCGCCCACCGTAACCGGGAACACCCCGATATTTTCCTCGCCCTTGCTTCAACCACGGTTTTTTCTGGCATGGACGGCCCAAAGAATGTCATGCAGCTACGTCTCCGGCCCGCCCAGGACGAAAATCCCATTTTCTGTCATGATTTTTTGTCATAGAAGTAGGAGCCCACCACATCTATGATGATACCGGGTTTTCTCACAATTATCGTCATAGAAGTGTCATAAGTATGACAGAAAAAATTCGTTCGGCCCAAAATGTCACGGATGTGTCTTTTTTTGTAGTGGGGGCCGAGTTGGGGAGGAACCCCATGTAGGATTTGGCCTACTTGGGGTGCCCCCCTTGGCTGCTCCCTCTCCCTCCCACTTATATATATGTGGGGAGGGGGCGCCTACAACACACAACATCAACTGTTAGCCGTGTGCGGCGCCCCCTCCAAAATTTACACCTCTGGTCATATCTTCATAGTGCTTAGGCAAAGCCCTGCGCGGATCACTTCACCATCACCGTCACCATGCCGTCATGCTGACGAAACTCATCTACTTGCTCGACATCTTGCTGGATCAAGAGGACGAGGGACTTGATCGAGTTGAACGTGTCCACAACTCGGAGGTGTCGTATGTTCGGTACTTTATCGGTCAGAGCTAGAAGAAGTTCGACTACGTCAATCACGTTGTAAAATTTCCCCTTACAGTCTCCCCTCTTGTTTCTATGCATCTCCTAGATAGATCTTGCGTGAGCGTAGGAATTTTTTTCAAATTGCATGCTACGTTTCCCAACAGTGGCATCATGAACCATGTCTATGCGTAGATGATATGCATGAGTAGAACACAAAGAGTTGTGGGCGGTGATAGTCATACTGCTTACCACCAACGTCTTATTTTGATTCAGTGGTATTGTGGGATGACGCGTCCCGGACAAACCTTACATGTCCACGTACATGAGACCGGTTCCACCGACAGACATGCAACTAGTTTTGCATAAAGGTGGCTAGCGGGTGTCTGTTTCTCCTACTTTAGTTGAATCAAATTTGACTGCGGACGGTCCTTGAAGAAGGTTCAAATAGCAAACTTGACGAAACACAGTTGTGGTTTTTGACGTAGGTAAGAACGGTTCTTGCTAGAAGCCCGTAGCAGCCACGTAAAACTTGCAACAACAAAGTAGAGGACGTCTAAGTTGTTTTTGCAGGGCATGTTGTTATGTGATATAGTCAAGACATGATGTGATATATGTTGTTGTATGAGATGATCATGTTTTGTAAGTTATCAGCAACTGGCAGGAGCCTTATGGTTATCGCTTTATTGTATGAAATGCAAACACCATGTAATTGCATTACTTTACCACTAAGCGTTAGTGATAGTTGTAGAAGCAATAGTTGGCGAGAAGACCACGACGCAACGATGGAGATCAAGGTGTCAAGCCGGTGACGATGGAGATCATGACGATGCTTTGGAGATGGAGATCAAAAGCACAAGTTGATGATGGCCATATCATGTCACATATTTCGATTGCATGTGATGTTTATCCTTTATGCATCTTATTTTGCTTATTACGGCGGTAGCATTATAAGATGATCCCTTCACTAAATTTCAAGGTGAAAGTGTTCTCCCTGAGTATGCACTGTTGCTACAGTTCTTCGTTTCGAGACACCACGTGATGATCGGGTGTGATACACTCTACGTTCACATACAACGGGTGTAAGACAGTTTTACACATGGAGCATACTTGGGTTAAACTTGACGAGCCTAGCAGGTACAGACATGGCCTCGGAACACTGGAGACTTAAAGGTCGAACTTGAATCATATAGTAGATATGATCAACATAGAGATGTTCACCATTGATGACTACCCCATCTCACGTGATGATCGGACATGGGTTTGTTGATTTGGATCACATATCATTTAGATGAGTTGAGGGATGTCTATCTAAGTGGGAGTTCTTAATTAATTTGATTAATTGAATTTAATTTATCATGAACTTAGTCCTGATAGTATTTACAAAACTATGTTGTAGATCAATAGCTCGCGATATAGCTCCCTTATTTTTGATATGTTCCTAGAGAAAAATAAGTTGAAAGATGATAGTAGCAATAATGCGGACTGGGTCCTTGATCTGAGGTTATCCTCATTGCTGCATAGAAGAATTATGTCCTTGATGCACCGCTAGGTGATAAACCTATTACAGGAGCAAATGTAGACGTTATGAACGTTTGACAAGATCGGTATGTTGGCTACTTGATAGTTTAGTACACCATGATTTATGGCTTAGAACCGGGACTTCAAAAATGTTTTGAACACCATGGAGCATGTGAGATGTTCCAAGAGATGAAATTGGTATTTGAGGCTCATGCCCGTGTCGAGAGATATGAAACCTCAGACAAGTACTTTGCCTACAATATGGAGGAGAATAGCTCAACCAGTGAGCATGTGCTCAGAATGTCTGGGTACTACAATCACTTGAATCAAGAGGGAGTTAATCTTCCAGGTAAGATAGTGATTGATAGAGTTCTCTAGTCACTATCACCAAGCTACTAGAACTTCATGATGAACTATAATATGCAAGGAATGACGAAAATGATGCCCAAACTCTTCGCGATACTGAAATCGACGAAGGTAGAAATCAAGAAAAAGCATCAAGTGTTGATGGTTAACAAGACCACTAGTTTCAAGAAAATGGAAAAGGAAAAGAAAGGGAACTTCAGGAAGAATGGCAAACAAGTTGCCACTCCCGTGAAGAAACCCAAAGCTGAACCTAAGCCTAAAACTGGGTGCTTCTACTGCAAAGGGAATGGTCACTGGAAGCGGAACTGCCCCAAATACTTGGCAGATAAGAAGGATGGCAAAGTGAACAAAGGTATATTGGATAGACATGTTATTGATGTATACTTTACTAATGTTCATAGTAACCCATGGGTATTTGATACCGGATCAGTTGCTAAGATTAGTAACCTAAAACAAGAGTTGCAAAAATGAACACAGACTAGTTAAGGGCGAGGTGACGATGTGTGTTGCAAGTGATTCCAATGTTGAGAAGATCACCATCGCATAGTCCCTCTACTTTCAGGATTAGTGTTGGACTTAAATAAATGTTATTTGTTGTTTGCATTAAGCATGAATATGATTGGATCATGTTTATTGTGATACGGTTATTCATTTAAGTCAGAGAATAATTGTTGTTCTGTTCATGAATAAAACCTTGTATGGTCATACACCCAATGTAAATGGTTTACTAAATCTCGATCGTAGTGATACACATATTCATAATATTGATGCCAAAAGATGTAAAGTTGATAATCGTAGTGCAACATATTTATGGCACTGCCGTTTAGGTCATGTTGTTATAAAGCATGTGAAGAAACTCCATGTAGATGGGCTTTTGGAATCACTTGACTATGAATCATTTGATACTTGCGAACCATGCCTCATGGGCAAGATGACTAAAACTTCGTTCTCCGGAACAATGGACCGAGCTAATGACCTATTGGAAATAATACATACCGATGTATCTGGTCCAATGAGTGTTGAAGCTCGCAGCGGGTATCGTTATTTTCTAACCTTCATAGATGATTTGAGCAGATATGGGTATTTCTAATTAATGAAACATAAGTCTGAAACTTTTGAAAAGTTCAAAGAATTTTGGAGTGAAGTGGAGAATCATCATAACAAGAAAATAAAGTTTCTATGATCTGATTGCGGAGGTGAATATTTGAGTTACGAGTTTGGCCTTCATTTAAAACAATGTGGAATAGTTTCAGAACTCATGCCATCTGGAACACCACAGGGTAATGGTGTGTCCAAACGTCGTAACCATCTTTATTAGATATCGTGCGATCTATGATGTCTCTTGCCGATTTACCACTATCATTTTGGGGTTATGCATTAGAGACAACTGAATTCACGTTAAATAGGGCACAGTATAAATCCGTTGAGATGACACCGTATGAATTGTGGTTTGCCACGAAACCTAAGCTGTCGTTTCTTAAAGTTTGGGGTTGCGACTTATGTCAAAAGGCTTCAGCCTGATGAGCTCAAACCCAAATCGGAAAAGTGCATCTTCATAGGATACCCTAAGGAGACAACTGGGTACACCTTCTACCACAGATCCAAAGGCAAGATCTTTGTTGCAAAAAATGGAACATTTCTAGAGAAGGAGTTTCTCTCAAAAGAAGTGAGTGGGAGGAAAGTAGAATTTGATGAGGTAATTGTAACTTCTCTCGAATTGGAAAGTAGCACATCATAGAAAACCGTTCCCATGATGCCTACACCAACTAGAGAGGAACATAATGATGATGGTCATGAAACTTTAGATCAAATTACTACTGGACTTCGTAGGTCAACCAGAACACGTTCCGCACCAGAGTGGTATGGTAATCCTGTCCAGTAAGTCATGTTATTAGACCATGGCAAACCTACGAACTATGAAGAAGCTGTGAAGAGCCCAGATTCCGACAGATGGCTCGAGGCCATGAAATCTGAGATAGGATCCATATATAAGAACAAAGTGTGGACTTTGGTGGACTTGCCCGATGATCGGCAAGCCATTGAGAATAAATGGATCTTCAAGAGGAAGACGGACGCTGATGGTAGTGTTACTATCTACAAAGCTCGAATTGTCGCAAAAGGTTTTTGGCAAGTTCAAGGTGTTGACTACGATGAGATTTTCTCACTCGTATTGATGCTTAAGTCTGTCTGGATCATGTTAGCAATTGCTGCATTTTATGAAATCTTGCAAATGGATGTCAAAACTGCATTCCTTTATGGATTTATTAAAGAAGATTTGTATATGATGCAACCAGAAGGTTTTTTCTATCCTAAAGGTGCTAACAAAGTGTGCAAGCTCCAGCGATCCATCTATGGACTGGTGCAAGCATCTCGGAGTTGGAATATACGCTTTGATGAGTTGATCAAAGCATATAGTTTTATACGGACTTTCGGAGAAGCATGTAGTTACAAGAAAGTGAGTGGGAGCACTACAACATTTCTGATAATGACATATTGTTGATCGGAAATGATGTGAAACTTTTTGGGAAGCATAAAGGAGTGTTTGAAAGGAGTTTTCAAAGAAAGACCTCGGTGAAGCTACTTACATATTGGGCACCAAGATCTATAGAGATAGATCAAGACGCTTGATAAAACTTTCGATGAGTACATACTTGGACAAGATTTTGAAGAAGTTCAAAATGGATGAGTCAAAGAAAGCGTTCTTGCCTGTGTTGCAAGGTGTGAAGTTGAGTAAGACTCAAAGCCTGACCACTGTAGAAGAAAGAGAGAGAATGAAAGTCAATCCCTATGCCTCAGCCATAGGTTCTATAAAGTATGCCATGTTGTATAGCAGACCTATTGTGTACCTTGCCATGAGTTTGGCAAGGGGCTACAGTAGTGATCCAGGAGTAGATCACTGGACAACAGTCAACATTATCCTAAGTTACCTAAGAGGACTAGGGAAATGTTTCTCGATTATGGAGGTGATAAAGAGTTCGTCATAAAGAGTTACGTCGATGCAAGCTTTGACACTGATCTAGATGACTCTAAGTTCGAATCTAGATACGTATTGAACGTAGGAGCAATTAGCTAGAGTTGCTCCATGCAGAGCATTGTAGACATAGAAAATTGCAAAATACATACGGATCTGAATGTGGCAGACCCATTGACTAAACTTCTCTCACAAGCAAAACATGATCACACCTTAGTGCTCTTTGGGTGTTAATCACATAGCGATGTGAACTAGATTATTGACTCTAGTAAATCCTTTGGATGTTGGTCACATGGCGATGTGAACTATGGGTGTTAATCACATAAAGGTGTGAACTATTGGTGTTAAATCACATGGCGATGTGAACTAGATTATTGACTCTAGTGCAAGTGGGGGACTGAAGGAAATATGCCCTAGAGGCAATAATAAAGTTGTTGTTTTATATTTCCTTATATCATGATAAATGTTTATTATTCATGCTAGAATTGTATTAACCAGAAACTTGATACATGTGTGGATACATAGACAAAACACCGTGTCCCTAGTCAGCCTCAACTAGACTAGCTTGTTAATCAAAGATGGTTAAATTTCCGAACCATAGACATGTGTTGTCATTTGATGAACGGGATCTCATCATTAGGAGAATGATGTGATGGACAAGACTCATCCGTTAGCTTAGCATTATGATCGTTCAGTTTTATTGCTATTGCTTTCTTCATGTCAAATGCATATTCCTTCGACTATGAGATTATGCAACTTCCGGATGCCGGAGGAATGCCTTGTGTGCTATCAAATGTCACAACATAACTGGGTGATTATAAAGATGCTCTATAGGTATCTTCGAAGGTGTTTGTTGGGTTGGCATAGATCGAGAATAGGATTTGTCTCTCCGAGTATCGAAGAGGTATCTCTGGGCTCTCTCGGTAATGCACATCATAAGAAGCCTTGCAAGCAACTAGGTATGAAGATACCGACGATCGAATCTCGGGCAAGTAACATACCAATGGACAAAGGGAATAACGTATGTTGTCATAACGGTTCGACCGATAAAGATCTTCGTAGAATATGTAGGAGCCAATATGAGCATCCAAGTTCCGCTACTATTATTGACCGGAGAGGTGTCTCGGTAAGGTCTACATAGTTCTCGAACCCGTAGGGTCCGCACGCTAAACGTTCGATGACGATTTTGTATTATATGAGTTATGTGTTTTGTTGACCGAATGTTGTTCGGGGTCCCATATGAGATCACGGACATGACGAGGAGTCTCGAAATGGTCGAGAGGTAAAGATTGATATTGTAGCGACCTGACCCAAAATCGGTCAAATCTCTGTGTCTGTACCATCCCAAGATCATGCTGGTACTCACAGTACATCGATGAAATAATCAAAGTTCAATCACACCTGAATTTATTACACAATTCTCATATAGAGTCTTTATTACAATAGAATAAATTCGGCCGAAGGCCAACTCATGAGAAATAAACTAAATAAGCTGCGGAAGCGTAGACGAAATAGTGAGTCCATCCGACTCTAAAGGGCAATCGCTAAGCGCGGGCGTAGCCTCACTCTGATCGGAATAAATCTACGCAACATAAGACGTTGCAGCCGTGTAGGTCAGCTTTTTGAATAAGCTGGCAAGTCATGAAGAGAATAACAATAATAAAATTTTACTAACACTATATGCATTTTAGCTGAGGGGCTCTAAGTTTCATCATTTTGCGAAAAGCAAATTTTTCCCTACTACAGTGGACTTGCTTGCAAATTACTACAAATTGTTGGTAGTTATTGAGATGGTTCCGCCAACCAATGTCTCATTCCCAAATTATTAAGTCATAACCCTCAAATTAATTCATTAGTTTTAGTGTTGAGATTTCCGAATACTTCCAAGTTCCAGAGGCTCAAATTGTCCGTAACCGGGGACACGGCTAATCGATTAGATCTTTAACTCTGCAGAGGTTTGCGCACTTTACCCGCAAGAATCATTCCCTCCTTTTAAGTCTTCGCACTTCATGGTGTTTGAAGACGGGACGAATGAAACAGGGTCTTCCGAAGAGTTCTTCTGGCTACTGCCGGTACCCATCCAATCCTACCGTTCTTCTACATCTCGTAGTACCGTCCAGCCAGCGTCACTACTAAGGTTAACCCAGCCAGAGCCCATAATGGCTTGCGGCTGCACAGGTAAGCTTCCGGTCAATGGGGCATCCATCCGTCTCTTCGTGGCTGGGTGAAGGTTTCCGCAAGATGTCATGGCACTTCTCCATGCATCCCGGCCAACCACTGGGTTCTCCAGGGTGCCCGTCAACCGTCCTCCACCCAGTAGTGAATTCCGAAGTCCGTCTTGATCTTGTAGTTCATGGGGTTGTCATCATCATTGACTCTCACATCTTGCTTATGAATTTCACTCAACCAAAACCCGTCTACGAGCATAGCAAAATAAACTACTTCGTCCCGGGGTCATGGTAACAAGGGGATTGGTTCATCCTACCATATGATACTACTCAAGAACATAACTTCAAAATTTCAACTACTGCATGCATGGTGGGGTGGTATAATTTCTAATGCACAAAATCATAGGTATTGAAAATAACATGATCAAAGACTTGCCTTGCTGATGATCCTCGTAAGCTAAGGACTCAGAGTAGCAAGCTTAGACTCGGAAACTCTACCGAGACAAACAATAACCACAATAAGCATATAGCATATCATCACTTAACACAATAGCAATAGCAACATAACACACCAAAACAAACAAAACAAAACCCAAAGGAAAAAAACTCAAAGAAAATCCAATTCAAAGTTTTCCTACTTCAAGCAACAACTAAAATAGTTTTATATAACAAAAATTTTCTCAACATAACCTAATCATGGTTTTATGTTAACTTAACAGAAAAGAATGCATTAAGCAATTAGGAGCAAAAGAATCAATTTAAAATCTATTATGAAACTCCTATTAGGCCTAATTCAAATTCTATTAAGAAAAATAAAATAAAAGTTTTATTTATTATAAATAAAAGTTCATCCTATAAAGTGACAGAAACTATCCTAGAATAATCAATCACATGGGAAAAATAAATTGATTTAATAATTAAAATAATAGGAAAACAGTAGCTAGTTAATTAATTAGGATTAACAAGATTCTGATTAAAACTAATTTTTATTAATCCTAAAATACCCAAATTAATTCCTACGGTTAGGAAATGTCAAAATAAAGTTTGGACAAAAGAATCATTCAAAATAATTTTCCTAGCTCATTTTATGACAGATTTACTATTCTGACTAAATCTAAAATAAAGCAATTTTAATTAATTTTAACATAGCTAAACATATTTTCTACAGAAACTATAGAAAATTTGCAAACCAACAAAAAAAGAATCACCTAAAAATATTAAGTAGAATAAAAGTTATGAATTTTTCAAATCAGGAACTATTCTGTTAAAACAGAAAATGAAAATAAAAGAAAAATGGCCTAATGGGCCTAACCTACGCACTGAGCATAATATAACTAAACTGGGCCCTAGGGTTAAACGAGTCGGGCCGGCTAAATAAAAAAAACCTAACTAAAAACTAAACCGGAACTAAACCGGAACGAACCGGTTTTATCTAAAAGAACTTACCCCTTCGGGGGTGTTCTAATCTACACCGTAGATGTGAGATCGGACGGCGGGGGTGGAGCTCCGGCGACTCACCGGCGTTGGACGGCGGCGGCGGCTCGGTGGCGAGTGCGTCCGACGGCTCCGGTCGTCGGGAGGCGGTGGAGTAGTCCGGCGGTGCGGGCGGCGAGGGGGTGGTCTGGTGGAGTCGGCGAGGCTCGGGGAGGTCTAGGGCGACGGCGGCGAGGCGAATGGCGGCGGAGGTGAGCTCGGCTCCGGCGAGCACGTGTGAGGGGAGGAGGGGTTCCGGCGAGGGGGCAAGGGGGGAAATGGGGTGCGGGGAGGGGGCTTTTATAGGCGGGGGTTCTCACCTTGGCGAGGGGGCAATCGGGAGGGGATCGAATCCCGGATTCGTCGGGATCCGGCGATCGGCAGCGGCGCGGGCGACGCGTGGGCGAGGGGTTGAAGACGGGGGTGGGGTCCGCCCGCAGAGAGAGAGGGGAGGGGCGAAACGGTGCGGGCGACCGAGCCGAAAGGGTTTCGGGCGAGGGGGGTGGCCTGGCCGTTGGCTGGCTCGCTGGGCTGGCCCTCTGGGCCGCCTGGTGGGCCGGTGCGGTGGGTGGCCTCGGCTGGCTCGGCCATGCTTTGGCTGGCCTTTGGGGGGGTTTCTTTTTTAAATTTTTTATAAAAACAAAAACATAGATAACTTATAAAATATAAATATTTTATATAGGACATATATATACCAAAATGATCAGGGAATATTCCTATCATTTGAACATTTTCCAAAGGCAAAATCCAAACTTTATAAAATTTCATTTTTTTCAAATTCAAATAAAACTCAAGTTTGAATTCAAAACTTTTGGCATTAGTTTCCTCTGATATTTTTGGAGTGTCATGTTTGCTCCTCTCATACTTTTACTCAAGTATTTATCAGGCATAGTTTTTGAAATGATTCCCACTTGCCATAGTTTGAATTCAAATTTGAAAACTCAAAACTCTGAAACTCCAAATGGCACTCAATTTCAAACAGAATGCATAGATGCTTAGCTATAATTGTAAAACATTCCAAATAGGAAATTCGGGATGTTACAAACCTACCCACCTTAAGATGAATCTCGCCCTCGAGATTCGGGTTGGCTAGCAAATAGGTGCGGGTGGTCTCGAAGAAGGTCTTCTTCGTGCTCCCAGGTGGCTTCTTCCTCGGAGTGATGACTCCACAGCACCTTGCAAAACTTGATGACCTTGCTGCGGGTGACTCTGCTCGCAGTCTCGAGAATTCGAACGGGTTTCTCCTTATAAGTCAGATCACTGTCAAGCTGTATGGCCTCTAAGGGCATTGTGTCTCTCAACGGAACATCGGCCATGTCGGCATGACACTTCTTCAGCTGAGAAACATGGAAGACATCATGAACTCCGGACAATCCTTCCGGCAGTTCCAACTTGTAAGCAACTTCTCCAGGACATTCGAGGATTTTGTAGGGGCCAATGAATCGGGGTGCTAACTTTCCCTTGACACCAAACCTCTTGATTCCACGAAGTGGAGACACACGAAGATATGCTCGGTCTCCCGCTTCGTAAGTCACTTCCTTGCGCCATCTTGTCGGCATAACTCTTCCGTCTCGATTGTGCTATCTTGAGCCTGTCTCGAATCAGCTTGACTTTCTCTTGAATCCTCGATAAGGTCGGAACCGAAAAGTGATCGATCTCCAACACTATCCCACAAAGAATGGTGTTCTCGCACCTCCTTCCTTATAGAGCTTGAAAGGGCCATCTTGATCGGATTGATAACTGTTGTTGTATGAGAACTCTGCGTATGGCAAATTATCATCCCAGCTAGACCCATAGTCTAGTACACAAGCTCTCAACATGTCCTCCGTAATCTGGTTGACTCTCTCGGTCCATCCATCTGCTCATGGATGAAAAGCTGTCTCAATTCCAGCCTCGTACACAAAGTTTCATGTAATCGCTTCCAAAACTTTGAGGTAAACTGTGTTCCTCTATCGACACGATTTTCCTCGGAACTCCATGCGGACATCGATCCTGGTCATGTATATCTTGGCCAACTTAGCACCGGTAGAGGTAGTCTTCACGGAATGAAGTGAGCTACCTTGGTCAAACGATCAACCACTACCCGGATAGAATCATAACCTGAACGGGTCCCGGTAATCCTGTGATGAAATCCATTCCAAGTTTCTCCCATTTCCAATCGGGAATCGGCAAAGGTTGATGTAACCCTGCTGGCTTCGATGTTACGCCTTTACTCGTTGACAAACATCGCATATCGCTATGTACTCGCAATATCCTCTTCATACCGGCCCACCGAAACTTTCCTTCAAATCCAGGTACATCTTGGTGTTGCCGGGGTGAATTGAGTACGGTGAATCATGAGCCTCCTGAAGAATTAGCTTCCTGAGTTCGGGATCATTGGGTACATAAATACGATCCTCGAACCATATAGCTCCGTGCTCATCCTTACGGAATCCTTTAGCTTTTCCTTCATTCATCTTCTGCTTTATCTCATCAATTTCCTTGTCCGACTTCTGGGCCTCACGAATCCTTTCGGCCAAAGTGGACTGAACTTCTAGAGTTGCAACATATCCTCTCGGAACTATCTCCAGTCGGAGATCTCTGAGGTCATCGACTAACTCCTGGAGTAATCCTCCTGCTGTAAGAGTATTCACATAACTCTTACGGCTCAAAGCATCTGCTACAACATTAGCCTTACCTGGGTGGTAATGCAATCTCATGTCGTAGTCCTTGATCAACTCTAGCCATCTCCTCTGCCTGAGGTTCAATTCCTTCTGCGTGAAAATATACTTCAAACTCTTGTGATCTGTGTAGACATCACAACGGTTTCCGATGAGGAAATGTCTCCAGGTCTTGAGTGCATGCACTACGGCTGCTAACTCCAAATCATGTGTGGCATAATTCATCTCGTGAGGTCGTAGCTGTCTGGAGGCATAAGCTACAACTTTACCTTCCTGCATTAATACTCCTCCGAGTCCTGGACGAGAAGCGTCACAATAGACCTGGTATTCCTTGTGTATGTCCGGCAAAATCAGCACTGGGGCTGTAACCAAACGTTTCTTCAATTCCTAAAAAGTGGCTTGACATTCCTCGGTCCAAACATACTTGGCTTCCTTCTTCAACAGCTCAGTCATGGGCTTGGCAATCTTCGAGAAGTTCTCAATAAACCTCCGATAATATCCTGCGAGTCCGAGAAAACTGCGGATCTCCTTGACTGAGGTGGGCGACTGCCAATCGGTGACAGATTCAACCTTGGCGGGATCAACTGCTATACCTTCTCCTGAAATAACATGTCCGAGGAATCCAACTTCCTTCAGCCAAAATTCACATTTGATGAACTTGGCATACAACTGATGTTCTCGAAGTTTCTCCAGAACTAGACGCAAATGTTCCTTATGCTCTTCCTCGCTCTTGGAGAAAATCAATATATCATCGATGAACACCACTACAAACTTGTCCAGATATTCCATAAATACGTTGTTCATCAAATTCATGAAGTATGCAGGAGCATTAGTCAATCCAAATGACATGACGGTATACTCATATAAACCATACCTGGTAGTGAATGCTGTTTTGGGTATATCCTTTTCACGAATCTTCAATTGATGATACCACGATCAAGATCGATCTTGGAGAATACCTTGGCTCCACTAGCCGATCAAACAAGTCATTAATCATTGGCAGAGGGTACTTGTTCTTGATGGTTACTTCGTTCAACGCACGATAATCCACAACCATCCTCAAGGTTCCATCCTTCTTCTCTACCAAAAGAACTGGGGCTCCCCAAGGTGATGAGCTTGGCCGAATATATCCTTTCTCCAATAACTCATTAATTTGATCCTTGAACTCTTTCAATTCATTCGGTGGCATCCGATAGGGTCTCTTGGATATTGGGGCTGTGCCGGGCAATAACTCAATCAAAAATTCAATATCCCTGTCCGGTGGCATTCCTGGTAATTCCTCCGGAAACACATCGGGAAAATCTTGCACTACTGGCACTTCCTCCTGAACAACTCCCATGAGGGAATGCACCTGATTCTTCATCTGGCTGTGCCTGGCTACATACTTGATCCTCTTCCGCTCCGGGTGGTGAGCGAATAGACTTATGGGCACATCCATGTTCCTTCAAACTTTGTCAACCAATCCATGCCTAGGATTACATCCAAGGTCCGGTTTCCAACACTATGAGGTCTGCGGAAATTTATGGTTCCCGATGTTGAGGGTTGCATGACAGCCTAAGCCTGCCATCATTTCTCCTCCTGCTGAACCCGACGCGAAGGGGCTTCTAAGGGTTTTAGTGGGCAACCCGTACTTTTCCACAACTACCCTTGATATGAATGAATGCGTTGCACCAGAATCAAAGAGTACCAATATTGAACGTGAATTCAATAAAAACTTACCAACCACAGTATCTGGTTGATCATAGACGTCCTCCACGTCAATGTGGTTCACCTGAGCACGAGGGAACGGGTTGGGCTTCTTCGCTGAGCTCCCATTACCGTTTCCATTCCTCTGCTTGGCCTCCGGGCAGTCGGTGGCATAGTGCCCTGTCTTCTGGCACTTGAAGTAGGTGATGTGGCTCAGATCCTTCGGAGCCGGGGCAGAACGATGCTGATTGCCATTACCGTTTCCATTGCCATTGCCATGGCCTGACTTGTTGTCCTGGCTGCGGTTGTTCCCATTTCCTCCATGGTTATGACCTCCATGGTTATGATGGGTGTGCCCTCCTGAGTATGGTGCATAACGGGGCTTCTGCTGAGCTCCTGAGTTGTGCTTCCCCTGGCTGTACTTCCCCTTGCGGCTTTCAATCTGCTACTGCTTGCCTTCAAGTATGGTGGCCTTGTCTACCAGCTCCTGGTAGTTGTTGAAGGTAGCCACAATAAGCTGCATACTCAGCTCATCGTTGAGTCCCTCGAGAAATTTCTCCTGCTTTGCGGCATCTGTGGCCACATCATCCGGGGCATAGCGGGCTAGCTTGTTGAACTCATCCACGTCTCGCGCCACAAGACGGTTCCCTGGGCGTAAGTTGCGGAACTCACGCTTCTTCGCACTCATGGCTCCAAATGAAACATGAGCGGTGCGGAAGGCTGCTGGAATTGATCCCACGTGATGGCACCAATGGGATAAGTGGCGGTGTAGTTCTCCCACCAAGAAGCTGCAGGTCCATCAAGTTGATGCGCCGCAAAGCGCACCTTCTCTCGCATCGGTGCATCCAACAGTGATTAGCTCTCTTCCGACTTTGCGGAGCCAATCATCAGCCACAATCGGCTCGGTGCTACTAGAGAACATCATGCGGATTCAGCCTCGAGAATCGAGTCAAGTTGTCCACGGGGGTGGTGGCGGTGGATTGTTGGTGTTGTTGTTCTGATTCTGGATGAGTAGTTGCATGAGGGCATTCTGCTGCTGGAGTAGCTGGGTGAGCTCTGGCGGAAAACCGGTGTCACGTCTCGGAGGCATCTGGTGTTTTGGAGTGGATGAGAAAATTAGAATAGAACAATGGTCTAATGAGAAATAACACTACCCATATGAATGCACAATCATAAACACACCAATCATTTATTCATTCCACTCAAACATGGTTCAAACTCGATTACAAAAACTCATGACTAATCGAAAAATATCGGCATAACTGATCGACGAAAAAGTAAAATAACATGGTGGTCGACTAAAAAGTCTTCATCAATAATCCTTGCGTCCTCTGGTGCGATGTCCTCTGTTGTGACGCCTCCTCTTGCGGCTTCCTCCAGTGCAACTCCCTTCATAATCCTGATCATTGCTCACAAGGGGTCCATCATCTCCACTCGGAAAAAAGGTCCTCTCCCAAGTCCATCTTTTCCTCTATCGCGGCAAGCTTCATCTTCAGGTCGTCAACTGTCTCCATGAAGTCCGCGACTTCTTCCTCATGGTTAAGGAAGTCTGCGTGTGCCTTCTCCTCCAGTTCCAGTTCACGGAACAATAGCCTCCTGTGTGCCTTCGAGTTACGGCGAGTCTGAATCTCCCGTTTCCTGAGGAGACACTCCAAGTCCTGGACATAAGAGAGAATGGAGTCGTCCTCTACGGTACGGATGATATCTCCATTCCTTGCTCTGCGAGAAACCATGGCGAGGTCTGAGGGATCGAGCTCGTCCCTGTACTCCTCTCGGAGATGTCCAAGGGCACGATAGATCGCCATGTCCCTTCCGATGATCCAGTTGAAGTCGGTGAACTCAAAGTCAATAGGCTCCGTATGTCCTCCGAAGGTTCTCCCTGGAATATGCACCTCAATCCTGTAGCGGGTGTCCGTCGGAAGTGCATTGGTTGGCTTCCCGGTGATCGAGGGCAGAGCAATCTTCAGCTTCTTCACCATCTGGACCAGCTTCCTGCCGAAGGGCATCGTCTCATCGGGCTGGCAAAACTCCGGTAGCAAAACTGGGGTGAACTCGACGGCCATCTAGAATGTTGAAAATCGGAGAGGAGTTAGAAATGAACAGGGGAGAATTACGGAATGATAAGGATATAAAGTAAATAGTATCTTCCTATGGCTTTCCGATCCTAGGGGTTACGATCCTACGGTCAGCGTGTGCTCTGATACCATCTCTGTAGCGACCTGACCCAAAATCGGTCAAATCTACGTATGCATACCATCCCAAGATCATCTTTGGTACTCACAAGACATCGATGAAATAATCAAAGTTCAATCACACCTGAATTTATTACACGATTCTCATATAGAGTCTTTATTACAATAGAATAAATTCGGCCGAAGGCCAACTCATGAGAAATAAACTAAATAAGCTGCGGAAGCGTAGACGAAATAGTGAGTCCATCCGACTCCAAAGGGCAATCGCCAAGCGCGGAGCGTAGCCTCACTCCTGATCGGAATAAAACTCTGCAACATAAGACGTTGCAGCCGTGTAGGTCAGCTTTTTGAATAAGCTGGCAAGTCATGAAGAGAATAATAATAATAAAATTTTACTAACACTATATGCATTTTAGCTGAGGGGCTCTAAGTTTCATCATTTTGCGAAAAGCAAATTTTTCCCTACTACAGTGTACTTGCTTGCAAATTACTACAAATTGTTGGTAGTTATTGAGATGGTTCCGCCAACCAATGTCTCATTCCCAAATTATTAAGTCATAACCCTCAAATTAATTCATTAGTTTTAGTGTTGAGATTTCCGAATACTTCCAAGTTCCAGAGGCTCAAATTGTCCGTAACCGGGGACACGGCTAATCGATTAGATCTTTAACTCTGCAGAGGTTTGTGCACTTTACCCGCAAGAATCATTCCCTCCTTTTTAAGTCTTCGCACTTCATGGTGTTTGAAGGCGGACGAATAAACAGGTCTTCCAAGAGTTCTTCTGCTCTGCCGTACCCATCCAATCCTACCGTTCTTCTACATCTCGTAGTACCGTCCAGCCAGCGTCACTACTAAGGTTAACCCAGCGAGCCCATAATGGCTTGCGGCTGCAGAGTAAGCTTCCGGTCAATGGGGCATCCATCCGTCTCTTCGTGGCTGGGTGAAGCATTCCGCAAGATGTCATGGCACTTCTCCATGCATCCCGCCAACCACTGGGTTCTCCAGTGCCGTCAACCGCCCTCCACCCAAAGAGTGAATTCAAGTCCGTCTTGATCTTGTAGTTCATGGGGTTGTCATCATCATTGACTCTCACATCTTGCTTATGAATTTCACTCAACCAAAACCCGTCTACGAGCATAGCAAAATAAACTACTTCGTCCCGGGTTCATGGTAACAAGGGGATTGGTTCATCCTACCACATGATACTACTCAAGAAGATAACTTCAAAATTTCAACTACTGCATGCATGGTGGGGTGGTATAATTTCTAATGCACAAAATCATAGGTATTGAAAATAACATGATCAAAGACTTGCCTTGCTGATGATCATCGTAAGCTAAGGACTCGTAGTAGCAAGCTTCGCACTCTGGAAACTCTACCGAGACAAACAATAACCACAATAAGCATATAGCATATCATCACTTAACACAATAGCAATTGCAACATAACACACCAAAACAAACAAAACAAAACCCAAAGGAAAAAAACTCAAAGAAAATCCAATTCAAAGTTTTCCTACTTCAAGCAACAACTAAAATAGTTTTATATAACAAAAAAATTTCTCAACATAACCTAATCATGGTTTTATGTTAACTTAACAGAAAAGAATGCATTAAGCAATTAGGAGCAAAAAGAATCAATTTAAAATCTATTATGAAACTCCTATTAGTCCTAATTCAAATTCTATTAAGAAAAATAAAATAAAAGTTTTATTTATTATAAATAAAAGTTCATCCTATAAAGTGACAGAAACTATCCTAGAATAATCAATCACATGGGAAAAATAAATTGATTTACTAATTAAAATAATAGGAAAACAGTAGCTAGTTAATTAATTAGGATTAACAAGATTCTGATTAAAACTAATTTTTATTAATCCTAAAATACCCAAATTAATTCCTACAGTTAGGAAATGTCAAAATAAAGTTGGGACAAAAGAATCATTCAAAAATAATTTTCCTAGCTCATTTTATGACAGATTTACTATTCTGACTAAATCTAAAATAAAGCAATTTTAGTTAATTTTAACATAGCTAAATATATTTTCCAGAAACTATAGAAAATTTTCAAACCAACAAAAAAAGAATCACCTAAAAATATTAAGTAGAATAAAAGTTATGAATTTTTCAAATCAGGAACTATTCTGTTAAAACAGAAAATGAAAATAAAAGAAAAATGGCCTAATGGGCCTAACCTACACACTGAGCGTAATATAACTAAACTTGGCCCTAGGGTTAAACGAGTCGGGCCGGCTAAATAAAAAAAACCTAACTAAAAACTAAACCGGAACCAAACCGGAACGAACCGGTTTTATCTAAAAGAACTTACCCCTTCGGGGGTGTTCTAATCTACACCGTAGATGTGAGATCGGACGGCGGGGGTGGAGCTCCGGCGACTCATCAGCGTTGGACGGCGACGGCGGCTCGGTGGCGAAAAGTCGTCGGCAGCTCCGGCCGTCGGGAGGCGGTGGAGTAGTCCGTGAGTCTTGAGCGACGAGGGGTGGTCTGGTGGAGTCGGCGAGGCTCGGGAGGTCTAGGGCGGCAAGGCGAGGCGAATGGCGGCGGAGGTGAGCTCGGCTCCAGCGTGTGAGAGGAGGAGGGTTCCGAGGGCAAGGGGGGGTGCGGGGAGGGGCTTTTATAGGCGGGAATCTCACCTTGGCGAGGGGCAATCGGGAGGATCGAATCCGGATTCGTCGGGATCCGGCGATCGGCGGCGGCGCAAGCGAGGCGTGGGCGAGGTTGAAGATGGGGTGGGGTCCGCCCACAGAGAGAGAGGAGGCAAACAGTGCAGGCGACCGAGCCAAAGGGTTTCGGGCGAGGGGGTGGCCTGGGCGTTGGTGGCTCATTGGCTGGCCTCTGGGCCGCCTGGTGGGCAGTCTGGTGGGTGGCCTCGGCACTGGCTGGGCTGATGGCTTGGCCGGCGCTTTGGGGGGTTCTTTTTAAAATTTATTTTTTATATAAAACAAAACAGAGATAACTTATAAAATATAAATATTTTATATAGGACATATATATACCAAAATGATCGGGAATATTCCTATCATTTGAACATTTTCCAAAGGCAAAATCCAAACTTTATAAAATTTCATTTTTTTCAAATTCAAATAAAACTCAAGTTTGAATTCAAAACTTTTGGCATTAGTTTCCTCTGATATTTTTGGAGTGTCATGTTTGCTCCTCTCATACTTTTACTCAAGTATTTATCAGGCATAGTTTTTGAAATGATTCCCACTTGCCATAGTTTGAATTCAAATTTGAAAACTCAAAACTCTGAAACTCCAAATGGCACTCAAATTCAAACAGAATGCATAGATGCTTAGCTATAATTGTAAAACATTCCAAATAGGAAATTTGGGATGTTACAGATATATAGGACGATGATATTCAGACACCGGAAGTGTTCCGGAGGGTACCGGGTACATATCGGGTTAGAGGAAGGGGTTCCGGGCACCCCCAACAAAGATATGTGCCTTATGGGCCAAGAGAGGGATAGACCAACCCACAAGGGGCTGGTACGCTCCCATATAGGCCGAAATAGGAGAAGGAAAGAGGGAAAGGTAGAAGGAAAGAGGAGGATTCGGCCTCCCTCTTCCTTCCCTCCCCCCTCTCTTTCCTTCCCCCTCCGATGAATAAGGACGGAGGGGCTGAATTGGGGAGGAACACCAAGTAGGATTCGACTTACTTGGGGCGCCCCCCTTGGCTGCTCCCTCTCCCTCCCACCTATATATATGTGGGGAGGGGCGCCTACAACACACAAGATCAACTGTTAGCCATGTGCGGCACCCCTTCCACAGTTTACGCCTCCGGTTATATCTTCGTAGTGCTTAGGCGAAGCCCTGCGCGGATCACTTCACCATCACTGTCACCATGCCTTCGTGCTGACGAAACTCATCTACTTACTCAACATCTTGCTGGATCAAGAGGACGAGGGGCGTCATCGAGCTAAACGAGTGAAGAACTCGGAGGTGCCATACGTTTGGTACTTAATCGGTCGGAGCTAGAAGAAGTCCAAGTACATCGACCACGTTGTTAAACGCTTCCGCTTACGGTCTACGAGGGTACGTAGACACACTCTCCCCTCTCGTTGCTATGCATCTCCTAGATAGATCTTGTGTGAGCGTAGGAATTTTTTTGAAATTGCATGCTATGTTTCCCAACAAGTATTCGAACACCGGAAGTGTTCCGGAGTGTATCATGTATTTATCAGAGTACCAGAGGGGTTACCGGAACCCCCGGGGAGAATATATGGGCCATATGGGACATGAGAGGGGAGCACAGTAGCCCACAAGGGGTGGCGCGCCCCCTTATGGCAGGAGGCCAAATAGGAGATCGCCCCCCCTTCCTACTCTTCTTCCCTCTTCCCTTTTTCCTTCCGGCAATTATGGAAGGGGGGAGGCCGAATTGGGAAAGACCCCAAGTAGGATTTTGCCTGGGCGCACCCTAGCTGCTCCCCACACCGTCCCACCTATATATATGTATATATGTATGTATATATATATATATATATATATATATATATATATATATATATATATATATATATATATATATATATGGGGAGACACTACTACAGGATGCTGCTAACGCGACACTACGATCAGAGACCCTTCGATGAAACTGTGTGCGATGCAATAATCGCCAATGATGGTGTAAAATAACCGTCAAAAAAGGTGCACACCGTTTGTGATGGAGGATGCATCAAACACGGTTCAGATTTTAGTTGCGTGTGCGATGCAGGGCATACGGTTGATCCATACGAACTGTTTGCGATTAGACAGAACAACAGAAACTGGCAGCTATATCAATGTGTGTGTGATATACGGCATACAATTCGCTCCAATGAATTGTTTGCGATGATCGAGGTGAACACAAACGATTCGACGTAACAAGATGTGTGTGATACCCGGCAAACATGTCGGTAATCAGAATTGTGAGCGATCATTATAGACAGCCCATACAGACTTTTTTATGAATTGTGTGCTTGTCAGGGTACATAGTTCAACAAACCAACCTGTGGGCGATAATGTAGAAGATCTCTGTTGAATATATATTACTAACCGTCTGTGATGAGATTGATAGGATAAACAGAGATAACAAATTAATATGAGCGAACAGAAATAGAGATATGTACAGTCTGCTTAATTTAGTCATTCTTCGTCTTCTTCTTGTTCTTGTTGGATGGCACCGCGACATCGTCTTGGCGAGTACGCTTCTTGCCGATAACGGTTGGCTTTTCTTTGCCGCCGCTGTCGTTGCTACTGTCGTCCTCCTCCTCCTTGTTTGACCATTCCTCCTCATCATCATCGTTGTCCTCTTCTCCGACCTTCGATTGTTCCTCGTCCGTCTGGTTGTCGTCTGACGACTCCAGAGGCGGCATCCCTTCCATGAACTGGATATAATCGTGGTCTGGGCTCGACGCCGGACTCATGGAAGATGAGCGCGATGATTTCGATGTTGACCTATCATCGGGCGCCAGACTGCTGGCCGAACTATCGTCATCGCTATCGCTTGACATGGCTGCAGAGTTTGTGCCAGTGTGTAGCACGGCCTGCCGGGGACGATGAAGATGGCGGACACTTAAGCGGTGTATGGAGAGAAGAGGAAATGCCAATTGAAGCGGGGGTTGATGACTTTATGTTTTATTTAACCGCGGATATAATCAACCGCAATTATTTGTACCCAGGCGCTCCAAATTCCCGGGGTTGTGCAGGACTCCTATTGGTTGGTTTATTTTTTCAAGACAAAAAGAAGGAACGAGTTTTGGGATTATGCACCGGTACCGATACAAACGGAGTAGGACAGTTGGCAAGCAATACATTGAGCTCTTATTGATAAAGCCAGTAATAATCAAACTACAAAGGAAAAGAAAAAAATACAAAGGAAAATATCGGCACGAATATTCGCGTAACGTCAATGGCATAGGACCTAGATGTGCATTACTTAGAGCACATCTAGATGTGCTTTAGCAATACTATCAAACAAAACCCCTAAACATCATTGCAAACAAAGCATAGAACATGGCTAATGCGACAACCAGAACTACACATTCTAGTTCCTTCTTGTCTCTTGCTTTCATCTCTTGCCTGTGATTGATTCTTTCTTGCTTCATCGTACTGATTGTACATTCCATATCAGCCAGTTTCTTCTTCAGCTTTACGTTATCTTCTGCGAGCTTGGTGATAACACTCCGAGCCCTGTCATGCCATTCTTCATCCAGCCAGTTAACACAGGCACAAGCCTCATATCCCTGCCAATGTTAAATAGTATTCAGGATGAGCGGTGGCATTAACTGAAGTAAAATGATGAACTTAGCACTAACTTCTAAGGGGCAACTGAAAACCGCCTGCCAATGTCGAATCCCTCCGTGCAAACACGTTGAGCGGGAGTGTGCCCGTGCACACAACTTAGCTTTTGGT